>CM076572.1:646342349-647074018 GCA_034641835.2 Pinus albicaulis | reverse complement strand
TGGTAAATCATTATAGGGGATATCACTTCCTTGAACAAACATAACCAAACTTGTTTTCATCTTAGAATTTCCATTTCACCTTAGAAAACCAAAAACGACAAAAATTTAAGAAATAGGTTATCTTGCACATATAGTGCGCCGCACTTCATCAGCTTACGATTCCCGGATTGACAAATTAAATGCAGCAATTTAGGACACACTAAATTGACCAAACAGCCATCATGAGAATCTGGTAATCAGAGGAACCAGAAGGGGACAGTTGAGTGGTTACCGGTGCATGAGGAGGGTGAGTGGCCATGAATCCTTGTTGAGGGAAAGGATCGGTAAACACGGCGGGTTGGGAAGTAGTTGGAGGGGGAGGGATAGTAAGGGAGGAGTGCTACCCCCTCACGGTGGCCTGAGATTTCCACATATGCCGCATTTGTGGTAATAAAGGACAATCGTGAGTGTAGTGACCATAAACACTGCAACAAGAACAGGGCTTATTGGTGCAAAGCGGCCTGTCCGGCTTAGGCTGAGGGCCTTGTGGCTGATTGGCAGTGGTAGAGTCAAGACTGGAAGGATTGGATCCACGGTTACCAGAAGAAGATTGGTTGCCTCTTCTCCTTCTTTGAGAAGGAGGAAAATTAGGTGCCCCCTGCTGTGCAAATACTTGCCCTGGAGGGGGTAGTAAGTGCAGTTGTGGGGGTGGAAAAGGCAAGGGAGTGGGAGGTCCAAATCCTGGAGGAGCAGGGACACCAGGTTGCGGAAATGGATAAGGGGTAGGGTGGGTAGCAGTAAGGTAAGCAGGAGGGTGGGAAAAAGGAGGAGGCATGCCGTAGCCTGAATACATGCTACCTGGAGGGGAAAAAACGCCGGAGGGGCTGGCCCCTGGAGGAAAACCATGGCCCGGAAGAGGTTGGGTAGAGGTATGTGACAGGGCTCCAATGATACTGTCGGCAGAGTGAGAGACCCCCGAGGCATTAAGGCCATCAGGTTTGGGAAGGTTGGGGAGGACGGTATAAACATAACCAGATTGGGCATAGATAAGGTCATACTTCAAGGCTATTTGGAGGGCGGCTTCTTCGATTTGGGGAAAATGGGATGCGACATCCTTGCTAATGGGAGGTAAGAGAGAACGAAGGAACCAGTCCATGTAAACCCGATCTTCAAAGGGGGGAGCGCGACACAAGCTCCGTCTTTGCCGCCATTCCTGGACATGAGCAGAAAGGCGGGTCGAAGAGGATTGATGGAAAGAAGTTAAGAGTTCAGTGCCAGTGTCGTATCGGAGGTGGAGTTGGAAATAGGATAAAAAGGCTTGGGCAATGGTCGCAAAGGTGGTATGGGAAGAGGTGGCTTGATCAACATACCATTTGGAAGCTTCGCCGGTAAGCATGCATTGGAACAAACGAAGACGGATGGAGTCATCGGTGATGGAATTGGAGGAACACCACATGTGGAAAGATCGGATATGATTAGAGGGATATTCACTAGCAAGGCCTTCGAACTTGGGAATGTCGGAGGGGAGTTTGGTTGGCATAGCAGGCCAACTAAAATCATGGCGGATAGGATCATTAATCAGCTGATTGAAGTCGGGGAGACTGAGGCCGGCCATATAAGGGATTAATGGGGCAGTCAAGGTAGGTCCCGTAGTGGTTCCACTAGAAATGGACCCAGCGGTAGAACTGGGGTTAGGGCTAGGTCCTGAACTAGACATGGTGAAGGGAAAAGAGGGAGAACTAGAAGTAGGGGGAGAACCCGAACAATCAGAGGAAGAGTCAGAGTGCGGACTCGGGGGAGGACTTACTCGATGACGATGGGAAGGAGGAAGTCGACCAAGCGGAAACTGAGGGTGAAGGCCAAGAAGTCTCCGGGAAAGGCGCCTTGGGGGCGCAATGATGACGGGAAGAAGAAAAACCGACAAGGGCAAGGAGGGACAAAATCAAGTGAGGTCAAGGGCAGAAAGGTGCAGTGACAATTAATTTTAAAGTCTTTGTCAGGCAGTGTTAACCAGGCACTTCTTCACTTAGGGTCAGTGTGTGGCGTGCGTTAATTTTAATTATTTAAACCCAGACGTTTTGAGAGTAAAATAAAAGTGTGCTGCGTAATGGAAAATAAATCAGCAGTAAATAAAATGAAAAGAACAGAAAATTAACAGCTACTAATGCATTAATTTAACCCAAGAAGGCGAGTCTCTCAAAACTAGTCTATAAGAGGGAAAAAACTAAGCAAAGCACGCAAAAAAGAGGCCAATAGATCAAATGTCGGGAGGGACTGGGATCTAAAGGAGAAATCTGCTGAAAAGTGGTGCAGAGAACAGCAAAGAGGCAGAGGCAAGGTTGCTACTAAAAAGGAGGAGATCAGCTAAAACTAGAAGAGACAAGGCAGTGGCCTTAGAAATGAACCCAAACAAAACGATATGAGATGATTTGAGAGGGAGCAGAGCTGATCTAAAAGGATCTGGAACGGAGGTATCAAATCTGAGAAAAATAAGGTTGAAATTCTGAAAATTCAGACGTCTGAAATAGAAAAGACTCTCCCACAAAAAGTGGAGGGTACTAGAGCCCTAAGGGGCAAGATTCCCTCTTAATTGAGTAAAGCAGATCAGAAACAGGTCTAAACGGGCAGAGACTGTTGAGGAGGTAAATCCCCTCTGCGGACAGAGGCGATCCCTACTAGCCCAGCAGGGGTCTAGCAACAAACAAACAATGCTATGACGCAAGCTCCTAATTACGAATAATTGTGGTGACATTCACGGTCCGTCACCAATAATGATTTATAGTGACGGATAGCGACCGTCACCATTTCATATGAGCAATGGTGACGGAAAATAGCCTCCGTCACCAAAAAACTGAACGTCACCAAAGGTGACGTCACCGAAAGTATGTGTTGTGGTGACATTCAAGGTCCGTCACGAATATTAATTACAATGACGGATAGTGACCGTCACCATTTCATATGAACAGCAACGATTTTTTGTGATGGACCTTTCATGGCCGTCACTATTGGTGCATATATATGGCGACGTTCATTGACCGTCACCATAAACCCATTGGTGACATCAAGGTCCGTCACGAATAATGACTATAATGACAAACAGTGACCCTCACCATTTCATATAAACAACAACGATTTATGGTGACGGACCTTTAATGGTCGTCACTATTGATGCATATATGGTGGCGTTCGTTGACCGTCACCATTTCATATTTTGGTGAGGGTCGAAAAGTCTCACCATAAACTCATTGGTGATGGTCAAAAGAGCATCCGTCACCAAAAATTGATCTTCGTCATTCCATATATATGAATATCAGGGCACGATGGAATCGAACCACCAACCTCCTGCTTGTAAAGTAGGTGCTCTTCCATTGAGCTAGCACCCTTTAAAGAATTAGACTTTAAACTAGCAATTGCCCCTAAAGTTGCAAAGATACACCAAAGGAATAGGAACCAGGAAAACCGAAAGAACTCGGTGTCCTTGCTCTTTTTTTTATTCTACGACACTCTACAAAGTACGATCTTGATCTATGACGTATTTGTGCCGAGTGGTTCTAATTTAATAGTAAATGTTATATTAGATAAAACAAATGAATAACTGAGAGGCCTTACGAGCTAATTTTTAATCCTTACACCAAAATCTCTTAATATTCAAGTAGATTTTAAATGGAAAGCCTAAAACCAGCTAAGTAGTTTACAAGTTAACATTTTGGATATAAATTATGTTCAATTTATATGACAAGTTATGCCATAACCTTGAAACTAGTTTCTTAGCTAAAAGACTTTCTTAAGTTAACAATGAAAAAGAAACTTAGTCATGGCAAGCAAAATTCTCTTGTTTTTTCGAATGAGGGTGCATGTAACTTGATAAAGGTTGTATGAGAGTATCAAACCATAAACAGTTTCACTAAAACATGGAAATGACAAAGTCTTGTTAAGCAAGAAAGGTTTAGTTAAATATGTGGAAAGCATCGAGCTAAATGATATAATTAAACTAAAAGTAACTGTAAAAAAATGAAATTGCCATCATATACATCGCACCAGCGTATGAATTTGCATCAATGTACTGAATTAATATGACTTCGAATTTTGAAATTTTCCTACAAGATAACATTTATCATTAAAAAAATCTGATCAAACATGAAGTAATCTCATGAATCTTTCAGATTTATATTGCAATATCCATCTCAGATCAATAGATCCGGAATCTTAAATATTCTTATAACTAGCAATTGCACCAAGAGGTGCAAAGGAACGTCGGAACATGGATAAGAAAAGTGGGGAGATTGTATAAAGAAATAATCAAGCGAAATATACTAAAAATGAAATACAACCCATGTGAGGCTAATTTAAATTCAATTGTTGTGAATTTTCAATTGAAAGAAAGTTTGTAACTGGTGTCTGGCAAGCAGGACTCACAAAAATTTTTATAGAGAAAAACTTGGAAGGGAAATTGAGGTTTGAGGTTTGATGATGTTTATGAAGCACATATTCTACTTGGTGAAAGTGGCCACTGCAAGGATTATTGGGGTTCAGGCTTCTATAGGCAGGATGATACTTTTGAGCTTGAAACAACTTTGCACAATATAGCTTTCGGTTCAAATGGGTGAAAATACATATAAATCAAGCAATTTGAGACCTTTAAATGTATGGTCAGAAGCAACAACTCCAGAATCTATGCAAATGCTTCTAAACTCTATTTGAAAAGAGGAAATTAGTTTGATCCTTGAAGGAAACTTGTTTGGACCAGACATTGGTGAGTTGATAAGCAGCTCAAACAATTGGGCAGAGATTATTATGTGGTGTATTTTCAAAGGGCTGAAAGAGTCATTACCTTCTAAATGGCTATATATTTTGGGATATGGGTTTGAAAATACAGGTAAGAAGAATCAGCCAACGTCTGAACAGTCGGGTGAATTTGAGAAAAAACACCAAAGATCTGCCAATTTTGTTGAATGCCTCTGAGAAATGTGGTTTATTGTTTGCTGTCAATTCCTCCTCAGTCATGGATTGCAGGCCTGCACAAAATAAGAATATTCTTATGATTGGTCTCTGTTCTAAAGTGAATAATTTAAAACAATACACTCGTAACCTAGCACAAAATACAGATTCAACAGAAGTAAATACAGAAAACAAGAATAGTGGAAATGATGATTTTGGATTTCAAACTGAAGGAGCATATAAGGGCGAGGATGAAGTGCTCTTGAAATTTCAGTGGGCAGAGGAGACAGAAAGGATGGACTGCAGCAAGTTTTTGGAGTCTCGAGATAGAAGAGAAGGGAAAAGAGGCAAACTTCAAGTTCAAAGCACAGAGTAATGACCCCTGGAAGGAGAGATTTTGATTCTCTTGTTCAATCTCAGCGGGAAGTAAGCAATGCCTTTGGTCAAGTCGACATTCAATTGTCGGATTCTCTATGGGATGTAGGTGATGGCATTAGCCAAGAGAAGCAGCTGGACAGGGTTTCACATAAATATATCCTTTCTTCATGAATGCAATGATTATCGGAATTATGTTCAAATAAAAGAGATGTGTGTGCAAGAGGCTTTATAATGTTTGATATGCAAAGAATAGAATATTCAAAATAGTACATCATATGAGGAGGAGACCTTTAAATCAAGAAATTTGAGACCTTTAAATGGGTGCAAATACATATAAATCAAGAAATTTGAGACCTTTAAATGGATGCAAATACATATAAATCAAGCAATTTGAGACCTTTAAATGTATGGTCAGAAGCAACAACTCCAGAATCTGTTCAAATGCTTCTAAACTCTATTTGAAAAGAGGAAATTAATTTGATCCTTGAAGGAAACTTGTTTGGACTAGACATTGGTGAGTTGATAAGCAGCTCAAACAATTGGGCAGAGATTACTATGTGGTGTATTTTCAAAGGGCTCAAAGATTCATTACCTTCTAGATGGCTATATATTTTGGGAGATGGGTTTGAAAATACAGGTAAGAAGAATCAGCCAGCGTCTGAACAGTCGAGTGAATTTGAGAAAAAACACCAAAGATCTGCCAATTTTGTTGAATGCCTCTGAGCAATGTGGTTTATTGTTTGCTGTCAATTCCTCCTCAGTCATGGATTGCAGGCCTGCACAAAATAAGAATATTCTTATGATTGGTCTCTATTATGAAGTGAATAATTTAAAACAATATGTTTTGAAGTGAATAATTTAGGTGCTACCTCCTCCTCAGCAGATCTGTAATCTGCTAGGTAGTAAATTGCCAGGTTGCTGGGTTCAAGGAAATTTGAACACGAGTTTTCTCCAATTGACAGTCTATGCAGAATTTGTAGCCATGTTATTTCCCATTAAATAATTCCATGCGGAAATTGTAGCTCAGAGAACCTCCCTAGAAAGCATCATTCTCATAGATAAAAGGGCATCCATTCAAGACACCCTAATTGAAAGGACCACATCAATTGAAGACATTATTATTAAGGAGAATGAGATGGTGAATGTACAAGACATCATTATTGCAACTGATAAAACAACCATACAAGGTGTCATAAGTGCAACAATTAATATTTGTCAAAGCCATCATAATTTTAACAAGAGAACATCTGTACAGGAAGTCTCATTTACAGGCTACACCAATGCCAAGAAGGGCATCAATACAGGAGGGAACTTATACTGAAGAACATCACCTGATAAATTAACTGTGACATCATTCTCAGCTACATAACCAGTACATTTCATGTCGACGACAGCATCTCCGACATTATCCATTGTCACATAGAAGTTAGAAAATCCATTTTTCTACCAATATAATTTAATTTCACAAGTTGCCCATTCCATGAAACTAGCCTCATCTAAATCAACTTCTTCTGCAGTGTACATCTGTATTACAGTGACCTGTAATATGCATGATTTTTTCTCCTAATGGAATTTGTGAATTTGTGATAGCACCGAAGAAGGATACCTCAGTGAAGTTTCTCATCAATGTGACCAGTCACCAAACTAGGTATTAACTATTAAATAATTTATTTGAGGTACCAAAACTCTCCCAAAGGTTGTAGATCCAATCAATAAAACTAAAAGAAAACCACAATCAGGACCCAGAAGATGAGGCAGTTGACTGGGATTAAACGGTACAATGCAGAAAGTATGAGACACTCGTGGAGAACCTTAGGAACTCATGGCGAACTGTGGAGATTCCTATCATCTGTGACATCATCTAACACTATTTGCTATTAAACAAATAACCTAGCAGGAAATATTAACAGAAATTGACAAACAATAGTTGGGACCTGGAAAATCAGAACTGCAAATGGTTGAATGGATGGCATTCATTAAAGCACGTAGACAATGGCAACCTAAAAGGAAATTTCTAGAAAAAATGCAAATCCCTTGCATCAACAAAAAACATAAAGTTAGGCAGCAAAGTACAAGAATACTTCAAAGTCAAGACTTCATACTTCTGTATATGAATCCTTAGCAAAAACACCAGACCGGGTGTTTGGCAAGATACCTATTTCCTAATCTCGTATTCCTTTGTAAACAGACATGTGTTGACATAGGTAGGGCTGCTGAGGGGTGGAACTGAAAGTGAATATTGAAAACCGACGAATAGGACAAATTTGCATGACTTAAATTTAAATTTGGTAGATAGAAATGGCCAATGTATGAATCAAGAAAAGGGGCTTACGATTGTGAAAATTAGACAATGACCATACTGACAACCATCCCATTCTTAGATGCTTCACCTACAACCATCTAACAAAGTGATATACAGTGTTTCTCATAACAAATTCCAGGTCTAGCAAGCACCCTAAAGAGGACAAACTACAGGACCTTTAACCTTTTGATTTATACAACAGTCCTACTAGATTCCCTTGTGAAATCACCAATGCAAGAACTCATGAAGTTTCACTCTAGAAACCCTTGTTACAAGTCCCATAGGCTGGACAGACTACCTGACAGTAATAAAGTTCAAATCGGTCCATTTCCCATCTAATCTCAAATGTGCTAATCCTTCAATTTTTATTTTTATTTATTCTTTTTAATGCAGATTTATTGTGATATTTCAGATAGGAACTAATAGCTAATATCAATTCCATGTGTCAATCTCCATGTTGAGGTGTGAAAACAATGAGAATGGCACATCAAGGTTTTTGAAGACTCCTGGCAGATAACAAATCCAGGGTCTTTAGAAAACACGGATGCTGGAACCCTTAACTCTAAACTTCATAATTTTTACTAAAACAACAAATACCGAGACCACAGTGAAACCTTGGTTGATAAGTGCAGAAAAACAATAAAACTGAACAATAACAAGATTAAAAATAGATCGGTCAGAAACAGTGAAAAAGTGAATCAATTTAAATCCTGAAAAAACTCAGTACCAGAACAACGAAAAAATATAAAAAATCAAAGTGGCAACAAGAACAATAAATGAGAAGGATATTGCATCTGAATACTTCAAAAGCGGAATGGCTGTTTTGAAATGATAGAATTTAGCCATCTTCCCCAGCTCTTATTTTTCATTCTATGTTATTGTTTTGAAGACGGGCTAGATCAATTTCCTCAAGAGATGCATCAAGAACTCCCTTCTTCGGTGTACCTCATAAATACTATGTTGTCGTGAGTCCCAATTTTTGTGATAACATTAATAGATTCCAATTTCAATCTTGAATTTTCTTCATATTTTCAGATTAAAAGTATTTTGAATGGTAAAATGTATTTCATTTGTTTATTGTTCTATTTCTTCTTTTTGTATTCCAACAGCGTATATTTTTTACTGGTGTGTACATGCATGCAAAATAGAACTGAACACCTTGAGGCACAGATGAAAGCAAATTATAATTTGTATTTCAAAGTTCGCTGAAGCAAAGGACATACCTGAACATTACTTTCTTCCATGAGAATCTCCTTGGCCTTTTCACACAATCCTCTGACCTGCAACCATGAGAAAAACATTCTTAAAAAAATATATATTTTCTTCAATACATAATTTAATCCATTATCTTTTTTTTCACCAAAATAATTGATGCTTGGTAGGGTTCTAAATACAGTTTTATAACTAAGCGTTCCAGAGAGAATAGATAAAGTGACATACAAGTTGACAACACAACTGTGCTACCGTAAGCACTTTAAAACCCAAATTGATTGATCCTTGTAACTGACATGCACTGCTTCAACATTGAACTTCTTAACAGGAAAATTAGCATGCATAGAGCTGCAAATTGTAGCTTTTAGCATAAAAGCTGGTAAAATCTACATCTTATTGGCCTCAAAGGGGATGGCAGGAAATGTCCCAGGCATCCGCAAAGCACTCTCCCAAGGAATGCATATGCCTCAGCGTCCATTATAAAATAGCCAGGTCTACTTCCTTATCATAATTCAGGAAGGCAACCTAGCAATTAAAAATCAGAGAAAAATTCCAATGGTATGGTTGCTGGAGGTACCATTGTTGATACACACTTGAACTTATGTTGGCCATATTTCTCACGAATTGCAGGTAGGCCACACCCCTGTCTGTTGCATTGAAGATCATGCAGTTCTTTTACACAAATTTGGAGCTCTGATGGTTGATATCTGGTGTAGTGTTTGAGAGTAGGCGTCCATGGCCTTTTAGTTGGATCCAGAGTAAATTTTGCTAGAAAAACAGTAGATGCAGCTACTAAAGATGGCAGATAGCCAATAAAACTATACTCTGGAAGGGTCAACTCTGCAAGATAATTTGCCAGAAACTCCAGCTGCAGGTATTGAACCTGATGACAAACTTGAGCTGCTCGAATAAACCGCCTGAGAAAACTTTTTATAGTTGGAGACGAAAGCTCGAAATGAAGATGCTGTAGAACATGTGATTCCATTTGCAATACCTCATCGTGAAAATAGGTATTGTCAGTTATATAGCAGAATTCAACCTGGGGAGCACATATCTCCTCGTATTTCGCTGCAATCAACATGCAGGTGACGCCCAGCAATTGCAAGCGTTGTCTATTTACTACATTGTTGGAAAGGTACCGGTCAATATAGGAGACTGTCAAATACAATGTATCTGGAACAAGTTTGTATTCCTCGGCAACCTCCACAAGCCAGTCAATTAGAGTCCCTCGCATGTTGGCATTTATATCTTCTTGGACCTCTTCCATATAGTTAGCTGCTGCCCTTCTCTTCACCTGCTCTGCATCACGGATATGCTGATCTATATCACGCGCATATACTGTGCACATCCGAGGATCCATGTGATCAGTATCAACATCAACAATATGCAATTCCTTTGGCTTTGCCTCTATTGGGGAGCTTCCCTGAAACGGATGGTCTTGTCCTGACTTTGAGTTTGAATGCTTTGAAATGTACAGATTCTGCAAGGTTTTCTTCTCTAGAGAAGCAACATCTGCGGGATTATCATTATCCATATATTCAACCTCTCGACTTTCCGTAGAATCGCTAGTTGACATGCTTTCATCCATAGACTCTGATTCTCCATCTGACCTGCAACTTGTAGGATAAAATGATACAAGAGTATTGCAAGTTTCATTGTTCCTCGATGAATTCTGATTGATGGGTACTTGCAGTCTGGGTTGTTTGGGGACAGAAATTTCCCCAACATTCTGCTGCCGATCATCAGCATTTCTTGAGTTGAGAGTTGTTATCTTCACCTTTGAAGTTGTGGTTTCAACGAGACCCTGCGATTTTAGCAGGGAAGAAACAGAGGTCTCTGCAGACTTCAAATTAGCAACAATATTGTGCTGATTAGATAAACTGGCGAGGGCGTTTCGTTTCTTAGCTTGTTGTAAGGCAGAAACAGTAGGTAATTTAGCTCCATTTTCTAAGGCGGGCCGTTTGGAAGAGGACTTTGAACATCGAGGATTCTCTACATTTACAACCTCGCGGCTTCCGCCACGCTGAGTTTTCCCTTCTCCTTCGAATCCCGCCATGTTTATTTTCTTCGTAAAGCAACACTGAACGAGCCTTCAAATAATTCCTTGGACCCTTAAATTAAAATCCCAAACGACAATCCTATAAATGGCCCCTGGGGAAAATGGAAGCCAAAAAAGCCCCAAAATCTCGTCCTTCCACGCTTGTTGTTGGATTCATGGCTAAAATAAGCAGACAGTGTTTTGATTTCAGCCAAACTATTCCAAAATGCTCTGTTTAAGGAACATCCTGAACCTCATTTAAAGCCGACTGAGGCTGCTAGATGTGACTTGTCCCCGACAGCTTTGACGTTCTCATGGCAGCCAAAGCCAGCAAAGAAAAACGTTCAAATAACTCTAGGCAGAGCTTACGATTCTGAAGAAGCTTCCACATCCTCCATTATTGCAAGGTGAGAACTTCAATATACACTATTAGTGTAGAAAATGGGTTTTGGAATACGCCATGACTGTACAGATATTTAAGATGAAGCTTGTCATGAGAAGTCCCCATACCATTCCCATATCGATCAGTGTTAGTGTTAATGTCTAATTTAATGTGACAGATGGTTGTTGACTAGATTCCCAGTTAGGGTGATAGAACCAGAGGTTGATGTCTTCATATGAGTGCTTGCAGATTATGGCCTAGATTACAGTTTCATCCAATGAGAAATATGCAAATAGAATATGCATTGTTGTTTGCAGAATAGGCTCTCGGATCAGGTTGTGATTAAGTTAAGAGTTGAGAATTTTAGCATGAGCGGTTGCCGAAAATAAATAGAAGAGAGTTCGGACTGCTAAAATTAGTTTTATGGTGATTGTTGCGAAAGTAGTTTATTGGTGGTTCTTCTAATAATATCTCATATTAATGTGTTTAAACTTTATAATGATGCATGTTCTTATGCTTGGTTAATCTCTTTTCCACTGGTTTAGATCCTAGTACATCAATCACTGCATAAGTTGAATTATTTATGAAAACTCTAATTTTGTCTAATTTCAAGCAATGGTAAACTGAATGTATAATTTAATCAACCTTGTAGGTTTTTCTTTTACATTAAGTTTTTTGAATTTAATCAGGCATGTAGAATTGTTAAACTTGAAAAATATTAGAACAAAACTGCATTTATGTTTGTTTTCAATGACAATTTTTTTTCGAATGCAAATCACTAATCAGGGGACTGAGCTTAGGACCATGGCAACTATGCAACTTAGATTAACTTGTTTTGGTGATGAGCACATTCTTATTCTCGTTGGCTTTTCTATTCTCAGGTTTTAGATCCTAGAACAACAGCAACCATGTTTGCAAACACTCGTTGCTTAGGAGAAAAGAAAATTGGAGAGGAAGATTGCTTCATTTTAAAGCTTGCTGCTGATCCTTCAACTCTGCACGATTGGAGTGATGGACCTGCAGAAATTATCAGACATGTACTTTTTGATATTTCAGTCAAAAAACTGGCCTCCTTGTATATTTGGAAGATTCCCATCTCACACAGATTCAAGCCACTGGAATAGATGTTGTTTACTGGGACACCACCATAGAAACAACTATCAACAATTATAGAGCAGTAGATGGTGTGATGATTGCTCATTTAGGTCGATCAGTTGTAACTTGTCACTCTTTTTAAATTTGGAGAGCGTTCAATGAGCCATACCAGAACTAGAATGGAAGAAACATGGATAATTGACGATGTGGTTTTCAATTTGCCTGGCCTTTCAATAGATTTCTTCATTCCTCCTGCTGAAATTATCAAAAGTGGATCAGGGAGTGATGCCTGCAATTATCAATCTGATGGAAAACCCATGTCAAGGAAGCCTCAAAATGGAATCTTGCAACGAGTGCCTGTTGGGCGATCAAAATGCATGGTTAAATAGATTTGTTAATAACACTTTTATAAGTTTGGATTCTAATTCTGATACTGCCTCAACCTTTCAATGGGTACTTCTTTGAAAGTTACAGGATTCTTGCAAAAATCCCCTGTATCATATGGAAACTACTATTCAGAGCATTATGACAGTTTTCAGGGAGAGCAGTATTTTCTGACTGTTGTTGAGACTGGAATACCATTTTATCATACAATTCCTGAAAAGCATAGGTTTGTTGTTAGGTCAACGAGTTTTGGAATTTTCTAAAAGTATAATTGCAGGCAAATCCCTGTCATCTCCAGTTTAGCAGAAGAATAGTAATAGCAGTTGACATTTCTACATCGGATTCACATGCCGTATGAAGTTGCAAGCTGAACTGCATTTCTGGCTTTTCTGAATAGAGAATTGAAGTTGGTAACATTGCTTCGGAAATGCAATCATCTTTTGGCTAATGGTTGATCAAGTTGCGGGGCAAAGCATTAAAATAATAAAAAAAAAAATTCAATAAGTTCGCTTGCAAAGCATTAAAATATGGGGTTTTCAGAAAATAGAAAAAGATTCAACTTGGTTATTTCCGGAGGTTCATTTTATAAATACCTTGGGCAGGCTGTCCATGCAGTCCATGAGAATCAGTACCCGAATGAGAAAGGTCCCCCATACCACAACTTGTCGTTACGAAACAATTGGAATGTGACTACCTGGGCTTTGATACTCTTTGCTTGATACACTCTACTCGACTCCGCTTGGTTCACTTGGATACTGCGCATTGATACCCCGCTGTTACCATTTCATCGTTGACCCATTATGCATTCAGTAAGGAAGTTCGAGAACCAAACTCAGTCAATCCCAATCTATTCCCCCAGATTCCGTAGACCGAGAGTAGATTCTTGCTCCAGATTGATCTCGAGATACAGCATCGTCAGGGGGGTGGGCAGCATCTTGAATTTTCTTCCTCCTCAGAGGCCAATCCGGCTGCATCTCAACAGCTATGGTATCAACTAGCTACCGCAAACGATAAAGGCGTAGAGCATCCCTGCAGAAATCCCTCCAGAAGGTTCCACTTGCAGGTGGGAATAAAAATTTATCAAAAAATAAAAAATAGAATCATTCGCTTCCTTAAAAGTATTCAAATTGAATTTTCAACCAACGCTAGAGGGAGGCGGAATTTTTTGGAGGGAAATTGGAATTAATTTAAAATTTAAAATTAAAACAAAATTAAATTGCAATAATAATATTTAAAAAAAAAAATTATATATAATATTAAATTAAAATTTCAATATAAATAAATAAATAAGTTATTAAAATGTATATGAATTATTTAATATGTAAAACTTATAAACATAATTAATTAGTAGTTATAATTATTTATGTGATCATCTTTAAATTAAAAGACGCAAAATTAAATTTATTTGGTTTTTCCTCGTTTTAATATAGACATAAAAAGGTATGATAAAATGCCCTCTTTTAAGGTTTGATAGTTATTATTTTTTTTACTAAGATTTCATCTACCATAATGAGGCCAATTGCCCAGATTTAGCATTATGAGAGTTGTTATAGTTGCTACAACACCACCCAAAATTTTGGGCATTTGTCGAACTCTAATGTTTTCCCCATTCGCACTTTACATGTTGCCCCCACACATCATGTGTTGCCTTAGATGTTAACATTATGACGACATTACAGTTTCGAAGGTGTGTCGCTTCGGTGATGTGCCAAGAGACTCCCTTCACTTCAAAACTTATCTTTCCCTAGTATGTATCACAACCAACAGAAGCACTGAATGTGGACAAGAAGCATTTCATTTTGGATCCCCTTATGTTGACTATACTAGGGTTTGGGAGAAACCATAATTTGGAAAGAAAGTGACCCCCTTTCTGTGTTAAACCTATACCTCTAAGGGCATAGTCTCATCGACATCGCACACCATGGTGAGATTTATTGCATGGCATGTCACCTTAGGCCCTTGACTGGTCCTATGCCTTAGCATGTGCAATAGGGTTTGAGAGAATTATATATTTTTCTCGGCATCCTTGAAACCTTCAGCATTGGTGATTGAAGGTCCAAACCTGCCATGAATTAATCCTTACTCTCGAGGGTGATTATCATCTTCACCTTCTCATCTTATCTCGAAACTGGATCACTCATATGCATTAGGGTTTACAAGGTACCTCATATAGCATTAGTCCTCATTCCCTCTCATTTCATTAGGTTTTGGGCAAGTAGTTGTTGTTGGGAGTTATCTTGTCATCAACCTACATTTTCAAGGGTGTTTTCCCATTGGTCATATTGTGCATGTACCCTTATTCTCTCCATTAATTTAGGGTTTGGATTATTATGGTCTTGTTCATATGTTATAAAATCCTAAGTTATCATATCCATGAATCAAAGGTCAAAACCTTTTTCTCTTGAATTTCACTTTGGCACGTATTACTCGGGTTTCTCTCCACCAAGTTTTAAGGAATCATATCCATCATATCCATGTGCATAAGCATTATTTTCTCAAAATAAGGTTTGTTTATGTGTGAGAGAGTAAGCCTCCAAAGCTTGGAATTTCGCTTCATATGTTAATATTAGAAGGAATGTGTGAACATTCAAGTCATAATCATTTACAAAACTACCTGAAAGTCTCTAGTGTAATTATCACAAGATATACTTAAGTTGAGGATAACCTAATCATGATCGTTGAAGTCCTTACTTAATGCATGCATGAAATTCTACTATTTGGTTGATAACCAAATCTTTATATTGCGAATGTGAAACAACTTTGGATAGTGATACCCTAGAGCCATAAAGAGACTTACTATTTGTATTAGTATTCATATTGTTTTATGTTGTGGCTCATGCCTTCTTGTAATGTGGCATCGCATGTCTTTTCTTAAACCACTACGGGGGGAACACCAATTCAAAAGGAATAAAGACACAGTGGTCTACATACAAGAGGGCTCTCGACCATATGTGTATTTGGTTACTTCTTCTCATGAGGTTGGTGTGTGTGCACATGGATAAACCAATCCAGGTTTTCGTTGAAAGCATCGCCCCAAACGATGAAAGGAGCACCGCCTAACTGGGCCTCACACGAAAATTTGGAAAGCACCAAGACATTGGTCACTGAGAAAGCATTGGGTAAGGGTGAACATGCGAGACTATGAGAAACAAAACACTTGAGTCTTCCAGCCTTTTAGTACGGTTGTAGAAGTAAAGGCTAAAGCAGAGGAAAATGCATCAGTCTTTTATGTACCAATGCCATTTGTTTTTGCAACTATTTTGGAAGCAATGAATGCCAAACTATACTTGTTTTTCTACATTAAGGAGGGCATTACCCGACATGGTATGGTACATGTAAAGAAAACTTTAAACGAGCAATCGAAGACTCGACTTATCGGGTCAAATTGTCAAGCCTAGTGAGTGCAAAATTGATCTTTATATGGAGTCGCCTTGGCTACATATTAAGTCGAAGCATGAAATCCAACGATATGGTGAGAAGGAATCACTTAGGAAGAAGACTTATTTAAATAATAAATATTGGCTTTAGGGCTTGGCAGGTGTTTAATTAAAGTGGCCCATGCTTGGAGTTTTGGCTTTATTGGCCAAACATGTGAGGATCAACACAATTACATCCAAAGGTCGCATTTAAAGAACTATTGGTCAAAATCTCGGTGGTCACCACAACATGAATGCGCACTCCAAAGTAGAGCATAAAAATCAAATGGTAAAGGGAGTTAACGAGTTCTGATCATTACGAGAGAGAGAGAGGACGAGTTGTGCTTTTCTTTTGGGTGATATGAACATTTATATACAAGTCAGATACCATGGGAATATGGCATGTATGTATATTAACATCCCACAACAAGGACCTTTTAATTATGGAAATGTGTTATTAGGGTGCAAGCAAAGCCATAGATCAATGAAGACGTTAATAAAACGATCTTTTGGGAGTGGACGTTGGCTTCTAAAATAAAATGATAAGGCTCCAAAAGGATTGCATAGGTGTTAGCACTAACGTCCACCAACCAGGCCATAGTGAGACCACACGTAGCTAAACATACATAGCTAAGTAACATGGATTTACATTTGAGCCCTTAGCTTTACCTGCTAAATGTCTAAAAAACATGGGCATGGAAATCTTCTTTGTTGTTTGCAAACTCCTTATAACACAAATAGTTGAATTTTAGGCCTGTCTTTAGAGGAACGGCTATAGCTTAATGTTAGACCTGACTATATAATCTTCAAGGGAGATTTCAACCCATTGTTGGTATAGATTAACTTCTTGATATTGAAGTCAACAGGACAGGCTGGAAATTGATAGTAGAAAAGCATTAGAGCAAAAGTCACTGGTTGGAGGGATTTATAAGCTATTTCCTGGGATTGTTTGTTGGGCACGTGTTGTGATGTGTTCACTTGGGGTATTGATTTTGAGATTGACTTGTGAATAGTATTCATGGAATTAAATTTTGTTTATTTTCTAAAATGGAACTCTTGGCAAAGATAGTAGTCAAGAACTTGAACAAATCCATCTTTGAATGCAGACCTAGCCATGAAATCTGTCATCCTAACATTCTTAAAGAACCACAAGGTACTTTTTGATGCTAGCAGTGCAATGTATTTTCTTCACTAACCATCTAGTAATTTGTCTCCTGCAAATTTCTTTATGTGCCTATATCCATGACAATATTTCAATCCATCAAAAATGACATTTCAGCTGCCTAGAAGAATATAAAAGGGATTAGAACTTGTAGTAAAAAATGTTACCATGCTATCTTAAATATTTAATTGATTATTTAATCATTTTCTTCATTCATCATGGCCCTCTCAATCCCATGCCAATAGAATGGGGTAACTCATATGATATATCAAGCCTTGCAAATGTGGGCAAATAGTAAATCTTTCCAGTGAAAGTGGTTTAGCAATCAAATTCTTCAAGCTTATTTCTGGTTAAGGGTTTTCACTCTAATATGCGATGGGGAGGAAGAAATATGTGCCTGCTCCTTATGAAATTTTCTCCATCCCAAGAACTCCTTTTTAGAGTTTCAATTCCATTACAAGTTGAAGTGAATATCTCCATAAGTGATTTCTATTTTTATTATTTTTTAAATTGTGACGAATAAATGATTTACTGTGTTCATTCTTGGTATTTCTAAATGTTGTTTCTCGTGAAACACAGATTTCATTCACCCTGCTCAGTGAAGAGTCTTCATTATTATCGGGAACAGACAACTTTCTGATTTTAGACATAAACATAATTACTTCAAGATGAATTTTAGCTAGCTGCTCTTTCACGGCATCAACCTTCTCAGTTCATAGCACAATTGCGATCTAACTGATTGTCTCTTGCTCCATTATTTTTGCAGCTGGACTTCAAGAGGTACCCTTTCTTTATGTTTTGTTTTTCAAACAAGTTCGCTTCTTTTTCAAACTAAAGTGATTGGAAAATGTAAAGAATGAATTTTTTCAAGGGGTGAATGTTAATATGCCTGCAATGAATGCTTGTTAGTCAATACTATTACATGAAAAATATTCCTTTCATATATTATTAGTTATGCCACAAATACAACTTGACTCGTATTAGACTTCCTATGGAGGAAAGCAACTCTAGATGCAGCAATATGGAGTGCACATATGGTAGATTTAAATGAGGTCTATTACTTTCACAGACAATCAAAAATCTTCAAATCCCTTTCCCACAAAAAACTTGCATCTCCTTGGATATAGATATAGTGAAATGAATTTTGCCTCTGTCAAAGTGTAGATCAGACCAAGGCCCCTAATTGATATATGGACCTTGAATGTACATGAAGCTGCAAAAGCCTTTCCAACAGCCTCCTAGTAATTTAGAACAAATTTATTTTTCTAAGATATATCTCGTGTCCTTTAGTGGAGTTTATCTCTAATGCCAAAACTTCCTCAAGTGTGCTACCTTTTTTCTTAGAATCATTTTCAAAAGACCAGTTAAAGCATACAGCAATGATTCTCAGAATCATTTCTCTTGTATTTCCAAGAGATATCAAAGAGTCCTTAAGTGCAGTTTATCTATAATGCCAAAAGCTCCTCAAGTGTTTCACCATTTTTTTACAATTGTTTTCAAAAGGTCATTTCTTAAAGCATACTACAATGCTTAGAATCATTTTCAAAAGGTAATTGGGTCATAGTATGGAATGTGCACGTCCAATGGGCTATTTAAGCATGTTGTTAGCACTCAAATCTACCTCAGGCTGAAATGAAGTAAACTCAAGGCTACATCAAACCATGCTCAACCTCGTAGCTAGCCCTACGAGGACAGGAGAGGGCTCTCTCCGTCAATCTCGAGAAAATAAGCAATAGGATGCGAGATGACTTACGATAGGAACTGATTTTAGGCTAGTAAAGAGATAGGTATGTTTGATTTTTGGTTTTTTGGGTTTTCGCTGGAGTAATGGGAAAACAAAATTTTGGGTCCGGGGATAAGGTCAGACCTTTGCAGAGTTCAAGCTGGGGCGAGGTAGGTGATGATCTTGATGCTTTAATTTGGATTTATGGATAGATTAGACCGACGAGGAGCTGAAGAGGGCAAAGAAGAACTTGGATCCTCTCCAAACAGCTGAAAACATATAGAACTAACTGAATTCAAAGGCTAAGCACTGTAAACAATGGATTTAACCTTATTTCACTCATTCAATTTAGTTCAGAAGCATAATGAAAGGATGGCAACATTAAACATGAAGAAACTTACAGTAAACAAAGGAGAAACATCATCAAGAAACAGAACACCACAAGGATCCCAACAAGTGCCGCAAAACCCCTGATCTTTCCTTAGCCAAAATATGAAAAGTATGTACAATGATATCAAAAGTATCCCAAGAGTCCAACCTCTCCAACCTCTGAAAATGATTGAGAAATTACAATATATAGATCACTCTAACACCTTTCCCCACCTCTAGGGGTCGAATTCCCTCTTCGGGGATCAGTTTCAACCAATTCTATTCATGGAACTACAATCTAGGCAGCTAACAACTTGCCTCTAAAAGAGTGGAAACTGATCCATTACATGATTTTTACCCTTTTTGTGAGTGAATCTTCTAGAAGAGATAAAAATAAGCCAAATTTACATGTCAAATATGAATTTACATCATAAAAACCCAAAAATTCTATCCACAAGCAAAACTGGTCCATACTAGGCGAAAATCTGAGCTGGCAGTTGAAAATTCAGCAAAAATTTAAGTGGGTCGCATTTGAGCCGAGTGGGTCGCATTTTTTCCAGCCTGAATTTGAGGTACTTCCCGGCATCCAAATTGAGCTCATGATAGCTCGTTGGAAAGCCCTGGATGTTGACTATCCAACCCAAGTGGAATTTCTGAATTTGGAGCTCATTTGACCCTCCAAAATTTCATTCTCCCAGAGGTACTTCCTGCTGGTGCAAAAGGTGGCAGCAAGGTGGTTTTCATGGTGTTTTTGAGCTTTTTGACCATCCAGATTTCGATGAAATGCTAAGTTGACTTCAGAGGATGCATAATTAACCATGACAAATCCAAAAATGTAAAAATTTCCTCCAGCAAGTGTCCCAAAAAAAAGTGAGCGCATGAGCGCGCGACCCACGTAACTGCAAAACCTGTTTTTTAGACCAAAAATTTGAAAATGAAAAAATTTGACCCTGACACCTTAAAATCACTTTGTAAGAGCATGTTTGATCACTAAAGGAAAGCTGCAAAGGCTGAATCTAACACATACTACAATGCTTTTAGTCATTTTCAAAAGGTAATTGGGTGATAGTATGGAATTTGAACTTACAATGGGCTATTTATGAATATCTGTGTGCATAACTACCCTTGTAGACAGGTTGGATATCTCTTGAGGACATTTTAACCAATGTCCATCACGGATTTTGGGGCTTTAAAGGGTATTTTAGTGTTTAGATTTCTTAATAAGCATGGTTCAAGGTTTAAAGCCTTCACATTTTGGTATAATGCATTTAAATTTTTAGGGTCTAAGATTTAAGATGTAGGATGAACTAGCTCAAGGACATTGGATACTGCTACTAACCTGAGGTCAACATATCAATGCCCAAAACACTTGTGAAGTCTAAATGCCAAAGGTCTATCTTACATTGTGGTCTATTTGTAATTTCAATGTCAATGGAGGTTGAATGTGTCAATGTTAAGACCAATACATCGTGGCAATATGTCAATGTATCAAACTTCGTCAAATATGATATCTCAGTCCAGTATACTCAAATTTCAAGGTCATATCAGTGTAGGGTAGATAGGTTCACTATCTATATGTACTAATGTCCACAAATTTGATGCACAAATCAATATTTCAGGGTCACATAAGGTAAGTGTTATGGCACTATGTTTTGGTTCATAATTGTAATGAGAGGTTTTGGTTCATTACTTCTCACATGTTATAGCATTTCCAGAACCTAACATGGCACACAATCAAATTTCTGCCTCTCTTTTACGCTGCTTACTATGCTGCTAAAATTAATATAAAATGTGATTAGCACAAATAATATACAATCAGCACAAGACTACTTAAGGCCAAGAGAAAAGACTTTAGGTTTGAATGTGCCTTAAGTGCATAACCTACTGAAGACTTTTTTTAAATCTAAACAACAAACTCATCTCACTAATAAGTTCTCTGAACAAAAGCATCCCAAAAAGTTCTCCAGCTACCCTAGTAAACCTGTTGATAATGGAGCATGCACCCAGGATGGCCAGCAAAACCAACAAGAATGCAGTCCACACACATACCCTGTGTATAATCAACAGAGTACTTGTAGTTATTTAATGTGAATGCACACTTATTTGCATAAATCTCTATTGTTCTTAATAAAAAAACTACAGAAATACATCGTACATCGTAAGGATGTTAGCAAAGGACTTAGTGAGGAGACTATTTCCAAGTGTTTAGAGAAAAGCTTTTACTCCTCAAAAACAGAGTATGCTTCTCAGAGTATGGATATTGAAGTCAGATGCAGCATTTTCCAGGTCTTTATAATATCTCTGGGGAGGACTTGTCTTTGAATCTAGTAACTAATATATGTCCACTTCTTGTCCATAAGTCTTGAAATGCTGCCAGCTGGAATTATCAATTTACAATTTCACACCAAGTTACCTTATATTTTTCAAGACACAATGCAAACATCACTGAAAAAGAGAGTAATAAGTAAGATTATCAAAGAATGAAGCAGGCTTGGACTTTAAAATTTGTTTGTAAATTTATAGGTTTAGTTGGTAGTTTTAAAGTGTAAAATTTTCTCCCTCTTCAGATTCAAAAACATATGGAAACCCTTGCTTCTGAGAGTATGAAAATGATGGTATGAATTGTTTATACAAGAAGAGTATGAAGAAAGATATGAGCTGGGCAGTTTAAAGTGCAGTCATAGTTATCACGAGGCCTGATCAAGCAGTGGTTGCTTTAGAAAAACAAGTGTCCAGTCTACAATATTTCTGTCATTTCATAGCAGGAAAATTATGGTTTGCTGCATTTTTTTTCTGTTTCTGTTAGGCAAATCTTAGGAAGCCCTTCCCTTGATTTTCTTTCCTTGGGTTGGTGTTTAAACTTTTAGAAAATCCTGTACATGTAAATATCCTTTGTGCAACCTGCATTCTCATGACTATTCCTTTGATAATGTTCTTTTGTTTTTCTAGTAAATTATGCTTATAATATTCCTTCTACAGATATGACTAGCGTTAACCATATGCAACTTCCCCTTTGTTAGGAGCTTTGTCAAACTATTAACCATATGCAACTTTGTCAGAATGTGGTCCAACACTACCAACTCCCTAATGAACTTGGAATCTTAGGAAATTGTATTGAATATTAATGTGTTTGAAATGGTCATGACACTTTGGATTTTCATAGAGCTTGATGTAACTTTGATTCTCACAAGAGACAATATTGGGCTTCAACAAGTGATTGGTTGACTCTACAATCAAGTTGCAAATCTAGATAGCTTCATAATAAGTATATGAAACTGCCATATACTTTTCTTCAGTGGAATTGAATGCAATTGTTGCTTGCTTCTTGTTGATTTGATAAAAATGATTTATAAAATGATAATAATGATGTTTAAAATGAGCCTTATGATGGTCTACTTATACACATTGATTGTTCACAAGGTGTTAGGGGTATGTTTATAACACCACTGCCCTTTAAAGCTTTGTCTTGAAAGCACAGTAATTAGAATTTTCTTTAGTTAAGCACTTTTTTGTGGTGGAATGAAGTTTATCAAATATCTATATATACTTTGTAGAGGTTTGAATTTGTTTGTCCTTTGAGTGTTTGTGAGGTTTCTTTATATTTTTTGCATCATAGTCTAAAGTCTTTTGACGTGATTGTTTAACATGAAAGCTTTATGCTTATTGGCAATATATTTGAAATACCTACATGATCAAGAAACTTTTATGGTTAATTAAATTACTAATTAGGTACTACAAAAAGAGGATGATGCTGAGAGGGCTTGCCTAGGTGACTCTGGGAGCAACCCGGAGGTGGTCATACAAAGCTCTTCTAAGTCACAAATATTAAGAGAAAAAACTGGTGATGTATATGTGGTTGCTCAACCTGGGCTATATGGAAAATCTTGGCAGAGAGTGTTTACCTTTCCGTGTCTTCTCGAAAGTAGGTTGTTTGCTCACAGAATAAGATCACTACATGTAGGTGATGGTTCTATAGTAAGTTCTTAGCCTTATCTTCAGAATGGCTAACATAGAGGATCAAGTTTGAATACAAGATATAATTTGATGAATTTGGAGATTTATATTTAAAGAAAATTTTCACATTCCCTAGGTCTAGCCCCATTAGGTCACCTAGGGCAACAATTTTGTAGGAATCTAGCTAGAGGAAAACTTCTATCTCCTAGAGGCAGCTGCGTTGTTGGGTACCCTCACTCTCCTCAGAACTTGGGCCAATTCCGACGGTGGAATATTCAAATACCTCAAGCCCTAGCTCTAGGATCAAGTTTTGCCTAGGTGGTCCCAAGGATAGAACCTAGTAGGATCAATTTGACCTATCGAAGTAAAAACTCTTATCTGATCCTTTCCCCTCACCTTGTCTAGTATAGGAACATCATTGGTTGCTAAATTCCATCCCCGAACCTGGCTGGGTCCACTTGGCCCCGTGTGGTCCCATTTGGTGTCAAAGGCCTTTCATCAAGGACCATTTGGGAATCCAAGTTCCCAAAGGATTTTAGGGATTGATAACTTCCTTCATAAGTCTTATTCTTCTCTCTCAACCCTTCAATTCCCCTCTTCTCTCCCTAGAAGATAAATTCACTTGCTTAGAAGGAAAGCAAGTCCCACTCTTTATTTTATCTTAGGGAAAGGGTTTAGAGGGTCACTTCCTACCTATTCATTGACCTATACTCTACAAGTGACTTCCTAAACTACCGAGAATCCACCCATCAGTGAAATTCTGTGAAGAGCACAGAGCCTTAGTTGTGGTGACAATGGGCTAAGCCTCCATTGTTTCCCTTGTCCTAGCAGTTGCCCTCTTAGGAACCCCTTTTAGGTCCACTACTAGTTTGAGTGATAACAAGTTGTTCACAATTCCATTTGTGAACAACTCTTTGGTATGCCCACTTTTGCCATATTACAGCTCCAAGATGAGAATTCCAGGGCTATGGAGGCTACCCTTCTTCTCTCTGAATCAATCCTCTACAATATAGTGAACTAGGGCTAGTTGGTTCGCCCACTTGACTGTGACTTTAGTCCTTCAAAGTCTGCACATCCTTAGGCCCTATACACCTACCCTTCTACCAATTTTGTTGTCCTTCACTAGAACAAGAGTTAGGGCTCTTCTTTGACAGTAACCTAACAACCCTCCAACTGTACTTGGACTACCATCAATCTGCCCAACCACAGTCAATTATTTTTACTAATCTAGGGCCCACAATATTGTCTTCATCTAGGGCTCTTCAAATCTGCCACCTAACAAGGGTTTGTGTCCTCTCAAGATCACTGTTCTTGTGTATCGACAATTTGATCTTTGTTGTCCAATCTACGAACAAATATGAACTACTCCTCTTATCATACTTCTAACAATCTATAGATGACTGAACTGGGGTCACAAATCAGCCACTAACAGTCCATTTACTAATTTTTTATAGGTTTCTTCATATATTTGTCTAAAACTCTATGGAAAGTCCACCAAAATCAACTCCTCTGCATGCCAATCCATTCTTCATATGGCACATCTCTTCTGCATGCTCAATTTTTTGCTCAGGTTCCACCCTCCTTTGGATCTATTGTCTCCACACATATTGAATCTGCAAACCATCTTCCAGATTTGTGGTCTTTATTGCAGAAATAAACCTCGCTCTAAGGGTCACAACCCGTCTTCTTCTATGTAAATTTTTCATAGTCTTAAGGGCATACCTTATGAACTAAACATGCTAGGAAATTGTCCTAACTAGGGCATTATACTTATGTACTTATAATTGTTGTAGAACAAACCCTATCCACACATAGAAAAAACATGACTCTTGCCTCCATAAGAGACTCGACCTAGCTCATATGGATCCATAGATTCTGGGCATTTCTTTCACTGAACCTTGACATGAACTTCAGATCTCATTGTCGACCCTCAAACTAGGGTTAAATCAGTCAATATTACGCCTATGTCGACTTCTGTTATGGCTCTAAATTACAGTGCAAGCCCTCCTCCATTTATGTTGGTCTTTATCACAGAACTTGCGGCCTACTAACCACCACAAGGCAAGATGGTATCAACCCTCTCTTCTATTTCATGTAGAAAATCTAACCAACGGGATTCAATCTGATCTTGTAATGTACTAAAACAAGATATTGAATCCTTCCTACAATTTGTGGAAACAACACACGATCGCAAAATCACATATAAGTAAGAGAAACAAGTTATCAATCGCACAACACAAGATGTATCTGGGGAAGTAACTGCTCAAAACCCTCTATCTCTATTTTGTATTAAGTCAAGGAATCATGAAACAATACAATGCTTAATATCTCTTGAGATTCTCCAACACTTTGCCAATTGTCTCCTGCTGATTTAGGAAAAATCGGTCTAATACTTAGCCAATTCTCAGCCTGCCTTGCTCACGCAATTCCTATGGAATTATCTCCATATTAATTAGGAAAATCAACCTTCCTTGATTGCACAATCCATCATGGCATCCCAATGACTTTATAATTGCACACGGAAAATTTTCTATAAATACAACTGATAGTTCTGTTCCTCTGAACTGTGTTACAATAAGGATGAAGGGTCTTTTATTATTATTTAAAAATAAGATAAAATCCTAACCAACCAAAACCCTAACCCGAGGAGATGTAACACCAAGAGTTTATGGGCCCCGTTGGGGTTAGTTGGGCAGCCAAATTTTCGGGGTCGTAACTTGTTCATATGATCTTCGTTTGACGCACATGATACCTCGTTAGAAAGATCTCTCCAAGGTCTACAACTGCTAATGTGATTTCTATGAAATCGCTAAACCTTTCTTGCCCAAAAAACGTCGTTTGGGGCCTCAAAATGGCTCCGGAAGTTCAGGACCCGAAAAATTGACAAAAATAGTAAATTGTGCTTCAATTAAGGAAACTGAAAAACTGAAAGAGACAATGGCGAGGGCCCAAGTGGAATAGGCGGGTGGCCACCAATATCCACCTCGATCACCTTAAATCGAATTTCTTGAGCTAACTCAATCATCATGACTTAGTTAACTGACACAAGTTGTTATGAGACAAAATTACAATTTATTGTCCAAATTATTTAAGGGAAAAATAAATTAGATGCCTCACATTCCTCACTCCTGGTACATCAAAATTCCTCGCCAGTGTGGGTACATTTTTTTTTCCTTTCTAGTTTCCAATTTCACTGTTTCTTGTTGCAAATTTCAATACTCCCTCTCAACAAGAAAGGAATTCAATCTATCCCCATCCGGTACCTTTGGAATGTTCTGCATGCTACACTTCTCTAGTGTTGTTTGCACCTGCAAATCCAGAAAATGAATAGCCTCCAAACAACTTACTCGGTATAATGCATCTGTCATCAGAATATTCTGACTGGCACTGCTAGCTACTGCATCTGTCTAATACTAGATTCTCTGCGCTGCTGCTGACATCTGCATCCATGCCCTTTGAACTATTGCTAACTCTAATTTGTGATCCAATATTTGACATCTATGACTGATTTCTGTCTTGCTGACATCTTACTACATCAATCTAACTGATCCTTCCTACTACTATTGTACTGTGGCTCCTCGTAGCCAGGTTCGATCCATGAGACACGTCATCTCAATGGACCTTGCCCAAATTTCTTATCTTGAGATTATGTCTACACATCACCCCACCATCTTACACCTTGAGGTATGGCTGCTCCCTCTTCCCATCTGGCTCGAAATTTCCCCCTCATGGAGGTCTCTGCTTGAGTGGATGCTTCCACTTAGTCTCCTCTCTGCTTCTCCAATTGTGGCAACTACTCCACAACCTTCTGAGACCGCTTCTCATGAAGATTCATGTTAAGAGGTATTTATGCTCCCTTTAAACCACCAAGTCTCTAACTTCTTCCTTTCTCCTCAAAGCTTTGCATGCATCTGGTACCTCAATTACATATAGGTTCTTGACTCGCGCACAGTGTAATTGTCCCGGCATTACAAAAAGTTTCTAAAAAAGAGTTGATTTTAAATCGATGATATCTCCCTCATCTGAGCTTCGATTCGACCGATTTTTTTCTTTTTCTATTTCGGTAGATTTTCGCAAGGAATCCAAATAGTCTATTTGTTTTTGAAATGTTTACACCAAAATATTCAAATATTCTATGCAAACTCGCCGCCCAAAAAATTCCTGCTCTGATACCATGTAGAAAATCTAACCAACGAGATTTAATCTAATCTTGTAATCTACTAAAACAAGATATTGAATCCTTCCTACAATTTGCGGAAACAAAACACGGTCGCACAATCACATATAAGTAAGAGAAATAAATTATCAATCGCACAACAACATGATGTATTTGGGGAAAGAAACTGCTCAAAACCCCTTTATCTCTATTGTGTACTATTAAGTCAAGGAATCATGAAACAATACATTAATGCTTAATCTCTCATGAGATTCTCCAACACTCTGTCAATTGTCTCCCGTTGATCTAGGAAAACTCAATCTAGTACTTAGCCAATTCTAATCCTTACTTCAGCCTGCCTTGCTCATGCAATTCCTAGGGAATTAACTCATTAATTAGGAAAATCAGTCTTCCTTGATTGCGCAATCCATTATGGAATCCCAATGACTTTATAATTTCACATGGGAAATTTTCTCTGAATATAATTGATAGTTATGTTCCCTTTAACCTCTGTCTCAATTGGGTATTCCTCGAAACTGACATGCATACAACTATTAATAGCGAATTATCAGTTATATGATTGATCACTCATTGTGAATTAAATCTAATTTAATTCACTGGACCTCTCACTAGCTCATAACTCAGTTAGAAGCAGTTAAACTGATTTTAACGCATTTAATTGAGTTAATTACACTTGCACCCCACTAATGCATTAACTTCGACTAGACCCAAAAAATATTAGAATCCCTCTAGATGCCTAATCTTAGACCCTCAAGTACTTGAATTTCTTGAGCTAACTCGGTCATCATGAATTAATTAAATGACACAATTTGTTATGAGATGAAATTACAATTTATTGTCCAATTTATTTAAGGGAAAAATAAATTAGACGCCCCACATTCCTCACTCCTGGTGCATCAAATTCCTCACCAGTGTGGGTGCAATTTTTTTTGTCCTTTCTGGTTTCCAATCTCACTGTTTCTTGTTGCAAATTTCAACATTTCAGAATTTGATAAGGCCTTCACACAAAGACACCATTGAAATCACATGCCCAGATTCTCATGAGAAACCTCTCTTAAGCTCGATCTGCCAGAAGAGAACCAACAATATGCTATCCTAATTCCTAGTGCAAACCGACCCTTAAGGTATGCAACATTCTTCTGAACACTCACATGATGATCTTGCTCTTGGAAGATGATCATGACCTCCCTTTAGCAACCCTTACTCGCCCTCATACTCGACCTACTTTAGGAGTACATCTCTTTTCACCCCCTTGATGTGCCAGATAGTGGGAATACATGTCAAACATGCTAATATGTGCCAAGTGATAAGGCATGCCAAGATGTGCAAGGGTGTGTCAATGTGTGTCAGGGAATGTCAAGACAACAAAAGGGAGAAAAAGTTTAACTACAAGGAAATGAACACATAATAGGGTTAATAAGTCATCAATTTACCTTTTCCAAGAGGGGCATCCTAGGCACACCAACACTAGGCAGCAATAGGTGCCAAGTGCAAAGTCTTAGTGCATTCTAAGTGCCAAGTATTCCTTTGTTGCTTCTCATCTACTTTCCAACAACTGATAATCACAAATAAATTTAATATTAAACCATGCCAAATCATACCAAGGCATCTCAACATATTCCATACATGCTAAGACTTTCCAAGTGCTAACACGTGCCAAGCGCCAATATGTGTTAGGGACTGGTGTTATGCATGTTATGAAGTGGAAGGGAATGTTGAAGAGTGCTAAGGTGTGCTAGAGAGTGATAATGCATGTTAATGAGTGTTAAGGATTACTAGGAAAAAACATTAAGGGAGCACTAAGTAAAAATTCATGAAAGTTAATGAATATGAGGAACGCGTGCCAGAGACTAGTGTTAATGAGTGTTAGTTGCCATGCCAAGGAGGGACTGACAAGGTATGCTAAGCATTGGTAAGGCATGCTAGGGAATATCAAGGCATGTCAAGAATTCCCAAAGTGTGCTTGGGAGTTCCAGGGTGTGCTAATTATATCATGTGCCAATTAATAGTGCCAAAATATGCCAATACATGCTAGGTGCTAAGGATGTGGTGTAGGGTGCCAGGGTATATCAATATATGTCAAGGCAACAAAAGGAAGAACCAATACGAGGGTTAATAAGTCAGGACTTTATCTTTTTGAAAAGGGGCATGCTAGGCACACTAATAATAGGTCACAATACATGCCAAGTGGCATTGTGTGCCAAGTGTTAATGTATGTCAATGCATTCAACCAAGGTGTTCCAGGGCATGCTAGGGACTATATGCAGCATGCCAACACATGTTAGGAGAGTTCGATGTTGTGCTAGCGCATGCCACCATGTGCTTGGGCGTAAGTGTCATCACAAGATGTTCTAGGTACAAAGATGTTCCAATACATGTGGAGTGCTAAGAAATGTTAGTGTGTGCCAAAGCATTAATTTAAGGCGTGCCTAGATTGGTGAGGATCGTTAGGTTTTTCTCATTAATAGAATTGTCAAAGCTTGATTATGTATTAAATAATATATTTCCTACACACAATAGTGGAACTTTATCTAAAGGGAATTCGCTAGATAATAAACTTAATATATATGAATCATGTGTTGAATCATGATAGGAAATCTCTATTCGACTAGTTATTACTTGAGGGAAATGATACACACTAATTACTTCTAAAAAATTGACTGACCCTAACCACTGTGGCTTTGGACATATTATAAAAAATACTCCACAATAATGGTATTAAATCATTAAATTTTGATAAAAAAATATATTAACAGGCACATAGCGTCATCAAAAACTCATTGGAATGATCAATGATGACGGGCATTTTTTGACCGTCACCAAAAGTAACAAAAAGAGCATTGGTGAGGGTCATTAAAAGTTCGTCACTAGAAGTGTCACCAAAGAGAGAATTAGTGATGGGCCTTTAACGACCCTCACTAAAAGTGTCATTGAAAATGGCTTTGGTGACGAACCTTAAAGGACCATCACTATATACACTTACAACGATGCTTTTTTAAGATCAATGATGACGGACATTTTTTTTTCGTCACCAAAAGTAAAAAAAATAGCATTGGTGAGGGTCATTAAAAGTGTGTCACTAGAAGTGTCACCAAAGAGAGAATTGGTGACGGACCTTTAACGAACCTCACCAAAAGTGTTATTGAAAATGGCTTTGGTGACAAACCTTAAAGGACCATCACTATATAGACTTATAGTGATGCTTTTTTAAGGGCCGTCACCATATGTGACATTATTGAAAATGTCTTTGGTGACGGACCATAAAGGACCATCACTATATACACTTACAGTGACGGTTTTTTAATGACCGTCACCATATGTGACATTGGTGACGGACCTTAAAGGTCCATCACAAGCATGACCCTCACCAATGTGCTTTTTTCTTGTAGTGAATGATGACGGGAAGAAAGAAAAAAAACCAACAAGGGCGGGGAGAGACAAAAAATCAAGGGAGAGTCGAGGCAAAAAGGTGCGGTGAAAATTGATTTTAAAGTCTTTGCCAGGTGGTGGTAACCAGGCTCTTGTTCACTTAGGGTCAGTGTGTGTCGTGTGTTAATTTTAATTGTTTAAACCCAGATGTTTTGAGAGTAAAAGAAAAAGTGTGCTGTGTAACTGAAAAAAAATCTGCAGTAAATAAGACTAAAAGAACAGAAAATGAACAGCTACCAATGCATCAATCTAACCCAAGAAGGCGAGTCTCTCAAAAGTAGTCTATAAGAGGGAAAGAACTAAGAAAAGCATGCTAAAAAGAGGCCAATAGATCAAATGTCAGGAGGGACTCGGATCTAAAGGAGAAATCTGCTGAAAAGTGGTGCAGATAACAACAAAGAGGCAGAGGCAAGGTTGCTGCTAAAAAGGAGGAGATCAGCTAAAACTAGAAGAGACAAGGTAGTGGCATTAGAAATGGACCCAAAAAAAATGATATGAGGTGATTTGAGAGGGAGAAGAGCTGATCTAAAAGGATCTGAAATGGAGGTATTAGATCTGAGAAAAATAAGGCTGAAACTCTGAGAATTCAGACTTCTGAAACAAAAAAGACTCTCCCACAAAAAGTGGAGGGTACTAGAGCCCTAAGGGGAAATATTTCCTCTTAGTTGAGTAAAGTGAAGCAATAATAGGTCTAAATGGGCGAAGACGGAGGTCAGACAACCCTGATAGAGGTTCAGACAAAACCCAGAAAAATTTCAGAAAAATTCCAGAAAAAAGTCCAGGTCGCAGTTTTTGACCTGTTTTTCGCTCAGGTCACACTTTTTGGGCTGTTTTCCGTGACCTAGGACGCACTTTTTGGGCCGAAAAGTGTGACCTGCACTTCCGGTACTCTCGGCGGCAGATTTCAGAAAAATTTGTCGTCTCAACTGCGGCTGATGTCGGTCACCTGCGCAATAAGGCCAGAAACACACGGAAGTTAAAAATTTTACTGTTTAAATGGTTTTAGGGGTGAAAATCACCATAAAAATATGAAAAACAAAAAATGGAAGAGAAACCCTAGGGTCTGAAATAGCTGGATATGCAGGAATAGATAAAACGACAGTGGTCGCAAAAGAAAACCCGTGTGGAGTCGCCAATTGTTAGTATGATTCTTTCGTCGTAAAAGATCACTTTAGCTATGCATATCAAGTAGCCCTAACATCAAGTATGGCTGCAAAATATCTTTAAGTTTGCTGCATAAAATTAGATCTAAGCATAAAAGACATTAAGCAAATAAAATGTAAAATGGCTCCATGCATCCAATGAACAAGACAAGAACAATGTATAAAAAGAATTTTATATTATATCAATGAATGGGGCACCTGAGAGGAAAACAAGAAAGGTGTTTTCTAGTTCTCCTCAGTGGGATGGGTTCTTGGAAGTCCTCAGTGTTTCAGATCTAAAATTCCTCTCTTTGGTTAATGTGGAAAACCCTAACAAACATGGAACTCAATGGGAGTTCAAAATGAAAACAAATGAAATTGGTGACCAAGAGTAGATCTAGTGTGATCTAATGCAATGGAGGTGACTAATGAATGGGGAAAACCCCCCTATTTATAAAAAAAGATTGGGGCGGTCTAGAACTCGGTGCATGAATAAAATATTATTGATCGAATTCTAGAAGCACCTTTAAGGAATATTTTATTATATTTGTTGGAGGGAAAAGGATTTTTGACTTGGGTCAATTCCTTTATTTATAAATAATAAATAAATAAATGATTTATTTATCATTTTAGGGGAATGATGGGAATATAATTAAATAAATAATGGTTTATTTAATTATTTATGTATGATTTAGTCAAATTTAACTAAGAACATTATTTAAATAATGATTTAAATAACTTGTTCTTAGGAAATAATTAAATAAATAAGGATTTATTTAATTAATTTCCTTGTTTTGGGTTAAATATGACCAAATAAATTATTTTATATGGTGAAAGCAATTTTACTAGGGTAAAAATTGGTCTTACATGGTGTACTTGGGTTCATCTAATAATAATAGGTTATATGACCAAAAAAATGGTGCAATAACGGGGATCAATATCAGAAATGAAATAGTTGAAACGAGAACTATAATCAGGCTCGTAGAGCATTTATTATTTCTTCTTTGATGTGCAACTTACCCTTCAGCCACGGTGGCTGGTCATGATCTCTTCTGTAGTTATCTACAAATATCATAACATGTAGAAATTCAATAGTATCAGAAATGAAAACTTTGGTGCTGCTATGAATTTGGGTTTTAACATGTCATTGGAGGGTAACCGTTGAGTTGGCGCGGGTCTGTTGGATAATGGCCTGACCAGTCATGGCGCAATGGTGCTCATAGGGTGGCAACAGTTTGGAGGACAGTAGAAACAATGTTTCGGAGGGGGTCTCAGGTGGTAAGTTGTAATCGAGTGGGGGGGTGATAAATTGTGGGAGTGCGGCACATGGAGAAGTGGGAGGTAATGGATACTGCCCATTTCGGAACCCCACCCCCCCTCCCCCCCACTCTGTTAACGTTCGACGGCTGAGGGGGGGCCAAAATGGAATGCTGACTGTCAGATGTGGGGCACAGAACATAGATGGCCAGAGAGGTGGGGAATGTTTAGCGTTGATGTGATGGGGTGATGTGACTGTGGGCCCGAGTCCATGGATGAGCGTCAGGATGGGGAGGACTTAGGATAAGCGTGAAATGTGGGTTTGGGGGTTTGGGCATATAATTAAATTATCATCAAGACTTAGGATTAGATTTGGCTTAATGTATGCCAGGAGGGCATTGAACCCAACCTTTAAAACATGCCTTTTCCCATATTTTCTTCAATCAATGATCTTTGTCTTAGCCTTATTCTCACAACATAGAAAAATGTAGCTAGGACGTTGTATCTTGGTGGAATCATCCTCACATTGGCTTTCCATTCTTCTTTTTCAACCTGTCTACCTACCCAAAGGTATTCTCCTAACATTTTCTCCTCTTTTTAGGGTGCATTTGGACTAGCAGACCCTTTTTACTTTTTTCTTTTGAATTTCTAATCTAACACCTAACCTTATTTTAGCCATTGGCCTAGCTTAAAAATTTGTTGAGCCAATCTCATTTTCTACCTATCTATTGATAAGTCAAGATTAAACGAGTTTGGAAAATCTTTATTCTCTAACACATCAGAAATTGAAACATTGTCCAATCATTATTAAGTTGCATGATTAGTGTTGAGGTGTAAAGGTATCTTTTTAACGCCTATTTATCCTACATTAATTATCAATCCAGGAACGACTTTTTATTTCAAGAGTGTACTCGTCTGAGGCTGCAATTCAATCTAAGAGTAATGCCTTGTAATATGTAGTACAGTGTTCTAAATACAAGAGTAAATGGATGCTTGGAAAAGAAATCTAACTACAATAACATAAACTCAAATGCTCTGAAATCCAATCATTCACTTAGTAAACATCAATCAAGGATACAATAATGATAATTATTTCCTCTAGAAATTGATGCAACAAGATAATCAATCTGAGAATGTGGGAGCAATAACCAGTATTCTTTACATTTGATGATCTTGTTTTAAAGCAATTGAATGGGAATAAATCTTGAACTAAGTGCTTCTAATGAAAGGAAACTAGGAAAGTTCTCAAAACCAAACTCTTTGCAATTAATCAACTAAAATGAACAATAGCTCTAGAAGTAAACGAACAACAAACTGTAATCAAAGGAATTGAACAAAAAATCCTATTTAATAAATCCGAATAGCCAACTCTTAACTAATGGAATCGAATGGAAAATTCTATTGAACAACAATCTGCAAATGAACAACAGTCAAATGAAGAACAAATGGAATGAAACAATAATGGAAATAGAACAGTGAATCTCTATTAAGGTATAACAAGATAAATTATACAGAATTAAGATTCTTGTTAAATCATACAGGAACAACAACGCGATTCGTTAATATAACACACTGATATCAAATAAGCAATAAAACAGAAAACCAATTAACTTTCAAATGTAATGAAAAAAATACAAACTATCACAAGATGATAATTGAAAGGTAATGATACAAACAACGGATCGATCCACCAGGGTCAGGCATGTAACCACCAGTGAAACACCGCTGGGCTTTACTCCAGAGTTAATAAATTAAACGACAACAAGATCTTGTATTAATCAAGCATAATAATGTTTACCGCAGTCTCTCTCTGATCATGAGAGTCAATAATAAACAACAGAGTTACAAAAGGAATGTTTAATCCATAGTTCCCCCCAATGGCAATACATGCTTCTCCTTTTATAATCAGAAAGAGGAGAATATAAATAGTAAATGTGATCCCTCATAACAATATTGGATTGTCCCCAACAACTTGATCAACAAGAAAAGATATTTCCATCAACCTTTCAATAGGAACAAGTCAAATTTGGATTTGCAGCTGAGATAATTTGGAAGACAGCCGCAACAGTAAATCTGAGAAAATCGTGCTCAAAGAACCTTCTGTTTCTCTCAATACAGGCTGAATTTGAGCAAACCGTTCTTTAATAAAATTAATTCGGTCCGTTCTGGACAAAACTCATGTTCCGGATTTTCTAGATTTTTCTCCATTTGCCCAGAATATCAACCGCAAAACTGTCACTTCTTATTCCAGCAAATTTCTGAGTTGGAATATTGAATGATGCGCTGGAGATCAAATCTACAATCTAGCAAATATCTTGGAGACTAAAATGGTGAGTGTTGTTACAAAATATATTAATAAACCATCATTGATAAAATTATGCATAATAATCATAAATTTATTAAAAATAAAGGAGAAGAAATAATATTTATCCATAAGAGCATAAATAATTATAAATTGGATTTATCTGATAACTTATGATAAATTACATGATAAAGAAGAGTAGAAATGGATGAAATAGGTGTTAAAAAGTGGTCATATTAGCGGCTCAACATACCCCCAAACTTAATATATTGCATGCCCTCATGCAACCCAAAACTGAATATATTGCATGTCCTCATGCAACCCAAAGAAAAAAACCCATGTATTAACCAAACAAAAAAAATGTTCATCCCAACTCATGAAATGGATGGAAAAAATGAATTGAATATTCAATTGTAGAAATCTTGATAAAGACGTAACAATTTTTACAGTTGACGTTCAAATACATGTATATGAAATTGCAGAAAAATGTGACATAAGTAACAACAGACTTTATTAACCATTTTCTCAAAAATCAGATCGTTTTGATGCACAAATCATGAGATATAAACAAAATGGTTGTAGGTGATAGTGCATAATTTTCGAAATTTTATGAATTAATTTAGCGTGAAATTATATGGGTTTTTGTATTTTAATGATACTTCTTTGTTATCCAGAAATCACAAGAATTCAGTTCATAGTTTTAAAGATATATGCAAATCAATTTCTGCACTGTATAAAAATGAAATTGTATGCCTTAAATGAGAAAGAAAGTAGAAAACATTTATCATGTGTAGCAATTCCTCCCCCAAACTGAAGAATTAGCATGGCCTCATGCAATGATAGAAAACAAAGAGAGGTGGTTGCTACAATCTGTTGAAATCTATACTTGGTGTAAAACAATATGGAATAAGGGAGGTGTTGAGAATGAATAAGAATATCAATGGATGATAAATAATATTATTGACATGGTCATAAGAAAGAAATGAAAGAAAGAAACACTCCCCCAAACTGAAAGATGACATGTCTCTAAAAAATGGGAAGTGGTAAAGATGTGGAATGAATGATGATAAATAATGCTCAATAGATTTTCATGAAATTCTCCTAAATTTGTAATAAATCAAAAAATTATGCTATTTTACCTCAATTGTTACTTCCGAAAAAAAATGTGAAATGACATGTAGGGACTGGCATCTGTTGAAGCTGATGTAGGCTGAGCGGATACTAAAAGTGATGCAAAAGGTGGAAGCCATGCAAGCACATCATGTCTGAATATTTGTGTGCGTTCGTGAGTTGCACGAGCCTTTGTTGTTAGTTGCAATAGTGTGGTCGTGCTGCGAATAGAATTTCCCCACCCATACTTGTTGTTCTCCTGTAAACAAATCATGATTCTGCATGCAATTTTCTTGAATCCACAGTGTTAATTTTTAAGAGCAACAGATAAGATGTATGCCAAAAGTTCAATCAGAAAAACTTCTGTAGAAATGTAGTATGAATATTAGGATTCAACCCACATGCAGGCATATTTAAAAGGCATCCATTCCCCCCCTGAAAAATGATAGGTCGCCTTCGACCAGCAAATAGAAGAGTAGCGTACTGCACAACAATTGTACAACATGGAAATGCATAGATACTTATGATATGATCAACAAATTATCACATTACGGAAATCAATGCATATTTTGAAATCGTGAGTAGATATGGAAATGTTTATGTAATGATTTGAAGAAAATGACAGCTGATGTGAAAAAAATACTTATGCGGTCATTATCCACATAAACCATTATGATCGATTTATAAATAAATTTCATGCATAAGAGGTTTCGAATAAAGGGTTTAGGAGGATACTCTCATTTGATATTAGATAAAGATATAATAAAAGGGTTTATCATTGTTATTGATTTGAAAAATATGACTCCAATACCATCAGCAGAGCTCTGTTGCCCACAGGTGTCTATAACCTTGACAAAGTTTCTTTCTCACCCTTGGAACCATTATCCTTTATTTATGCCTAGGGAAGTGCTGTGTGATGGCATGATGGAGGCCACTGTGCTGGCTTGGGAACCAGATGAATCACAATGCCATTCACCAGGAAGGAGTGAAAGGTGGGCAAGCCGGCTCGTGATGAGACCTCCTGTTCCAAGGACCTTTTATTTTTCTGATTTGTCAATTGGATCATATCCCTGGTGTGGTGGCCATAATGGGAATGCCACTTCGCTGCTCCCTTATGATCATGGTAGGATGGCTCTTGATGACACCCCCTATCCTCCATCTTCTATATCATATAATTGTTAATAATCATATAGAGATTTTTTCTTCTTTTTTCATGTAGAACTTCCCTATTTATGTATAGAGGATGGCTCAACACTCCTTAAGAGTAGAGATGGTGAAAGAAGTATGAGCATCTTAATAGAGAAAGTATGCCCTTATTCTTATTCAATAAATAAAAATCAAAGAGAGTTATGAAGATTTAGGGAAGAACCAACATGATAAAGATAACTGATCATATTAATTTTAGTGAAAATAAAGATATCAAAGTGATATAGATAGTTGTGTCCTTTCCTTTTCTTATCACTACAAAACAATTTCTTAAAAATTACAATTTTTCTTGATTTAATGATTCCAGTAACCTCTAATTTTTGTGTCCTTGCATAAATTGTATGTTTGCCTTTAAAAGAGTCATGAAGATTTCACAAAAATCCTCATAATCTTGTTCTAAAACAAGAAAAATGCACTCAAAAAGTGTTGTTCCTTAGATGGAACAGTTGTTGTTCCTTAAGAGGAACAACAAAAACAATCTGCGAAAATGTTGTTCCTTTTGAAAAGGGACAACAAAAACAGTCGTAAAAAAAACATGCTATTCCTTTTGAAAGGAACAACAAAAACAAGCGGGAAAAATGATGTTCCTTTGGAAAGGAACAGCAAAAACAGGCGGCAAAAACTGTTGTTCTTTTTGAAAGAAACAACAAAAATAATCAACGGAAACGCTGTTCCTTTCCTTTGAAAGGAACGACAAAAAGAAACACACAAACGCGTTGTTTCTTAAGAGGAACGGCTATTTTTCCTTAAGAGGAACAACAAACAAATATAAACACGCAATATTGATGTTCCTTAAGAGGGACGATTGCTGTTACATAAGAGGAACACCATGAAAAATAAAGGCACACAAAAAAGTGTTGTTCCCAATAGCAAAGAAAATGCATGCAGAAATTGCTGTAGGGAACAGTGAAGGAAAAAAAATAGAGGAAAGAACAAAAATAATGTACAATCTATTGTCAAGAAAATCCAATCAAATAGAAAGACAAATTTATGTATAGGTTTCAAGAAAAAATAATTTTTTTACAGAATTGGGGCTGCCGAAGAATTGCCTTCTGAAACTTGCATGGTGGGGTCCTTATTGTTCAATTGGAAATGGAGCGGAAACTACAATTTGAAGGGATCAACACCTAAAACACAAAAATATAAAAGAAATAAGAAAAGAAATAACACTTTATTAATTTACAACAACTATGATGTTATTTCCTAAGGGAATATCAATCCGTTAATGGAAAAAAAAACTATCTTTTTGAAAAATGTTTTGGCAGCAGTGACATGAATATTCAAATGGAAACCAATTCTTCATTTCTTCTTGTTATGAATCTGTTAGGTAATGAACTGGATGAAATGCCCTTGTTTCACTAAAATTTCTTTCAAGAATCGCTCGTCCATAAATTGACCTTCTTTGTTCTGCTAAGACCTACAAAAATTGAGTGTCTACCTGCAATAAAACATTAAGTCATGGAGAAAGAGAGGTGCAAGACTCCCCTAATCCAAGAATTATGCAAAAAAAATAACAAGTAGTTACTCTGTAGAACAAATCCACGGACAAAGTAAAATTAATTTATTACCTTCGGGAGAGCAGTGGCCAATCATGCTAACCATCAGTGTTTCAATTATAAATTCTTTGTTTTTCATCTTATTTGAGTGATTCCAAAGCCAAATGAAAGTGAATTCAGAGACATGTCTTCAATAGAAACATGTTTTAAAAATTTCATGTAATGGTATGTTAAATTTACTTAGAACAACCTGCATAATAGAGTCATTTTCGATTTTCCAGCTCAGACCAACAGTTGATATTTCAAGCATAAATTACTCGTTTGACGATGGATTAAGATGATTCAAATTGGAGATTAAATTAGATTCATTTATTTATCTCCAATAGAAACATGTTTTGAAGAGAAGAAGAATTGATGGGTAAAATATGCTAGTGAACAACCGAGAAAACAAAGTTTCAAGAGTGCTGATTTATGATAAGCAATCAGCATTTTGGTCATAAATTCCTCATACGATATCAAAATTGAGTGATTCAAATTGACTTATAAACTAGATTCATAGAGGAATCTATCATAGAAACAGGTTTTAAAAATATAGTCATTTAGGCCTTCAAAAACTGACTATCCCAACTCTGTTCCTGAACTGCCTACTAGAATCCCTGTCAATGTTTTGGTTCTATATTTTTCGTTTCAAATCCAAATGGAGTGATTAAAATTGGGTTGGAAAGTAGAAATTAAGAGCTACTTATTATAGAAACATGTTTTAAAAATATTCACTTTTGGTCTCCCAAAACATGACTGTTCCGACTGTGTTTTCGAAAATTTCATCAAGCCCACAAGCCAAAAAATGATATTCAAGCAATTTTTCCATATTGGTGATAAAAATGAATATAAGTGTTTGTAGAATTGTTATTTTCAATATAATGTATCTACATACACAAATAAATTAAACCATTTATCTCCGATTTTGATCTCCATAGTGTGTTGGAACCAAAACAACTATTTTTACAAAAATAAAAATAAAAAAATAAAAAAATAAAAAAAATAAAAAATGTGTTTATTTTATTTTTTTCACTAACCTACTCTGATTTGGAAAATGAATATGATTACGTATAAGAGTATTTCCAGTGTAACCATTTTCGAAATAAGGCTTCAATTATGTACATACCCAAATTTGAAAAAATGCATGTTAATAAAAATTAGGGTATGAGAAGCCAACTTCCCTTGAAAAGATGGTGCCAAAAATTGCTGAAGCATGGAGTAATGCTGCAAAAAAATTGAGTGAAACCAATATTCAATGTATCCCTTACTTTCTTGATTTCCCATAGTCGTAGTATCATGAATTTCTTGAGCTTTTAAAATGGTTTGTTGGTGGAAACTAGAAGAAACCTCATTTTATTTCATAACTTCTACAATTTTTAGATTTGATACATTCTGAGTCTCAGTGTAAGTTTTCTCCAATGGTGCATGTGAGATAGAATGGGTGGGAAGGGTGGGTGAATTTTGCAGTTCAACACTGTAAGCATGTTGTACTGGTTTATTATGGTGAGGGTGTGGAATGAGTTGAGCAGGAGATTGTGTAGGGAATGGAGCCTCTTGAGGATGTAGTTGATTGGGTTGAGTAGATGATTTTGATAGGCAAGCAAGGAGTTGTGGAAGAGCTGGAAGATGTGTTTGTGCTACAAGTTGAGGGAGAGTAGTCATACAATCATAAGATGAGCCATGCCAAACTTGTAGACAAAATTGGTAGTGGTTATATTGAGATTGGCATGGTTGCCCTAACATATGAGTATTCCATAACGAATTATGCAAGTAAGAGAATGGAGAGGAAGTGTTTTGAACCATACCTGTAGGCCATGATTTCCATGGTTTTGACTTTGTTGCAGCTTCCCCATCTCTTTGATATGCTACTTCCATATTAGATAAGGAAGAGCAACTATCTATGGGATGCTCTTTTCGGTAACGAGGGAAAAATACTTCATCAAATTCTTGATTTTTCTGAACCTGCAAAACATTCAATTGTGAATTTAGAGAGCTAATAAAATCATATTTAAAATTTTCAAATAAAACCTTGATTTCAGCTCTTATGTCTCTTGTTCTTGTAGTAAATTTGGAAAAGAAAGAAGAAACTTCTCTAAAATTCTTACTAGCCTTGGAAATTCCTCTTGAATACCTTATGCACAACTCACAAACATCATCATATGATAACTGAAAAACATCACCTTTTCCTATCAGATTTAAGAGTTCTAAAAATTCATCTTTGATTCCTTTAAGAAGGAGTGTTTTCAAGATCTCTTTTCTAAATGTTTATGCTTTGATTTTTGAAGGTTATATTGAAATCGCTCTACATATTCCTCCAAGCTTTCATCTTCCCCTTGTATCATACCAAAAATATCTTCATTGAATTTGCAGTATTCTTGGTACTTCTTCAAGAATATGTTCTTCATGTCCTTCCATGTTTGGATGCAGTTCCCTCCTAGGCTCATGAACCATCGGAGAGCTGCTCCTTTTAGAGTAAGAGGAAACACTTTCAACCTTTGATCATTAGTACAATAATCATATCCTCTACAAATTATTTCAAACTCAAATAAGAATGTATCTGGATCTTCATTTGTCAAACCATGAAAATTTGGTAGAGACGGTGGGGGAATTATGTGCATTTGTGTCACTCCTCCTAGATCCTTGATAGGGAATTCAAAAGTTGCAATGTGAGCCATTTCTTACCATAATAGAAGATGTTCCTCATGTGTTTCTTTGAGGATCCTCCTTAAAATGTTCTTCTCAATTGGTTAGTGAAATGGGTGGTGCTTACATCACCACTCGAGTGGAATTACAAATTTTTTTTTTAAAACTTCTACCTCTAAAATTCAAAAAAAGGCAAGCATTCATTCCTACCTTAAGCTTTCACTCAATTCTACTGTGAATCGGGCCAGTGAACAAGTGTGTTCCTTGCTCGGTGCGCAGGTTCTTACCTTTCGTATTTAATACACAATTCTTCCCAAAAAGAAAAAATTAAATATGCATCACTCTTTCTAAATGGCATACACTCTCCCCAGCAACGGCGCCAAAATGTTGAGGTATAAAAGGTATCTTTTTAACACCTATTTATCTCACATTAATTATCAATCCAGGAATGACTTTTTATTTCAAGAGTGTACTATGTTTGAGGCTGCAATTCAATCTAATAGTAATGCCTTGTAATATGTAGTACAATGTTGTAAATACAAGAGTAAATGGGTGCTTGGAAAAGAAATCTAACTACCATAACATGAACTCAAATGCTCTGAAATCTAATCATTCACTTAGTAAACATCAATCAAGGATACAGTAATGATAACTCTTTCCTCTAGAAATTGATGCAACAAGATAATCAATCTGAGAACGTGGGAGCAATAACCAGTATTCTTTACAGTTGATGATCTTGTTTTAAAGCAATTGAATGGAAATAAATCTTGAACTAAGTGCCGCTAATGAAAGGAAACTAGGAAAGATCTCAAAACCAAACTCTTTGCAATTAATCAACTGAAATGAACAACAGCTCTAGAAGTAAATGAACAACAAATTATAATCAAAAGAATTGAACAGCAAATCCTATTTAATAAATCTGAATAACAAACTCTTAACTAATGGAATCGAATGGCAAATTCTATTGAACAAAAATCTGCAAATGAACAACAGTCAAACGGAACAGCAAATGGAATGAAACAATAATGGAAATAGAACAACGAAGCTCTATTAAGGTATAAAAAGAAAAATTATATAGAATTAATATTCTTGTTAAATCATACAAGAACAGCAACATGATTCGTTAATATAACACACTGATATCAAATAAGTAATGAAATAGCAAACCAATTAACTTTCAAATGTAATGAAAAAAAATACAAACTATCACATGAAAATAATTGAAAGGTAATGATATAAAAAACGGATCGATCCACCGGGGCCGGGCCCATAACCACAAGTGAAACATTGCTGGGCTTTACTCCAGAGTTAAGAAATTAAACGACAACAAGATCTTGTATTAATCAATCATAATAATGTTTACAGCAGTCTCTCTCTGATCACGAGAATCAATAATAAATGACAGAGTTACAAAAGGAATGTTTAATCCATAGTTCCCCCCAACGACAATACATGCTTCTCCTTTTATAATCAGAAAGAGGAGTATATAAATAGTAAATGTGATCCCTCATAACAATATTGGATTGTCCCCAACAAATTGATCAGCAAGAAAATATATTTCCATCAATATTTCAATAGGAACAAGTCAAATTTGGATTTGCAGCTGAGATAATTTGGAAGACAGCCGCAACAGTAAATATGATAAAATCGTGCACAAAGAACCTTTCGTTTCTCTCAATACGGGCCGAATTTGGGCAAACCATTATTTGCTAAAGTTAACTCGGTCCATTCTGGACAAAACCCAAGTTTCGGATTTTCCATATTCTTCTCCATTTGCCCAGAATATCAACCGCGAAACTGTCACTTCTTATTCCAGTGAATTTCTGAGTTGGAATATTGAATGATGTGCTGGAGATCAAATCTGCAATCTAGCAAATATCTTGGAGGCTAAAATGGTGAGTGTTGTTACAAAATATATTAATAAACCATCATTGATAAAATTGTGCCTAATAATCATCAATTTATTAAAAATAAAGGAGAATAAATAATATTTATCTATAAGAACATAAATAATTATAAAATGGATTGATATTATAAATTATGATAAATTACAAGATAAAGAAGAGTAGAAATGGATGAAATAGGTGTTAAAAAGTGGTCATATTAGCGGCTCAACACTCCCTTCTTTTTCAAGTCTGTGACTGGTGCTGCTAGCTGTGAAAACCCTTTCACAAAATTCCAGTAATAAGTGCATATGCCCACAAAACCACAGAGTTCGGTGACATTTCTGGGCTCAGGAGAATCTCTGATAGCTTGGATCTTTACGTCATGTACCCTCACTCGATCCACTCTTATGATGTGCCCCAAATACAACATCTTTGTGAGGCCAAATTCACATTTGGAGAGCTTGGAATAGAGTTGCTGCTCCTTGAGGATATGTAAAACTGTCTCAATATGCTGCAGGTGCTCCTCCCAAGTGCGGCTGGAGATAAGAATATCATCAAAGAAGACCAATACAAACTTTCTCAAATGACCACAGAAGATGTGGTTCATGCAAGATTGGAAAGTTGCTAGGGCATTGGTCAATCCAAAGGGCATCACCAGAAACTCAAAATTCCCATAGTGACATCTGAACGGTGTCTTGGGGATATCTTGCTCCCTCACCTTGATTTGATGATACCCAGATCTCAAATCACTCTTGGAGAAGTATTTAGAACCCATAAACTCATCCATGAGTTCATCGATCCTGGGTATAGGGTACCTGTTCTTCATGGTCTTCTTATTCAAGGCTCTATAATCAATGCACATCCTTAATGTGCCATCCTTCTTCTTTACCAAGACCACTGAAGAAGCAAAAGGACTAGTACTAGGCCAGATGTGTCCTAGAGCTAACAGCTCTTGGATGGCCCTCTCGGGGTTCCTATAAGGAGTGGTAATTACTGCTTGGATCCCTTGTTCCAACTCAATAGTGTGCTCAAACCCTCGGTCAGGAGGTCTCCCTGGTGGGATATCTCCAAATACTATAGAATACTGATTCAAAAGAGACTGAACATCTGGATGCATTGGAGAATCCTTGCCCCTTACTTCCGATATATCCAGCTCCACTGCCCATTCTACATCCCCTTTGCGCAGATCTGCCTCCATCCTGTGTGCTGAAACAACCTGAGGGGGGTATGTGTTTATACCCTTGATCTTATGATATTGGCCATTATTCCCTTCTGTCCATTCCATCTCCAAAGCTTTCCAATTAGTAGTAACTCTCCCAAGAGTGATCAACCACTGGACTCCCAATATGACATTGGTGTCTGGAATATCTACCAAAAAGAAGTGGTTTGTCAAGATGTAGGTCCCCATGGTAATGGTTAGTGCCAGAACATACTTGGCACACTGCAGGGTCATAGCTCCTGGGACGAAAACTAAGAATCCCTCAAACTCCTCCATGTGGATCCCTCTCCTTTGTACCATCTATGCATCAATAAAATTATGAGTTGCCCCACTATCTATCAACATAGAGACTCTTTGCCCCATAATAGTACCTCTTACCCTCAAGGTCAGATATTTTGGGACCCCTTTTAATGCTACAATAGCTCCCCCTCTTGGAGAAAAGTCTTCTATGGATGGTACAACGCTGGACTCCTTCTTGGAGAAGGTCTTGACATAATTTTTTCCTCCTGCAGCACATCCGCCCTCCAAATCATGAAAAAGGATTGTCTTCTTTGGCCCTGAGGAGGTCTCCTGCTGCAGTAATGTTCTTGCCCTAGGCAAGGTGTGTTGTAAGTCTCTAGCTTTCTCTATAGCTTTAAGGAGTGTGGTTGGTTTAGTGGATTTGACCAACCCCTACAATGGTTCATCCACCCCATCAATAAACATGCATAAATTCCTGCTCATAGTGAGGTTGGATACCATCACTGAAAGCTGCAAATATTGAGCAATATAATCCTCAAGATCTCCCTCCTGTTTGAGCTTGGTTAACTTGAAAAAATGGGCTTCCATATCTATTGGATAAAATTTGTCCACTATCCTCTTGGTGAAAAATGAGTATGAAGTGATGTAATGATGCCCAAGTGTGGTCAGTCCATGAAGCCACCATTCTTGAGCCTCCCCTTCTAGGTGCAATGCAACTATCTTGATGGCTTCTATTTCAGAAACCTTGTTGAGTTGGAAGTATGTGTTTAGCTTCTCCACCCAAGCCTTGGCTGTACACTTAGGTGTTCCATCAAATGTGGTCAAGAAGAACCTTACCATATTGCATTGTAGGTCTGATCCTTGCATCAAGTTCTCCTCCTTTTGATGAGGATTAACCCTCCTTCCATCCTTGATCCGACAAAACTCCTAAAAGCTCAAGTGCTCTTTGAACCTTTGAGATTGGGATTCATATTCCTCAAAATACTCTCTCAGTGTTCCCTCCTTATCTTCTCCAGATAGAAATGAAGGCATGGTAGAGCGTTGTGGTGCATTTGAATGCTCCATACCATATGAAGTGCTAGTGCTTGCCTCATGGAAAAACCCTATAGAATCCCCTTCATGCCTCATATCCTTGAGATCCCTTGCAATGTTATGCAAGGTCTGAAGTAGGATATTCAAAATATGTTCCTCCTCCATGCTGAAGATAGATTATCCCCACAAGTTGAGCCAAGATCAGAGCTCTGATACCACTGTAATATTCCTTTTCAGGAATTGCTGCAATATGTTCAATGGAGACGCTGTATAAGGAAAGCCATGCAAAAAAAACACAAAGCAGGACTTGGATCCTCTTATATATGTTGTATGTAGCTTAAATATAAAATGGTATCAGAAACAAATCACCCTAGCTACATTAAACATATCTCCCCGGCTCAAATGTACTAAAAAGAATCCCAATCCCATGACTTCACACAATAGAATTTCTGAAGACTGCAACAGCGTAATTCTCATTAGGGTTTATACAGAAAAATATGATTCAATGCAGATCTGGAGCTTTCATTAATCATAGAATCAAATATTGGAGGTTTGACCTCTTTTACATGGACATTAGAATAGCCCGACAGGGGTTTCTGGCAAAATACCAATGGAAAATGCAGTATTGCAGAAAATAATGCAGTCCAATGCAACTCTATATTAATTAAGACTGATTATAATATGAAATGGATGATCAATACATAAAATGGCCAAAGCACCTCCTCAATAGACTTTTCGGAGAGATATAGAGACCTCCTCCTCCAATACAAGCACAAAATCAAGGGGTTTACCCCACTACTACTGCTCCTGTAGAAAAGACGCAGTTACTGGAAGTGACTATGCTATAGGTGTTGATGGCTGAATGACCTTGAGTTAGATGATGGAAAATTAGCTCAGGACCTTCCATTTTGATCTCTTAAACAAGATGAACCAAAGGTGAAGGTGGAATTCCCGCATGAGAATCCTTTGCACTAAACAGTGCTGCAACTATAGCTAAACAGCTCAAGCTTGCAAGTAGTCAAAAGATCAACAATAGATGAATATTGAATTCCTTCCTTGCTTCTATCTCCTTCTTCTTATCCTTGGTGAGCCTCCTCACCCTGGACCCCACTCATTGTTAAGGTGACTTCCTAGAAAAGATTCCTCTTTCAAAATTGCGTTGTCCTTGTTGGTTTCCCTCCTCTTGTAGCAGTGTTGTTGACTTGGTCAACTGAATCTAGTTCACTTGCATTGTCCCTCTTTCACACAAAGGTGGCTTTATTTGTCCTCCTAATCTAATCCCTTTTCACACTAGGATTTTCTTTATTGTCCTTTTCACTCTTCTACTTAAAAAATGGAGCTCTTATAATATTCCAAGTAGGAGTGGCTAATTGGGAATATTACACTATTGCCCACATTTACTGCAAGAAGGATGGAGGAAGAAGATACACCAAGGGAGAATACCTTGAGTGACTATCTTCAGGAGTATGAATCTCAATCATGGAGATTCAAGGATCACTTAAACATCCAAGGGTTTTTCAAACTCAAGGAGGCAAGATCCAACAACCGCAAGAGAAGTAAGAGAGGTACAATCTTCCTATCTCACTTTGATGGATTAGTAGAGTGCACAACCAAAGCTTGGGTAGAAGAGATAGATTCCTATTTTCAGCTACACCAAGTTTCAGAGAAGGAGGTCATCAGAGTAGCAGTGCTGCACCTCAAAGGTATGGCCCATGATTGGTGGTTTGATAATTCTACTTCATTTTTTCATGCAAATGTAACAACTTATGTTGGGTTCACTAAGGAATTGGTGAGAAGATTTGATAGAAAACATTGTGAACCATCATTTGTTAAAAACAAAGACTCAAACACTTTGCATGAGTTGGAGAGACCTATTAAAACAACTCTACTCCATATTTCTAAAGGGGATAAAAACATTCATGATAGTTTCCCAAGTGAAATATTCCAACTTCTTGGAGAGCCCTCTTCTATTTGTGAAGACATGGAGTTTCCTCCTTCAAGAGATGACCAAGATCAAGGGTCTCTCATTGAGGATGAGGAATTCTCATATATGGAAGAAGAAGAGAAGTATCAACATCAAGGGATGACGATAATTCACCCGTATCTATTTCGGGAGGTTTCTGCACATAAGGAGGGGACTGCATTGCACAGTGAAGAGAGGGACAACTCAGTCCACTGATATATACAATCCACTTCAGATTTCGATGTCTCACTACATGGAGGCATTCCACCTGGGAGGCCACCAGATCTAGAGTTGATGAGAGAAATCTTGTCTTTGGGTTCATCCCTCTTTGATTTTGGAGAGGTGAAGAGTTTGGAGGAAGAATTTGGCATGGGGGATGTCAAAGTAGCAGGCAGCCGCATGAGGAGAGCTTCACATGCTAGATCACCAGCGCTGTCTCTTGGGAGGATTGATCCATATTGGAGATCTCAAATCTTGGTAGATTACTCCAAGGATCTTGGTGCTTGCATGATTCTTGATGACCCTGAGGGAGATGATAGATATATGGTGGATGATGTGGTCATCTATGCTTATGGAAGAGTCTTCTTGACTAGAGCTTCTAAGCTCAAGGAGAAGTTGCTTCATCCGGCATATGGGGACTTCCTTTCCATGCATTATGATGCATATCTTTCTTTTGCAGAGGAGTTCACTTGGGAGGGCATCAGGCATGAAATATTTCAGCATATGGAGAGATGCATAGCCCGGATGGTGATAGAGAGGAGGTCACAACCACTTTCCTACTCATTGGAGGTGAGGGAAAAATTCCAGTTGAGCCATTTCAGCTCAAGATCTCAAGTACATGATGGAGGAGTTATAATTTCACATTTTGTATTGTAATTATTTTCCTTGTTTGAGTAGCGTGATGTGTCAAGAAGAATTATCCCTTCTTTCATATTGTATGATGATTTACTTGTAGCTACTTGTAGCATTGATTTTGGCTACCTTATTGGTGGTTTGTGGGGGAAGCCACATGATTCTTGGTGTGCACCATTGACACCACATTGTATCTTCATGTTTCCATATTATGAGATGACTGTGGCAGCAAAAAAGTGGTTGGTGAAGCACTTGTTATTTTTTTTTTTGAGGCAGGCATGGAATGCACTGCACTGGTTCCTTGTGTGGAACTATGATTCACTCTTTGGTTGTCATTTGGCAGCTTGTTTTCATAGTATTTTGCTTCCATATATTGCTTATATGTTTATACTCATGTAAATATTTGTTTGGAGAGTGGAATTTGAGATGGAGATGCCCATTGGGATTATGATTCTCCCTATTTTTCATGTTGTACGTTTCAAGAGAAACAATGGGCACACCATGATTGCCACAACACACCTCTTTCCTTCATGTAGGAGGAGCCATTGGGAGAACTTGTGTTCTTGGAGGAGGCACTTCATGGTTGACTTATCTTGTGGGGTAGATTGGGCCATTTTTGAAGGCCATGAAATTTTGTCCCAATATTAGCAACCCCACCATACTTACCATAAATTTAGAGAGAAACTAATTGGATGGGAAAACATAAACTCTCCATTCAACCCCAACACATTGCATAAACTCGGGGTTGCAGATTTCTTTGATGAGCTACCTAGATTGGCTCATTTCATTTGGATGATAGCATGGGTGAGAAGATCACTCATTGGGAATGAGATTTCCCATGTGTATCATCACTCCTACCTTGAGGAGGCCATGGGACAGTAAGAAGGTTTCCACTTACACCTTCCACCTTTTCATGATGTGAGCCATTTGGTTATGCATATTTGGGAGGAGACATTGGAGGGCAGATTTGTTGGAGGTTATCTTTAACAATGGTGGGGACTATCGATGAGGAAGCCAAAAGAGGAGGAGGGGAGGAATTTTTCTCTCCCTATATAGTTGCTTGAGGACAACCAACATTTTGGAGGGGAGGACTATAATGTTCCCAAATTTTAGCCTCAAGCTAAAAGGAACATTATAGTTAACATTCTCACTAGGTAGATGAATAAAATGGGTAGGGAGGCCCATTAACCTCTTTATAAGGGAAAATAAAATCCCTCATGTGAAAAGGGGAAGAATAATCAGTTGGATTGAGCACCTATAGGTGTGAACAGGATTGGATCATGTTGATTCTGTCATATTTGACCAAGTCTACATGCACTATCTAGATACATTGTATCTCCATGATGGACTGCGCAGTTTTAATGGAAGACAAATTGCATGAGCTAGGTGGCACATATGGATGGGACCCATTGTGGATAGGAGCACTTGATATATATGGAGAGGAGGGCAGACACTGTTATTCATGCTTTGATTATCATTTTGCTTTGGTCTGTTTAGACTTTGCTCCTCTTGCTGTTTAGCAGGGTTGTAGTGTTGTTTAGCACAAGTGTGTTCCTGGTCAGGAATCCCTAACTCATCCTCAGGGAAGGAGAGGTTCTTTGGGCTACATTTCCTCATTCTAAAATTTTTTCCAAGCTACCTCCTTTAGCTATAGTGCAGTTTCTGTTTAGAGCTGGGTTGTGTTGTAGGGTGCAGCAAAGGAGGATCTCTTTGAGTCATTTCTGGGCTTGTTTTTCAGTGGAGAGCTTGTATATCTTTTAGAGGGTTAGTAAGAATGAATATCGGGCATATTTATACATATTTGACATCATGCCAACCATATACTATCCCTCACAGCATAGTCACCATCCTGAACTGTGTTATTTTTGGAGGCATTTGCTAGGAGGGTTTATTGAGCTCATCGAGAGGATCTATTTCTAAGTAGAGGGATCAACCTTCTAATCAGAAATACCATTGGAGGAGGACATGAGTATTTCAGATCTATCATAGCCTCATTGTACATCAGATCTAGTTTTTAGTGGCACATTAACCCCAGGGTTATTTGTTACATTGTATGTTTTTCGGTATTTCTAGCAATCCTTTCCGGGTTGGCTAGAAATCTTGTATTGGAGCCCATCTCTTCATTGCCGGGCATTTATTTTGTTTCTATCAGCCATATTTCATACATCTATAGCAGCAACTACACTAATATATACTGCGCATTCACTGCTCTCTGACATTCTATATAGTTGCAGCATCTCATGTATCTATTGTTTTGATCATTGGAGACTTGTTCTTATGGCTTGAGTGGCTTGTCCCTCATGATATTTTGTACATTGTTGTTGATCCATTAATATAATGATGGTTGAACATTGATCTCTATTATGTCATGATCATATTTTCTTTGTTTACAATATTGTGTTCATGTATTGCTGTTGCTCCAACTTTCAAATATCTTAAGATATTCTTCTTGTTGTAGAAATTCCCTATTTTTGGGTATTAAAGGTAAAAGGGGACAATCATGAGTATAATGGCCATGGAAACCACAAAAATAAAAAGGCTTGTACCTATGAAGAGGCTTGTTCTACTTGGGTTGATTTCCCTATTGCTGCTTCTTAGTCTTAGGTTAGTTCCCTTGGGGTGCGTTCGGTTGGTTACCTCGGGACCCTTGATTACCTTGCGCTGGTTGATTTTGGTTTCCTTTCCTCTTTTCATGGAATTATGAGCATTAGTCGCACTCTGATGTGCATACACCTAACTCTCAGGGGGAGGTGACTATTGTGGCAGAGGTTGAGAAGGCATGGGAGGCTGGGGTGCGGATGTCATAGGGGTTGGAGCACTGGGCTGCAGATAATGAGAGAAAGTTGGTTGAGAAACATTAGGGTAAAAAAGTTGAGCAATAGTAGGCCATGGCATCAATTGATGAAATGTAGAAAATGTTCTTTTTCCTGGATACATGCTGCCAGGAGGGGGATAAGTGCTAGAGGAGCTGGCCCCTCCCTGAGGGAAACCATAACCCATGGGAGGATGAGTATACAGATTTGAAAGATATCCAATGATACCATCAGCGGCGTGAGATGCCCCTGGTGCATTGACACCACTAGGTCTAGGAAGATTTGGTAAAACGGTATAAAATAACCATATTGGGTGTAGATCAAGTCATATTTCAACGCGATTTGGAGAGCTTCTTTCTCTTTTTTAGGAAAGTGAGATGCGACATGTTTACCAATAGAATGAAAACACATCTTGAGAAACCAATCCATATAGACACGATTGTTGAATGTAGGAGCTTGACATAAGCTCCTACTTCTACACCATTCTTGGACATGGTTAGAAAGGCGAGTGGCAGAAGTTTGACGGAATGTGGTCAAAAAATTGGTACCAGTATCATATCAGAGAGGTAGCTAGAATTAGGATAGAAACGTTTTAGCAAGAGCTGCAAAAGTGGAATGTGAGGTAGAGGCCTAGTCCACATACCACTTTGCAATGTCTCTAGTGAGCGTACGCTGGAATAACCGAAGACAGATGGAGTCATTAGTGATAGAATTGGATGAAAACTACATGTGACAGGAGCGAACGTGGTTAGTAGGGCCCTCTACAGAGTTTCCTTCGAACTTAGGGATGTCATAAGGAAGCTTAGTTGACATAACATGCCAACCTGGATCATGGTGTATAGGGTCGTATATTAACAGGCTGAAATCAAGGAGGATTAACCCTGCCATAAAAGGTAGCAAAGGAGTAGCCAGAATGGTTCCAATAGTGGTTCCACTGGTATCAACTCCAGAGTTAGGGTTGGGGCTACCACTAGCTTAAGGACCAACAGCTACATTGGTGCGTGACATGGTGATAGAATGAGGTGGAGGATAACTAGGTTTGGAATCGGAGTGAGGGCCCAATGGACCAGAATCTGAATCGGTATGGGGACTCGGTGGAGGAATAACTTGGACTCAATGCTTTGGAGTAGTTCTTTCTAACGGAAACTGAGGATGAAGGCCTATGAATCTCTGGATAAGAACCTTGGGGGCGCAATGATGGAAAGACACAAATACCGAAATAAGATGGAAGAGTAATAAACAAAGGCTCAAAGGGGAAGATAAATTAATTACAATGTTTATGTCTTGGATTGGCAGTGTAAACCAATCTCTCTTCACTTTAGGTGTGTGTGTGTGCAAGCCATGTGTTAATTTTAATTAATCCCATATGGTTATGTATAAAGAAAAAGAAAAAATGATATATAACTGTAAATAAAACTGAAATGGTAGTAAAATAAACAATAAAAAATGCAAAAATTCAACCCAAAAAGAAGCATTCCAAAAAAATTGTTCTAATAGGTGGGCGAAATTAACCTAAAATGAAAAATATGGCCAAAAGATATAAGGTCTAAGGGACATGGATCTAATGACTCAATTTTTCTGGAAAAGGTGCAGAAAACAACAACAAACCAGAGGGAAAATTGTTGCAAAATGGGAGGCGAAAGGCTAAAACCCTAAGGGGAACAAGGGGAACCCTAAGGGAGAGAGAAATAAAAACTCAAGAGGGGGTTTTGGATGGAATAGTAACCTATCTAAAAGGATTTAAAATAAATATAGTCCAAACCCTAAAAAATGGCTGAAAGTGCTTCAAAATCTCAGACTACCTACTCAGCTAAACCGCTACTAAAAAGGTGGAAGTGTATTGAAACTCTAAAGGTCTTGGTACTACTAAAAAGAGAAAAAAAAAGCATATATAGGCCTAAGACGGGCTAAGATAGAGGTCAGACAACCCTGAACAGTGCTCGTGGCAAACCTTGATAGTCATAGAAAAATACCGCAAAAATTTGCATCTCATAGGTACTAACCTGTTAGTTGTTTAAATCACAATTCATGGCCCCATAGGTGCGACTTGAGCTTGAATTCAAAAGTTCTGGGCTGAAAAGTGCGAGTTGCAGTTCCAAGAGTCTTGGACAGCAGGTTGTGGAAAAAATTGTCGTCTCTGGCACGACTGATACCTATTACCTACGGGAAACACCCTTAAACACTCAGAAGTTATAATTTTTACTGTTTAGGGTATAAAAAGATTAAGAAACAACATTAGGAGACTAAAAATAGTCGAATAAAAACCCTAGTTACTGAAGCATTTGGTCATGCAAGAATCTCAATAAAACCCAATGGAGTCGCTAATTGTTAGAATGAATTCTTAACGCAAGTGTACGAAAAGAGAGCACTTTAGCTGCACATGAAAAACAACCCTAAAAAAAATATGGTTGTCTTAATTCTTTAGATTTGGAATATATGGATGAAAAAAATGCAACAAAAACCCAAATCTATGCAGTAAAATCAGCTAAAGAGAAAAATGAAATAAGATTTTATCCAAATATCCAATTGACAAGACAAGATATATAAAGAATTTTATATTATGTTAACACCTGGGAAGGGAAAAAATAATGATGTTACCAATCCCCCTCAATCGGATGGTTTCTTGGTTGTCCTGAAAGCTTTAAGTCTAAAGTTTCTCTCTCTCAATGGTGTAGAAAACCCAAGACGTGTTGAACTCTATGGGAGTTCAAGAAGCAAAAAAGTAATAAAAGTGATCAAAGTATGACAATCATAAGAGGATCAAAGTCCGACCATGATAAAAGGATCAATGGTAAATAATGAATGGAAAACCCTCTTATTTATATCAAAATATTAGGTTATCCCTGATAATGATGCATACTAAATATTATTAACCAATATCTAGATCTAACTGCTTAGAATCTTTTATTATATTTTGTTGGAGGGAAAAGGAATTTAAATTGGTTGAATCCCTTTATTTAGAAATAAAAACAAACAAATGATTTATTTATCATTTCAAGGATGGGGTTAAGGAATAATTTAACAAATAATGATTTATTTGATTATTCCTAAATGATTTAGTCAAAGTTAACAAGAAATATTCATTAAATAATGATTTAATTAATTATTCCTAGAGAATAATAAGATCAATAATGATTTATCTAATTATTTCTCATTCATTGGGTTAAATATGACCAGGATTATTATTTAAACAACGCTGGATAAATTTATTATTCCTAGATGAAAATAAAAATAAATAAGGATTTATTTAATTATTCCTCATGGGTTTTCCTGTTTGGACTAGAAATAACTTAATAAACTATGGTTTATTAAATTATTTCTTATTGTGAAAGAAATTTTACTATGGTAAAATTGGTCTTACATGGTGTATTTCGATCCATCTAATTGTAAATGGTTAGAAGACCAAAAATTGGTGTAACAAGAACTGTTGTCACTGCTCAAGCTAGTTCCATGACTTGGGTTATTTGGAGGTTTTTATTTTTATTTTTTATTTTTATTTTTTATTGCATCGATTGTTTCGTCTTCTTGATATTGTTTCATTTCTAAACATAAAAATAAAGTGTAATGAGTGTATCTACATTGGTGAGAATAATGAAAATTTAAATAAATAATATACATCAATGTAAATCGAATATCATAAACAGTGTACATGGTTTCAAAACCAAGTCTCATGCCTTGTTGCAATAAGTCTTTTGCTGGCGTAATTCCATACTTTTTTCCTATGATGTTTTAAACCCTATTATAAACCATATATTTAATATAAAATATTTTTTTGTTCTATTGATTATAAATTCAAATAATTAAAACAACATAGATACTTACAAATTCCACAATTAACTTTTGATATGCCAACATATAATCACAACCCTTATTTAACGCAATGTCAATCAATTCTTTTGATGGCTCTTCTTTGTCTGTTAGCACATATTTCAAGACATTCAATGATGGTTGCTATATATTTAAAAACTTAAAATATACAAAAATGAAACCTTGAGTTGTTATAAAAAAATACTAATAATTACTCACAAACTTTGAAATAAATCATTTTCTTCTTTGTCGTCTTGTTTTCTCAATCAATTCTTTTGATGGCTCTTCTTTGTCTGTTAGCACATATTTCAAGACATTCAATGATGGTTGCTATATATTTAAAAACTTAAAATATACAAAAATGAAACCTTGAGTTGTTATAAAAAAATACTAATAATTACTCACAAACTTTGAAATAAATCATTTTCTTCTTTGTCGTCTTGTTTTATGTGTTGAATGAGTTCCATATTGTTTTATTTTCTCCAAGAAAATAATTGAAAATTAATATTTAATTCTTGATTATTCTTTTATATGTACAAAGTCAATCATGATTACATATATTTGAAGCATGTTTTTGTTGACATAGCTTCTCCTATGATGCAATTGTGTCCATTTATTTAACCATCTCCTTGTACACTCTTTTGGACATTCCTACTAGCATGTTTTGCATGTCAACACGTTGATAATTTGATATTTTCATAATATGCCTGAAAAATTAATAAACTATTTTTATAACGATATATGAAAACTAAATATAACAAAATCTATATTTCAGATTTTAGACTTCTGTGATCTCTATTTTGTAATCATGTTTTTTCCGGATCCATCGCATTAAGTAGATTCTTCTATCGACATTTCGAACCATCTACCGAGGTTCATTATCAATGAATGGTTGAAATTAATATATACATATAATTATAGAAAAACATTATTATAATTAGGAATATTACTTTTTGAATGATTCTTTTTTGTTGTTGTATATTTTTGCTATTCATGCAAGTTTGACATGTTTCATTGACCATTTCTTTGGAAACATTTCCTGTAGTTTAGATATAATTTGGTTCTTAGAATCATTGGGTTTATTTTTTTATTGTAAGTGGAAATTATGTCTATACGTTCATTCCACTAGATTCCTCATATTTATGTAAAAAAAAAACACTCTTTCATTAACCTCTAACACCACTCTAGATGAACTAATGAGAAATTCATCGTCATTTACATGTCCTAACATTTTTCTTTTCTTAAAAGGGAATTGATATTTTCCTTCGTTGTTTCTCCCTATAGAACATTAAACATATATGAATTAATATATTATTTGAAACACATTATCTAATATTTTAAAGTATATTATTAATGAAAAAAAAAAAAACTCATATTTTTTCATGCACTTGATTCATCATTCTGTAATTTTTCTATCAGGATTTTATGCTCTTCTACACTTAGATTATAAATAATCTTATCGACCTTGTTCATTTTGGGGCTCTACATGAGACACACCAACCAATACATATTACTTAAACTTACATATAGCTCAAACATATGAATTTTGTAAAGAATTTACAAAGAACTTGCCTTCTCTGCTTCTTTTGATGTGCTCTCATTGTGGCAATCAATATTTTTGTTACTTCAGACTTTCTAAGACATTTTTTTATCAATATAAAACATGTAGCATTCAATATAGTAGTTATTAAATACATTTTACAAATAAATCAAATAATTTTCAGCCAAAAAATCTCTGGTAATGGGTGCGTTTATCTAAATAAATGCACCAGTGCATTTAGAACATTAAATGCATTGAGCGTTTAATTGTTCAGGCACACCATCGTGGAAAAATATTTTTTAAAAATAATTTTAAATTATTATGGTGCGATTTGTAAGGATAAACACACTGAAATGATTTAGTAGTGTTATTTGGAAAAGGTGTGTTGATGTACTATATTAGCTCGGGAGCAACAATTAATAGACTAGAGGGCATTATAAAGAGTGTTGTAATATGTTAGTGCATTGTATTACACAAGGATCACGGATGCGTTATATTACAGAGGGCACATCTTAAAACATATAGTTGTTTAAAAAAAATGCATACGACCGATAATGTTTGGATGTAATTCAATAATTGATTCCCCTACTCTACATGTATAATACCCTATACATAGTAAATACACAAACACATTAAAACTAAAATCCATAAATTGAAAAACCCTAATTGTGAAGCGATAGAGGAATTTAAACCCTAAGGTGGATTTTTGTAGGAAGAAGCAAGGGTTTAAGGTAAATATTGATTTTTTTTGTTTTTCTTTCTCAATTTTAATTAAATTTAAATAGGAAAACATATTGTAAAAATGGTTACTAGTAAAATCTATAGTAATTTTTTTTATTATACAAGGTTTTTAATTTTTATTCTGAATTGTGAATAATTCTAACAAAAATTGTAAAATATTTTAATAGTAAAATTTAATATTTTTTCTATCTAGGGTTTTGATTGAATTACCATAACTTTCAGCTTCTTTTATTTCAATGGATCCAAAATATTTTTCAGCTTGATAATGCTCTCAGTATGTCTCTCTTGAAATTAATGATCTCTCTTTTAATGAAACCCTAACAAAAATTGTAAAATTTATTATAAGTAAAATAAAAAATAAATTAAAATTTTTTACCATGCAAGCTTTTGACTAAATCACCACACCTTTCATCTTTTGATCTTCTGAATAGTTCTACTACTCGAAAGTATTTTGTTGCTACACAATGCTCCTCACATGTCTCTCTTGTAAATATCACACCTGAAATTCTGGGTAAAATAATGAAATGGTGAATAACGTTTTACTATTTAAAAGAGTTTATGAAATCAGGTTTCGAACAATCAATTGTTGCTCATTTTTTAATTTAAAAAAAGAAAGAAAAAAAAATGTGCTTTTTGTTTTTAAATTTCTTGGCACATAGGTGCGTTCGATAGTTAAGTGCCCTATTGCATTTATACAAAAGGCACACTGAGATTGTTGGGGTGGAAAAAAATTTCAACACACTGATATGATAAAAAAAAATTATTTTTTTTCGAAATCCCAAAACGGTGCAATTAATTTTTTTAATGCAATGGTGTGATTTCTATTTCAAATAATTGGTTTTGTAATTGTTATAAGAGCATCGAGTTGGTGGAATTCATTTTTATTTTTTAAAATTGGGAAACAACCAGTGCATAGCAGTGCGATTTTTTTTTAAAATGCATCAGCGCATTTTTGTAGAAGAGCATCAACATGATAACATTTTTTTTTTTGGAATAGCAATAACCGGTATGGGCATTATTTGACTGCCTCGTTGATGTTAATGTTTTAAACACATCAATGCACGTTTTTATGACAAGCGCACAATTTTGGTTTAAAATTTATCTAAAATTTTAATTTCGCATAAAATGGCATATTAATCTGAAGTTATCCTTTACAATGCATCCATATGAATTACAATAGTTCATAATATACTTTTTTTTTTCGCTTAAATTCGACTTATTCTTGAAAAATGGTTTAAAAAATATATTTAATTTAGATTGTGGTTATATGGTTGTCGAGATTAATTTTGGATATGCACACAAATTTTAATTTCTGTTTTTTCTCAGATGTGGGGACAAAATATCTATAATATCTACAAATGGCCAATTCTTCAAATTCTAACTCGTTCCATATTGTTGATCAAAGTCCTTCATGGAGTTCTTCGTTTCCGTCTGCATTAAGTTGAAATTTTATTTATATTTTGAATATCTAATTGTTTTTTTTTTAATCCTTGTCAATTTGAATAAAAATGTATACAAATTTATAGGAACCTAATTCAGAATTGAGTTCATATGTAGAAAATATTACTCCATATTTTCAAAAAATTCAGAAGTTATTATTAGGAGAAACATATCGCAAACAGTTGTTAGATAAAAATCGACAACCTCTTCTCCTTTCCAATATAGACATCCTTTTTGCACAGAGGATGTCGATGATGGATGCGTGACACAAGAATATGGAGTGGAAGTCAAGTTCGACCAATCTCGTCATCCTAGCCACCAGGATCAAAACCTAATGAATGGTCTATTAGGTTATGTTGGAAATATACAAGATATCATTTAAGTGGACTTCTCTCCATTCCAATGTGTTATTTTTAGGTGCAAGTGGTGGGACACCTTTGATCGGAATAATGTAAAGGAAGATCACAATAGTGGAATAATATCTATCAACTCTAGAAAGTTGTGGCATGAAGATAGGGGGCCTTATGTTCACCCAAGACGGTGAAACTAGGTTTTTTTTAACCTAGATGTGTTGGATAGGGGTTGGTGGCACATATTAAGACACGATCCTAGATCAAAACATATTTTTGAGAAGAATAATGTTATCATGTCAATCAAGGAATATAATGAGGGTGATGACAATGGAGAGTTATATGTACTTGTTATTTTATTATTTATAGCATTATATTTGTATGTTTTTGTTTTCATTTTTTTTTTTAATTATATTATTCTTTTATTTCTCTTGTTGACATTTTATAATATAATTGGTAAGTTTCACGAATGTGTTTACACGTTTTTTTTGCACTGGAAACATTTTTACAATAGTTAAGACTAATTATTTCCAATTGTGTACATTATCTATGATAATAAGGATTCAAGCTCACAACCATTCTCAAATAGGAACATATCAAGCACATCAAATTTTTAAAGGTGATTAAGAGGATTTTGTTTGACTTTCAAATAGACTCGACGATGCATTTTTGTCTCCTATTTAGATTATGTGAAATAAATATCTATTTTTTATGTATTTATAACTAAATTATTTAAATTAGACACGTCTTTATCATTGTGAACATGATGTAATATTAGCTAGGAGAAATGTGAAAAACATGAATTTTAGTGACCGTCTCTTAATAAGTATGTTAAAAAAATAATATTTTCTGAGCTGTTCATTAAGAAATAATTAAATATATTATTTCTAAAAAGTCTAAATCTAATTTATTATCATTTTTGTATTATTTAAATCATTTTTATTACTAAGATTTAAATTTAAACCTGTAGTACAGTAGCAAATAAAGAACCAAAATAGCATTAAATTGTTATATCTTTATTACTAGAAAACAAAATTCTTCTTTCCTCTTTAAGGGAGAATTTCCAATAGAGGAAATCTCCAACTACAAGTAACTTCACATGAAGCCTTATCATGTTACATTTCATCCTCATATTTAGAGAAAGAAATTTGTAATTTAAATTGGTAAGAGTTGCAATAAATATTAAATTTAAATTTCTTGAAAATATCATAACTTTAGCAATAGATTAAATTTTATAAAAAAATGGTTTTTTGAAGTTATATTAAATCCAAATTAATTGTGCCAAGAGGCACTCTACAACTCAGCATGGGAGAGATCTTGTCACATAATGTTACATTTAAAAATAGTAAAATAATAATTTAGATTAACAAAATAAAAATAGTAATAACAAAATAAATTCATGCCAACGATAATTAAAATACTTCAATTTACACCCTAATCTTATATAACTTTATATAGAGATATAAAGTAACCAAAAGTTATTAAAAAAAAAAAAAAAATATTAGAAAGAAATGTAATGAGTAAAAATATATAATTTACTTTTTACTACAGGGAATAAATGTATTTTTTCACATGACAAGAGATAGTATTATTGAAATTACATTATGTGTGATTCATTCTATGTTTCATTTACATGAGTTATTTAAAACAAAAATATATCTATAACAAAAAATATTTTACTGACAACCATAAGTAAAATATTTCAATGTCCATATTAAATAACATAATTTTATAAATAATTTATATAGAGAAAAGTAAAGTAATTTAAATTGAAAATTTTCTCATATTTTCACTTTAGTGGGAAAGATTGAGAGTGTTATCCAAGATAACACTTAGGTTTGTCTTTGCGTCATTAGGTTTAGTTAATTAAGGTTTTGAAATTTTGTTTTCATATGAATAAAGGTCTTTTTGGTTTCTCAATCATCTTGTATGGTCATTATGAATTTAGTAGTAGTCATCATAATGGGAAAATCATAAAAATTCATGTACCTCGAGCTTATCTATTCATTGGATTATTTTTCCCAACTTTCACAGCAACTCCAGTTTAAAAATTTCAGGATTTTCTATGAAAATTCCTAATACTTTCATAGCTAATCTGCCTTATCCAACACAGTTTTCAGTACGAAAGTCTATTTTTTTGCTAACGTTAGGGAAATGGTACATAGTTTCAAAAAGGGTATGGTCAGAGGTGGTCAGAGCTTATTGGGTCATGATTGCACCCTATTGTCTTTATCCATTATTTGCTAAATAGGTACACCATATAGTTGGTGCTTCCTTTCGTTACTTTTTCACCCTTTTATAGATTTGTTGTCACAAATCCATTCTCATTTCATCCTTATGAGTTTCTATTCTTGCCTAAACATATGTATTCTTGTCTTGTGGTATATCTAGCTATTGTAGGTTAAACTCTCTTATTTTCAAAAGTAATTCTGTTGTCCCTAAAATATTTTGCAGGTGTTAGGAAGCTTCTCACTACGTGTTGGAGCTATGGCAGCTTGAAGGAAACTGTATAAAGGAGGGTCCATAGTGCGGCATGAGCCCATTGACATGAGGTCACTAGAAGAAGACCCCACATTCAACCAAGCATTTTCGAGTGTAGGGTGTCTTCGGTTCTGTAAAAAAATTGGAGGGGTATCATGAGCAAGTTTCAAAGGATTTTTCCATTAACTTCATAGGAACTGGATCTAAAGTTCGTATAATAAATTTTGGAGTGTCCCCTGAAACCATTTCTTAAGCCATAGATATCCCTAGGTCAAGTTAATTATGGTTCAAGGTGTCGAAGTTTAAATTGCAGAATTATGATGAATTCCTAAAAGAAGAATAGATATGCATCGATATGGATGCAGGCATTCCTAGAACTTGCCTTAAAGAGATTTTTTCAAAGTTTTTGATGGTGATCCAGAAATGCTTCACTTGTGAGGGTAGATTCCACATGGTATATCAATACCATTTCAAATTTTTTTTGCACTTCACAGGTAAAAAAACCTTAGATATACCTTTCTATTTGTTTAGAAGCTTGGTAAAAATGGCTGACAAGGTTTAGGCCAAGCCTGATACTAGTGACACATAAATTTTTCATCATGCTCTCATTAAGTTACTAGTGGTTGAAGAGTTAAATAAACTAAAAATATATTGGACCACATTTTTGTTTTTAAGTTGCTATAAATTTGATGTTGTCACTCCTAGGAAAACACTAGAATCTAAATCTAGTACTCGAAGGGAAGACAAGAAATATATAACAGAACCTGTAACTGATCATGAGGCAGAAATGGAGCTTATTGTAGAGCCTATAGAACTTGAAGTTGAACATGTGAAGAAGCCTGTGGTGGTAGATAAAACCTCTACAAGAAACCAAGTAAAAGCTTATACAAGTAGGGTCACTAGAAGCCAAACTAAAGGAAGAGGTAAGCGGCCAGATATGCTAGAGGCTATTGAAATTGAAGAAAACCCCATTGTGCAGCCTGTTGAGATAAAGGAGGAATAAAGTCAAAGAAAAACAAAAGAGTCAGGAAGCTGGATTTTTCTCAATAATATTTAGGTTTCATCTTCAAGCCCTGAAAACCTATCACAAGATCACAACAACTGAAAGTAAATATTCCTGAGAAAACATTAAAAGAGAAGCTACCATCTACCAGAATTACCTCCAACAAAAGTAGAAACTGTGAAAAAGAGGAATGATAAGGAGCTTGTTCAAGAGAAAGGTGAAGTGGAGATGTTACAATAATAGTTGAGAGATGCTTAGAATGAGGTAAAAGAATCAAAATTTCTTTTTGAGGAATTGAAGGAGGACATATCTAAGCAACTCGACTTTTACAATGATATTGCAGATAGATATGGAAAAATGTTAAAAAGGAAATTTCCTTTACCCGAGATGATGAAACACCTATAGAGAACGAATATATGGTTACAGGCTGATAGAAGGAGGTTACAGGATCATGTCAAAGATTTATAAGTCCAAATGGAATTGATACAAGCCGAACCATTGAAGAGGGGCCTAAAATTCATTACTGTTACTGATGATGCCCCATGAATATGGTAAGACCATAATTTTTTGTGTTTGCTATGGATAATGGTACTATACATGCTTATAGAAGATTTTAGAAGTGTTTTGGAGGTGAAAGAATGATGAAAATGAAAAATCTCGGAAACTAGGCACTTTTGTAGCAACTCTCAGACTTGAAGGCGAAAAGTTTCTATAAAGTTGTTATAGCTTTCAATGGAGGAAAATACCAGTTAAAATTTCATAAATATGAGGGATCAAGTCATGTATTTAACTCATAAACCTCATAGAAGACCCCGTAACAGTTCGAAAAGTAAAATTAAATGCAGAAGGGTGATTTTGGCATTTTCTACTGAGCTTTTCTACCAAACTACTTGTACTCATTTTTTCCAGCGTTATGGAGTTTTGATGATTTTTGGGAAATCAAAGTGTGAAGAAAAGGATATAAAAAAATTAAAAGGTGTCCACATCATCAACTTACGAACTCCTATTTTTTAGGGGGACAATTCAACATGTCAACTAGGTCAACCCCCACATTATTTGCTATCGAATTTCTGGAAATGACTATTTTTGTAGTCAACTTCATGCTCACTTTCTGATAAAATTGAAAGGAATTTTAGAAATCAGAAGGAGTTTTTCATTCAGAAGGAGCTCATATACAAAATACCCTCTCAGTTATTACACAACTATCAGGGTTTTGAAAATACACACTTATCTCAGAAGCCTATTTTTCATAATTTTTCCTAGCCAGATTTGTTGCAGAAATTTTTAAATTCGACTTGGTGGAGGTCCATCTTAGCAAGGTCATCATCCACGTGGCATGATGACACATCAAAAATCCTACACATTCATTAAATCAGTTGGTTTCATGCTATGAGGTTCATTAAAACAAAATTTTGAGCAATTTAATGATAGAAGAGTCCTTTTTTGTATTCACTCTCTTTTAAAATAGAAATATCCCTAAAAGGGCTCCATAAGTTGTAATTAAATTAGAATTAGGAAGCTTTAATAGGCATTGAGTCTTGCCCAGGTGGCGGATTATTGTAATGGGGGTCTCTCTATAAATATGTAACCTTTTCACTTTGAAAGGGTTGATGGATGATGTGAGAAGAACTACTTTTGTAACCTTTTCCTTCAACTAATATACATTTGCAATAAAATTTTCACCTAAGATTCTGTTTCGGCTCATATGTTACATCGTCATGTATTATGTATTGATATCAGTTTCATAGAAATTTGATTACATGGAATTCATGTCATATGCTCCAACTTCCTTCATTTCCTGTGTTTTATTGTAAAAGTTTATTTCATATCATATTAAAGAAAAATATGCCTCAGCTTCCATGAAAGCAATTTTATTTTAATTTATTTCCCATAGTTGACTCCATGCCCAATGGTGGTTGTCATTACACTCTTCCACCTGCAAAAAACCACATAAAAAGTAGTACATAGTTAGCCATCTGAAAATTGAATTTCATCTAAAATATTTCACTATTTTATTTGAGAGAGCTCTCTCTGATTTGAAGGGCTAACTTCCAATCAAAATTTGGTTGAAATATTTATGCTAGGATGATAGTTGACGTAACCCAACTTGCTCCAACCTGGTGATAACATTTTGGTGTGTCTGTGGGGAGCTGAAAATCTCCATTTCCAGGATTTTTTGAGTCTCTTCATTCTTATTCCCGAGGGTAAATGGAAATCAAAGTTTTTTTTTTAAGGTTGTGATATTACCCCAACGAATTCAATCTCAAAAGATACAGAAGATCAAAGCTTCATTGTGGCTCCACTGCTTGAATATCAGTAGCTTGAAGAAGTTCCAAAATGAGTTCCATTGCAAGAAAGAATGCCAGGTATGCCCCTATGAATTTCTCTCACATCCCTGGTTTTCCAAATCCCATGCCTATAGTTTATTGGTTAACTTATATTCCTATATTTAAAGATGAAAATAAAGATAATTCTACTCTTCACATGGTTATATTCCATATGCATGTACATAAGTTTTGAGTTTCCTGAGTATTGTCTCATGAAATTTTTTATGGTCACCCTAGAGGAGGAATCTAGAACATGGTATGAAGGGTTGCACCCAGGAAGCTTGTTCTCTCTTAAATATTTCTATAGAATGTTCTTCGAACATTATGAGAAATCTTATTCTTGTTTATCACTATTACAAGACTGTTGTGAATTTTGTGAGGTTTTTATTCCATATCTTAAAAATCTTGCTGATAATTGAGAGTGCTTAGATGAGGATATGTTAGAGGCACTTTATGAATTCTCTTCTTAGGTTATTTTTCATGATAACCAAGAAAGTTTCCAACAATAATATGCATCTTTTTTCCTTGAAGATGAAACAGATCAACACTTTGACAATCAAGTCATATTACATGAAATTTATGAGGATTTGCAGATTTTTCAATCTATATGCAATCAGAGGTATGAGCCCAATAATTCGATTTTTTTTTCATCCCATTCCTTTTCTGAGATTTTATGTGAAGAGAAAATTCCTCAAGATCAGGTTGTTGAAAATACATGCATGAAAATTTTGAATAGTTGGGTAACAAGTGATGAAAGTTCACTTTTAGGTAAACCTGAGCTACATGCAGAGCTGAATATACATGTTTTACCTATTCTATTTGGGGATCATTAAAATGACATGGATGATATACATAAAGTTTTTTGTATATGAGATGTTAGTGTTCAAAATCAAGATGACAGTCCTCAAGAAAAACTACCAAATATTACATATGATTTGTTTGATAAGAAAAAGATTAGTTCTTATGCACACAATATGGATGTCACGTTCGAATATGTTCAAGGATGCATGGATGGTTTTGTTGATTTACACGAAAGGGAATAAAAATATATTGTTTCCTTTTTATTTGGTGATGTTCTTGGAATTGAAGACATAAGACAAAAGAAGCCATCAGTATCAATGAATTCAACCATCATGGTTTTACTCATCAAGAAAAGGTGATTTTTCATGATTATCAAGATCCTTTGGTAAATCTATTCCAATATTTAGTGAAGGTGGGATTTCTTTCATTTATAAGTTCATGTTATGGATTCAATTTTTATTGTGAGTTGCCAATAGATTTCCCACTTAAGAACAATCAAGAAGCCCAGGTGTTGGATCAACCCTTTGACTGGTTGTACTGGAGGTTTCATATTGCGTGAGTTAAGTAGGCGTATTTTAAAATGTTAGAGTAGGGTTATTGGCACATTAATAAGATTATTGGGAAATCATTTCCTACAACTTTAGGCTACATTTTTTAGTTTTTAGTTTCAGTTTATACAACAGTTTGATATCCTATTTTAATAGTAGTAGTTAGTTTCCAGTTAGTTTGCAGCTTGCTTTTCAACTTGGTGAATGGGTTTGAAGGTAGTTTTCAAATTGGGATCGGCCCAATGGTCAGGAACTAAAGCTTCTGGTTCTTTTCTCTGCCATAGGGGTGCAACATCCCCATTGGAGACACTGTTATCCAAGATAACACCTAGTCTTGTCTTTGAGTCATTAAGTTTAACTAATTAGGGCATTGATTTTTTTTTCACATGAATAAAGGTATTTTATTTTCAGTCATCTTGTAAGGTCATTATGAATTTAGTAGGGGTCATCATAAATGTGAAAATAATAGAAATTCATGTATCTCGAGCTTATCTATTCATTGGAAAGATTTCCCAACCTTCGTAGCAACTCCTTTTTTAAAATTTCAGGGTTTTCTTTGAAATTTCCTAATACTCCCATAGCGAATCTTCCTTCCCCAACATAGTTTTCACTACAAAATTTAGTTTTTCTGCTAACGTTAGGGAAACAGTATAGAGTTTAAAAAAGGGTATGGTGAGAGGTGGTCAAAGCTTATTGGGTCATGATTGCACCTTGTTTTCTTTATCCATTATGTGCTAGGAACATGCACCATATAGTTGTTCCTTCATTTCGTTACTTTTTCACCTTTTTTACAGATTTTTTGTCACGAATCCATTTTCATTTCGTCCTTATGAGTCACTATTGTTGTCTAAACATTGGTATTGTTTTCTTGTGGTCTATCTAGTTGTCATAGGGTAAGCTCTCTTAGTGTCAAAAGTCAGTTTGTTGTCCCTAAACTCTTTTGCAGGTGTCAGGAAGCTACTCACTCCATGTTGGAGCTATGGAAGATCTAGGGAAATAGTATAAAGGAGGGTCCATGGTGAGGCATGAACCTATGGATATGAGGTTTCTGGAAGAAAACCACACATTCACCCAAGAATTTTCCAACGTATAGTGTCTTCAGTTCTGTCAAAAATTACAAGGGTATCATGGGCAAGTTTCGAAGGATTTTTCCATTAACTTCATAGGAACAAGATGTAAAGTTGGTATACTAATTTTTTCAGTGTCCCCTAACACCATTTCTAAAGCCACAGAGATCCCCACATCATGTGAATTATGGTTCAAGGTGGAAAAGTTAAAATTGTATAATGGTGATGAATTGCTAAAAGAACAACACAAAGGCATTGATATGGCTTTAGGAATTCAAAGAAATTGTCTTAAAGAGTATTTTTCTAAGTTTATGATGGTGATCCAGAAATAATTCACTTGTGAAGTTAGATTCCATGTGGAATATCAATACCATTTTGAATTGTTGTTGCACTTTGTTAGGGTCATATATTTCATAGGATGTCAAGGTGACTGAGTTTATTCTATCTATCAAACTTATTTTGTAAAATGACTTCTAATCTGCAAATAATTTTCAAAATAAAAAAAAGGAGATAACATAAAAAATCAAAGGAGGGTATATGTTAAATAAAAAAAATAGAATATGAACCCCATCAAAAATAAAAAACAATGAATTCTAAAAGTGTTGCACCTCCAAATGCCATTACTCTTAGTTTAGCTTATTTCTGAAAATAAATTGTGTTCAGGTTGTTTAAAATGCCACAAAAGTTCAATAGAATTCAATCATACAGTTTAGGCATGATTGAATTAGGTTTAAATTGCTTGTTTTTAGGAAGTGAAAAATGATTTGTCAAACTATTTAATCTTGACAGATCAATAGTTAGGTAGAAAATAAAAATTGGTTCAATAATTTAATCTGAACCAATGAAGGAATAAGTCATAGAAGTAGATTAGTTGTTAAAAAGAAAAATGTTGAGTTGCTAGTCTAAATGCACTCAGATGAAAGAGAAATTTTTTAAAATGTTGAGGTAGGATATGGATTCAAACGAATGGAAAAGTTAAAAATGTTAGGAAAATTTGATTGTTTTATTGAGATCCATATCAATAAAATGATAGGTGTTAGTTTCCCTAAATAAAGAAGGAAAATGAAATAAAATGTTAGGGAAGCAAAAAGAAAAGGAAAGATTCATTTATGTTTGAAAAATTTCAGTGGCCGCTAGTCTAAATGCGCCCAATAAATAAGATTGATTTATATGGTTTAAAAACACTATCCTAAGCATTTTTTCCCATATTCCAAGTTTTAAAACCATATAAAACAAAATCACCTGGCCATTTATCCCTTTTCATTTTCATTTTCCCTAAGTCATTCCCTTTTTATTTCATGACCACACATTCAAATTTCGTTTCACATCGACCAAATCGAAAAATACTTTAATTTCTATTTCCTACAAACCTTCCGAAATGTGATATGCGATGATAGTGGGACCCATTCACCTCCTACATGCAAATAAACCTTACCCTTTTCTGCCTTTCCACTTGATCTTTCTACTTTACCTTTTTCACATTGCTATATCATTGTTTCTACTTACCTCCGCCTTCCCAATTACCCGATTGCAATTAAAGTGGGGCAATTTATCCTTGCCACGTCACTCTTTACCCCACCATCCATCGCACATCTCAAAATATACCACATCGCATATAAAAAAAATAGCTGAGCTGTCCTATTTTCCAACCATTAAAAACTTGCGATATTTGATGTGCGATATGTATTGCATCCCACATATCTTAACTTTTCACTATTGCATTTTGAAAAATTTAAAGTTTAACCATATTCCCAAAAAATTATCCGGTCCCGACCGCGATTTGCGCAGGTGGTTGGCCCCACCATAATACTTTGCTTACCTCGAATATGGTGTTCCTTCACTACCATTCCCATTCCATTCACAACTTTATAACTTTTCCGAAGGCAACAACAAAATACATCCTACCACATCATCCTCCGTCGCGTCAAATCACACTTCGCGGGTTTTAGCACTTACCGCATTTCCCCAAACTCTAAACTCTACAATGTGTAAAATATAAATATTGCAATGTACGATGTGGGTGGGTCCCAATTGCATATCACACTTTGCAATTTTTAGCATTTACCCCCCCCCACCCCCCCCGTGCTCATAGCAAAAAATTTAAGAGTCCTCGATAGGGCTTCACCACCCTCCTCGCCACATCACCTCCCTCTCTCGACACTTCGCATGTTTTAATTTTTAGAGTTTATTTCTACCGCTCATAAACAAATCTTCCAATCAGGATTGCATGCGGTTTCCGGTCTCACCTTACCTCCTCGCCACATCACCTCTCATACTGCACGCATCACCCAATTCCATTTCTCATATAATAAATGGTAAAACATGTGATGTGTGATGTTTCTATGGATGAAATAAAGTTCAGAACTAAAGCCTATAGGATTTCAAGTGCGGGTATTTTTTACAATCGTTTTTGTTTAAAAAAAGGTTAAACACCATAGAAAGGACTCGTAGAAAATAGACACCACAGGTCAAGACAGCAAAGGCATTCAGCGTCAGTCAGGGGATTTCACTAGCACAACACGAGTTTTCTCCAACACAATACTAACAAGGGTGGTTGTTAGTGTCCCGTGATTTGGCAGATTGGCTAACCAAATGACAGGGTAACATCAGACCAGTCTTTGGAGTCCTAGGACCTAGCCTTCCTGGACTCAGAGAGGGCTCTCTCTATTGTGCGAAGGATGTGAGCTTGTTCGCTTTGGATGATTGATTTTAGGCTAGTTGTTAAGTGTAGGTTTGTTTGTTTGTTTTGGGTTGGGGTAAGATGATCAAGTAGGATAGGTGGAATGAGAGAATATCAAATCAATAGGGCTATGGGGTCAGATGAAGTCTAGGGTGTCTAAATGCTGAAGCAGAGTGTATTGCAGGGCCAATTCAACAAGGTGAGTGGATCCTTAAAGTGATGATGAGGTGTAATGAACATTAAGTTTGGGAAGAAACTAAGAGGTCTTAAATGTATATAATCTGAAAGTAATGACTCATGAGGTAGGGAAAACCATTAATCTCTATGAACAATACTCAAACTGATAAACATACAAGATGAACAATCCAGTGGTACATAGAAGCATTAGAACTCCTAACTTTAGAAATCCACCTTCAGTTTTTTGAGAAAACATATAAGATTTAAAAAAATTCAATATATAGAGAGGGAACTCCTAAAAAACATATATCAAACTATCGGGAACTATGAAACAAGTCGATTAGCATGGGCAAAGGGCAAGATCGAAACAAGGCCTCTTTGCATTATCCTAATCAATCAGTGTTCCATAGGAAAGCTTCACAATGTGTTTTTTCAAACTTTAAAGAAGCAGGGCATACCATGAAACATATTTATAAGCTAACATATTGATCATTCATGAAACAAAGAACAAGTTTAGTAGGCCTAAGGAGCAGTCAAGAATTCCTTAAGATGAACTAAAAGAAGAAAACATCAAAGCTATAACATGCAGGAGGTTTGAGGTGCTTCCATGAGCATATCTCAACCTATACTTTTCTGATCTATAGAAAAAAAGCAGATTGAAACAAAATGAGGAAAATAAAACACTAACAAGTTAGAAAAAAATCACCATTCACCAAGCTATGGAATCCTGCAAGCAATCTTCTCCAACATCAAGCCACACAAGTCATTCATTTACTTCATTAAACCAAATATCTTCTCCAAGCTCATAAACCATGTATTTCTCTATAACACATCAAGTCCCAACTATTTACAATAAATCCTCATGCCTTATATAACAAATAAGGAGAGGAGAGCCTACTAGAGCATCTAGAAGCCTATTGGCCAAAGAGAAATATCCTAACTTGTCCTTGAGGCTTTGCAAAGCCCAAGGCACAAAAATATCTAACAAAATATCTTTTCCAATTATAAATGGAAACAAAATTGACTTTTTTGGCCTGACATGCCTAAGAAAACTTTCCAAACGCACATTCTGCCTAGTCACACATAGGAGTGCAACACTCTATCTCTGATTTTAAAAACTTTCTAGGAGCGCAGCACCAAAAAAGGTCTTTTTGCAGCTAGGTTTTGGAGGCCTTCCCGATGTCGCAAAAGGCTCTGAGATGGCCCATTGGAAAGCTGTGGATGTCTATTTTCCAAATATACCTTTTTTTTGCTTAATATGATATTTTGAAGTTTCCCAAAAAGTATAAAAAAGGAAGGTTCCTAGGACCACAACGCCTATTCAAAAAAAGTGGTAGAAATGTGAAAAAATGGGTGTTTTTGGCCCTTTTAAGGGACCAAAACAACTCCAAATGAGCTGAAATTTTGTGAGCATGCTCCTCTTGTGCCAAGGAATCCAAAAATGTAAATTTTTCCTGCTAAAGATGCTCTGGGAATAGGCACAACACCCAGGGTGCTGCACTCCTAGGCTTAAAAATTTGCAAAAAACCAAAAAGTGTTCAATTTTGCTCAAAATTGGCGAGTGAGTCCCTCAAGGGTCCTTAGAGAACTGTAGTGAAGCTTGAGCCAAAATTCAAAGCCTAGCTTGGTATTTTCCATAATTTGGCGCTAGGCCCTTCCTTTGGGTAGTTTTTAGCTTCTTCTTGGCAAACTGATTTGTCTTTTTATATTGCTCAGTCATCTTTCTATGTAAGCCCAGATCTTTATTTGCCTTCTCTAACTTAGCCTCTAAATGTAGATTTTCCCTTTCAAGCCAAGACTCTTTGTCATGCTCAATTTCCAAGGCGGGGAGCTCATTGAGAGGAAATTGTTGTGCTTTGGCTGATTCTTCCTCTCTTTGTTTTTCCAAAGCTTTCCTAAGACCCATAGTCCTAGGCCTCTTTCTAGATTGCCCTTCTTCCTCATCATATTATTCATATGGGCCTCTAATTTGATGATATCCTGAACGAAGATCCAAATTGGTAAAATAAATTTCTCCATGTAATTCATCCAATAATTCATCAATAAGAGGAATGGGAAATTTATCTTTAATGGTGAGCTTATTAAGCTCCCTATAATCCCGACACATTCGCCATGATCCATCCTTCTTATGTACCAATACTACAGGAGCAGAGAAAGAACTTTGACTAGGTTGAATTATACCCGCCTCTAACATTTCTGCAATCATACGTTCAATTTCGCTCTTTTGGAAGTAAGGATATCTATAAGGCCCGATGTTTGGAGGAACACTTCCTGGAATCAAATGAATAGCATGATCATGATCACGAATAGGTGGGAGTCCTTTGGGAGTTTCAAACACTTTGGAATGATTGTCCAAGACTTGTTGGAGATCTGTAGAAATAGATGATTTTGATTTTGGAACTTCTAGTGAGAAGAATTGTGAAATTATGCCTTGTTTTTATTTCTTTATAAGCTTTTTCATGACATTAGAGCTTATTATCTTTCTCGGCTTCCCTGAAATACCTTGTAATTCAACTTCCTTTCCTTCTGAAAAAAATTTCAAGAAAATTTCTTGAAAATTAAAAGCTACCGTCCCCAAAGATTGTAACCATTGTACTCCTAGTACAACATCAGCACCTCCCATAGGAATGGAAAGCATTGGACTAGTCAATACATATTCCCCATGGTTAGCTTGATATTATGGCATTTTCCAGAGCAATTTATAGTTCCTCCATTTGCAACCATCACTTGACATTCTGGTGCTGGGTATAGGAAACAATTTAATTCCTTGGCTACCTTACAATGAATAAAATTATGGGTGCTACCTGAATCAATCAACACTATTACCTTTTTCTTCTTGATTTTTCCTGCTATCTTGAGAGTTTGAGGAGTGGTAATTCCTGCCAGTGCATTACATGATATGGTTGGATTCATTTCTTCCTCTTCTAGGGTCGGTTCCTGGTGTATATCCTCTTCTTGTTCATTTTCTTCTTCTTCTTCACAATCTATGTAAAATAATTTCTTTTCAGCACACTTATGACCTTTAGTGTATTTGCTATCACAACTGTAGCAAAGCCCTTTTTCTTTTTTTTCTTCCAATTTTTGTGGTGTCAACCTTGTAGGTTGTGGAAATCTAGGCATAGCAACACTTCCTTCTTTATAGAAGTGAGTGGTAGGCTTCCTTGTCGCCATAATTTTACATTCAATTTTTCTTGCCAACCCGAATGCCTTCTCCAATGAATCAGGTTCCAAAACGCGAACTTCATGTTGGATGTTATCCTTTAAAGTGCCTATGAAGAGATCAATCCTGTGTTCCTCTGGAATATCAGTTACCCTTATATTCAATTTTTGGAAGTCCTCAATGTGCCGCCCCACTAAACCCTTTTGTTTGAGATTTATCAATTGGCTAAAGAAGGTGTTGCTCTTTGTATCCTCATAATGTGCTATCATTTCTTTCGTAAAAATTGACCAAGTGACAATTTTTTTACGGGAGCAAAGCCATCGATACCATACAAATGTATTTTGTTCTAAATGTAAAGTTGCAATGCGTACCTTTTGTGTGTTTTGCATGTTATGGAGATCAAAATATTGCTCCATCCGTAGTATCCATGTTACAGGATCCTTTCCATCAAACTTCCTCATATCCATTTTTTGAATATGGTGGTTCTTCCCACCAACATTAGAGTTTATGAAATCACGATTAACATTGATTTTGTTCTCATCATGAAGTTCTTCTACTATCTTTTCACCATTAGGAAACATTTCTTGTATCAACTTTGTCAAACCTTCGATGTCTATTTTTAGATCATTCTTCATGTTTTCCATGTTGTATTTCATGTCATCCATCTTAGCTTCCATGCCATCCATCTTAGCTTCCACGCCAGCTTCCATGCCATCCATCTTAGCTTCCACGCCTTTCTTCAAAACTTCCATTTCATTTTTTGTTGCTCTTTGCGAGAGTGAAAATTGTTGCACTTGCTCTTGTAATTTTGATAGATCATGTTGCAATTCTTCATCTTCATGAGTCATAGTAGAGCCTTCTGAAGGCTTAATGGGTGTTGAATTATTTTGACGGGGCATCTTCAATACTGATACCTATTCTACAATATGCCCTCGGAATCAATTCAAATTGATTCTTCAAACAAGACTTATACAATTCGGAAAAAAAAAATACACACATTTTTCTTGCTTTTGAGTAGCTCGATATTGAAATTGGATTATCTTTGTGATTGCATCACTTCAATATTTTATTTTTGGTACCAATGTAGCCCTCTGAATTATCTTTTGAATGCCACGGGTCCGAATTCGATTTGGATTCTCCAAGACAAAGTTGTTCCAATCTCCCACAATGACTTAATTATGGACCGGTTCAAGAGAGCGAAAATTTAAAAGCCGACTTGCCACGTGTCATCGTTTTCCATCCTATTTCAATGCCACATGTTCCACCTGATTTGGATTCTCCAAGACAAAGTTGCTCCCCCAATCTCCCACAATGACCTAATTATGGACCTGTTCAAGAGAGCGAATCTGTACGATTTGCCACGTGTCACCGTTTTCATCCTTCTGCTTCCGAAATTGATAGCCAAGAACTAAAGTTTGTGTAATTTTAACCACTTTTCATGGTACTCCAATCCAATTCCTGAGAGAGAGTTATTTTAAACTTTTTCCCACGATCACCTCTTTGAGATGAAATTCAGGAGCCTGAAAAAGCACCACCTTCCACAGATCATATCTCCAAAAATATTTCGAATAAATATCTGAAATTTTTTGATGAGTTTCCTCAGGATTTTCACTTTGCACCCTAAACATTTCAGATTCTGAACCTTCGTAAAAAAAAATTTATAGCGCAAATTCCACGATGACCTGTTTAGGAGCTTGAAAAAATACCTAACTTCCACAAATCATATCTCCGAAACTATTGTGAACCAAGCTCTGAAATTTTTAGACAATCTTCCTCAGGATTTCAGCTTCACACCCTAAAAATTTCATCTTTTGAAACTTCGTAGAAAAAAATTTATAGCGAAAATGCCACGATGACCTGTTTGGAGCAGCGAAACCCTAGAATCCAAAGCTCTGATACCAAATGTTGTGTAACCAGCTCCAAAAATAGAAGAAAAGAGATATAAACGCCTCAGAAATGAGCCACTTCGAGGGGGCAACCTCCAATACATTACATAAATGAACAATTCTTGGATGATACAATTTACAAAACCTCCTTTCTATATATAGGAGTCCATGGGGCCATAATGTAATCCTAGTGGGCCATAATGTAATCCTAGCCGACCTAACAATAATAATTTAATGGCACAATAATAACAAAATGGGGGTTACAAGGGTACAATAATAACAATAAGAGGGTTACACTAACAACAATAAGGGACTATATTAGTTAATATGGGGACCTAACGATGGGTACGGAAGACACTACCCTCACGGTAAAGTATTTCATGACGATCTTCATGAGGACGGCATACCTATCAGGTAGATGTGAAAAAGGAAAAATGGCTTTTACACTCGGCTTGACAACTAGGTTTTAAAAATGGATGATAATGGATCAAGTTAAGATGTTTATGTTTAAACCACCTTTCTCCTATACAGACATTCTAGTGGCTTGAGGAGATAGCATTGGGGGTCAACTCAACTTTTCCCTGCTAGATGAACTTTATGCTTGTGAAGCCTTAGGGAAAATAGTTGTCAATTGAGGATGGCTTTTGATCTCTTGTACCTTTTTGCAGAACTCAAAACACCCTAATTCTTGGAAACAATAAAAGACGAAGGAGAGGCTATCGAAGCTCTTTGGTGTTTATAGGTTCAAATTTGTTTGGCTTCCCTCCTTTCTTATCTTATCTTCTTGGTCTTTGAGTCTCATTGTTTAGGTCAACACTCTCCTCTTCGGACATGGTGCTTGTTCCTCTTCCTCCACCTCTTTAAATAGAAAGGATATTGGCTTATCAAAGGACAAAGAGAAATGCCAGGCGAAATTGAGGCTCTCGAACGGGATTAAGAGACTTAGCGAGTAGGTTCGGCTCCCTCTAATCTTGCTTCAAGTTTTCTTTGACATACATTTAGAGTTTCTTGGGTGTGTTTATCATTTGAAAAATCATGAGGAGATGGTAATTTTAAGAAAAATACCTTTGGGACCAAGTAAAAATGCAACTTCGAGCTGTTACGGGCAAATTCGGGCACTTTACGGATTTACGGGGGCGGTGTTGCACTTTACGGCGGGCGCGCGGTGTGCATGGTCTAGAAAGCCGGACTTGCACGGTGGCGACGGTTATATAGAAGCGAGCACGAAGTGTATTTAGGGCACAGGCGAGTACGCCGCGGGCGGGCGGAGATAGTAGTGATGGGCGAAGCATCGTGGGCGCCGGCATTGGTGGGCGACAGCGCCAGTGGTAGGCGCAACGTCGTGGGCAACGGGTAGGCACACGAAGATTCGGGTGGAGCGAAAGCGCGGGGAGCGCGGCGTTTGTATGGGCGTCGAGGCGGCGCCTACACATGAAGTCGGGCGGCGAGGTGGGATACAACTCACACGGCCCGGCGGGGATCGGAAGAGCGCAACGCCCAGCGCTGGGTGGGCAACGTCGTATACCGTCACATTGTGAGAAGCTACGGTAATGCGGCGTACGCGGGAGCATGGTGCCGGGATTTTCCGCCTAGGGTGTCTATGGAAGGCCCCCCCCCGAAAATTTCTCTCTCTTTTTTGCACCGAGTTTAAAGAGTGGGGAAAAAGTTGTTGGAGAATTTATGACCACCCTTTTGAAAATAATAAAACTCTAAAACCCTTTTTGTAAAGCCTCTTGTTACACTTTTCTTTTTACCTCTCTTGGTACATTTCCTTAGTCTTTTTAACCCGCAGATCTTTTGTTGCATTCGGGGGAAATTGATTAGACCTTTGATAATTGTGCCTTTGTGAATATGTGCGAGTGATATAAAACTGAATTTTCCTCCCCTTATCTTTTGGCTCTACCGGTAGATGTGATTGTGATTTGTGAGAAAACGAGTTTTGAAAAGAGGCTCTTGTTTGTCGATTGAAAAAGATGTGTAATGCCTTAAAATCACTTCCTTTTGACCCTTTAAGAATTTAGAATTGATCCTTTGATCGATGGAATTTATGCCCTTTTGATCTTACCCTTGATGTAGTGGAGTTGATGCTTGTTTTCCAAACTTAGAAGATAGTTGGAAAACTCTTGAAACCATCTGTTTTTGATGAAGAAGGTTTCTTTGTCACTGTCTATGACCAACCTGTCCAATTTCCCAACTTCTGAACCTTTTAGGGATGTTCAGAAAAACAAATAAGTTTTCCTTCAAAGCTCTCAAAGAGACACTTATTTAAACTCATCACTCATTCCTAAATGCCTTCAATGTTCACTTGGAGGGTTTGAGGAGTTCTTTGACCTTTGTAACCCAAGTATTTTTCCACTGCTTGGTAAAAACAGTCACACATTTTGATTCCTAATAAAAAACATACCTGTTACTTTTCTTATTGTTATGAATGGGATCCTTGTGTTGATCCTCCCTTTTACCTCACCTTATGGCTTATTTTATGGATTTTTAGTCTCTTTGCAGGAATGTGGGAAAAGGGCAGCTGTCCCTCTACAAAATTCATGATTGAGGCCAAATATCCTCCCAATGATCTCTTTGTTTCAATGAGAAATGTTGCTTATGTGCCACTATATTTTTGGAATCTGCACAGACCTTTTGATGGGCAACACTTGACAATATCTTATCATGAGATCATGATTTTCCCTGTAGACTACAGCCTAGTGTACCTTTTTATCAACTGCAAATGACTTTATGAACTCCTTTTGGTGTCCTTCCTTGCCCTTTATCTATTGTAGACCAAATTACAAGGCATTCCTGCAGAAATGCTAGGATATGATAGATTATTCTTTTGCAGACATAGTGTTGGATCGGGACGATATCTTTAGAGTTTCTTTGGTGATATTTAGACAATGATAAACCTTAACTTTGTGCTCTCTTGAATTCACCTTTGAATTCCTGTGGATATAATGGAATGAGAATCATGATAGTGCATGACCTAGTGAAAACCTAATTGACTCATTTGTAAGGTCTTAGAATAGGTTTTTGACTGAAAGCTTGAATCAAGGTTTTGAATGAAAATATAGGTTTTTGACACTCTACTTATGCACCACCATCCTAGACAGCTAGAAATCTTCTTTTTATTTCAAAGAGCTTTCAGACAGGGAGTTTTGACAACACCATTGCTTGAGGCACTTGGTGAGCAAGGTGAAAAGTTTGGTTTACTTGGCAAAACAAGGTGTGAAAGTAGAGGGCTTAGGTAGACAAAGACAGAGTGTTATAGGTATGGATGGCATAGATTGTTAGAGTGAGGGAAAATTGGTCTTTTCTAGGCGATATATTGGTCATGCTTTGACAAGGAGGTGAGAGATAATGAAAAAATTTCTCTTTGAGGAGATTTCTAGAACTCACATGATTCTTGAATTATGTTTCTAGAAATCTTGGACAAAACATTTAGTCATATAAAACAGGTGAAAATTATTGATGACTAACAGTGGCTCCACTTGGGGAGGGCAACTCCTTTTCAGGAGGGGTCCAGAATTTTAGATCTCTTGGTTTATGAAGACAGTGCCTCATCCATTGGGTGGATTATATCTTTTCTTTTGTTGATGCTTTCCCTGAAGTATTAATTTTGAAAATCTGAAAGCATGATTAGCTCAACTTCACTTTTACCTACCTAACCTATTTTGCCTAACGTTTTTTCTTCCTTGGGTACACTTGAACTGGAAGATCCATTGAAATTTTATTTTGAAAGTGAAAACAAACTATCTACTTCTACACTTATCTCTTCCAGGATTTCAGATTAGGAAAATGAACTCCTTTGATTCTCTACCTATACTATGCAACTGTCAAGGTTAAACTATTTGACAGGATTCATTCACTAGGCTAAAGACATGAAATTGAAAACATGAATAAATCAAGATTAGACAGTCTAATTTATCATGAGTTTGTGGCATAACAACAAGCTGCACACAACTATTATTTTTGTACAAAATAAGATTTAGAAAAATCAGGGCTAGGATACATAGTTTGCTATCCATACCTATTTTCCTCTTTGGTTATGTTTTGAGCATGTGGAACCAATATCTTTCTTTTCCTAATCTACTTTCTTCGATAAGTCAAGCTTCAATAATTTGACCAGCATTATTTTTACTAACTTATCAACAATAAACCTAAAGCATGTTCAGTTATGATTAGGCTAGATAGCTGAACAAGACATCATTTTTCACTAGTAATGGCATTTCGACTTGCACACTTTCAGTATTACTATTTTTTGGGTATGGGGTTATACCCTTTCTTTTAGAATCTACCCTCTTTTCTATTTTATCTATGTTTTTGTGTTTTCTCTCTTTTTGAATTTTTTCTTCAAACCATGGTATGTACAATAAGTAAAAAAAATTAAAGCAGGAAAATTTACAGAAGTAGTGTTTTAGTGTCCTGCCATTGACAGGACCTCCAAATTTTTTAGTTCCATCAAGTTCTTTTAAAAAGAAGGCATTGTTTCCTATATCTGAAATGATAATGAATGGACCTTTCCACAAGTTTTCAAACTTACCATGTTTAACTTTGTCTTCTCTCCTTGAGTCCCATTTCAACACCCTATCTCCAATCTGGAAATCATTGTCCTTGGTTCTTCTGTCAAGGATTTTCTTTATATTTCTTGTACTAATTGTGTCTTTTTGTACAACTCCTCTCTTGTCTGTTGTAAATGGATAGTTTGGTTCAACCTCCTTCGCATGTCATTTTCTTCTAATTTTACTTCTTGTAACAGTTTCATTACCGGGACTCCCAAAGATGTCGGGAAAATGGCATCCATGCCATACATTAATTGATAGGGAGACATACCGATTGATTTCTTGGTGGTTAGTCTATCAGCCCATAGTGCATGCACTAGCTTTCCATGCCATGCCTTTTGATTTTGTTCCAGAATTTTCTTAATGATACTGACCAAGATTTTATTAGAGGACTTGAACAACCCATTACCTTGAGGGTAATAATCTGTGGAAAGTCCTAATGTGATGTGATATTTATAGCGGAAGTCAACCATTCTTTTGGATGTAAAGCCGACTGCATTGTTCGTAATGATTTTCCTGGGGCAACCAAATCTAGACAGAATGTTGGTCTCAATAAATTTGATAATGACTGAATCAGTGACATTCCTAGAGAGGATGGCTTCTACCCATTTGGTAAAGTAATCAGTAGCGGTGAGGATCCATTTGTGTTGGGAAGATGAAGAAGGGTGGATCTCTCCAATGAATTCTAAACCCCATTGTTGAAACAGAGCTTCAACAATGATCGGATGCAAAGGCAAAGGTAAAAGCTTTCTCTTGCCACCAAATATTTGACATTTATGACAAGTCATGACCAGTTTGTGGGTGTTGGGAAAAAGGGTGGGCCATTAGTAATCGGCTCTAAGGACCTTGTTAGTTTTGGTTTTCCAATAAATATGGCCCCCACATTCTCCCTCGTGCATTTCATGCATGATTTTTCTTGCATCATACTCAAGAAAACATTTAAGAAGTATACCAATAGGATTCTTCCAGTATAGAACTCCATCTAAAATGCAGAATTTTAAATATTTTTGTTTCAGGAAACTTGCTTTTGTCTTTGATAAGGCAGGAGGAGCATTAATATAGAAAAGCACAAAGAATATCAACATACCAAGGTGAATTTAAAAATACTTCTTCAACATGAGGAGTTGTGCATTCTTCTTGTTCTTCTAAAGAGTCAAAAAAAATCATATCTAATGCTTGTAGATTTGTTTAGGCCATGAGTTTTGCAAGTCCTTGTCCTTTAACTAGTTTAGTGGGTCTGATTTCTAGATCATATTCTAAAATAATAGCAATCCACTTTCCCCTTTTACCATTGGGATCTTGATTTAAGATATCTTTGACAATTGTGTGCAGAACAAAAGCAATAATATGAGAATGCAAGATATAAAATCTGAAGTCTTTTAATGCTTTTATTAATGCAAAGGCTTATTTTTCCATGATGTTATATTTTAAGGGAGCATCCCTAAGGGCTTTGCTGAAGAAGGCTATGGGTTGTTCTTGTCCCATCGCATTTTTTGTAACAACACTGCAGCCACAGTATGTTCAGATGAAAATGAGAAAATATAGAAGTCTTTGGTGAAATCAAGACTTATCAGGACTGGTGTTTGGGTGAGTGCTTATTCAACCAGTTCGAAAGATTGTTTGGCTTCCAAAGTCCACTTAAATCCTACCTCGTTTTTTAGCATGTTTGTAATATTTCTCAAGAGTTCTGCAAGGTTGGGGATAAATCTTCTTAAGAAGTTGATTTTCCCAATAAATATTGCAATTCCTTAATGTTTTTGGGATGGCTGATTTGCAATATGCCTTAAATTATTTTGGGGTATATTTTGATTCCTTCTTCAAAGACGATGTGGCCAAGGAGTTTTCCTTCCTCGAGACCAAACAATGTTTTCTTGGGATTCAAAGACAGGCCATATTTCCTACATTTTTCAAAAACTTTTCTATGGTGGTGTTGGAACAAGGTCTCCTACAAGCTACGAAACTGGTCCGATTTTGTATATTTTTTATTATATTTAGTCTAGCGCATGGGTTTTGGGGTGGGTCAAAGCCCCGAAAGCATTGTAACGGGTCAAAGGGTAGACCTAGAGTCCACAAACCACGGTTTACGGACCATGGGAAAGATTAGGCTAGATTGTTATAAATAGAGGGACATTTTGAATTATAAGGGAAGAAGAAGAGGATGAGATCTTGATGCGAATTGTGGCTTAGTATATCTGTTTGGGTTTTTGGGGAAAGGAATCCTCCTGGTTCTTTGCACGGAGATCCCAGGTCCTGCTATGTGTAGACTCTGCTACTGTGTGCATAGGTCGAGTTTGGGTATTGTAAGAAGGAATTGAAGGATTAATGAATGAGAAAGTTTGTTGCGTAGATGAGTTTATTTGTATTGTTGATGCAAATCTTTGATAGCTGTTATGTTATGCATATTTTGTGTTAAGCTGTGAAAGTATTGTGTTAAGTGTTTCTTCTACATCTAGGTATGTTCTGTTATGTTTTAGAAGTATATGATTTATTGAGTATAGTAAGTATAGTTGACCTTGCGCACGTGGATGCAAAGGAGGTCTATAGATCTAGTTCTGAGATAGGCGATCTGGTCATTATAAAGCCAGACGCAACTCTACTTGGCTTACCTATCCTCTCTTAGGGTGCGGAAACCTGGTTCCAGCACCCACTCATACTGCTTTGGGTGAGACTTTGACCTACGCAAGTAGGTCACTACCAAAAGGGCCAATAGTATAGGGGTTTGTTGGCAAACCTTAACCTCAGAACCTAGGTCAGGACCCCTCGAGCCAACAAATGGTTCCGTTGCCGAGACCAGGAGCATTTTGAGAGAGGGATCAAGTAATGAAAAGAGAGTACTGGAAACCTGAGAGGAAGGAAATTGAAGAGTGTTTTTAAAAGTAGATTCAAGAATTTGCGATAAAAGAGAATCGCAGCACGAGGTTAACGACGAAAAATTGGAAAAATAGGTACATTCTTACGGAAAGCTATGAAATTTTCTTTGTGATATTTTCAATCGAGCTTTAGGAGTGGCTGGAAAGGCTTGTAGAGTTCCAGAAGTGTTGGAAGGATGAACGAGTCACTCAGTGGACCCCAGGGCTGATCCAACAGCTGGAAAGGACTGATAATACCATCACTTGTATGGTGGATCACTGGGTGGACAGTGTGCTAGGAGGGTTTGTGATAGAATTTTCCATTGATCAGTTAGTCTCCTACTCAGAAGTAGAGTGGAGATTCTTTAAAGGTTTTTGGGGTAAGTTTCTGAAGACATTACCCCTGCTGATTAAGATATTACTGTGCGAGAAGAGTATTCTGTGTAGTCACACCGAGTGAATGACCTCGGACCCAGATGAGAGCACGGAACGCAGTGGTAAATACTATCGAACCAACCTTGAAGTGGGAAGATCTGTATATAGCCCTCTATGAGAGACGGCTCCGCAGAGCCCCCCAGCTACACCACCGTCCAAGCCACGCAAAGGTAAGAATTCGCCAACACCACCACTTCCTCCAGACAGTGATATGGCTATGCACCTGAAACTACCTACCTTCAAGGGGGTAGGAGATGTGGATATGGACCAATTTTGGTTTGTTCCAGATTTCATCTGGACTGCGCAAAATGTGGCAAGCGATACAGTGAAGAGGGCGTAGCTATCCCTGGCATTCAAAGAAAGAGCTTTGGACTGGTATATGCGATACATATCTCAGAACGGCAATGCAACTATTCAAGATATTAAGGACACTCGGAAGTAATAGTTCCGAAAGCCAAAATCTTACTCTTAGTTAGTAGCAAATGTGAAGGAAATCAAGCAAGGAGCATCTGAGTCTGTATGGGAGGTTGATCATCGACTAAAGAAAGAAATCAGGGAAGGAGGATTTGAGTATGATGATCAACAACATACGGAATGGTTCATCACTATGTTGTTGCCTCACTTACGCATACCAATGAGTCACCAAACCTTTGAGTCGCAGGAAAAAGTTGTGGAAGTCGCTATGAAACTAGAAGTTGCGCCCAGAGAAGATACTTCGTTAGGAGTACAGCAAATTCAGGAGCAACTCAGAGCTATGCACATGGAAATTTAGAACCTCCAAAAGGAACAAGGAAAAGGAGTCAGCACAGATCTATGGTGCATACAATGTTGGGTATCTAGCCATATGAAGGATCAGTGCCCACTATTGACAGATTACATACAGGTAGGAGAACCTAACCTAGTGTGTTCAGGCTCAAGCGGATCTACGTTATGGTGCGATGACTGCCGCATCGCAAGGCTGCATGATACAAACCATTACCCCCAACTAGGAACGTCTGTCCCAGAACTGAAGCAACAATGGTGTAGGTTCTGCCGGTCAGTAGGACATGATGAGCAAAACTGTCGAACTTATGACCTGATGATAGATCAAGGAAACTTGTATAGGGTACAATCAGATCCTACGTCACCTAGATCTCCCGCGAACTTTGGTAGCTCTCCAGCAAGGGTAAGGGGAGGAGGTCGGGGAGGGAGCACTGGTCAAGGATGCAGACAACTAATCTGCTATAATTACGGAGAAGCAAGGCACTTTGCTAGGGACTGCCCAAATCCTACATGGAAATCCTACCGATATTGCAGACAACTGTACCATGTGATCGAATATTGCCCTATATTAATAGCAAAATTGCACGAAAATCAGCCCACCCCTATGTAGAATGTGCAGAGTATTAAAGCCGAGCTAAGGAACATGGACCCAAGTGTGAAAGTCATAACACGCAGTGGGATGGCCACCCCGGGACCAAAGGAAGAGGCTACCATGGATCCTCTGACCCGTCAAGAAGGATCAAATATGAAAAAGGGACAAGAAAAAATGGCTACAGCTGGCCAGGACTTCGCTCAGGAAGAAGCAGCTATTGTGCAGGTACCGACACACCCCAAGACATATGAGGGGGTCAAGCCCTTCCTGCAAGCATGTATGAAGCTTCTATGTAACCCAAAGGCTGTAGAGAACCTTCAGGCATTAATGAATAGCTGCGCAGCATGGCCTGACTCAACCCCAGGGACCAAGGATGTACACAAACTATACCGGTATAAAAAACGCACCGGAAGAGAAATGTGGTTGACTGCGTAGATTGGTGACTACGAGATGGATCAGGTTATTTTGGACCTTGGATAAGATGCGAACATGTTACCTAAAAAAACATGGCAACGAATGGGAGAACCTAATTTAGAATGGTCCACCATCCATCTGTGCATGGAAAATCAACAGAAGATCATCCCCCTCGGAAGGCTGCCAAAAATCATGGTAGACATCACAGGAGTAAGGGCCCAAGCTAACTTTGAGGCAATATAAATTGTAGAATATGCAGACCCATACCTTGCGCTCCTCAGACTGGACTGGGCTATAGATATGGGGGGTGTTATCAATCTCAAAAAGTGAAGCATGGTCTTTGAAAGTAACGGTACATGGGTAATAGTACCATTGGATCCCATGGAAGGTGCACGGTATACAGAGCCAGCGCGCGATGAGGAGGAAGTAGATCACATTTACAAGTTGACTATGCAGGACGAATATTGGATTAACCCCACGGTGGAAGGAGTACTCTGCTAGGAAAAAGACAATGAATGTTTTTCCGACTCTAATGGGGAACTAGAGAATTAGCAAGGCCGATTGCATGAGGTTTCGGCACTGTGATGTCTTCGAGTCACAAGGAACTTCCACTGCATCTCCTTCGAGGTAAGAGACCTACCCTACTTTGGGGATTCGGGTAACATTAGGGAATTTTTATGCGCCTTCGGAGCAGAAGTTCCCAAGGGACGCAGGCTATGGGCCCTTAAGCTAGCCCTGCGTGGAACACTTATGCGCTGACAACATACGCATGGGAAGGAATTCCACAATTGGGAGGAATGTTGGGATAAGATGATCTTGCGATTTGAAGCTCCAGCTGTGAGACGGATCAAAAATTTCCTTGGGTCAGAAGATCCACACAGATATTTTCTCGCATGGGAAATGCAGTGGTGCGACAGAACCCCAAAAGAATGGGTCCACCTATTTATCCATGCTCTGGGACTACATCCAGCTGCATGGTATGTAGACGCAAAGCTATATCAGTGCAATCGCCATTGGGAGACTTTGCGGGATGAGTTTCTGCGAACATTTAGGATGGTGGAGGGCACAGAAGCGCTCGACGCAACTCTACAGAACATTGATGCCTTGACTCAGGGTAAATCATGCCTGTACATTGCATCCGAATCATGGGGAACACAGGTCCCACACATGGTTGAATATTGCAGCCTCAGCCCAATGGAAGGAAAGGATGATCCCCGAACTACTCCAAACTTAGAACTGGATGGGATATGGTTGCCAAGTTATTTAGGCTGCACCTAAATTGAATTACAACACACCCTACTTCGGCTATAACTAAGGATGCGCAAGTCGCTTAGATGCTTCATCTTAGGTTAGTAGATCCGTGGGAAGCCCATAGGGTGTGAACAATGAGAGTCAAAACATTGAACTTTGGTAAAATGGGAATATTACCATTACGGAAAACAGGTGGCTGGCAATTAATGAGGCAATTTATTTACCGTTTTCTTGATGGTAAGTTCCAAGTAAGATTCACCTTACTGTTGGACAGCCACGGACACTATAAGGGAGAAAGGATAACTCCAACCAAGGTTCCATATCATCTCTGTAATCTGTATGTATTGTTCTGCTGCATGATTTTCTAGACCTTTCGCGTTCTGTTCGTACCCAAAAAACCCAATTCTACTGTGTATGAGTCTCCCAATTCAGGATCCCCTCCTTACGTTGATATGGCAGCCCCTAACCCCATGGGTGCTTCAGCACCTACCAGTCCAGAGCCTGCGGACTTTACGTTGAGGGGGTCTATGGATGCCAAAATTGATAAGCTAATTACCCTCTGGCTCCCTGTGGGGAGAAGTGACTTTGAACCCTGCACACATTGGCATCAAAGCTATATGACAAAATTTAATGCCCCTTCCAAACCTGGGATGATCACAGGATCCAGCCGGATGGGCTCGGAAGCAGCCACGAAATAGGTTACGTAACTGCCACAGATCACTGTAAAAGTTGACACGGTCAACTCGTAGCCAGTCCTGCAAACAAAAGGGCTAACTAACAAGGATACTGCATCCCCCCGGGGTACGAAGCAGCACAGGAAGCATAAAAAGAGGCCCCGGCAAAAGCAGCATGCCCAAGGCCTGGAATATGACATACCGACCAAGCTGACTGATGGTGATCTTGAGCAAATCACGAATGCACTTACTCTAGCTACAGAGGATCAGTGGGCAGCTATAAAATCACAACAAAAGGTTGCAATCGACGCCATCCGGGTTGAGCTTCGAGACCTCTGAAAAAATACGGATATGCTGCACCCTACCAGTAGTACTGGGGTAACTACAAATGAAAGCCGTGCTTATTCGTTGCCTAGCACTGTCCTAGTCGACGCCCACCTTCTAGTGGCTACAGGACTACAATTGGACTTGGAAAAGCTTCCCCATGAGGTGTTACAGGGTCTCCACATCATTGTGCTTCAAGAGATCCATCATCACAACCAGACTACGCAGAAACAACTCGACGTGGCCATGCCGATCATCACACGACAGACCGCAGATGCCTCCCTTGCTATCTCGTAGACAACGCAGCTTGAAACAATGGTCCACTAGCTCGGCACAGAGGTCCTAGATGAGCTCTCAGCTACAGCTCTGCTCCGGGCTATAGTAGAAGGTTTGGTTGCAGCACTAAAGTCATTCAGAGCCGAAATACAGATCCTCAAGACCCAAATGGACTAGAAAATCAACGCAATTACAGGCCCAATTACAGCCTGCCACACCTCTGGAGGTACGAGCCCAGCATGTTGCGCTGATAACAGAAGTCAGGGACATCATTACGGGATAGCTTACCCAGGGTACTCAGCTACTCGAGTTGGCCATGCAACTTTGGACAGTGGTCCAGTTCAACCCGGTTCTTCAGAACATCAAACAGGACTTACGACAGAAGGAAGCCGCTTTCGATCAGATCGAAGCTACCTTTCCCTCCTTAGTCCTTGCACAATGTCTGGCACACTTGAAGACTAGCAATGCACTCTGAGATATGATTGAGGATCTTCGATGAACGAAGCATGCCATCACAAAATTCTTGAAGCCATGGGCCGACGCCACCCTCCAGCTATCACAAGATACCCATGGCATGATCGAGTGACTCAACCAGATATTAGAGTGGGTTACCACAACTACTGAAGGACCGACCTCCCAGAAGCTTGTAGACATCGCGGAGAGTGCTGCCGCTCAGAGTTAAGAAGTGTTACCTCTATTTATCGCAGATATCAATGCCCTATGTGCGCGGGTAGAGACTGCACCACCACAGTGACTCGGGACGAGTCACAAGATTGTGTTGGGGGACTGTTGGAACAGGGTCTCCTACAAGCTGCGAAACTGGTCCGATTTTGTATATTTTTTATTATATTTAGTCTAGCACAAAGGTTTTGGGGTGGGTCAAAGCCCCGAAAGCATTGTAACGGGTCAAAGGGTATACCTAGAGTCCGCAAACCACAGTTTGCGGACCATGGGAAAGATTAGGCTAGATTGTTATAAATAGAGGGAGATTTTGAATTATAAGGGAAGAAGAAGAGGTTGAGATATTGATGCAAATTGTGGCTTAGTAGATCTGTTTGGATTTTTGGGGAAAGGACTCCTATTGGTTGTGTGCGCGGAGATCCCAGGTCCTATTGTGTGCAGACTCTACTACTGTGTGCGCAGGTCGAGTTTGGGTATTGTAAGAAGGAACTGAAGGATTAATGAATGAGAAAGGTTGTTGCGTAGTTGAATGTATTTGTACTATTGATGTGAATCTTTGATAGCTACTATGTTATGCATATTTTTTGTTAAGTTGTGAAAGTACCGTGTTAAGTGTTTCTTTGGCATCTGGGTCTATTCTGTTATGTTTTAGAAGTATATGATTTTTTTAGTACAGTAAGTATATTTGACCTTGCGCACGTGGATGTGAAGGAGGTCTATAGATCTGGTTCTGAGATAGGCGATCTGGTCATTATAAAGCCAGACACAACTTTTCTTGGCTTACCTATCTTCTCTCAGGGTGCAGAAACCTGGTTCCAGCACCCACCCATACTACTTCGGGTGGGACTTTGACCTACGAAAGTAGGTAACTGCCAAAACGACTAGTAGTATAGGGGTTTTTTGGCAAACCTTAACCTCCAAACCTGGGTCAGGACCCTATTGAAGCCCAGAAAATTGGGACTACAACAAGGGGGATACCCACCTAGTCCTGACCTTGGTTAGTAGCTCCTTTTCCGTTTGGTGTAGTGGGTCCGACTGGGGATAATGGGACCAGTTTCCCAATATGTGCGTGTGTGTGTTGAGAATTGATATTTCCTTTCTAAGAAATTTCCTAAGTGAAATGATTTTATTCTAATTCTAATCTAATAACATGTAAATTGTAATCTAATTAAACAGAAATATCTAATTCTAAACTAAACCCGGGATATAATATTTTCTTTATGCGATCTAAAATGATTTCAAATAGCAATTGGTAATAAAGATCATTCAACTGTTATAAGAAAAGAATTCAATAAATATAAACCACTTCGTATAAAAAGTTAGACGAAATAGTTGTGAAAAATATATCGCATAATAAGCTATTCATACATTAAGCATAAACAAGTGGCTATCACCATACAAAAGTGCCAAATGATAACTCAAACATTCAAGCGTTAATACATAAACAACCGAACATAAATATCACTTTAACACAGAGGCAGAAATAGTTAAGAGATAAAAGTACCATTTATAACTAGTTCTACTCATGAGATTCAAGCAATAATGACTTATCTCTTCTTAATCCAACATCCACTAAGAGTACAGAAGTGCAACATCAGTAGCAGATATCAATAAATCATGTTCCATTCATTCATCAAAACCTCCTCAGAGGGTGCAAAAGTGCATGTTCTGAGGACAAGTTTTTGACAAATTTCAGGACCCTTCTCTAAATGCATGAGAAGGGTTTAAATACTACTAACTAAATCTAAAAATAATTTATTACAAAAATATAGGATACGGTTTAAATGACCATCCTATTTTTAGGAAAAAAATAAAGCAAAACTAGTACTAAATCTAAAATTAAAATTTAACAACTAACTAACTATGAATGTGTTCTTTGGAATTGCAAGCGTTCAACATTGATCTGAGAAGAATAGGCTGGCCGACTTTAGATTTCAACTGTCCCGTGAAGATGGAATTGGCAAGAGCTGGCGCTATCTTTTCGGAAGAATTGATGATACACTCGAGAGTCATGCATTGGCTGTGTGGTTTTACCAAACATGCCTAGTAAGAATCCCAATTTAACTTTGTAAATCTTTTAATAAATTCTGCCTTCTCTTGGGATTTCTGTTTCCATTCTGTTTGCAGTAGCTGTGATTTTGGTAGGTATCCTGGAGTAGTTTCAGAGATCAGATTTTCCTTGTGTAAATTTTCATTTATACAATCAATAATATTGCTAGCTGTTGTGGCTGCTTCTTCTGCCGCTTGCTCTGCCTTCCTGATCTGTGCATCCCAATTATTAAAAAGTATTTCTTTGTGATTTTCATTGATTGTAGGTGCACCTTCTCTTTTCCCTTCTTTTGTATTTTGCCAAGCCAAATAGTCATTAACTCTTTTTTTAGTTAAATCATAATCATGTCGTAAGTCTACGACATGATTAGTGATTTTATCACTTTCTTCACAAAAAGAGTTCCACTGTGAAATTTTTTGGCATAATATTTCCTGTTGTTGCAGTAGTTGATTATTTAAGGAAATAGACTCTGTGATAAATTATGTGAGCTTGGGGTCGTCTTTGTGCATCTCTTGCATAATCTATATTTGTTTCTCTTTTTTAGCCAAATTTTTCTGATATCCAATCTACATCTGTTGAAACTCTTACTGTAATTTTTCAATTTGTTTCTGTGCTTCACTGTTAGCATTGACTTGTTGTAGTTGTTGTTGCATAACCTGTACTTGATCTTCTTTTTCATTCAATAATTGTCGTACCTCAGATGCTTTGTCGATGGCTGCAGGGGCATATGCTCCTGTGATCTAAGATAATTTAGTAAGATTTTCAGTTGGATCAGTAGTAGGATCTTTCCATAAAACATCTAATTGTTCTACATCATTTTTTTTCCACAGAAAAAATCGGTAACCTTTTATTTATAAAAATGAAAAGTTACACATAGCATATGCATTGAAGCATTTTCAGAAATTTCCCATTGGGCTCGTGTGCTTTGGCACACAATGCGGCGTAGCGGGGCTACCGTGCATTTAGAAAGAATGAAAGAAAAAGAAAAAAGAAAGGAGGAAGGGACAGAAAAATTGGTTCCAGGGAGTGAGTAGAAGACTCACACCTCATGTTTTTCTCCCCTTATTCTTTTCAACCTTGTGCCACTCTCCTTGGGTGGGCTCAATCGTTGCTAGAACTAACTGTGTTTCTGCTTTCTGTGGACCTGTATCTTTTTCTGAGTCTGAAGTATCTGAGGGGTGATGCCGTTTGATCCCTCCCATACTCAAGTCCTCACTTGTCTTCTCTGCCTGATTTGAGTGGAGTTGTGAAGCCTTGTTTGCTGATATGATTTCCTTTTGGGTCTCTTTTCCTTGGGTAGACTCAGTATTCTCTGTGGGAGTAGCTTCCTCCTCTGCTTCTGATTCATCGTCCTCTGAGTCGGGGGGGGGGTATTGCCACCCTTTTCTTTGCTTCCCTTTCTGCTTCTTTTTGCTGTTTTCTTTCTTGGCTTCTGGGCATGTACTTTGCAAGTGTCCTGTCAGCCTACAGATTCTGCATCTGAAAGCAGTGTTTTCGTAGTCTAGTCCTTGCAGCCAGTTTTGTTGCTTGTATACCAGCCTTATACTTTCTGGCAGTCCTTTACTTAGATCAACTTCCACACATATGCGTGCAAAGGTGTAGATCCTCTCGTCAATCCTCTCCGTATCTGTTTTGATATATTTCCCTATGCTGTTCCCAATTCCTTCCAAAAATCGCTTACTCCAAAAGTGAAGAGGAAGGTTATATAGGCGGACCTAGACCGGTATTCTGGAGACAGTCATTTTGTTTGGGTCAAAATCTGGAAACCATGGGGCCATAAAAAGACCCGTTGTTCCCCAAAACCAAGGCCCTGCACTGATGATTGTATCTCTGGCTTCCGTGGATGCGAACTTAAAAATGAAAAACCCCTTGGAGCATAGATGTATATCACATTCCATGGTCCAACTAGTGTAGATCCAGTGAAATAGATCCATTGGATTCGGCCAAAAACTGTTAAATCGACAGATTAGGGCCTGAGTTTCATATGACTTTACGTATTCTTCTAGTCCTGTAGAATCAATGTTGAGGGCTGGGGTTTGCCCAAGATGATCTACTATGTATGGCCTAGGTGTATGTCCACCTTGATCTGGAGGGGTCCCTGGATCTCTGTTGCCCTGTAATATGTTTTTGTAAGAGAAGCCTCCCTTGGGTTGTTGTTGGGATGTTGTTTGTTTCCCCTTGTCTCCTCCTATGGTGCTTGGATGTCCTTGGGGCAGATCACCTCATCTCAGCCTAAGGTTTAAAGCAATGGTTGTTTCTGGGTTAATATCGTAGTTTTTCAGGGTTCTGCTATCCTGAAGGGACCATCTGCCACTAACCAGATGTTGGATCTGAACAGGGTATCCCATCAATGCCCAGATTTGCTGTTTCAACTGCATAATGGTGCTTTCTACATGTACCCACACTAGACTGGTTTTCCCCACAGGGGGTTTTATAAAAATCTGAAAACAAGTTGATGTTACCTGTTGCCTGGGATCTGGCTATTCTAGCTGCCCATGGCTTTGCGCTACCTCTAGATGCAAGAAAGGGGGCTACCCCCGTGGGATAGGGGAAGATAGGGCAGAGGGCGCTCCCTGTTGTTGCCAGCCTCTTCTACACTCTACCTCTCCTTTCTTCTGATTCAGCAAGAAATCCTGCGGATCAGGCTTGGATGCCTCTCCTCTCACCTTTTGCTGAGGTAAGAGCGTAGAGCTTGATCGGATCTCCCATCTCAAGGGTAAAAAGCTGATGATCGACGCTTGGAGCTTATCTACAGGAGTCTGCGACTGCTTTTCTACCTCCGAAAGGACAGCGGGTTCTTCTCCGTCTACTTTTGCTGCAGAGCGATCTGTGAAAGGCTCGATCCACCGGATCTTCGATGGCAGTGGCAGCCCGTTTGCTCTGTTCAGATATTTCTCAAATAAAGCCTCATCATACAGCGGATCCGACCAAGATCTCAGCTCCGATCTTCTTAGAGACTCGAACCTCAGCATGAAATATAAAACCCCCTTTCTCAATGGCATATCGAGGGTCGTCAGGTGCCATGCATGTTCAAACTTCGGGGTTTGGAGACCTCCGCCAGTTTGCCGCATGCAGGGGAGGCAAAACTGGACCTGCGCCGTCCAGATCTTCCAGCTTAGTTCCTCTGCGCCCTTTGTGGAAATCACCCACGCAGCAGTCAGATCTGGGTTCTTCATGAGGTAGAGAAGCCGCTCATGGCCAGTATAGTCTCCATTCTCTGCGATGGAGGACTGGATCCCTTCTACGAGCGCCAAGAAAAACCTGCAGAAACCCTGTGCCATTGTTCCTCTCCGGTTTGAGTTCCCTCCCAAATATGGTTTTCTCACTCACCCACACCTATAAGATTGTTCTGCATCATGAGAGAGTGCACTTTCTAATTTCCTTTTCTTCCTTTTTTTTCTTACTACTGCTTTATGTTGTGGGCTATAGAATATATCAAGAGGAGGAATTTCTTCTATTTTGAGCATAATCTCAGAGGATGGGGAAATTGGAATATGTTATGTTTCTGTGACATTGCTAGTTACTCCTGTGACTATATTTATTGTTGTCTGTACATTAGTCACAGGATTCTATGTGTTCTATCCTTCAATATTAATCAAATCATTAAATGTTTCCCATTCTTTTTATAACTCAATTCTGATGGATGGTTGTTGTACAATGAGAGGGGGAAGATTTAACTGAGTGGTTGAAATCTGTTGCTATGAGAGTTCTCTTGATTAGGCAGTATCCCGTATTGACCCTTCACTTTTATCCTGGTCATTATCAGAATTTTTAGAATGTTCAGAGGTCTCTTTCCCAGATTTCGACTTAGACTTATATGTACCTGAACTTTCACTGAGACTGATACTAGGAGTTGGTTACCTTACGGGTTCCAAGCACAAATTATCCAAAGGAATAGTGGTCAACCTTCTTTCTCTGTACATCTTAAACTCTTGGAATTCTTCTGGAGAGAATCGCGTCTGGGCTAAATGTAAAACCTCTTTAAATTTGCCTTTTTCTTGGAACATATCATCAAAAATATCATCTTCTCTAGAAAATACTCTTACCTTGACTGAAGTAGTGAAATTTTTAACAATGTCAAAGGGGTCGAATAGTCTTCTTGAAAACTTGAACAATTGTAAACATGTAATATTGTTTACTTCTTTAAATGCATGACCAACATAAAATAATAAAAATTCTCCACAAGACACAGGAAATTGTGGCCAAATGGTCTTCTTTTTATCCTTTAAATCTTTAGTCAAACCTCCTTCTCCGTAGGTTTGATAGGAAATCTCTCGGGCCATGAGTTTATCCTGCACATACAAAGGCAAAACATGAGGAGAAGCAAAACTTCCAAAAACCCTAACATATGTAAATAATTCTTCTCCAAACCATCTTGCGACGGGAAGAATATCTACTTCTGCTTCAGGGGAAAATCTTGGAGCATCCTTATTATACAACATTCTATAAAGAGGCAACATGATGCCATGGAAAATCTTGTAAAAATGGGGAATGAACTTTGAATCCCACAATTCCTTGTGATAAACATGAATGGGTAGGGGGTCTTGACTTGTCCATTTCCAACCCATTAAAGGAAACTTAGAAACATAGCAGATTGAATCCATCACATAAGCAGATAAATAAAAAGGAGGATAAATCCTCTGAGAGACAGTCCGTTTAGACCGATAATTCAAAATAGTCGTGGCTAAGTTATCAGACAAAATCTTAGCCCAATCCACAATAGTAGCATTAACAACAGCATTCAATAACGGTAGCCATTCAGTCGAAAAATTATTGATGTTAGGATTTCCAAAAAGCCTATAGAGCATAGCAGCAGCAAAGCAATATGGAGAAGTGAGAGAACCAGTACTGTACATACCGTGTTTATCTTTCTTCAGTGGTTCATCTCTCCTGGACCAATCCTTGGTGCATTCTTCCAGGTTTTTATTTTCTTTGGCAAATTTCTCCATGAACTGTTTGTTGTAGGTTGCCTGTGGCTCCGAAAAATGATACATAAGCTTCAAATCTTATGGAGCGAATGAACCAATGAGTTCTTTCCCCTGAGTCTTGAACTGTCTGTCCATAATATCAGTGCTATCCAGCACCCATTTAATCATGTCCGTATATGGAATAATTTTAGGTCTTGCTGCTATCCAGTGTAAGAATGAACAAGCTAGCTTTGTAAGAGAGGCTTCAGAAGAACAATGTGATCCTGCAGTAGCCGTAACTTGCATTACTGTTGGGTTTTCTTCTTCAAGCAGATTATACATACCCTCCCAAGAAGTGATACCAGCGTCTGTGTACAAGGACGCCATCTCTTTACTTTCAAAACTCAGAGCTTTGTCTTTCTTTCCCATAATACTTTGAATATCGCTTTGTATAGTTCTCTCTTCTTTGCTCCTGCAGTTTACGAATTAAGTGAGAGTAATGATATGAAAAGGTGACGGGAAAGTTTTAAATGTTGAAGACATATCAAATATACTACCTTACGTGAAATAACCCTTTGATTAGAATGAAACCAATTCTCATTAATGAATGACAACCAATTCATTAATTTAACATTAAAGCACATAACGGGGTCTCGATTTATGAAAATATTTCTTCGTGTAATGAGCCTTTAAAGATCTGCGATAAGGCAATTTGCGATTTGCTTTGCAATATCGCAAAATCGCAATATCACAAATCACAATCTCATGGAATCAAATAGCACAATTATTGTAACATTGTGATCGCTATATCGCAATATCGCAAGATCGCAAGACATAATATATGACAAACATCCGTTAACATATTTTTTGCGATTTGCGATTTGCGATACATGTTATCGCTCATCGGTGATTTGAAGTTTTCATCATAAGATATAACATTCTAAGCATGCAATGCGATGAATGTTCCTTTAGCGCGTAGTTTCATATCGCATTTTTTAGAATTCCGCTTATAAAGAGGTGTTCATTTACCTTTTTGCGATGCGATATTCCTCAGAGAATGATTCAATTCTAAGCTATCATAAAACTTAAGTTTTCTAGATTTTTCAAGGAATTTTCTCCTAAGTTTATGATAGTAAGTTTTATTGAAAAAGGAAAACAATCACTAATTGATTTTTTGGATTTTTTGAGAAAGGGTCCCCACTTATTTAGTATTACCGCTAATACTAAATAAGAAGGGGGGTTGTTGCTGGCCACAACAATTGGTGATTCACTCGGAAGAACCAGTTATATCTGCTTTTTCTTTTCAATTTTATAAACTTCCAAAAATAGAAAATTTTCCAGAAAATCAAACTTTATTATAGGAAGACAAAGTATATTATGCTTCTATCTATTAATGATATTTTGTTTCTTCTATATTCAACTTTGATTATTTACTTCATCAAGCTAGTCCTTGTATCTACATCAGTCATTACTTGGTTTATAAAGATAAAAACAAAATGCTTCTCTGTAAATCAGTTTTTAAATATGCTCATTTGTCGTAGGTAGAGCCACTGCTGCCAGCAGGCGTTTATAGCCTCGACAGGGTTACCTATTACCCAGCAATAATCCTATGTCCTACTTAGGAAAATATACAATTTTCAAAGAGAAATCCATATCCACACTTATTGCTTTCTTTTTTCTTTTTATCCTTAAAGAACAATGTCTTGGTTTGGTAGCCAATTTATGACAGTTTCATTCACTTGATTTATAACATTGTTGAACAAGCTAGCTCGTGATGAGACCCCTTGCCTTTCGATTGCAACAATCTTGAGTCATTGCCTTGTTGTGGTATGCAGTATTGGAAAAGTCAGCAAGCTATAATATCTATGATCATGATAAGTCGACTCGTGATGAGACCTCTTACTCTTTAAGTTAAAGTGCATTGTTGGATTATTTCATGAACATTGTAATTTTCTAGGTAGCGAGGAAATCATTGTTTCCTTAAGATAGCTCTGGACGACAAAGGTAGAGTTTTTTTGGAAAGAACTTTTCTACAGAGAATATTTGTTTTGTTATTGATACCTTTCATTAGACTGACATAAAACACTTTCCCACTAAAAGTTGCTTTTTATCAAAATTTTCAAAGTTGAAACTAATATCATTTCTAGGTTTAAAGCTTTTAACTGTATCTTTAAATAGCAATGATCAATTTTCTAAAAGAATTCTATTCATATAAGTGAAAAAACAAAAACCAAAAAGAGAATTTGTGTCATTTTCATGAATTTCAAAATGTAACCATTAAAAACCGATTTTATTATGACAATAAAGAAAACTAATATACAAAATAGAAGAGTGATCTTCTATGGAAAATATTTTTTGAGGATTTTTCCATTAACAGGTAAAGACTCTCTTTTTCCTGTTAAATCCTATAACATAAAAGTAGATGTTCCTATGATCTCTGTGATTTGGAAAGGACCAAGCCACATTCGTTGAAATTTTGTATGTTTCCCTTTTTCCTCATGAGCTTTGTCCCATTTTAAAACTAGATCTCCGACCTGAAAGTCTTTTCTGGATGTCATGTTTGAATCAAAAGAAGCTTTAACTAACACCTGGTGATGAGCATGAGTTATTTTGGCCTTTTCTCGTTGTTATTCTAGCTTAATTATTTCCATCTGCCTTAGTTGTAAGGAAGTAGTTGGTGCTTCATCAATATATTGAACTAAGGCTAAAGAAGGAATTGCTAGATGAGTTGGAGGAACTACTTCTTTCCCATAAACTAAATTAAAGGGAGAAGTGCCAATGGAGGCTTTCTGCATTATTCGATTTGCCCATAAAGCATATATTAAAGACTTATGCCAATTTTTATGATTTTGATCGATGGTTCGCTTAATAATTCTGATTAAGTTTTTATTTGTGGATTCAGCTAACCCATTTCCCTGTGGATAATAATTGGCAGAGTATTTAAGTTTGAAACCTCTCTTGAGTGAAAATTCAGTCATAACATTGCCAGAAAAATATGATGCATTATCAAACATTAAAGCAGAAGGTAAACCAAACGTGGTGATTATGAACTGATCTATGAACTCAATGATATGCTCGACATTAGCTGTCTTGAGAGGGTCTTCTTCTACCCATTTCGTAAAATAATCAGTTGTTGTAATGATATACCTATGTTGCTTAGAAGAGTGAGGAACGATCTCACCTATTATATCCAATCCCCATTGATCAAAAGGTTGTTCGATGTTAACTGGTTGTAATGGAAATGATGGTTTCTTTTGTCTTCCAGCAGCGGTTTGACAAACTTGACATTTCCTTACGTAGCTATGTGAATCTTTGAATAGTGTGGGCCAGTAATAGCCTACGCGGAGGATTTTATGTGCAGTAGCATCTCCAGCATAATGTCCACCTGCTGGCACATCGTGAAGTTCCTGTAAGAATTTTCCAGCTTCATATTTCTCAAGACATCTAAGGAGAAAAAAATCATAATTCATTCTAAAAAGAACATCATTCACAAGCTGATATTGTTTAGCCTTTAACCTCAGAGCTCTTTTCTTGGTGTAATCGAGATTTGGAGGAGCATATCTATTCTTTAGATAAAATATGATATCAGCATATAATGATTCAACATTTTTTGGGCTTACATCATACATTTGTATCTTTGCAGATGGTTTTTCAGAAATAAGCAATGCCCCAACTAGTATTTTGCAAAAGCCTTGACCTCTTACAATACTTGCTGGTTTGATTTCTACATCATATTCTTTTAAGGAAGTAATCCAATTGGCTCTTTTCTCACACACATCTTTCTGAACTAAAATATTTCTTACCGCTGGAAATGGTACTATGATTTTTGTATGGGTTTTAAGTAAAAAAGGTCTGAAATATTTAATCGCTTTGAAAACAGCATAAGCTTCTTTCTCTACATCTGAATAATTCAATTCAGCCCCCTGTAAATTTGAACTGAAGAAAGCAATTGGAGCTTCTGCCTTGTCTTGATTTGCTTGAGTGAGTATTGCAGCATGTGATTTATCAGAGGCAAATGTATACAAAATAAAAGGATCGGAAAAATTTGGAGTTGCTAAAGATGGAGCATTAACAATTGCTTGTTTGATCAGATTGAATGCCTCATATTCGTTTTGGCCCCACTTGAAGTTTGAATTCTTTTTAATCATTGGTTGTAAAGGAGATACAATTCTTGAAAAATATGGCACGAATCTCTTTACAAAATTAATCTGTCCAAGGAAATATTGCATGGCTTTCTTGTTGTGAGGTAAGGGTATTTCAAAAATCTCCTTGATTCTATTCAGATCATTATGAATTCCAGATTTTGACACTATGAATCCAAGAAGTTTTCCTTCGCTTCATGCAAAAAAGGACTTCTTCGGGTTAAGTGAAATTCCATACCTTTGACAATGTTGGAAGATATGTTTTAAGTCTTTAAAATAATTGCTTCGTTTCTTGGAATATACAGTTATATCATCCAAGTAAATTACCACTGATTTTTTAACTAATCCCTTGAAAGCGATGTCCATTGCTCTCTGAAATGTGGCACCAACGTTGATCAGACCAAAAGGAATCTTTTGATATGCATAAGTGCCCCATTTAGTTCTGAATGTAGTTTTTAATTGATCATCAGGATGGACCAACACTTGGTTGTAACCAGAGAAACCATCTAAGAAAGACATTAATTCTGATCCTACAACTGCTTGTAATATTTGCTCCATAGGAGGCAAAGGAAAATTATCTTTTTGGCAAGCTTTGTTAAGGTTTCGAAAGTCAATGCAAATTCTAATGTCTCTTTTCTTCTTTCTAACAGGAACCATATTGGAAACCCATTTAGAATCTCGAACGGGAAAAATAATCTTAGCTTCCAATAACTTATTGAGTTCAGATTTGATTTGATTTTCTAGATTGGGATGGATCTTTCTCAGCTTTTGTTGGACAGGTTTTTCGTCATTTATCATTGGGATAGTATGTTGGATGATAGAAGTGTCATAATTTTTGAGTTCATCGTAGTTCCAAGAAAAGACACTTTTTTATTGTTTCAAAAGACGAACATACGCTAATTTTTCTTCAGGAGCTAGACCGAGGCCTAGGTTGATATTATGTGGTTTGGTATCAGTTCCTAGATTTACTAATTCATAATTCAAAGTTGAACTCTGTAGTTTTGAATTGGTAGATCTTTTGAATCGATCTTTCAAATCATAAAGGTCTTCTAACTTGACTACTGATTTTGGCATAGCATTATTAGTGCTATCTTGTTGCAATTGTCTGTCATGTTGCTCTTCATCAATTATCTGATTAGTGTAAGATCCTTTAGATGTGAGGAAAATTAAAATATCAGGATCATCATTGAAAATCCTCCAATTGGTAATGTTATCAGGAATAGAAGGTCTAAAGATTAATTCGATTGAAAATCGATTAGGGCTATAGTCTTCTGCAGGGATGAGCTTAGAGGCCACGTTGGCTAGGAGGTCTGCACTAGCATTCTGAATTCTGGGAATTGATGAAATATTAAATGCTATAAAGTGTTCAATCAGATCTTGCACTAAAGATTGATAATGCTTTAAATGACCTGATAAACAATGTATAGTATTGCGTACTTGTTTGATTACAATTTCAGAATCTCCGAAAACTTGTAAATATTTGATGTCTAATCCGATTGCCTTGTATAATCCTTGGACTAAAGCCTCGTATTCTGCGATATTATTGGTGCAATCTAACTCGAGTCTGCAATTTAACATAATTTTTTTTCCCTCTGGAATAACCAACATGCATCATGCTCATGCTCCTTCATTAGACTTAGAACCATCAAAAAATAACTTCCAAAATAAAGATTTATTTAGAGGAGTATCTACAAAATTAATGAATTTAGAACTATCTGTTTGAGAAAAAATTTCTACTTGAGATAAAACAGAATGTTCTAAATAAGGTGAAGTATGAGCATTGAAATTTTCTAAGAAAGAATCAACTGAATAGTTGCCAATGATATTATTGTTGTATGCAATCGGTTCATTTTCTCCTTCCAATTCTGTTACTATGTATTTCTGATGTTTCTCTCGCTCAACCTTTATCTGATTTGGTTTACCATTTTAAGGAAGCCACATATGTGACCAATCAGTTGTGAAGTATCCATGAAGTTTTTTTGACCAATCTCTGCTAAGAATTAAGCCATAAAATTCTGGAATATCTGCAACTAAAATATCAATAACTTGACATACATTTGGATTAGATGACAACCTTATGGTAACCTGATTTAATTAGCCAATCACTTCAACTTGCAATCGATCTAACTGGACTATGCGTACAACAAACTTTTGTGGTTGAATGTTCAACTTTTCACATACTGATTTTGGTAGAATATTAGATGAAGCTCTAGAATCTACTAAACAATTATGAAAATTTTTATTGAAAACTTCATAAGTAAGAATAAATGGAGGAGTATGAGATCTCGACCTTCCTCCAATTAAAGCGATATTTTCTAGATCAACTTTGCTAATCGCATTAGTTGGAGGTCTTCCCATCTCGTTGGAAGCTTGAGAGATTACAGGATCGGGAAAAGGTTTTTCTGGTACAGCATGTAATTCTTTCAAAAGTACCTTTTTCTGGTGTTTTAACTTGCTCAATTCATAAAAAGTGATGTTAGCCCTAGTCTTCTTCATGTCTTCTATGATATTATAGTCCATTTCATCTGAAACGATCATTTTTTTTTATGGAGTTGATAAATCTATTTGGACTGGGCTAGTCTGAGTTGTTTTTTATGTTGTTTTCTTGGGTGCAAATTTATCCTTAGTCATTGAGCTTGCACTCTTTCGCTTAAGATTAGGTTGAGGAGGATCAAGTTCTTGATCTTCCTCATCTGGGAGGATGAAATCCCACATAACTTGTACTTCTACAACTTCTTCTTCATCGGTATTTTCTTCAGTAGCAGTTTCCTCTTCTTCTTCTTCTGATTCACCATTAGTAATAGCATTTGGTGGCTTTGGATCAGTTGAAGGGTTTCTTCTAAAAGGTTTGAAAGAATTTTTAGAAGATGTTTTTGCCACTTGTTTCTTAATGTCAACCATTTCGTTAGACATGGTTTTCAAAACTTTCTGCAATCCTTCTAAATCAAATGGGTCTTTCGATTGTTTTTTCTTGGGGTCTTCCCTAAAAGTCACCTTCTTGGATTTTCGTTCTTCTATCACATTTTTATTTTCTAAAGCAATGATACATTTCTCTACTGCTATTTCTTCCTTCATATTGTCTGCTAAATTTTTTTTGTTAGCCCTATCAATGAAGATTTCTATGTTTGATGGTAAAGCAGATATGTACCATTCACTTCGCACTTCTTCGCTAGGCTTAGAAGTAGTAGGAATTTTATTTAACAATTTATTGAAACGTGAATTAAAATCCTTGATAGGCTCTTTTGACTTAGCCCTAAGATTATACAAGTAATTGATCAATGTCACTGTAGACCTATCATCACCAAACTTTGTCAAAAATTGATCTTGAAAGATATCCCAACTAGTGATAGATCCAGATGGTAATGAGAAATACCATGATCCGGCTACTCCTTGTAGAGTATAGGGAAAAAGTCAGACAACAACATCTTCATTAATAACTCCATTGAGATTTATAGACAACATAAAAAAATTTATATGTACTTCAGCTAGCATGCCTGCTTCAGGGTTAAACTTAGGCAGCCATTTTTCAGGATGGGCTGGTAATTGACTCAAGGGTGCAGGCATCAAGACTGCCCCTGGGTTATTCCATGGAATTTGGGCCATCATTGAACTAATAACAGAGGAAAGTGCAGAAGATGATCCTTGTGATTGGGAATATGAGGATATTATGAATCCAGATGTTTGAGAAGGAGATGTGGAAGCTCCAGTAGACTGACAGACAATAGTTTGAAGTGGAGGGGTGGATGGTTGACTTCACAGTGAAGAGTTTGAGATGGATGATGATGATGAAAGAGCCTCACTATCAAACCCTTTAGGTGATTTCCTTGCTCTCTTCCTTGTAGGTAGAGGTAACTCAGTTGGTTGAATGCCAACCTTTTCACTCTATAATCTGGTAAGAGGATGAGCAAGATTATATTGCGAAGTCACACTGCCTTGAGATTTATTAGATCTTTGAGGTGATATTTAGAATCGCTGAAGTTTATGAATCAAAGATTCAAATTCAGGGGGTTCAATAGTATATTCTTCTGAAAAGTCAGGGTTTGTGGCAGTGGCTGTTGTTCTTTCGACTTCTGGCTCTAGATTTAAAAATTCTATGTGCGATGGAGAAGTCAGAGAAGACGGTGAGGGCGATTTACTCTCAGAATGGTATTTAGATTTTGACTTACTTGCCATTCATAGTTCGGTGCCCTCCTTCTAGCGCCAAATATGTTGAAGCCCCGAAAATCAGGTCTACAACAAGGGAGATACCCACCCGGTTCGGACCTTGGTTAGCAGCTCCTTTTCCGTTTGGTGTAGTGGGTCTGACTGGGGGTAATGGGACTAGTTTCCCAATATGTGCATGTGTATGTTGAGAATTGATATTTCCTTTCTAAGAAAGTTCCTAAGTGAAATTCTTTTATTCTAAGTCTAATCTAATAACATGTAAATTGTAATCTAATTAAATAGAAATATCTAATTCTAAACTAAACCCGGGATATAATCTTTTCTTTATTCAATCTAAAATGATTTCAAATAGAAATTGGTAATAAATATCATTTAACTATTATAAGAAAATAATTCAATAAAGATAAACCACTTCGTATAAAAATTTAGACGAAATAGTTGTGAAAAATATATCGCATAATAAGCTATTAAGCATAAACAAGTGGCTATCACTGTACAAAAGTGCCAAATGATAACTCAAACATTCAAGCGTTAATACATAAACAACTGAACATAAATATCACTTTAACACAGAGGCAAAAATAGTTAAGAGATAAAAGTACCATTTATAACTAGTTCTACTCATGAGCTTCAAGCAATAATGACTTATCTCTTCTTAATCCAACATCCACTAAGAGTACAGAAGTGCAACATCAGTAGCAGATATTAAACGCAGATATCAATAAATCCTGTTCCATTCATTCATCAAAACCTCCTCGGAGGGTGAAAAAGTGCATGTTCGAAGGACAAGTTTTTGACAAATTTCAGGACCCTTCTCTAAATGCATGAGAAGGGTTTAAATACTACTAACTAAATCTAAAAATAATTTATTACAAAAATATAGGATACAGTTTAAATGACCGTCCTATTTTTAGGAAAAAAATAAAGCAAAACTAGTACTAAATATAAAATTAAAATTTAAAAACTAACTAACTATGAATGTGTTCTTTGGAATTGCAAGCGTTCAACATTGATTTGAGAAGAATAGGCTGGCCGACTTCAGATTTCAACTGTCCCGTGAGAACAGAATTGGAAAGAGCTGGCGCTATCTTTTCAGCAGAATTGATGATACACTCGAGAGTCATGCATTGGCTGTGTGGTTTTACCATACATGCCCAGTAAGAATCCCAATTTAACTTTGTTAATCCTTTAATCAATTCGGCCTTCTCTTGGGCTTTTTGTTTCCATTCTGTTTGCAATAGCTGTGCTTTTGGTAGGTATCCTGGAGTAGTTTCAGAGATCAGATTTGCCTTGTGTAAATTTTTATTTATACAATCAATAATACTGCTAGCTGTTGTGGTTGCTTCTTCTGCCGCTTGCTCTGCCTTCCTGATCTGTGCATCCCAATTATTAAAAAGTATTTCTTTGTGATTTTCATTGATTGTAGGTGCACCTGCTATTTTCCCTTCTTCTGTATTTTTCCAAGCCAAATATTCATTAACTCTTTTTTCAGTTAAATCATAATCATGTCATAAGTCTATGACATGATTAGTGATTTTATCACTTTCTTCACAAAAAGAGTTCCACTGTGAAATTTTTTGGCATAATATTTCCTGTTGTTGCAGTAGTTGATTATTTAAGGAAATGGACTCTGTGATAAATTATGTGAGCTTGGGGTCATATTTGTGCATCTCTTGCATAATCTATATTTGTTTCTCTTTTTCAGCTAAATTTTTTTGATATCCGATCTGCATTTGTTGAAACTCTTGCTGTAATTTTTCAAGTTGTTTCTGTGCTTCACTGTTAGCATTGGCTTGTTGTAGTTGTTGTTGTAGAGCCTATACTTGATCTTCTTTTTCATTCAATAATTTCCATACCTAAGATGCTTTGTCGATGGCTGCAAAGGCATATGTTCCTGTGATTTGAGATAATTTAGTAAGACTTTCAGTTGGATCAGTAGTAGGATCTTTCCATAAAACATCCAATTGTTCTGCATCATGAGAGAGTGCACTTTCTAATTTCTTTTTCTTCCTTTGTTTTCTTACTACTGCTTTATGTTGTGGACTACAGAATATATCAAGAGGAGGAATTTCTTCTATTTTGAGCATAAGCTCAGAGGATGGGGAAATTGGAATATGTTATGTTTCTGCGACATTGCTAGTTACTCCTGTGAAAATATTTATTGTTGTCTGTACATTAGTCACAGGAGTCTGTGTGTTCTGTCCTTCAATATTAATCAAATCATTAAATTTTTCCCATTCTTTTTCTAACTCAATTCTAACGGATGGTTGCTGTACAATGAGAGGGGGAAGATTTAACTGTGGAGTGGTTGAAATCTGTTGCTGTGAGAGTTCTCTTGATTGGGCAGTATCCCGTACTGACCCTTCACTTTTATCCTGGTCATTATCAGACTTTTTAGAATGTTCAGAGGTCTCTTTCCCGGATTTCAACTTAGACTTATTTGTACCTGAACTTTCACTGAGACTGATACTAGGAGTTGGTTCCCTTACGGGTTCCAAGCGCAAATTATCCAAAGGAATAGTGGTCAACCTTCTTTCTTTGTACATCTTAAACTCTTGGAATTCTTCTGGAGAGAATCGTGTCTGGGCTAAATGTAAAACCTCTTTAAATTTGCCTTTTTCTTGGAACATATCATCAAAAATATCATCTTCTCTAGAAAATACTCTTACCTTGACTGAAGTAGTGAAATTTTTAACAATGTCAAAGGGGTCGAATAGTCTTCTTGAAAACTTGAACAATTGTAAACATGTAATATTGTTTACTTCTTTAAATGCATGACCAACATCAAATAATGAAAATTCTCTGCAGGAAACAGGAAATTGTGGCCAAATGGCCTTCTTTTTATCCTTTAAATCTTTATTCAAACCTCCTTCTCCGCAGGTTTGATAGGCAATCTCTCGGGCCATGAGTTTATCCGGCACATACAAAGGCAAAACATGAGGAGAAGAAAAACTTCCAAAAACCCTAACATATGTAAATAATTATTCTCCAAACCATCTTGCGACGGGGAGAATATCTACTTCTGCTTCAGGGGAAAATCTTGGAGCATCCTTATTATACAAAATTCTATGTAAAGAGGCAACATGATGCCATGGAAAATCTTGTAAAAAATGGGGAATGAACTTTGAATCCCACAATTCCTTGTGATAAACATGAATGGGTAGGGGATCTTGACTTGTCCATTTCCAACCCATTAAAGGAAACTTAGAAACATAGCAGATTGAATCCATCACATAAGCAGATAAATAAAAAGGAGGATAAATCCTCTGAGAGATAGTCCGTTTAGACCGATAATTCAAAATATTCGTGGCTAAGTTATCAGACAAAATCTTAGCCCAATCCACAATAGTAGCATTAACATCAGCATTCAATAACGGTAGCCATTCAGTCGAAAACTTATTGATGTCAGGCTTTCCAAAAAGCCTACAGAGCATAGTAGCAGCAAAGCAATATGGAGAAGTGAGAGAACTAGTACTGTACATACTGTGTTTATCTTTCTTCAGTGGTTCATCTCTCCTGGACCAATCTTTGGTGCATTCTGCCACGTTTTGATTTTCTTTGGAAAAATTCTCCATGAACTGTTTGTTGTAGGTTGCCTGTGGCTCCGGAAAATGATACATAAGCTTCAAATCTTGTGGAGCGAATGAACCAATGAGTTCTTGCCCCTGAGTCTTGAACTGTATGTATGTAATATCAGTGCTATCCAGCACCCATTTAATCATGTCCGTATATGGAATAATTTTAGGTCTTGCTGCTATCCAGTGTAAGAATGAACAAGCTAGCTCTGTAAGAGAGGCTTCAGAATACCAATGTGATCCTACAGTAGCCGTAACTTGCATTACTCTTGGGTTTTCTTCTTCAAGAAGATTATACATACCCTCCCAAGTAGTGATACCAGCGTCTTTGTTGCAGGCGGTGTCTGTGTACAAGGACACCATCTCTTTACTTTCAAAACTCAGAGCTTTGTCTTTCTTTCCCATAATGCTTTGAATATCGCTTTGTATAGTTCTCTTTTCTTCGCTCCTGCAGTTTACGAATTAAGTGAGAGTAATGATATGAAAAGGTGACAGGAAATTTTTAAATTCTGAAGACGTATCAAATATACTACCTTACGTGAAATAACCCTTTGATTAGAACGAAACCATTTCTCATTAATGAATGGCAACCAATTCATTAATTTAACATTAAATAGCATAACAGGGTCTCGATTTATGAAAATATTTCTTCGTGTAATGAGCCTTTAAATATCTGCGATAAGGCGATCTGCGATTTGCTTTGCAATATCGCAATATCGCAAATCGCAATCTTGTGGAATCAAATAGCGCAATTATTGTAACATCGCGAAATCGCTATATCGCAATATCGCAAGATCGCAAGACATAATATATGATAAACATCCGTTAACATATTTTCTGCAATATACGATTTTCGATACATGTTATCGCTCATCGGTGATTTGAAGTTTTCATCGTAAGATATAACATTCTAAGCATGCGATGCGATGAATGTTCCTTTAGCGTGTAGTTTCATATCGCATTTTTTAGAATTCCGATTATAAAGAGGTGTTCATTTACTTTTTTGCGATGCGATATTCCTCAAAGAATGATTCAATTCTAAGCTATCATAAAACTTAAGTTTTCTATATTTTTCAAGGAATTTTCTCCTAAGTTTATGATAGTAAGTTTTATTGAAAAAGAAAAACAATCACTAATTGATTTTTTGGATTTTTTGAGTAAGGGTCCCCACTTATTTAGTATTACCACTAATACTAAATAAGAAGGGGGGTTTTTGTTGGCCACAACAGACCCCTCGAGCCAACAGGTGGACCAAGTGCCCTTCATCGGTTTTAGATTAAATAGTGATGTCATCGAGGTAAATGACTATGAAGTAGCCTTTGTCTTCTGAAAATGCTATGTCCATGGCCCTTTGGAAAGTGGCCCCCACATTCATCAACCCAAATGGAATTTTAACATACATGAATGTACCCCAAGGTGTGGTGAAGGCAGTTTTGTGATGATCACTTGGGAATACTAGCACTTGGTTGTAACCAAAAAAACCATCAAGTAGTGAGATTCTCTTAGAGCCAACTACCTTTTTAAGTATGTGGTTCATTTTGGGCAAAGGATAGTTATCTTTCAAGGAGGACCTGTTCAAGTTTATAAAGTCAATGCAAAGTCTGATTTCTTCAGTTTTCTTCCTAACTGACACAACATTGGAAATCCATTCGGAGTATCTGAGAGGAACTATTATCCCGGCGTCATACATCTTTTTGATCTCTTGTTCAACTAGAGGTAATAAGACAGGGTTTATTCTTCTTAACTTTTGTTTGAAAGGTTTCTGGCTCTTCATGAGAGGGATTTTGTGTTGAATAATGCTCGTGTCATAAGATTTTAAATCTTGGTACCCCCATGCAAACACATCTTTAAACTCTTTGAAGAGCTCAATGTATTTCTGTTTTATGTGAGGAGGAAGGGTCTTAGAAAGTTTGATCATTTTAGGTTCCCTAGTGTTTCCTATGTTGTATTCCTCTATATCGGCCTCAGTAGACTCTATCTTTGGTTTCTTAGCTACATCATTAAAATCGAACAACTCTTCCAAAGGTTCAAGGCCTCTTGGTAATGTGTCATTCTTACAATTTAAGACTTCAAGGTCTCTTTAGTCTATTTCCTCACACATCTCATCTTTACAAGGATGTGTGATTAGATTTATATCAGCAAAAGAGGGAAACTCTATTTCATGATCTCTATCTTCAGCAGGATCATCTTCCCCATGTTCTAATCTAGGTTTATTCAATTTAAATTCATTCCTAGATTGTAGGAAATCATCAATTTGTTCATCACCCTCAAATACCTGGCAATGATTAATGTTGTCAAGTACTGTAGGGCGATGTTTGACTTTGATAGGGTTTTGTTCATTTGTAAGTGATATTTGGCAATTACTGGCGGCAAAGGTGAGTTTGTTGGCAAGGCTATTTTGGGCTCTAGGAATGTAGGTGAGCTCATGTTTCTCGAAAGTTTTGAGGAGGTCTAGGGCTACATTTTTGTATTATCTTAATCTTGGGTTCTTGGTTGAGTATTCACCTTTGATTTGTTTAATGACCAGCTCTGAATCTCCTTGGGCTGATGTTTTCTTAGCTTCTAAGTCTTCAAGCAAGTGTAAACCGAGGAGAAGAGCCTCATACTTTGCAATGTTATTAGTACATTGAAATTCCAACCTACAAGAATGGCCCTTGTTTGTGTTATGTATCCAAACACCAGCCCTTTAACTAGCCTTGCCACATGAATCGTCAAAGCTCATGTTCCAAAGTGTTTCTATTTCATGTTTATCACTGAGTTTTTGTTCAAGGTTGATAGAGTTTTGGTTATCATTTTCCTCATTTGAGGGTGAATATGAGTGTTCTGGTGGGCCTAGATCTTTCTCACTTCCTTTTACTTGTGCACTAATCTCATGCTCATTATACAAGATAAAAGAATCCAAATCTGAATGTATGGAATAAACCGGGGTGTTGTTCGGCCTATCTAGGCTACTCACCATATATTTCATGTGGGTTTCTCGATACAATCTTTTGGTTCGATTGAAAACGGGGATATTAGCATAAGACATGTCAAGTTGGAGGTTCCCAAGAAGTTTGGCTTCCCATTATCAGGACAAGAGAATGCCATATTTGGGGGAAATTTCAGCCACGACTATATCCATGACTAGGCTCTTAGAAGGGATTTGTGCCAGATTGACACATAAGTCCTTGATCAGGCCCAAGCATTTAACTCTGCTTGAATCGAAGGAATACAGATCTTTGTAGGGCTTGGTTATTTCTAGGCCCAATTTTTCCATCACTACCTTCGACATGAGGTTGTGAGAGGCACCAGAGTCTAGCATGGCATTATGTAGAATTTTGTCGTGTATGTTTATGCTAACATAGAATGGGGGAATGGCTCCTTCTTAGTATTTTCCATCTACTTCAGGTCCGAACAACAACTCTGGTTTATCATCTGTCAAATTCAGAGTGTTGGTATCATTTCCTATATTCAATACTTTCAAGACATGGGAGCGGTACAAATCCTGAGTTACCAGTTCAGTGAGAGGGATGGCTATTTTGATTTTAGCGATCTCTCGTTCAAAACTGAAAGGTACTTGAGTTTTAGATATATTTACATCAGTTTTATCAACCATAAATTTCTCCACATTTTTAATTTGCTGACTTTGATTCGGGGCTTTGGTAATTAGAGTTTTCTCAGGGCCATTAGCAGAGGTGCTAGGATAGCTTGTGCCAATACTTGATTTGTTGATTTTATCTGTGTTAGGATCAACTTTCTTAGCCATGGTATTGGTATTTTCTGTTGTTATTTTAAGAATTCTTTTGGGATTTTTCTTAACGGTAGTGTCTGAGTTTCTTTTCCTGGAGTTGTCTTGGTTTTTCTTACTCCTAAGATCATATTGACTATGGACTTCTATTATGGAATTTTCTAATCCCAATTCGTGATCTTCGGAATCTTCATAGCTTGTTTCATCTTGGTTTGAGGACAAAAAAGCTTGTTCTTCTTCTGTGAGAAAAACCTCACCCTCACTATTAGACCCTATTAAGTTTAGATGATTCTCATCTGGTTGTTCAATGTCTCTTTCCCCATCGTCAACATAGTTATCTTGGAAGGGTGGTCTAATTTTTTGATCATTTTCCCTTGGTCTGTTTTGGGGCGAGTCTCTTCTAAAGTTTTGATTTTGGTTTCTATTTTTGGGATTTTTTTGGTTGTCCCTAAGGGGTTTTATTTCGTTTATGCTTATTCTTTCCATCATTATTTGCATGGTCCTAAGAAGGTTGTCCATCTTGGAATCAGATGAGGAGGTGGAGGGCATGTTGTCATCTTTGTATGTTACCCTCTTTTCTAATCTTAGCCTAGCTCTTTTTTCAATTAAGTTGGCCTCTACACTTATAGCTCCTTTTTTCATGTCTTCTAGAGTTAGGGGCTCTCTTTCTCTTAGTTGATAGGCCACTTCGGGGTCAAAACCCTCTGGGAATTTAGCTAAGGCTAGGCCTAGTGGGGGTTTCATGTTCGGCGGTAGCGCATTGTAAACACTATTGAACCTAGTGCAATAGTCTTGGACACTTTCCCCCATGTTTCTTTTGAGGTTGCTATATTCCGAGAGGATTTGAAGAGGGTTTTTCTTGATTTCCCATTTGTTTATGAAAGTTTGGAAAAGGGAAGGGAGATCATGTATACTGTTGGGAGTTAGGCTTTTGAACCTCTTAGCTTCTCCTCCTAGGCTTTGGGTGAACATTCTCAATTTCATGGTTTCCTCTTCTAATTCCATGTATTCAAAAACATCATTCATTCTATCTACATGCTGTTGGGTAGTAGCGAATTTATCCCCAGTGAAGTGTGGGATTCTAGATTGGTAATCATTTAGAAAAGGTACCAAAGGTTGCGGTAATACAAGGGGCGCATACCATGCTGCCATGGTGGGAGCTAATAGTGGATTTACAAGCAGAGGATTTGTGCTATGAGATGGAGTGGTTTGAACAGTGGTGGTGTGAATGGGTGTGGCAGAAGTACTTGGACCAATAAACTGATTCTGAGTAGATATGGGGTGAAAAGAGTTGAAGTGATGGAGAAATTGTAGATCAGGTGGTGTGGAAGGAGAAGCTTCTCTGCTAGGACTATGCTACAAGTCTATGGGCTCAAGATCAGTATGGTCGATTTTACTTTGTGACTTGGTTCTGAAAAGGTTTCTAGTATGGTGCAAGTCAAGCTGGGGGTCTTGCAATGCTGTAAAATGTTTAGGTATAGAGCTTGCTCTATGAATGGTTTTATAAGTAGCTAAGTTTCCAGTTTCAGAAGTTTTCCAAAAAATCATTTATTGGTCATCAACTATAGTAGGAGGGTTTGGGTCCGAATGAGATCGGGTATTGATTCTTCGTGGAGCCAGTTTTCAAATTCAAAATTTAGGGAGGCTGAAATTTTATGACTGCTTTCGGAAGGCTGGCCTCTCTAGGCACTATCAAACTCGCACCGTGTGACTAAGGTTCTAGATTTCCTAAGGTTGTTTTGATGCAGTTCTACAGGAGTCTATAGATACTTTAGCAAAATCTAGAAGGCCTACTGAAGGCTAGTGGAGTCGCCAGGTGGATATTTTTGGTTGTTTTGAAGATATGTCACCTATGGTCCACCACCAATATTGACAAAAATCCAATCTAGAAATTTTTTGGGGTTTTCTGAGTTTTCTATATGCAACCCTTAAGGTTTGTAAGAGTGTCCTATAGTTGAGTCATCATTTTTCTAGGATGGTGAAAAAGCTAGATTCTAATTTTAGGCTATCAATTAAGTTTTCTATGATTTAACTGAGATTTGAGAGTTTGTAAGGGATACCTAGGATGTTTTTTACTCAAAGTCCCACCACGATCGCCATTATGTTAGTGAGTGATGTGATAAATCCACAAGATAGTTTTCTTAAGGGCTTCTGAAAGGTTTAGGGAAGTCTAAGTTTGTTTCTTACTCGGAGTCCCACCGTGATTGCCATTATGCTAGGGTCCCGTGATTTGGCAGATTGGCTAACCAAATGACAGGGTAACATCAAACCAGTCTTTGGAGTCCTGGGTCCTAGCCTTTCTGGACTTAGAGAGGGCTCTCTCTATTTTGCGAAGGATGTGAGCTTGTTCATTTTGGATGATTGATTTTAGGCTAGTTGTTAAGTGTAGGTTTGTTTGTTTTGGGTTCGGGTAAGATGATCAAGTAAGATAGGTGGAATGAGAGAATATCAAATCAAGAGGGATATGGGGTCAGATGAAGTCAAGGGTGTCTAAATGATTAAGCAAAGTGTATTACAGGGCTGATTTAGCAAGGTTAATGGATCCGTAGGTGATGATGAGGTGTAATGAACATTAAGTTTGGGAAGAAACTAATAGGTCTTAGACATATATAGTCTAAAATAAATAAATCATGAGGTAGGGCAAACCATTAATCTCTATGAACAATACTCAAACATATAAACATGTAAGATGAACATTTCGGTGATACATAGCTAGAAATTCACCTTCAGCTTTTTGAGAAAACACATAAGATAAACAAACAACTCAATATATGGAGAGGGAAATCCTAAACAACATATATCAAACTATAGAAAACTCTTAAACAAGTTGATGAGCATGGGAAAAGGGCAAGATCGAAACAAGACCTCTTTGCATTAACCTGATCAATCAGTATTCCATAGAAAAGCTTCACAATAAGTTTTTGAAAACTTTAAATAAGCAGGGCATACCATGAATCATATTTATAAGCTAAAATACTAATCATTCATGAAACAAAGAACAAGTTTTAGTGGGCCTAAGGAGCAGTCAAGGATTTCTTAAGATGAACTAAAAGAAGAAAACATCAAAACTATAGCAAATAGGAGGTTTGAGGTGCTTCCATGAGCATATCTCAACCTATACTTTTCTGATCTATAGAAAACAAGCAGACTAAAACAAAATGAGGGCAAGAAAACACTAACAAGTTAGAAAAACATCACCATTCGCCAAGATATGGAATCCTGCAAGCAAGCTTCTCCAACATCAAGCCACACAAGCCATTCATTCACTTCATAAAACCAAATATCTTCTCCAAGCTCATAAACCATGTATTTCTCTATAACACATCAATTCCCAACTATTTACAATGAATCCTCATGGCATATATAAAAAGAAAGGAGGAAGAGAGCTCACTAGAGCATCTAGAAGCCTATTGGCCATAAACAAATATCCTAAATTGTCCTTGAGGCCCTACAAGGTCCAAGGCACAAAATATCTTCCAAAATATCTTTTCCAGACTAAAATAGAAAAAATATTGACTTTTAGGCTCTAAAATACATAATGAAAATTTCCTAATGCACATTTTCTCAGTTACACATAGGAACGCAGCATACTGTCTCAAAAACTTGAAAAGTTTCCAGGAGCGCAACACCAAAAAAGGTCTTATTGCAACAGAGTTTTGGAGGCCTTCCTGATGTCGGAAAAGGCTCCGTGATGGCCCGTTGGAAATATGTGGATGTATACTTTCCAAATATGCCTTTTTTTCCTCAATTTTACCTTTGAAAGTTTCCCAAAAAGTGGAAAAATCCAAGGCTTCCAGGAGCGCAGCACATGTTCATAGAAGAGGGCAGAAAGGTGAAAAAATGAGTGTTTTTTACCCTTTTGGGGGACCAAAACAACTCCAATTGAGCTGAAATTTGGTGAGCATACTCCTCTCATGATGGGGAATCCAAAAATGTAAGTTGATCCCTCCGAAAATTCCCTAGGAAAAAGTGCAGCATAGGGGGTGTTGCATTCTTAGGCTTGAAATTTTGCAAAAAACAAAAACTTGTTCAATTTTCCTAAAATTTGGTATGTCGGTGCCTCAAGGGTCCTTGGAGACCTGTAGAGAAACTTGGGCCAAAATACCAAGCCTATCTTGGTATTTTTCATCATTTGGTGTCGAGCCCTCATTTTGGGCAGTTTTGAGCTTTTGTCTTGCAACATGATTTCTCTATTTATAATGCTCAGTCATCCTCCTTTGCAAGCTCAAGTCTTTGTTGGCCTTCTCCAGTTTGGCCTCTAGATGTAGATTGGCTCTCTCAAGCCATGCTTCTCTGTTATGCTCAATTTCCATGGCAAGGAGTTTGGTGAGGGGAAATTTTTGTGCTTGGGCTAATTCTTCCTCTCTTTGTTTTGCCAATGCTTTCCTAAGACCCATAGTCTTAGGTCTCTTTCTAGCTTGCCCCTCTTCATCAATATCTTCCTCATAGGTGCCCATGTATTCCTCCAACTGCACTTGTGACCATTGAGCTTCTTTCCTATGTTTGAGTGCCCTTGCTTCATATATGGCTATTTGGCCACTCATTTGTTTGTTCTGCATTTGTAGGAAGTGAATGAGATCTTTTGATCTCTCTAGCTCAGCCTCCAAGTCCTTAATCTGTGCATTATGGTCCTGTAGAAGGGAATTCACTGTCCTTGTTTCATTTTCCTCATCATTGTTTATGTGAATGAGTTCAAATTCTCTTTCTTCCTCATGATTGTCTTCTTCCTTCTTCAGTTTTTGTTTACCTTTGTCCTTCAATGGTTTTTTGACTTTGCCCTTCAATGGTTGTCTACCTTTGTCCTTCACTAGTTTTGAGGAGGAGTGCATGGCCCCTTGCCTTTTGGAGGCAGAAAACACATGCCTCCTTCCTTTTTGATAAGTGATTGGGAAAGGTGCCATAATTTTCACTTGCAAAGTTTGGTCACTAATGACCTTGAGATGATTTTCTTCGTCATGGATGATTTCTGTGTGAGTGTCCTTCTTGCCTTGCTCTTGGTTGTCCTTTTGATAAGCATCCTCAACCTCTTTCATACTTTCCTTGCTGCCAAAACTTTCAATACTGCCATGCTCTATTTTTGCAATGTTAGAGGTGCCTATGTTTGGCATTTCTTCACTTTCATGATTGTCCTCCTTTTCATCTTTTGTCCCACTGTATTCACTGTTAATATCATATTTTGTATCACTGTTAGTATTGTTTGTGGGGTCACTGCTTTGGGCATCTTCATTGGTCTTCTCATCATTGTGGGCCCTCATTTATTTCTTCATTAAATGAGTTCCTTTGACTGACTTCTTCTTCACTACCCTGCTTATTTTCTTCATTACTTGGCCCTTTGTAATCATTTCCTTGCCTATTGAAAACAAATTTAAACCCTGTTTCTTGGCTGCTTATGCCATTCTTGCCACTTTCATTATTGCTTTCTCCATTTCTTTCATATGTCTCCTCTCCACTGTTTGCATTTGTACCCTCAGTGTCATTTTCTTCACCTTCAAACCCACTGTTTTGACTTCTTTGCTCATAATTTGTATCGTTTTTTTTACCTCCATTTTATTCTTCATCCACATACTCATCCTTGTTACTGCATTCACTATTCTCTTCTTGGCCATCTCTCTCTTTGACACCTTCTTCTTCTTCACTTATTTCTTCATCTTCATCATTCTTTCCATCAATATTTTCTTCATGATCATCACTCTCTCCCTTACTTTTTTCTTCATGATCATCACTCTCTTCCTTACTATTTTCTTCATGATCACCACTGATTTCTTCATGATCATCACTACTTTCTTCATGTTCATATTTCTCAAGGAAAGAAAATGACGAGGTTCTGTTTGAGAGAATGATTCATGTGAAGAAGATGAACCAAGGTCAGGGGAGGGTGATGGAGATGTGTGAGGAGGATTTTGAGAATATGATGGCATACTTTGCGGAGCGATGGGCTGTGGAGTTGTGAAATAATCATGGGCAATAAAAACCTCCTAGGGAATGCCTTTTTTTTCTAGTTGGTATGAGATAATTACTTTGATGAGGGAATGACAAAAGAGGCTTGACATTTGTTGGGATGGAGGCCTCTTTTGCATGCTGGAAGACATTTTCTCAATACTTTTGCAAAGGTAGTAGGGCATGTGTAGTAGCTTCGTCCTAGTGAAATGCATGACGAGTCTAATATGATAGGAATAGACTCTGGAGAACCTACCCTCACAGGTGAAGTACTTCATTATAATCTTCATGAGGAGGACATATCTGTCCAATAGATGAGAAAAAGGGAAAATGGTTTTACAATCAGCTTGACAACTAGGTTTTAAGAATGGATGATAATGGCTTAAGTCAAGATGCTTTTGTTTAAACCACCTTTCTCCTATGCAAGGCATTCTAGTGGCCTTAGAGATGGCACTAGTGGTCAACTCAAATATTACCCCTGCTAGATGTACTTTATGCCTATGAAGTCTTAAGGAAAATAACTTGGTCAACTGAGGGTGGATTTTGATCTCTTGCACTTTGTTACAGAACTCATAGCACCCTAACTCTTGGAAACAAGAAAGAATGGAAGGGAATGTTATCAGTTCTTCAGTGCTTATAGTTTCAAACCTATTTGGCTTCCCTCCCTTCTTCTGCTGCTTTCTTGGTCTTTGATTTGCCTCATTTAGGTCAACACTCCCTTCTTCGTACATTGTGTCTTTCTTCACCCCTTCCTCAAAATATTAAAGTAGAAATGATATTCAGTAGTGAAATAATGTGTAAAGAGGGTTAAGGAGATGTTGAGTTTTTTAACAAGGTTAAAAGGCTAGCAGAGAGTAGGTTAGGTTTTCTTTACAAGTTTTCTTCATGTTTCCCTTGACATAAGTTTTGAATTTTCTTGGCGTCCTTAACCTTTATAAAATCATGAATAGGCGATAACAGTCAAAATGCCTTTTTAAAATGTCCTTCACAACAAAGAAAATGCTTTTTTAAGGCTTGTGGGTGATTCGAGCAATGTTGACTATCTTTTGTACAGTGTTGTGCTTTTGTGGCAAGAGCGCAACGTTTGGGCAGAGGGGTGAAACCCATGGCAGGAGCACAACACCTGCGCGCCTGGGCGGCTCGGGTCACTGAACGTAGAGTCATGTAGTGTTGGGACAGTGGCTAGAGCGCAACACTGTGGGTAGCTCTGCATGCGGTGTCAGGCGGAAAAACATATGGGAGGAGCGCAGCGCCTGTGGGAAAAGCTGTACGTAGCTCAGGTTGTCACTCTGCACGTCGGGCAAGCCTAAAAGATCACAGCGCCCATCTACAGGTGCGTAGCACTCAGAACAAAATTACTTTGGAAGTCGCTACAAGAGTGCAACACCCTTTTACAGGAGCATAACACCCTCGATTTTTTGCCCGAGGACTCCGGCAGAAAACTGGAAACCTCACTGCATCTTTCAAATGAGGAAATGAGTGGGGAGTTATTGTTTTGTAGTTTTTTATACCATCTTTTGAAAGAATTAAACTTTAAAAAACCCACTTTTCTAAGGTTCATTTTGCACCTTTTTCCTTTTGACAATGCTTTTTGGAGCTGTCTTTAAAAGTCTTTTAAAACCCCTTTTGACCACTGTCTCTTTTGAATTTATACAAATGGTTAGATCCATGATGATCCTTTGTTGGTTAGAATCATTTGTTTGGGCGATTTAGAAATCATGTTTGCCTCCTTTAGATATTTTGAATATGCCTTTGACTATTTTTTTGTGAGAAAACAAATTTTTGAGGTGGTGTTTTATCTCCTTTAGTGAAGTGGCATATAGTGCCCATAATCTGTCTCCCTAGATATTTTTAGAATATTGATCTTACCCTTGATGTAGTGGAGTTGATGCTTGTTTGCCAAAATTATAATATAGTTGGAAAACTCTTGAAACCATTTGCTTTTGATGAAGGAGGTTTCTTTTTCACTGTTTATGACCAACCTATCCAGTTTCCTAACTTCTTAACCTTTTAGGGATGTTCAGAAAAACAAATAAGTTTTCCTTCAAAGCTCTCAAAGAGACACTTATTTAAACTCATCACTCATGCCTAAAAGACTTCAATGATCATTTGGAGGGTTTGAGGAGTTCTTTAACCTTTGTATCCCAAGTATTTTTCCACTACTTGGTAAAAATAGTCACACATTTTGATCCCTAATAAAAAACATACCTACTTCTTTTCTTATTGTTATGAATGGGCTCCTTGTGTTGATCCTCCTTTTTACCTCACCTTATGGCTTATCTGATGGCTTTTTAGTCTCTTTGCAGGAATGTGGGCAAAGGGAAACTGTCCCTCTACAAAATTCATGATTGAGGTCGAATATCCTCTCAATGATCTCTTTGTTTCAATGAGCAATGTTGCTTATGTGCCACTGTCTTTTTGGAATCTGCGCAAACCTTTTGATGGGCAGCACTTGAAAATATCTTATCATGAGATCATGATTTTCTGTGTATACTTCAGCCTATTGTACCTTTTTATCAACTTCAAATGCCTTTATGAACTCCTTTAGGTGTCCTTCCTTGCCCTTTTTCTGTTGTAGACCAAATTACAAGGAATTCCTGCAAAAATGCTTGGATATGATAGATTATTCTTTTGCAGACCTAGTGCTGGATTAGGAGGATATCTTTAGAGTTTCTTTGGTGCTCTTTAGACAATGATAAACCTTAACTTTGTGTTCTCTTGAATTCACCTTTGAATTCCTGTGGATATAATAGAATGAGAATCATGATAGTGCATGACCTAGTGAAAACCTAATTGACTCATTTGTAAGCTCTTAGAATAGGTTTTTGACTGAAATATTGAATCAGGGTTTTGAATGAAAATATAGGGTTTTGACACTCTACTTATGCACCACCATCCTAGACAGCTAGAAATATTCTTTTTATTTCAAAGAGCTTTCAGACAGGGAGTTTTGACAACACCATTGCTTGAGGCACTTTGTGAGCAAGGAGAAAAGTTTGGTTTACTTGCCGAAAGAAGGTGTGAAAGTAGAGGGCTTAGGTATATAGAGACAGAGTGTTATAGGCAAGGATGGAATACATAGTGAGAGTGAGGGACAATTGGTCTTGTCTGGGCGATATATTGGCCATGCTTTGACAAGGAGGTGAGATAATGAAAAATTTTCTCTTTGAGGGGATTTCTAGAATTCACATGATTCTTGAATTGTGTTTCTAGAAATCTTGGATAAAACATTTAGTCATCTAAAACAGGTGAAAATTACTGATGACTAACACAGATTAAGGCTTAGAAGTTGATAATCACATGAGAGTTGTTACACTACCTTCTTGGGAATATTTATTGTCAAAAAGTGTTGACGCTCATCAATATGATGGCCTTCACATAGATTTTAGCCCACTCTATCAAGGCACACCAGGTTTATTAGAGGATAACATTGCAATATATGATGAGTCTGACAGTTCAAGTGATCATGAGGAAGAGGAAGGTTTTATTTCCCAAAAGAATCCCAAGTTTAGTCTAATGGAGGAAGAAGAAGTCCTGGATCAAGCTTATTTTCCAAATCCTCACATTCAGGTATTGTTTCAAGATCCCTTTGGTGATTTATTAGAGACATTTGAAGAGGAAGTGAAATATGTTAAGAGAATTTTGATGCAGAATTTCAAGAACATTCTAGGCATTACTATTCAAACGCAAATGAGGTGGGAGTGGCCTTTTGATTTTTTCAAAACACTCAAAGAGATAAACCAAGATCCCTCATGGAATCATGTGCTTGATTGGCTGTATTGGAAAAGAGATTTCACCAGCTGAATGTATATCGTGTATAGGTTAGATTAGAATAGATAGGAAAGAAAATAAACTCAGCACCATGAGCATATTTCTACCTTTATTTTTAGATTGTTTTGACCAAAAAGAGAGAAAAAACTCAAAAACATAGAAAGAAGGAAAAAGAGGGTAGATTTGAAAAAGAGGTACAACCCCATACCCAAAAAATAGTAATACTGAAAGTGTGCAAGCTTAAATGCCACTGTTGGTTCAAAAAGAAGATCTTGTTTCAGTCATCTAGCCTAATCATGGTTAAGACATGTTTTGAATTTTGTGTTGGTAAGTTAGTGAAAGAGAGCTTGTCAAAACATTAAAACTTGACTTGTCAAAATGGATAGATTAGGAATGAAAGATATTGGTTCCACATGCTCAAAACTGAACCAAAGAGAAAGATGGGGATGCATAGAAAATGATAGTTCTCAGTCCTTATTTTTCTAGTTTTGTTTGTACAAAAATAATGTTTGTGTGCAGCTTGTCCTAATGCCACAACCCATGGTAAGTCAGATTGCCTAATCCTGATTTAAACAATGCTTTCAATTTCATGTCAATAGCTTAGAGAATGAAGTTTGTCATAAAGCCTAATCTTGACAATCAGTTAGTCTAGGTAGAGAATAAAAAGAGTTCACTAGCATAATCTGAACTCTTGGAAGTGATAAGGCTAGAAGTAGGTAGTTTGTTTTGCTTTCAAAAGAAAAGGAATGTCAAGGGTTTTCTAGTTTAAGTGCACCCAAGGAAGAAAAAATGTTAGACAAAATAAGATGGGTAGGTAGAGATGAAGTTGAAGTAATCATGTTTTTCATATTATTAAGATCACAACTTTAAGCAAGCATCAACAAAAGAAAAGAAGAAAAATATGCCCAATGGATGAGGCACTGGTCTTCATGAAACCAAGAGATCTGAAATTCTGGACACCTCCTGAAAAGGAGCTACCCTCTGCAAGTGGAGCCGCTGTTAGTCATCAGTAATTTTTGCCTTTGTAGATGACTAAATGCTTATCCTATATTTCTAGAAACAAAATTCATAAATATTGTGAGTTCTATAAATCTCACTACCTTCTTTTTCCTTAGGATAAATTTTTCACTGTTCTACTACTCTATCAAGGCATGGCCAGCCTATCACTCCGAGAAGACCAAATCATGGACTTATGCCACTCATTCTCACTATGTTTGCCACCTCTAACCTTACCACTATGTTTATGTTTGCCTAACCCTTCTACTTACACCTTGGATTTCCAAGTAGCCTAACATTTTCCCCTATTCACCAAAAACCTCAAGCATTGGTGGTTTTAAGCTACCTTTCTAGGCTCTTTAGATAAATCAAATTTATCAGTTTCTAGGATTGCAATGCATAAAGGTTTTTCAATGCTCTATTTTACACCTAAAAACCCTAATTTAAGTGTTCAGCCAAAGGCCAAGTCCAAAAAGCCTCCCAATAAGTCATGTAGGGTCTCCTAGATTATTCATTGTTTTGGTTTTCTAAACTCACTATTTTACATGTACCTAAAGATGAAATAAAATGAAAATGAGGGTGAGCTTATGATTTTACAAAAGGTATATAAAAAAAAAAACCTTCAAGAGAAACCTCCTTTGATTAGAGCATTAATTCTGCAAAAGGACAGTTTCCCATCTTAAAACATTTCTGCAGGAATCATTTGTGATGGTTATCAATAGAAGAGAGGCAAGGTGAGAAGCCAAACTCCTCAAGGAAATTCACAACAAAAGGGGAGACAACATGCCTATGAAACAAAGAGAATCAGGGTTTTTATAGCTGATTGGAAAAACAGGTGTTGCCCAGCAAGGAGTCCATGCAAAGGATCACAAGGACAGAGGTACATAAGCGCCACTGAGAATAAATTGAAGATTCATTGAAACAAGAAATGAATGTGAGACACCTCATTGATGACAACAGGCAGAAGTTAAAAAATGATATTAGACGATGACTTACTTGGTTTGACAAGACAACATTGTTTCACTGCACCAAAGGGAGAAATTCTAAAGAGTATCAGTATGAAGGAGCCTAAACTTTCAAAGTACATTCAAAGGTCTTCAAAATGGTCAAAATAAGGAAAGCAAGAGGTTAAGTGTCAAATAAGAAATCAAATTGAGCATGAGTTATACTATTGAGTAATTAAGGTGTCAAACTCCAAAGGAAGTTTAAGAAGATCAAAACATTGTTTTATGGCACCTAAAACAAGAAGAAGTGGCCAAGGGAAGGTAATTACAAACCTGATTAAAAATACTAAGGTCATTGTGCAGGAAAAACTCATTATACCTCTGGAAAATCAGTAAGAAGGGTTGATTATGATAAAATATAATTTTTATACTTAAATCACCTCTTGCAAAAAGGTAAAGGAAATATCAGTAAAAGGATAAAAGATCAAACGTAAACATTAGAAAAGGAGGGTTTTGGTTTTAATTTATTTATCCAAGGAGATAAAACCATCATCATTCACCAATCAACACCATTTTTTACTTGCAAAAAGGAGTGAGAGTCTTTCAAGGAGAAATTCAGGGTTTCTGGCAAAGTTTCAGGCAGAAGAAGCCCTGCGCTACACTCCTGAAAACACGTGCTACATGCCTGTTGGTGCCGCCTTTTAATTTTTCCACAGGGCGTTGCGCCCCTGTAGCAGTGTGCTACGTGTTTACTGCATGCATGACCGCTTGACACCGCTCAACTCCACCGCACTACGTGTTAGGCCGTTCAGTGCAGATGCCCGACACTGTCGTATAGGCTCTTCCTGCACTATGCTCTTGCCTTGTTTTCTGCACAACAAGAAGGTCTGACTCTCTCGAACCTTGCTCACCCGACAGACGTGCAGAAGGGAAAACTGACTAGCCCGAGGCTTCCTCACTCAACAGGACCAGACTGCGTACAGCTCTACCCATGTTGTGTTCCTGCACTACGTTCAGGGCTGACCCGACAACCCGTGCAGGGTCAACCCGACTCGCCCGTGATGCGCTCTTGTGCTGCGCATTCAGCGAGGACGCCTCTCAAGCCAGTGCAAGCTCCAGATTTTCTCAAAACTCCTAATTTTCTCTGCTTGGCAACTCCGGAGCTTTTATAAGAGGTATTTAAATCTGTTGCCCCCTCTCATGCTGTTATGAAAGGGTAAATTTGGAAAGAAAGTTAGAAACCCTAGAAGAAGAGATAAGTTTGGTCTCCATGCTAAGAAGTTGCTCCTCTACCAAATAAACCTCTCCATTTGCACAACTAGCCTCCACACTGCCAAGCCTTGACACTACTCTCTTCTCACCATCCCACTCACCCTCCTCATATCATTTCACAAGCAGTTTCAAGGTTTTGTTTTCAAAACAAGAGTAAGGATAAAATTCCTAGAGAAGGCAGTGCTGACAAGGACAAGGGAGGCCAAAGGCCTAGGGGACCACAGAGAAAGGGTGGGAAAGTAAATAGATTTGAGCCTTTGAGCACCAAGGAGTTGACAACCTCCCCTACCACAGTGACATATTTCCAAGGGGTAGGATGTTTTGATTTCTGTGAAAAGGTACAAAGAGTCAAAAGTCACCCTAAGTTGACCAGACTTTTCATCCTAAACCTCCATAACCACCAAGTACACCTAGCTGGGGTAAATTTTGAGTTTTCCACCAATACAATTGCTATGGCCACTGGGATACCTTGCATGGGAGAAAAATGGTTCAAACAGGTGAATTTGGACTTAAGCCATTACCAGCCTTTCTTGAAACCAAGATACCAAGCTGATTGCAAGACTATTTTTTCATTTTCCCATCTATTGGAAAGATATGCCCCTTTAATGAAAGTCATCATGAAATACTTCACCTGTGAGGGTAGGTTTTCTAGGCTCTATTCGTATCATATAAGACTGCTCATGCATTTCACTAGGGCCAAGCTACTGCATTTTCCTTATTACCTTTATAGAAGTATTGATAAGATGTCATACATTGTGCAAAAGAGGCCTCCTTCACAAAAAAATGCAGTCTTTGTTGGGTCTTGTAATTGTCAGATTTTCATCATGTTTATCCTCACCATTCCTCACATTCCATCACCTCATTCATCCATTTAGCATATAATTTCCATGGGTTCACCTCATTATTTTCCAATTTATTTATTTTTAATATTATAAGAGAATGTGTGATTAATTATTGGAAAACTGACATATTTCATTAATATCTTAAATGTGGATGAGCTTTTAAATGTGTAGGATTATTTGGAAGAATTATTCAAAATCTTCTTGAATATTTCCTCCATTATTTCAATAATTCAAAGGATAATTGGTCAAGATTATTCTAAGGAGAAGATCATGGAGATTCCAAGGAGAAGATTATGGAGAATTCAAGGAGACGATCGTGGAAGATTTCAAAGAGAATATCATGGAGATTTGGATAACATATCTTATCCAAGGTTTGTGAGAGATGAGTGAGGATTTAAAGGGATCATATTTTGTAATTATAGGGATATTGGTTGAGAGAAAAGTGGATTTGTAATTAATGAGTTGCTTATCTTGTTTTCAAAGCACTCATGTATAAATAGGAGTGCTCTTTCTCCAAGTGAGAAGAATAAGATATGCAGATAGGATATGGAATAGTATTTTCTGAAGTTAATGGAAAACATAATTTATCATTTTGTTGTGCATTGAATAAGTTCCAGTAGCTGAAATTACTCTCAGTGTAAGAGGCAAGGGTGGAGGGTGCCCCCACACTGAGCTAAGTACACTTCTTAGTTTTTATAGCTGTAATTTGTGAATTAGTTTGCTTAGATTTATTATTTCCTGCTTTCATGATTTCACAATAGTGTTAATGATATAATGCAACCAGTAATTAAGGACAACCGGGATCTCTAAACATAGAGCCTCTTGATTATTATTCCGTATATCTTAACCTATTGCTTAAGTGCTAGATTTCCTGCTTTCGTGTTTTCACAATGGTATTAACGATGTAATGCAACCAATAATTAAGGACAAACGGGATCTTTGAACATCGAGCCTCTTGATTATTATTCCATATATCTTAATCCATTGTTTAGAAGTTAAATTTCCTGCTTTCGTGATTTCACAATAGTGTTAATGATATAATGCAACCAATAATTAAGGACATCCAGGATCTCTGAACATAGAGCCTCTTGATTATTATTCCATATATTTTAACCTATTGTTTAGTATTATATTTCCTTCTTTCATGTTTTCACAATGGTATTAACAATGTAATGCAACCAGTAATTAAGAACAATCGGGATCTCTGAACATAGAGCCTCTTAATTATTATTCCACAAATCTTAATCCATTATTTAGAAATTAATTAAGTTAGTTTTTATATTTGTAATATGCATTTCACTAACCATCAATAAGTTCATCTTCTAAATTTGACTGTGATTGAAACCCATATACTTTGGGGATGCTTCTAAGTTCACCAACCCAGATTGATATTAAATACTTGCGCTAATTTGCAACAGTAAATTGACCCAACATTTTGGCGCCGTTGCCAGAGAAGCATATTTCAACATAGTCAATTAGGAAGATTGTTTAGAAAACACATAAAAAAAACGACAAAAACTCAGTATTTCCTTTAGTTAAGTTTTCTCATGCCCAGAATAGAGATTAGAAGAATAAATGCATTCAAGAAAAGCCCCATCAAAATATTAAAAAAAAACAATAAAAATCCATTTGCCCAAGAAGATATAAAAATGCATGATGTTAAAAAAGCCATTTGGAGGGTATGTCACGACAAGGATCTTCTTAAATCCTTGTCCACAATCTAGAGTGATCACTAGGAAGGAATCTTCAATTCAGAAGTTGGAAGAGGAACAAAGCGTCAATGAAGAGGATCCACAAGAGGAAGACTTAGAATCTTCTTCTAGCAAGGAGATGAATGTGTCATGGATCACATGCGATGATGATCAAACACTAGAACCTGGAATTGAAGAGCTTCTAGCATCACAAGATCCTCTTTGCATTCCAGATTTTGAACAGGTGACACATGAAGAATTTTATGACATGACAACAAAGAATTTTGTGAAGGAGAAGCAAGTAAACAAAAATCATCTTAAAACTTGGTCACAATACCACTCTATTTTTCTTTCTCATCAGATCCTTATGAACAGATAAATTTTCATGTCCAAGAATTTATTAAAGTACATTTTTCAAACTTGGATATGAGTTTAATTCTCATCATGTTACGCAGATGGATGCATTGGAAATTTTCCTATACTTGAAAGAGAAATTTATTTTTCTGCAATAGAGTAGGTAGGATATTATTTTCTTTAGTTTTGAATAAGTATGCTCTCCTCCTGCGTTTTCACACGATCTTGAGGATCAGAAAGTAGGCTGTCAATAAACATTTTCGAGAATGAAAAAACTAAGAGTTTACAATATACTTGATCAAAGACATCTTTAGATTGCAAATCATTGTGTCGATTTTTCAATAAAATATTCAAAATTTAGATAAAATTTAGTTTCTTTTTAAATTTTAAATTAATTTAAATATATATATATATAATTAAAAAAAAAAAAATTTAAAAACTAACAATTTTTTTTTAGATAGGATTCAATTTCATTTTTTTTGGTTTTTAATAAAAAATAAAAAAACAAACACATCAATATTATTATTAAAAAAAAAAACACACACACATCAATAAACAAAATACAAACCATCCAAAACAAATCAAAACAAACGCACATTGCAAAACACATTAAAAAAAATTGCATTCTCTCCACGCATTTTAAAAAAAAACCAATTTGATGGGAGTCTAAATCCAAACTGGAAATTGTGGGATAAACTCATTTGACTTCTTGGCCGGCGTACGGCTTTCCTTCCAATATTCATCTCGATGTAAGTTACAGTCAGACATCTCATCAAGCAATATATCTCCAACGGTGAAGCAAACGGACAGTAAGTTCGAATCCGGCGAACAAGATGTTTTCCATGACGTCACAATGGATTATTACGGCAAACGCACAGTGACTTGTTATGCAGATAGGACTGTAACGCTTCCTCATAAATTTTACCATGGCTACACCAGTGCTGTTTGGAACGTTACCAAGTGGACAGTCGATGTCGAAATTTGCTAGCCATGTTACGAATCTGATCACCGGGGTCACCAGGGGGTATAGGTACAAGATGAGGTTTGTTTATGCCCATTTCCCTATCAACGCCAGCATTGGAGGTGAGAAGACCAACATCGAGAAGGTGAGAAAGGTGGAACTTCTCGATGATGCTACTACTATTACCAGATCCGAGAAGGTCAAGAATGAAGTGATTTTGGAAGGAAACGATATTGAACTTGTATCTCGATTTGCTGCCTTGATTAATAAAAAATGTCACGTGAAGAAGAAGGATATTCGGAAGTTTTTGGATGGTATTTATGTGAGGGAGAGAGGCACTATTGAAGATTGAAGGCTCTGTGCGGTCTGTCATCAGACAACAATTTTTCTCCATCATTTTTGAAGATGCGGAGTAGTGCATTTGTTTAAGGTAGCGAAGTGAGCTTTATCGTTCAGGGTCTTTATTTCAAGGTTTTGCCAATCTAAACACATAAAATTTATGTGTTGTTTGTGTTTGAGATGATATCATTATCGTTGGCTATTATTATTGGTTCTTTTGTTAATTGTCCTATTAGTATTTGTCAATTTCCACACCTGCTTGAACGTAATTTGTTATTTAAAAATAAATAAATAAAATTGTTTTTCAATTTGTTGTTAAAAAAAAAATTCCACTCATTCATTTACATAAAAATTCATAAAATTAACTACTTATTCCTCAAAAGATACAAAAGCCTTTTCAAATGTTTTAAATCAACTTTCCTGCAAACCAATAAAAACATTTTGACAAAGTATTGCGCAATCAATGATTACATTGCATGAGGACATGCAATCATTTTAGTTGAGGGAAAATAAAAGTATGTTGGGTTTTTAGAATTGTCATTCATTTTAAAGTGAACTTATGGGCAAAAGTTAGGATGCATATACTAACAAGTGAAATGGGATTGGTGTTATGTGTAGGTCAAAGAGAAGCTTATGCAAAAAGCCTCAACATTACGATACGGCACTTTTTTCATCCATGATCAGTGAAAATAATACTAAATGGACATTTCATAAATTCTTGAAAATGAGCTAATTTGTTTTTGAGTCACTTCATACAGGAATGATCGACGGAGATGGCACACAAAGGCGACAATTTTTATGCAGGAATGATGCTAACTTTTTCAGGGTTGAAAACGATCTAATGCAAAAGTGATTTTTCAAAATCACAATGAAACATGCATCATTGAACACTTGAAGGAACCAATTCTTCACTGCACATATCGTGGAATTTACCATTACACAAAAAATCCTTTTGCGTCATGATTACTCACATTTTTCCTTCCAAGCGCCTTAATCATCCCTATATTGCAGCCCATCTTCCATTTCCTTATCGTTCATGACTTCATACATGCTTATTTTTCTGAACATCGTACATCATTTCCTTCTTACTTTTCAGTTCATTTTTCCTTGTCATTAAAATCCCAAACATCTCATTTTTCCATAACTCCATTGCCTTGCTATCAGTTTCCTAAAACCTGTTTCTATTGCAATCATTTTCATCTATAATCCTACCAATCATTTTGTATAAACTCGCGTTGACTGATGTGGGATTCCTTAAGGCCCACCTTTCAACAAGTCTCGACCCATCGACACCAGCACTTTATCTGGGATAGAGACTGAAGTCATCATTAGTACCTTGAGGCTTGTATGCCCTAATGATAGGTTCTCTTGCCGACAATCATGGGAATACATCAATGTCCCTTGATCATTGGATCTTGAAAGTGGCTCGACATCAGATCATTTATTCGTGCTTCGCAAGATGTACTAGGGTACCTTGGCACTCATTGACATCAATGGTGAGTTTTCCTAGCATTGGTTAACGACATCCATTAATGGTCAGTAATCCAATGACTTCTTTTCATGCTCGACACTGACACATTCATTCTCATGACTAGAATTGTACCATCGAATTTTTGAAACGGGTGAAGACTATATATTTTTCATGAATCCATCAACAGTTGCGACAACATTCCTTTAGCCATATGAGAGTGCAACATTTCCACTTTCAGACATCATCTTCAGATTCATACAACCAAGTAGCAGTACAGATTCCTTCACTTCATCTAGCAGTAGCAGTACAGATTCCTTCACTTCATCCAGCAACATGATATTCATATGATCCAACACTATGATATTTTTCTAATCTAGCAGCACAACATATTCTCTCATGCAAATCAGCATGACAGTTTCCAGATCTAGAAGTAGCAATAGCTACATTTTGCATACTTCATCAGAGTTTTGGGTAAGTGAATGTATGTTATTTTCTAATTTTTAATCAAACAATTTCTTACATGTTGAAAGTAAATGAATTTGGAAAATTCCCTCACCATATTACATCATCTTTCACCTTTTCATAAATATAACACATCTTCAGTTTGGAGGGGGGGGGGTAGGGGGGCGGCGCATTTCATTCCATTCATCACCTCACATATTATAGACCAACATGACTCTTCCAAACTACACTTTGTTGCAATTGATACATTAATATCTATTTTGGCATGATTCAAAAATATGAGAAAATGTTTTCTTATGCAAATTAATGACTTATCATTTCTAGTACATGACTTATCATTTGCAGTACATGTGTTAAAAAATAAAAGAAAGAAAAGAAATGAATGTTGTTAACACAAGAACCAACCATAGAAAATATCAGTTGCAGTACATGTATTTTACATCCTGGAATGATACATTGTTAGAAACCAAAATTATGCAAAGCCAAAAGTTTTTAGCCATGCAAGGTTGCATGAGGACATGCAACAAGTTCAGTTTGGGGGTATGTTGGATCTCGTAATTGTCGCATTTTCATCATGTTTATTCTCACCATTCCTCACATTCCATCACCTCATTTATCCATTTAGCATACCATTTCCATGGGTTCACCTCATTATTTTTCAATTTATTTATTTTTAATATTATAAGAGAATGTGTGATTAATTATTGGAAAATTGAAATATTTCACTAATATCTTAAATGTGGATGAGCTTTGTAAATGTGTAGGATTATTTGGAAGAATTATTCAAAATATTCTTGAATAATTCCTCCACTATTTCATTCAAGATTATTCTAAGGAGAAGATCACGGAGATTCCAAGGAGAAGATCATGGAGATTTGGATAACATATCTTATCCAAGATTTGTGAGAGATGAGTGAGGATTTAATGGGATCATATTTTTTAATTATAGGGATATTGGTTGAGAGAAAAGTGGATTTGTAATTAATGAGTTTCTTATCTTGTTTTCAAAGCACTCATGTATAAATAGGAGTGCTCTTTCTCCAATTGAGAAGAATAAGATATGAAGAGATATTTTCTGAAGTTAATGGAAGACATAATTTATCATTTTCTTGTGCATTGAATAAGTTCTAGTAGCTGAAAGTACTCTCAGTGTACGAGGCAAGGGTGGAGGGCGCCCCCACACCGAGCTAAGTACACTTCTTAGTTTTTATAGCTATAATTTGTGAATTAGTTTGCTTAGATTTATTATTTCCTGCTTTCATGATTTCGCAATAGTGTTAATGATATAATGAAACTAGTAATTAAGGAAAATCGAGACCTCTGAACATAGAGCCTCTTGATTATTATTCCATATATCTTAACCTATTGTTTAAGTGCAAGATTTCCTGCTTTCATGTTTTCACAATGGTATTAACGATGTAATGCAACCAGTAATTAAGGACAACCGGGATCTCTGAACATAGAGCATCTTGATTATTATTCCATATATCTTAATCCATTGTTTAGAAGTTAAATTTCCTGCTTTCATGATTTCTCAATAGTGTTGATGATATAATGCAACTAGTAATTAAGGATAATCGGGATCTCTGAACATAGAGTCTCTTGATTATTATTCCATATATCTTAACCTATTGTTTACTATTAGATTTCCTTCTTTCATGTTTTCACAATGGTATTAGTGATGTAATGCAACCAGTAATTAAGGACAACCGGTATCTCTGAACATAGAGCCTCTTGATTATGGAGTTGTCTTTAGTGTGACTTTCTGAAGTTTCAATTTCCGGAATCCGGTGAAAATTTTTGAGGTAAAATCTTGGTTTTTGTTATTCAAACTGGTTTTTTGATTCTATATATGGACTCATCACCCTCAAAAACCTATAGGGCACTTCGATTGTGAAAATTTAGCAATCAAACTTCTCTTTTCAATAAATTCCTGCTGGAATTTAGAGAAATTACACCGTAAAAAGTCACCATAAAAGCCTTCAAAAAGTCGCACTAAAGACTACTTGCTTGATTATTATTCCATATATCTTAATACATTATTTAGAAATTAATTAAGTTAGTTTTTATATTTGTAATATGCATTTCACTAACCATCAATAAGTTAATCTTCTAAATTTGACTGTGATTGGAACCCATATACTTTTGGGATTCTTCTGAGTTCACCAACCCGGACTGATATTAAATACTAGTGTTAGTTTGCAACAGTAAATTGACCCAAAATTCTTTTGCACCATTCTGTTATTAAGATGATTGTGTGCATCAATTAGAGAACAGGGTATCCCTTGGGAAGTATTTGTCACCCATGATGTTTTCACAAATCCACAGCCTATTCCTCTGCAAATTTTACCATCATCATCCCATCCACCTTCCTCAATTCCTCCATCAACCCCCACTGACCATGATTCCTCATCCACACATGAATCCTCTCCCCAAGAGAACTTCCCTCCTTCACCTTCTCCTAAAGCATCAGAACAAGAAGAAAGTGATGAAGAACAAGAGGAAAACAGTGACAAGGAGGAAAAAGACATCCAAGAAGAAAGTGACAGTCAAGAGAAAGAAAAAAAGTGATGAGGGAGAGGAAAATGAAAATGAAGAAAGTGGTAATGAGGCAAAAGATGAAGACAATGGCAGTGAAGAAGAAAATGACAATGATAAAGAGGACAGTTTAGAGCAAGAAGACCATGAAGAGGTAGACTTTGAAGATAGAGGCAGTGAACCCAATAATGAAGAAGAAGGAGATGACAAGGCAGGATATATAGAAGGGGATGATAGTGATCAAAATGAAATAAATGAGGACTTTACAGGGGATAGCAAAGAGCTTGAAGAAACTGATGAAGGTACCTCTAACAGTCACCGCACAGACAATAACAATGATGCAAGCAGTGATGAGGCAGATTTTGAAAACAAAGGTAGTGAGCTAGATGAGGAGGAAGAAAAAAATGATATTCAAGAGACAGAGGCAGATTTTGATGAGAAAAATAGTGAAGATAAAGAAGAAAAAAGTGAGACAAATAGTGAGGAAGAAACATATGAAAAAGAGGCAGATGCAAGCAATGAAGAAGGGACAGATGATGAAAATAATGAATTAGAAGAAGAGACAGAGGAAGAATATGATGACAATGGCAGTGGGAAAAACAATGACTCTTATGAATAGGACAGTTTAGAACAAAATGACACTGAAGAAAATATGGAAGAGGATGACAATGATGAAAATCATGATATTGATGATAGCATGGGGTAAAATGAAACTGCCTCTCAAGAAGGAAATCAAGAACAAAATGAAGAAGACATGAATACAAAGATCATTTATGAAAGGAGAGAACAGTCTTAAGGTCAGCCATGAAGAGAGCATTCTAGTAGAAAAATTTTATTTTCTCCCTTTCACATATCAAAAGGGACCAAGGCTTGTGTTTTTTTCCTCCAAGAGTCAAGGGACCTTGCCATCTACATCAACTTAGTCACTAGACAAAGGGAAACAAAGGGTAAAGGAAGAAGAAGAATATCATGAGGTGGAGAGGGATTTTGAGATCATTCAAGTTGATAGTGATGAGGAGAATGAAGCAAGAATCACAAACATGCTCCTCCAGGATAGAAATGAAAAAAATCAAAGACCTTCAAGCACACTTAAATAGGGCCAAGAGTATAAATGATGCCCTTGACTTGGAGAATAGGCAACCGGGAGCACGAATGGAAATCTATGAAGCTAGAGCCCTCAAGGCCCAGAAAAAAGCCCAAAAGGCACAAATGAAAATAGAAGATTTAATAGGCACTTATGAGGAGAGTAGTGATGAGGAAAGACAATCTAGGAGAATACCTAGAACCATGGGATTGAAGAAAGCATTGGCTAAACAAAGGGAGAAAGAATCAACCCTAGTAGAAAAACTCCCTTTAGATGAGCTTTTGGCTATATAGATAGCCCATGACTGGGAGCCTTGGTCAAAGAGAGCCAGCATATACTTGGAGGCCAAATTGAATAAAGCAAATTAAGATCTTGACCTTCAAAGAAGAATGACTAAACATTATGCTCGAAGGAACCAAATTGCAAGGGCTAAATTGAAAAAGGCTCAAGACAAGCTCCAAGCACTAGAAGAAGAAAAAGGCCAAGCTAGGCTTGGAATATTAGCACGAGCCTCTCTACAGGTCTCCCTAAACCCATGAGGCACTCATCTACCAAATTTGGGAGAATTTTGACAAGCGTTTGTTTTTTTGCTAATTTTTAGGCCAAGGGGGTAGCACACATGGTGCTACGCTCTTTTTCAGAGCATCTTCAGGAGGAAAGACTTACATTTTTGAGATCCTCATCACAAATGTAGCATGCTAAAAAAATTTCAGGTCAATTGGAGTTGTTTTGGTCCTCCAAAAGGGTCAAAAACACCATAATTTTCATCTTTCTGCTTTCTTTTCAGGACATGTGTTGCGCCTTTACCAGCCTTGGTATTTTTAATTTTTGAACAAGTTTCATAGGTCATATCATAGAACCAAGGGTAGATCTAGAAAGTAGACTTCAAGGGATTTCCAACGAGCCATCACAGAGCCTTTTACGACATCGAGAAGTCCTTCAAAACACTACTGCAAGATGACCCATTTTTTCTGCTCCTTTGCTACGCCCTTGGCATGGAAATTCCTCCTAAACACAATGTTGCACCCTTAGCAGAGGGAAGTCAACAATGTATGTTTGGAAAGTTTAAGGAGGCTTGTCAGACCTCAAATGTCAATTTCTTTGCTAAAAATTCCCGAAAAGATATTTTGTTTTAGATATTTTATGCCTTGGGCCTTGCAAGGTCTCAAGGACAATAGTGAAATTTCTGATTAGCCAATAGGATTCTAGATACTCTATTATATTTTTCTCCTCCTTGCTAGTTAAATAAACCATTGAGGACTCATTGTAAATGTTGGCTTTTGATGAGTTTTGAGAGCAATACATGGTTCTTTGAGGTTGAAGAGAAATTTGGTGTTATGGAGCTTGTGAATGATATGCTTTGATTGATGATGATAAAAGCTTGCATGCAGGATCCCTGAGCTTGGTGAATGGTGATGTATCTCTAATTTTTTCATGTTTTCTACTTTATCATTATGTCCATCATTCTATGTTGCAGTAGATCAGAAAAGTATAGGCTAAGAAATGTTGTTTGAGGCACCTTAGTCCTCCTATTTGCTATTGTCTTTATGTTTTCCTTTGTTGGGTGCGTTTAAGCAATTCTTAGTTCTCCTTAGGCCTCTTTATGCTTGTTTATGTCATAAATGGATTAATATGATAGTTTACAAATATGTTTTATGGCAAGCCCTGCTTATTTGATGCTATCTAAACTCTGTTTTGAAATCTCTCTTTGAAAGTATTACTTGTTAGGTTAAGCCAAAGAGGTCTTGTTCTGATATTGCCCTTTTCCCATGCTTATCAGTTTGCCTCAAAGTTCTTTATAGCTTGATTGATGATGTCTAGGAGTTCCCTCTTCATTGGTTAATGTTATTTTTTATCTTATATTTTTTCAAACTTTCTAGGTGAAATCACTGAAGTTAGATAGGATTTCTTGCTTTCTGTGTTTCACTAAATTTTTCATCTTGGATGCCTATTTGTTTAAGTATTTTCATTGATTAAATATTTTTCCTTATCTCATGATTATTATATTTTTCTTATCAGTATTTTATACCTTCTTGTTTATGGGTATATAGCAAAGGATTCTTAACTGCCCTTTGCCCTACCTTGTTTTCCCAACTTAATGTCCATTTCACTTCACTTGTAACCTTAAAAGATCCATAGACTACACTAGATTTTCTCTATGATGCACTCTGACTCATTGTTGAGATATCCATGACTTTCATAGACTCCATAGCCCAATGATTTGATGACTTCTCATTCCACCTATTCCACTTGATCATTTTACCCAACCCAACCAAACAAACAAAATCCTAACTTCACAACTAGCTTAAAATCAACCATCTAAAGAAAAAAAAGTTCATATCCTTTACATACAATAGAGAGAGCCATCTCTGAGTCCAGGAAGGCTTGGTCCTAGGACTCCAAAGACTGGTTTTATGTTACCCTGTGCATTTGATCTACCAATCTGCTAAATCACGGGACACTAACCCCCCAAAGCCAAACTACCAAACGACAACCATAACTTGATCCTCAAGCTCAAAAGACATATTTAAAAGAAAAAGTCTTTAGTGGGACGAATGAATATCAAAATTTACGAGCCACAATTTCCAACAAGCTAATTTTTACTTATGTTGTGACTAATTTGATTTTATTTTAAATAACATGCTTATGAATTCTTTACCTAAAAGGAGAATTCAACTTCTACAGGACAGGTATCCAATATTTTTAATTTCATATGTAAGATGACACTACAAAAATTCACTTACCCAAATTTGACTTTATCAGCATGAATTTTTAACTCAATGGGATTACCCCACATATTCATTGAGACACTCCATAAACATCTTGATTACAAATCCAATTTCACTCAGGCATTTTTTTTAACATAAAATTCATAAATGTAAATAGCAACAACCATTGAATCATTATGAAAAACATTTTTCAAGAATATAATATATGGTCCTTGAGGCAATTTGTCAAACACTTGGCGACCATCATCTCTTAAGACAATTTTGACAACCATTAACAACATGAATATATGATTCTTACTCAACCTATTTGACTGATAAAATCCATAAATTTAAACTTCAATATTGGAATATTAAAATAGAAACTAAATCTTCTTAATCATTGACCAAAAACTCAAGAACAAACACCCACAGTTGGCTACAATAATCTGCAAAATTGCCCAGATTTATGTCGAGGTTATACAAATAAATTTTTTTGGAATCAAATGGTGGGTCAAAATTCCATATGGCACGGAAACCCCGTTATGTTGGGCTGAATCACATTAAAATTTCCCAGGAATGTGATTCTTAAAACAACAAAAAATTAGATCCTTAATATTTCATTTACGAATTTTGTCAAACACATAGAATGAAAACTTTCAAATACATCTCTACATGAGGAAAAGAAATCCAGAGCTATGCTACTAAGATATTCTCGTTGAATTCACTCGTTTCTAAATCCACCATATGAGTTATTGAAACATTTTACAACCCACAAGATAATTCATTTGACATGATTTCACAAGATTATTTCACTCATTGCTACAATTTGACAAACACATGGCAGCCTTGAATGCTATAGCCATTAAGGCTTTCTATAAAAATTATGATAGTACTATTACAAAAACTTAAATAACAAAAAATTGAATTATTAATAAGAATATGAAACATAATCCATAACTAAAATTTACCTCAAACTTACCTCAAGCATTTGATCTTCCAAACCACATTTTAGTTGCCATCATTTTTGCATTTTATTTTAAGGGTTGATTATGTACTTACTCCAGGTATATTTTGGGTACATGTCCATTTTCTTACTTCTGGTGTAAGATGCAAGTTAGCACTTATTCATGCATAAATAAATTGATAGCATTACTCATTCACAGATCTTGTCAAACACTTTGAAAAATATCATGAAACCCTTTCTAAAACATGCATCTAATTACTTGAAAAAAAAAAAACCATAACTCATGAAACTCTTACCCAAGTCCTTTCGAATTTATTTATTGCAAATACCTTGGACAATATTTGGCTTTCCTTTCTCAAATGCTACAATACCAAGGTTATTAACATAAACTACACCAATAATAACTCAAATATCGAGATCTAAACATCCATACATATAGACTGCTCTTAGTCTTCATTTTTAACTAATCAATAAAATTCTAGATAACATCAGCTTAAACCAAAATTAGTTGCTTACAACAATTTAAATTTCTACTTTTTATTTTATGCTAAAGCTATACTATAATTTTAGGACAATGAAAACTATACCTGAAGATATATTTAGCTCCAATCATTGAGAATATGATCCACCCTTGATCCCTTAACGTGCTTATTTGAACCATCCGGTTTTCCACCCAACCATATCCAGGCAGAACTTCTACCCAGAGAACCCCTGAGCTGTAAGAGCTCACAAACAATACCAAAATATAGAAATAGAGAGATATCCAAGGCAAGTTGATGAAGATAAGTTTCAATTCCTCTCAATACCACTCATGGTCAGCTCCACCATGTATATCTACTTAGTAATTTATTTTACAAATTTCAAATTAATTTCGAAAGAAATTGGCTACTCTCTAAGTCTCTCTCTCTCATAATCTTTTTCAAATCTCTCCAACTCTTGGTATCATAATGCACCTCTCCCCAAGTGATAATACATGAGACACATATATAGGAGGAGAAACAAATTCTTTTCATAAAGGAGGATTAATATGCATGCCTTCTATTCCATTTAGATGAGTGTAACTCATGCCAATAAGGAGAGATATGCATGCCTTAGTTAAGGAGAGTGTAACATATGCATTAAAGACAGTGTAAGAGTTTTCTTTTATAACATGTCTTTAATGAGTGTAAGAGGATTATGTCATTATTTGATGAGTGCATAAAATAGAGTGAATGTATTATTAAAAGAGAGAGAGAGAGAGAGAGAAAGAGAGAGTTACATAGAGCCGTGAGAATCATCAAGGAGAGAGGTGTGAAGTGATTGAGGAGATATAATTCCCTTTTAATAATAATATCATAGTCTCATAAAAGTTAATAATAATATTAATAATATTGAGGATTAAGTCTATATTGAACTATTACGATTGATTAATGATAAGTTAAGTGATTTTCCTACAAGTATACTTGATTACCCATTGATTTGAGGTGACTTACTATTTTTGGAAATTCATACTTGAAATGCAAGACATGACTTTCTATTTTTATAAAGTCACTCCAAAATTGTTAGGAATGAGATTTTATTAAGAAAATTCATCCCTAAGCTGCCCATGAGTGGTATTTTTCTTTCGGAGAATAGGGATCATTCACCCCTATTGCATGCATCTCTGTTCCTTAGTAGATTGAGGAACCCGCGTCCTGGTCTACTCTAAAGATCCAAGATTCACACCTTGATCTTTTTAATTATTTAGGACTCCACTCCCTAAACATTTTATTTTAGATCCAAGACTCCACGCCTTTATCTTTCATGAATTTAAGACTATCTGTAGAAATTATACAACATGCATGTATATCATGGATTCACCTGATCTAACAATGTACTAAAGTTAAATACTGAATCGCTTCGACAAATCTTTTGTGGAATTAAAAACACAATCGCTAATCACATGAAGTAAAGAAGAATCAAATAAAATACAACACAGATAATTTCTCAAGAAAATATTGCTACTCAAAACCCCACTATCTTCTATTGTATATTCAGCATGGATCATAAAACAATTACATGCAAAAATATTCTCACAAGAGCCCTCCAGTACTCAACTAATTGTCTCACATTGTCATACATAAAACTGACCAATACTTAGCCAATTTATTGCCTCCAGACAGCCTGTCTTTCTTGCACAATCCCTGATGAATGCAATCCATAAAAGATAGGAATTATGGTCGTCCTTGATTGCGCAAGTATCATGGGCACTTCAATGGATGTTTGGTTGCATGTGTGCAACCCAATAATCCTACAACTGATAGTCAACTTCCCTTTCACCTAGATCTCAATTGGATCTCCACTAGATCTGACATGCATGCAGCTAATAATAGTAAATCTGCAGTTGCATGTGAGATCACTAATTGTGAATTAATTAATATTTAATTCCCCTGATCTCTCACTAGTGTATCAAGTAGTTACAACTAGCACGACTAAGTTTAACTCACTTAACTGAGTTAAACTGATGATAGCCTATATTAACTAATGCACCATTACACTTTTAACTCTGTTACAACTAGAATTACTCAGCATGCCTCACCAACTACCTCTAACTCGAAATCCACTAGCTAATTGAGTTTATCACACTGAGTTAACTATTAAAATTTATTATTGAGAATAGATTACATTTTATTGTCCATATTAACTAAGGGATAACTAAAATAAACATGCACCAAAAATAGCATTGTGGGCCCCACCCTAGTGTAGGTGCTTAATGCACTAGGCATGGGTGTTGAAATTTTCTTGTTGAATCTCAACACTCCCTCTCAACAAGAAAGGGATTATACTTCACCCTGATCCTATCTCTATGGTATTTGAATTTTCTCTTGGTGATCGCCTTCGTCAAAATATCTGCATCCTTATCTTCTGTGGGAATGTACTGGAGGAACATTATTTTTCTCTGCACACAATCTCTGAGACGATGGTACCGGATATATATATATGCTTGGAACTATCATGAAACACAAAATTAATCGAAATTTTAATGCTACTTTGATTATCACAATGAATCATTGTCATATCCATCTAAGAACCAAAAAAACCAACCAAGATCTTTCTCATCCAGATAGCCTCACATGCAGCTTGACTTGTTGCCATGTATTATGCTTCTGATGAATTGAGTGCCACGTATCGTTGTTTCCTATTGTACCAGGAAACTATTTTCGATCCTATGCTGAAGATCCCTCCTGATGTGCTCTTTATGTCTAATGGATTGCCTACCCAATCTGCATCTGTGAAGCCTTGAAGCTTCACTCCCTCTGTCCGTCTATACCGTAGACCATATACTCTGATGTGCCCCTCAGGTGTCTCAATAAATGCTTCCCCACCTTCCAAAAGAGATTGGTAGGCTTAACCATAGCTTGACTCAGCTGGTTAATTGCGTAGAAAATGTCTAGTCTGGTGTTCACTAGATACATTAGTAAACCAATTGTCTGTAGACAGTATCATCCACTACCTCTCCAGAAGTAGCATCCACTTTCCTACAATTTCCTAGAAGAGGAGTATCCATGGGTTTGCAGCTCTCCATGTGAAACTCACCCAGTATATCCTTTGCATACTTTGCTTGAGACACAAAAATTTCACCATCTTGTTGCCATATTTCCAATCCAAGGAAATAATTAAGGAGTCCCATGTTATTCATTTAGAACTCCCTTGCAAGATCCTCCTTGCATGAGTGTATCAGCTGCTCATTACCAGTAAAAATTAGATCATCAACATAAAGAACAATCATCAATAGCTTACCCTCAACCACAATCTGGTACAAGTTTGCATCTGCTTCACTTTTGGTGAAGCCCAGTCCGATGAAATACCTGTCTATCCGAGTGTACCAAGCATGGGGTGCTTGCTTCATCTCATATAGTGCTCTTTTGAGTTGGCACACATGCGACTCACTGTTGAAGATCTAGAAACCTTCAGGCTTCTATATGTACACCTCTTCCTCAATGATCCCATTGACAAACGTAGTTTTCACATCTATCTGATGAATACGCCAGCCCATCTGCGCTAAGAGTGCAAGGATGGATCTTATGGAAGAGTACCTTGCAACAGGTGCAAAAGTATCATCATAATCTATCCCCTCAATCTTTGAGAATCCCCGGGCCACAAAACTGGCCTTGTATTTCTCCACACTCCCATTAGCAACTTTCTTTAGCTTGTAGATCCATCTCGATCCAACCACTGATTTGTTGACTGGTCTTGGGAAAATCTCCCATGCATGGTCCTTGATAATGGAGTCATACTCCTCCACCACTGCATCAACCCAAGTTGGTTGATGCACTACAAACTGAAAGGAAGATGGTTAAGTGACAATACATTTTCTCATAAGATCCATGTATCCAGTAAATCGGTCAGGAGACTGTCTCTGTCTATGCTGTGAAGTAGGGACTCCTGCATTCTCCACAATATCAAGTCTCAATCTATCAGCTTCTATGGTGTGCCTTCTGCCATTTCTAATGGATGGCTCTGTATGAGTGTTTTGCTCCACTCCATGAACCTCTGCATGTGGTTGATCCACATCTTGAGGCTCATCCTTGGGAACCAACAGTTCCTCCTCTGCATGCAAGTCCAACTCCCTCTAAAGGGACAACCGCATGGCTTTCTCCTCATCAAATTTTATATCCCGTCGCACAATATTCATTCTGTTGTTTGGAAAATACACACGATAATTACGGGGTGTTTTAGTGTACCCCACAAAAATCTCGATCTCAACTGTCGGTTCCAGCTTCTTCTTGGTGTCCTTGGTCACATGCACATAAACAGATGAGCCAAAAATCTTATAGTGTGAAACATCAAGATTATTACCTGTGAAAGCCTCTTCAGGTGTACTCATGCCAAGTATCCTATGAGGATAATGGTTTTGTACAAATACCACAGTTTTTCATGCTTCCGCCCATAGATGCATCAGTAGGCCTTGATCATGCAACATCGCTCTTGCTGCACCCACGATCATTATGTTCTTTCTTTCCGCGACCCATTAGGGAAATTTTGAGGTCTAAAATGGGCCTCCTAAGAAAAATGTACAACCAAAATAAAATTGATAAGAACTAGTAGGATTCAAGATGATGATGTCAACAATGAGTAATGATTCACCATTTTTAAAGTAAATGGGCAAAAATATTAAAAAATAATAAAATAATAAAACTACTTTTTCAACTCGTATTTTCAATTTACCTCCCAAATTTTTTACTCAAATTTCGAGAATAAGTACTCATTGGATGCAAAATTTAATTCCTCATCCAAGGAGTACCCATGTTTCATACTTTTGATGGACCTTGCTACATGAAAAATGAGAAATACATGAAAAAAAAAGTGATTGCAATCACATTTTTAATGTATTTATCATTTTCGTGTAGCAAGATCCATCGAAAGTATGAAACATGGGTGCTATTTGGATGAGGAATTAAATTTTTCATCCAACAAGTACTCCCACTCGAAATTTGAGTAAACACTTTGGGAGATAAGTTGAAAATACGAGTTGAAAAAATAGTTTTTTCTTTTTTCCCTCTAATATTTGATAATGTAATCAAAAATTATTTTATTATTTCCACTATTATTTTATAATTTCCTTAGTAGGCCCATTTTAGACCTCAAAATTTCCCTAATTCCCATTCTACTGTGGGTTATGAGGCACTATCAGTTATCTTTGAATTCCTTCTTTGCTACAGAAGTTCTTGAATTCATTAGAGATGTATTCTCCAGCATTATCACTCCTAAAAGCCTTCACTTTCTTCCCTGAATCTTTCTGACCAGTGCCTTAAACTCAAGAAACTTATAGAATGTCTGCTCTTTCTTCTGCATGAAAAATATTCAACACTTACGAGAAAATTCATCAACAAATATTACATAGTACTTATGTGTTGGAAATACTGAGAGGGGGGGTGAATCAGTATTTCTTTCAATTAGAGCATTAGTTAATATTCAATTATTATCAGTGTTTGTACAATGATAGCAGCAAACAAAAGGAACACAAATGCACACAGTTTTTAAGGTGGAAACCCACTCCGGGACAAAAACCACCTAATGCTTTTCTAATAATTCTTTAATATTCAACTCCAATTGAAAATAAAGCTCCAACTTCCTAGAATCTAGAAAAGCATTCTTCTCCAGCTCCCACTAGATGGACGCTCCAATGCCCGAGATTCTTCAGTAGTCAACTGAACGGATGCCCCAACACCCAATGAGCTACAACTCACCCTAGCACCACCCTACCACCCTATAGAAGAATAAAAGAAGAATGGACTCTTGTACTAGGGAAAATGGTCCACTTTACAATGATATAGAATGATGTAGAAGAAGAAGATATACTAGACCATAACCCCAACTTTGACACAACCACCTAATGATGATCCTAGACCTCCCAACACTGCCTCTTCAACCCTTGGCAGATAGACACTAGTACAATTTGTACAATAATGTATTTACAATGACTAAGTACAATGATCGTATGTAGTGATGCCCACTTGAAGACTTCATATGATGAACTTCTTACTATTTTTATGCACCTTGGTTGCTGCTCTTTTCATGCTACCCTCTGCTGTACCTTTCTTTTCTTTTTTTCCATAGAAAGTCTAGTCCTTTGCAATCCTTTACAACACATGATCTAGCTTTTTCTTGCCTTCTAGGAGCTCGATATTGAATCTGGTGTATCTCTGTTATTTCAGATCCTAAATATCTTATTTTTAGTCCTATAGTAGTCCTCTGAGTCTCTTTCCAATGCCATAGATCTGACCCAATTTGGATTCTTCAAGAGCGAGTTATACCCAATTTCTCACAATGCCCTAATTATGGACTGTTTCAGCATAACGCACTTGTACGGTGTGCCACGTGTCACTGTTTCTTCATTTGGCTTTGAAATCGATAGAGAGAAAACTAAAGACTGTGCACTATATACCACATTTTACGTAATTCCAATCCGATACTCAGAGACAGAGTTATGACGATTTTACCAAGGTCACTTCTTAGAGATGAATTTCAGGAGCCTGCAAAAACCCTGAATTCCATAGATCATATCTCCAAAACTGTTGCACACCTTGATCTAAAAATTTTACTACAGCTTCCTCAGGATTTTGGCTTCATCTCATAAAAATTTCAGCTTCTGAACCTTCGTAGAAAGCAATTTATAGCAAAAATTCCACGATGACCTGTTTCAGATGGCCGAATCCCTTGCATAAAGAGGAAATGAGGATCACAATTTATATAAATGCTTAAGTTGAGATGGGCTTCAACAAGTGAACGTGGGAGATATTTTAGGAGCTTAAAAAATATTAATTATTACTTTTCAATGACCCATGCCCCAACTCCATGGGGTTTTATCGCACAAACTGGGGGTACAAACTTCAAACATGAATATCTCTCAAACCGTGGAGAATTACATGGCGTGCCATATATCAACGGAAACATCTCGACAAGTAGAAACCATCAAAAGCATTATTGACCCAGAATATCTTAATTTTGTAGGTCAAAATTCCCATGCAATATTGGGTTAGCCCCTGGTGCTGCTTGGGTTGACATCAATGACAACCACTGATCAACAATCTCCCCCTTTGGCATTGATGGCAACACAAGTACTCCCCCTGCGATCATGACACCTCTTCCTACAACATTCTCTCCCCATTTGACATCAATGGAAAATGGTAACTCCCTCTGAAACACAACCATCCTATGGACCTGTACACACTTCCACTCCCCCTTTATATTCTAAAAAACGGAAAATCTAATGAGAACTTGGGAGAATCCCAAGCTTTTGGCGAAGATATTCCAATGCTGGCGAATATCTAATATGTGATTCTTTTGGTGTTTCTTGGAATATTGATACTTGTCCAACTGCTTGCATAACATCTGGTTGGGAGGCTATTACATATAGAAGACTACTAATCATAGATCTGTACAACCTTTGATCCACATCTTTAGTTGAGTTGTCTATGCTCAATTTGCAACCTGTTACCATTGGAGTAAGGATGGGTTTGCAATCTTCCATTTTAAATTTCTTGAGAATTTCCTTCATGTACTTGGCTTGACATATAAATATTTCTTTCTCTTGCTGGGATATTTGAAGCCCTAAGAAGTATGTCAGCTCACCAATTAAAGACATCTCGAAATCACTTTGCACCTTTGTAGCAAACTTCTTACTTAGTCGATCATCATTGCTACCAATTATTGTATCATCCTCTTTAGCTATTAGACATGAATTAGTTGCTTCATCCAGAACATATATTTCATTTGGAGCTTGAATTGCTACAGCCACAATTTCACCATACACACCTTTCCTGATTTCACATTTCGTGGAGTTGAATAGTATTGTGTGTCCTTGATCACACATTTTTCCAACACTGAGAAAATTGTGATTCATGTTTTCAACCAATAGAACATTATTGGCTAGACAATATTTACTTTCGAGAGTGACAGTACCTGATCCTATAGCATTTGAAGATCCATCATGTCCAAAGGACACGATTCCATCCTTCTTATCTTTTAGAGATACAAATTTATTTCTATCTCCAGTCATATGCGTTGAGCAACCGATATCAACATACCACACATCTTTGTTATTTTGAGCCTTGAGAGCGAGAGCACAATTATCATTCTTCTTCTTCTTCCATGTTCGTTCATTCTGTGGCTTCGAAGATTCTTCTGGAGGATTTTCAAGTCTACAGTCTTTGGCTATGTGTCCAAAGTTTCGACATTTGTAACATTCAATATTATTTCTTAAATGTTCAAATCTATTGATGTTTCACTGAGCCCTGTGAGGTTCATATTTGACAGATCTCCTAGAATTTTATTCATTCCTAGGGTATGTGCGAAATTCTATAGCTTTAAGACAAAATTTTCCACATGAATAACAGTAGCCATAAAAAATATGTTGGTACCTGGATGGAAATTTTTGTCGAGGAATTGTCTTCCAAGGTTGTTCTTGCGAATCTTGTCCAATGAAGTCTACATGCATGTCAGATCTCATAGGTTCATTGTATTTTGTTTTAGAAGGTCCTGATTCTTCTTCTTTGTAACCGATGCCAGTTTTTTTTGTTGTAAGATCGTTGATTGTTGATGAGTTCTTCCAATGCCCTTGAGTTGTTGGCATGGTTTTGGATAATTTTTCCTTTCTTCACTTCCTCACGCAGCGAGACTACTTCAGCTTCTAATTCTTCCCTTTCTTGGTTGCTTTCTTCCAACTTGTTTTGAAGTGACTCTTCAATGTATTTGTGTTCTTCAACTTCAATTTTGAGACCTTGAACTTGCTCTTCAAGAGTTTTGGAATGGATCTTGTCCGCCTTGAGATCTTTTATAAGCTTGATTGCTTCCTCATAAAATTCGTCTATGGTCCATCCTTCTTCTTCGTTGTTTGATACCTCTTCCTTATTGTGCTTGGGTTTATTGTGCTTGGCCATAAACAATACTCTCTCATTGGCTTCTTCTTCACTATCATTGTCTTCATCGGATGATGAGCTATCTTCTTTAGAGAGAAAGTTCCTTTTGGATCCTTTCTTGTTGAATTTCTTAAAGCCTTTCTTTATTTTTGAGTTGCCATTACTTTTGTTTGGACATTTTGCTGCAAAATGCCCAACCTCATTACAGCTAAAACATATCAATAGAAGTTTACCTTTGAATTGTCCCTTACCAATTTGTATTTTTCTCGTGAAGTAAGCATATTCTTCATCTCAAAGACCTTCTTCATCATCTCCCTTTTCTTCACACTTGCAGGTGCATGTATTTTCAATTGAAGGTTGTTTATCCTTATTGGTTTTCTTAGATGCAACGAACGCAGTTTCTAGATGCGAAGTACCCTCTTCTTCATCAAGTCTCATTTCATATGCTATGATAACTCCATGTAATTCCTCTTTGTTGAGTTTGTCCAGATTTGCACAGTATTCTAAGACCGATACCTTTGGATTGAATCTCCCTAGTAACATTCTAAGAATCTTCTGTATAATAGTCTTCTCATCAACTGGCTCTCCCAATCCTTCCAGAGTATTGGTTATTTCATCAATGTATTGGAAGTATGCAGCAATTTTGAAATATTTTTTCATTCTGAGTTGCTCAAATTTTGCTCTATAGATTTGAAGCTTTGCTTCTTTGACATTTGAGTCACCTGCATATATATTCTGAAGCTTGTCCCGTACATTTTTGGTGGTTTTACAACCCAAAACCTTATGATAAGCAGATTCAATAAGCACATTGATAATAATATTTCTTTCTTTTGCATCATTTACCAAATTCTTCTTACCTTGTTCATCCGCGGTTGATGTAAATCCATTTTGAATAGTATCCCATACTTCGTAACCTTGCGCCAAGAGATAGACCTCCATTCTTCCTTTCCAAAGTGCATAATTATTTTCATTGAATAGAGGTACACCATTCTTGGTATGCTCCATGACCTCCTTCCAGCTATTAAACTGCTATTGAAGGAACCAAGCTTTGATACCAATTGTTGGAAATACTGAGAGGGGGGGTGAATCAGTATTCCTTTCAATTAGAGCATTAGTTAATCTTCAATTATTATTAGTGTTTGTACAATGATAGCAGCAAAAAAGAGGAACACAAATGCACACAGTTTTTAAGGTGGAAACCCACTCTGGGACAAAAACCACCTAATGCTTTTCTAATAATTCTTTAATATTCAACTCTAATTGAAAATAAAGCTCCAACTTCCTAGAATCTAGAAAAGCATTCTTCTCTAGCTCCCATTGGATGGACGCTCCAACACCTGAGATTCTTCAATATTCAACTGAACGAATTCCCCAACACCCAATGAGTTACAACTCACCCTAGCACCACCTACCACCTTATAGAAGAATAAAATAAGAATGGACTCCCGTACCAGGGAAAATGGTCCACTTTACAATGATATAGAATGATGTAGAAGAAGAAGATATACTAGACCATAACCCCAACTTTGACACAACCACCTAATGATGATCCTATACCTCCCAACACTGCCTCTTCAACCCTTGGCAGATAGACACTAGTACAATTTGTACTATAATGTATTTACAATGACTAAGTACAATGATACCTTTACAATGATCATATGCAGTGCTGCCCACTTGAAGACTTCATATGATGAACTTCTTGCTGTTGTTATGCACCTTGGTTGCTGCTCTTGTCATGCTACCCTCTGCTGTACCTTGCTTTTCTTTTCTGCCATAGAAATTCTGGTCCTTTGCTCCTTGACAACACATGATCTAGCTTTTTCTTGCCTTCTAGGAGCTCTATATTGAATCTGGTGTATCTCTGCTATTTTAGATCCTCAATATCTGATTTTCGGTCCTATAGTAGTCCTCTAAGTCATCTTTCCAATGCCACAATTCTGACCCAATTTTGATTCTTGAAGAGAGAGTTATACCCAATTTCTCACAATTCCCTAATTATGGATTGTTTCAGTAGAGCGCATTTGTACAGCATGTCACGTGTCATTGTTTCTTCATTTGGCTCTAAAATCGATAGAGAAAAAACTAAAGACTGTGAACTATCTGCCACTTTTTATGGAATTCCAATCTGATACTCATAGAGAGATTTATGATGATTTTACCAAGGTCACTTCTTTGAGATGAATTTTAGGAGCCTGCAAAAACCTTGAATTCCATAGATCATATCTCAAAAAATTTTGCGCACCTTAATCTAAAATTTTTACTGCAACTTCCTCAAGATTTCAGCTTTGTCTCATAAAAATTTCCGCTTCTGAACCTTTGTATAAAAATATTTAGAGCGAAAATTCCACGATGACCTGTTTCAGATGGCCGAATCCCTTGCATAAGGAGGAAATGAGGATCACAAATTATATAAATTCTTAAGTTGAGAGGGGCTTCAACAAGTGAACGTGGGAGGGATTTTAGTAGCTTAAAAAATATTAATTGTGACTTTTCAATGACCCATGCCCCAACCCCATGGGGTTTTAGCCCACAAATTGGGGGTACAAACTTCAAACATGAATATCTCTCAAACCGTGGAGAATTACATGGCGTGCCATATATCATCGGAAACATCTCGACAAGTAGAAACCATCAAAAACATTATTTACCTAGAATATATTAATTTGGTAGGTAAAAATTCCCATGCAATATTGGGTTATCCCCTGGTGCTACTTGGGTTGACATCAATGACAACTGCTGATCAACATTATGTTTTGTTGTCGAAGCAACAGAGAATGGTCCGCACACATCTATGTGAACTCTCTCAAGGATCCCCGAAGCTTGGTTCTCCTTCTCATGAAAGGTTGCCTTTACATATTTTCCCATAGTAAATCCATTCCATGTGTCTGACTATGCACGTGTACCCTTGGGAAGACTAGTAGAAATATGTTGCATGACTTTCAAGGCTCCATGATGAAGATGGCCCAATCTCCTGTGCCATAATTATCCCTCATCTCGGATCACCACTTTATCTGCCTTGCCCATCATTGTTGCGCAGCCATCTACCTCCATCTTGTAGATATTCTTAACTCAAATCCCTATCCTCTTGGCTTGTCCTATTTTTTTGTGTCACAAGAAACCTTTTCCTTCACTAAAACCATCATAGCCTTTATCCTCCAACATTGTGACTGAGACCAAATTTTTCTTCAAACTTGGTACATGCATTACATATTTTAATTGAAATTTTTTACCTGAATGCCTCTAGAAGGTAATGATACCAATCCCGATAGCACTATACCACCTGTCATCTCCCATTTAAATATTCATCTAGATATCCTTCTCCTCCAAGTCACTGAAAAGTTCCTTGTCTCCCGTCATGTGAAAGGAAGCGTCATTATCCAAATACCACACAAATCCCAATGCACTTGACACCATGCATGCGATCAATGAGAATTCAAGCTCAAATTGCGAGGTAAGAGCCGCACCAGCTGTAGATCCTCCAACCTTCTTGTTTTTCTTCTTTTTTGGACAGTTAGTAGCAAAATTTCCATGCTCGTGACAGTGAAAACACTTCACCTTGGACATGTCCTACTTCTTGCCATTCTTGGACTCAGATTTGGAATGGAATTTTTTCCCCTTCCCCTTCTTCGCCTTGGCAGCCAAAGCACAATCTTCTTCATCTTCATTCTTATATGAAGATCCATCTCTGGTTTTCTGTATGAACTCCTCCTGCACCAAATCTGACCACAGTCATTCCCAATATGGAAATTTTACCCTTCCATTGATAGAGTCTTGATAATTGTGCCAACTCTTTGGAAGTCCTAGGAGATCCAATCTCACCAAATCATCATTAGAGACAGTTAAAACAACGCTCCCCAGTTCATCCCAACATTGGACAAATTTTTTTAGATATTTTGGTATGGATTCGCCCTTCTCCATTTTGATCTTCCTCAGTTTATCTTTGAGCGCCAATTACCTATGGTCACTGCTACTCTCGAATATATCCGTCAAAACCTTCCACATAACATATGGTGTGGCTTTCCCATGGAGGCTTGAGAAATGTGGTCTCGTACTCCCTCCAACAGGATCCTCCTCGCCTTTTCCACTTTCTTTTTCCATGCATCAATATTTGTAGCATTTGTCACAACGGGTTTAGTAACATCATTGCCAATGAATTCCTTCAAGCCATTGTCTTCGAGTATTGCCTCCATCTTGTCCTTCCAAGAAATATAGTTTGATTTTCCCTCGAGTGCATACTCCAACCTCAAGACATTGAAATACATTTCAATCTTGAATCAGATGTAGCACCAAGAAAGTATTTTTGCAAATTCGAATTCTATCCAGTCATAAACTCAGCTCCTCCTTCACACTTCAAAATTGTGATTTCCTGTGCTTTGATACCATATAGAAATTATAAAAAATTCATGTATATCATGGATTCACCCAATCTAACAATGTAATAAAGTTAAATACTAAATTTCTTCTACAAATTTTTTGTGGAATTAAAAACACAATCGCTAATAACATGAAGTAAAGAAGAATCAAATCAAACACAACACAGATAATTTCCCAGGGAAAGCTTCCTGCTGAAAACCCAACTATCTTCTATTGTATATTTAGCATGGATCATGAAACAATTACATACAAAACTCTTCTCACAAGATCCCTCTAGTACTCAGGTAATTGTCTCACACTATCATACATAAAACTGACCTATACTTATCCAATTTACTGCCTCCAGAAAACTCGCCTTTTGTGCGCAATCCCTGATGAATGAAATCCATAAAAGATAGGAATTATGGCCTTCCTTGACTACGGAAGTATCATGGGCACTCCAATAGGTGCTTGGTTTCATGTGTGCAACCTAATAATTCTACAATTGATAGTCAACTTCCCTTTCACCTAGATCTCAACTGGGTCTCCATTGGATCCGACATGCATGCAGCTAATAATAGTAAATCCTCAGTTGCATGTGAGATCATTGATTGTGGATTAATTAATATTTAATTCAATTGATATCTAAATAGTGTATCAAGTAGTTACAACTAGCGCAACTGATTTAAACTGATTACAACCTGCATTAACTAATGCACCACTCCACTTCAAACTCTGTTACAACTAGAATTACTCTGCATGCCTCACCAACTACCTCTAACTCGAAATCCACTAGCTAACTGAGTTTATCACACTTAGTTAATTATTACAAGTTATTATTGAGAATATATTACAGTTTATTTTCCATATTAATTAAAGGGATAACTAAAATATACATGCACCAAAAATAGCACTGTGGGCCCCACCCTAGTGTAGGTGCTTAATGCGCTAGGCATGGTTGCTGAAATTTTCTTGTTGAATCTCAACACTCTGCGCCCTAATCCTTTTATTATATATCCAATACTCCACGTCTTTATATTTCATGGATTTAGGACTTTGTGCCTTAAATTCAATGGCTTCTCATCTACTTTCCTTTACTTCATGCTTCACCTTAAGGTACTGATTGTGAGCTCATACTCGTCTGATGGTTCGTTGGTAAGGTCTTCTTCCAAGACCTGCACACATCAGAATATCATAGATCAAAGGAATCAAATGAATTTCATAATTAACTTATTCAAATTTTACCAAGTATTGTGCATGACTTCCACAGTAATTTTGGTTTAGATAAATGACTTCCACGGCCATTTATAACTCGAGAATCCTTGTTGGAAGTGACCAAGTCCCCTGCCACATCATGCTTAGTATGATATTAAACACATATAATCATAAAAATCATGTATCATTCGTAAATCACAATTAACCATATGTTCCACATAACCATGATCATCCATGGATCTATGTTTCTCAATCTTGGATCACCATCCATGTCATACACCTATGTCCAAACTAGGATACCATAAGAGAAAACGTTGATAATATGATTCTAACCAAAATCAATTATTATACACACAACCATAGATATTATCATAAGAACATAGCAGCCAGATGACCCAAACTAGGTCTATAGCATATAATCATTCACATAAGTCTATCATGCATAATCTTATATCATTACATCAAAATCATCTTCTCTAGGTGTCACAAAACTAACCTTTCCAAGGTGGGACACTAAAAGGATGGACCCCATTATGTGATGATTCTCAAAACCACTTTCACTCATCGTTTTATAAAATCATGACATAATGATAGAGCCATCCTTTACATGGGCTTCCTAGTTAGATATGTGCTAGCATACGTTGTCCATGCTACCAAAATTGAGTAGGCTAGGGAGTCATATTTTGTCTTGCCATGAATTTGCGATGAAGATTCATTCTCCTTATTATTCGCTATCTTTTTGGATATATACCTAGAGGCTCCCACATGTTAAGTTGTACGGTTGCATTGCATGTTGACTATTTGTACCTTTTTGGCCTTAAGATGACTTCATTTGGAGTCATGTATAAGCCACTTTTTGACCATGTCTTTCTGCAAAATCGACCATGCAATCACTTAGCCTCTCCAACTTGACACCTTTTACCTATGGAAAGAACATTCCTTTGAGTGGAATTGACCAGTTTCGCCACCTTTCATTGAGCATAGGAACTTTCCAATCCCAGGAACTAGACCATCTGTATTTGGACACTCATTCTTTCCATTGTAATATAGGCATTCTTTTATTCCTTTTCAAGATTTAAAACATGAAAAAGGAAAAAAAAAATTATATATTCCAAAAATAGCGATAACGGGACATTAATTCCATGTTTGATGGAAACAAGAGTCATTTGTGTCGCCCTTGAAAAAAGCACTCAAAACAAGTATTTCATCCATTGGGATGGGTTGTAGTTTGACTTAGGAGAGCCATAACCTTTTCATTGAGTCAGTACACCTTTGGGTGGTTATCTCTTCCAATCACATGGAGAGTTTGTTTATGCCTCATGCATGAAAAACTTATACGTAGTTATCATATGCCTCCATACAGTCACATTTGAGTTGTGCTTTTGTTTAAGGGAAGTAAACCTAAGTCGACCTTTCTGTGGTGTCTCTTACCTTATTTTTAGTTAGCCATACTCGATCTATCAGAATTATGTTCAGTATCACGTCATTTATTTGTTCCTTCACTCGTGCCAGTTAAGAAGGTCTCCATTGACTTCTTGCTGGCGGGTTTTCTCTTATCGACTCCAAGAAATTTCTCTTAGATTAGGCCTAGAGCCGCAAACTGGCCCTATTTCCATCATTTATAGGTGACCTTATGCTGAGAATCAATCAGTATCATAGGTCTTTCGCTGAGTGGTGTCCCTTGTGTTCGACGTCAGCTTACATTATCAGACATTGGGATTCGTGCAACACCTTGGTTTCCATTTGACCATATTGGTGGATTCATCACCTCTGTGTTAGCTTTCACTATTGGTTGGTTCAGATGGTTTCTGTTGTGCACTAGACACATCTTTTATATGCCAAAAACGTGCTTCGAAATCGTTACTTCATATCTTCTCATCTGATTCCTTCCAAATTATTGGCCTGCGAGTTACACTCGCATTGGATTGTTTTGGGATGCCTTAATGCCTTCCTTCCAACACATATTTTCCCATCAACTATGACTCATTTCTATCATAACAAGATCTAGAGTCCTTTTTCAGTACCTTAGGGTTTGTAGTCATCAGTGGCAGACTCCTTTTCTATTGATAGTGAGAATACATTAATGTATCATGATTGGTAGATTCTCTCAACTATTCGACTTCAACTCATTTATTCCCACTTGTTAGATTGTACTGGGGTAACTTAACTCTCATCATCATTATTGGTGAGTTGTCTTGTTTTTGTTAACGGTATATATAAACGACTGATAATCAAGCGATTTCTCACATGGTCGAATTCAACTCATTCATTCCCATAGTGTAGAAATGTACCATCTACGGTCGGTGAAGACCTCAGGTTGTGTCAAAATTTTGGTTCACTTGTCAACTCTTTCAGTTTCTTTCAAGTGACACCATCCACCTTATGTGTTGCAGTTCATCATAGCAGAATACTATATGTTAGCACATGAGTTGCGTAAAGTACCACTATTCCACCTTTATGACTTGGTACTTTGAGGATCAGTTATATGACATCATCGATCAAACATCTCATTGAGCATCATTGATCATATTTTCTACTATATCTGGTATTGAGACATAGCCTTGACATGTCCGTATAAAACTATGATCAGATGATCCACTATGTACTTCTTAGTTCTCTTTGTACTTGTATACATATTAGCTACACTCTACACTTGATCAATGGACATGCTTTACTATCTCTGAGCATGGGTATGACCACCTCAGACATGATCTTTCTTTCTGATCTATTCCACTGGTTTTTGGCAGGTTGGAGGCTGGTGATCTCCTCCCAAGTCCTCACATGATTCTTTGATACAATTAATACATTTCAGATATCATGTACCCATTTTAACCTCATACATTAGGGGGCATATATTATAGCATCATTCAACACTCATGTATATATGATGTTCTATTTTATGGCCTTGGGCAACCCTTTCCCTTCAGAATTGATCACTTTATTTAAAAACAATGTCTTGAATTCCATACGTGACTTTTTCCTTCAAAAAAAGCGTGCATACGCGGGTACATCCATATATAACTTGCATATATAATTTAAAATATGAGAAAAATATAAAAAATCCTATTTTTTGGGTGGGGTTTACAATTTTCATTGAAATCCCACCTACAGGAGCCCATGGCCTAACTGTATCCCAACTGAATGAATTGATTTTGGGTGATATATATACACCTCATGGGAAGGCCTAAAGGGATGAAGATATAGGATATTTATATTATAGTCGATTGGTCCTCGATCAAGTCTGAGATTCACTGTTCCTCCTGCGCTCCCTGTTATAGGAAACCCTTGTTTCCTCATAGAGATTTTCATCTTCCATTATATCACATCCATGTGTATATGCTTGAGAGATGATTGTTGAGGCTTGGGTTGGACGGATCCAGAGGAAGGTTTCACTTGGAGTTGTTGGGTTTCCTGTGTTTTGGTATATTGGCTAACCAAAAGACAAGACAACATCAAAACCGCTTTGGGATCTCAAGATCTAGCCCTCCTGGATCCAGAGAGGGATCTCTCTATGCTGTTATAATGATATGTCTTGAAGGCTTTAGTAGTTGATTTTAGGCTAGTTATGATGTGCGGGGTTGTTTTTTTTGTTTGTTTGGTTGGAAAAATGTGTTTCATGTGGTATAGATAGAGCATGGGAATCTACAAGCCATTGGGCAATGGAGTCATGTTAAAGTCCCAAAAGTTCTGACTGAGAAGGAAGGGAAACCAAAGGGAAAATCTAATTTGGTCAAGGATTTGTTGAATAATATAGGTGAAATGGGATGACCATTAAGAACTAAGAGTGAAAACAAGCTAAACCCTTTCAAAATGGCTTAAAAGATTCGGGGAATGCCCTATTTCCTCCAGTAATCTCACTAATTTGTACTTAATCAATAGAAACACTCAAAGGAAAGAGAAATGTAGACTAAACCTTCATTAATAAATTATAGGATTCGGGGAACGTCCTATTTCCTCCTACAAGTTTACTGCTAAAGGCTCAATCAACAAAAACATACAATTGCATTCAAACAAGAGGGAACGCCTTAGACATCTAGGACTGCAATTATAGGGACCTTTAACACAATAATTACAATAAGAAATAGGGGGTATGATTGAAACAGACCTCACTGTCAAACTGCAAGCATTAATAATCAAAGGGAGATTTCAGATACAATATTCAGTGGTAAAGAAAGAGGGAACACCTAAACATTCTTTAGCACAACTGAATTAACCATTTCTGAAATAAAACAAACTGAATATTCAAGAGAGATATTAGACTACCCTATCATATTCAGTAGCAGAAAAAATATAAACAGTGAAGGATAAACATGTTAGAGGTTCTTCTAAGATACATTTCTCTACCTAAAATTTTTATCCTACTGTAAGTCAAAGTATAATGGAACAGAGTGATAAACGAGAGATAACATTAACAATAGAGATTACTTCACCATAACTAGGCTCAAGGATCCCAAGGTCCAGCCTCCTTCATCAACAGAAAACATAGAGATTTATGCACTCTTTCAGAACACCAATGCTTCTTCAAAGCAGCAATATGTATTACTTCAGAATTCACAAAATTCCAACCTTTTACAATGAGACTTAGAAGAGTCTTTATAGGGAAAAATGAGGAAAATTAGGTGAAGAAAGTTTTAAATGATCATTCAGAGATAGGAGAGGGCATTCGAATGCAAGAGTCTTCATAGGGAAAAATGAGGAAAAGTAGGTGAAGAAAGTTTTAAATGATCATTCAGAGATAGGAGAGGGCATTCGAATGCTCCATGTTCTGTCATAAACATAACATTAAATTTTAGACAGGATCAATAACTTTATAGCTTGTTGAGACCATTTTGATATGATAGAAATCACCCATAGGGTGTCCTTGAGAGGAAAAACCATATGGAGTGGTACTGTTATCTTCTTGGTGTGAGTTAAGTGAAGAATGGGCTATGAGAACTCCCATACTTCTAAATAATTGCTTCTGACAGTTTGTAGTAGCTTCCCTAGTGTAATAACTACTTGGCAGGCTTGTGTGCATGGGATGGGCTACGTCTGTGTCAGTCAATATTCTACACTAATAACTGCTCTGTCTCTTTGTACTTCAACCTGTTTTAACTCTGTTTATGCTTTCAATTTGCTGATTGCTCAAACTTCTTCTGTATTGATGCCCTTTGACGTTGTTTTGTGGCCCTGAGATTTCCATCTGCGCTTTTGTGCCACCTTTGTGACTGTAAAACATTAATTCCTTCATCGACCATGAAAAAACCTACAAACACACGAAAACAAATTATAAAATCCTGTGGGCTGGGTTTAAACTGCTTGCAGAGGCTCTGGGGTGGCGGAGGAGCAGTGAGGAAGAATGTGATTGCAGCGGAAAATGGATGAAAAACCTGGCAGAGTAGCTAACCAGGTGCTTTGGAGTTTTGGGCGCAAGGATGAATGTGGACCATTAGATCAGGATGACCAACGGTGAAGATTGGTTAATGAAGTCATTTGCGAGATCGGTGAAATTTTAGGTGAATGAAGTCGCGATATAACGTGGACCGTTAGATCAAGATGATCTACGGCTATGATTTAAAGTGAAAATGACGTTGCGGGGGAGGGTAGGTGGTATGGCGGAAAACCGGCAGCGGTTTTTGCAAAACGAAATGGGGGGGGGGGGCAGTTTTAGCTTTTGGAACGTGATATAGGTTAGCTTTTGACACGTGGATTTCTAAAACCACCTTTATCATGTAAAAGTTTCGCACTGTGGGAAAAACTCAAAAATTACGTGAGATTGATCGTCAACCATTGGATGCGATGGATGAAGAGCTGCGGGGTAAAGTGTATGCGGGGCCCATTGTTACACAAAAAATTGTCACCTTGAAATTCTGCTAACTGTATGAGCTCATTATCACTCATACTTCCTCCTTTGCAAGTCTAACATATCAGTTCCTCATGTCAAGCCTTGAAAATCAGAGAAAAGTTCCTAAAAATATCTTAAACTTTGGTGTCGCACTTTCTCTCTATCTTGCCTGCGGTCCCGCACCTAATGTTCAGCTCTCTTGCGTACCTGAACGCACTTTATATGTGTTAAAGGTGCAGACCCATGTAAGATCAAAAAGGCGCAAGTAAAATCCAAAAAGCTCAATAAAAGTGAATTCTAGAAGCTTCTAGAATGTATCTTGCGGTGGTAGAACCGCTCTTGTGAGGTGCATGTATCCCTTACCTTATGGAGCTAACCCCTTGATGTGAGGAGCTTATCCCTTTGAATGAGGATTCTATCCATTCATAGTTGGAACAGAAAACATCCTCTTTTCCACTATAAAAAGAGGCATTGGGTAGCCTCAAAGGGTTAAGTTTTTGGAGATTGAGAATTGAGGTCAAGCTTAAGAATATTTGAGGTTAAGTGCTGTTGAGATTTAGACTCAGTTGACTAAGACTTTTGTGAGGAAATATTTCATACCTCTATTCATCTTGGTTGGAGGAGTGCAGAGCTTATCAAAGTAAAGGAGATTCCTGCTTCGAACCCCGGAAAGTCCTGTGCAACATCAAGGCTCAGGTTGTAAGGATTTTCTTCTTTTGAAATTAATACAAATATACTCATTTTTCTCAATAAGCTTTCAGTAAATGGTTTATTTCATAGATTCCTTGATCACTACGATAAGCATGGTTTATGATGATTTCTATACAGGTGCTATGTAATATTTTTCTTGTTTGTGACTGCAGGTTTACGAGGAAAACTCCTTCAAGCGCGCGAGGGACAACAACGACTTCAAACAAGCACTGGACAAACGGTAAGTCCTTAACACCTCAATAGAGATTTTCATGGATCATATATTCTTAGAGAAAGATTTGTTTATTTTGCTGTTTTTTTCTAGATAAATTTAGTACTAGGGAGATCGGTCTTGTCCGCAAGACGGATTTATCCACCAACAAATTGGCGACTCCACTGGGGAAAGAACTTGTTGTTTTTTGTTATCTTTTATTTTGATTTGAGGAAAAGTTTTTCCTGGTTTTTGATTGATGGATATCTGCCTGGGTAGCTTAGGTTTTCTCTGTTTTTGAAAATTTTGAAATCTTTTAAGTTTTTCTTGAGCTTTTTTGGGGACCGCACTTTGTTCTTTTACACAGTGCGGGAAGTTTCACACTTTCCTTAAGTAAACAGTGTGGGACCGCACCTGTTACTTCTGGAAGCCTACGGACCCTGTTAAATTTTGGAAAAACTCCAAATTTATTTTTTCCAGTTTAGTTTAGATTTAGTTTAGGATTCTTAGCATCTACCCAGATCTGTATTTTTCTGCCAAAAATCCCTTGTTTATGAATTTCTTTCAGTAATTTTTCATCTCATCAATCTCCATTAAGTTAATTGGGTGTTTTGAGTCTCTTTTTTGAGAAATTCTTAATTTTATTTCCTTTGGTCATTACTTGGAGGTTTGTCACAGTCTTTTCACAATTTTGCATCTTTTTTCTTTTATTTTTGCAAAAAAAATTCCCCCTCATTCCCGGGGGGGGGCTAAATTGTGTATGAGTGTTAATCGCCTTTGAGTGTTTTTTGATCTTTGGAACTCTCACCCGATTTTCTTGACTTGCACTTGATTGGTTCTTAGATTACATTAGAATCATATTGTGTTTGAGAATTCTCTTGCATAGATCACATTTGCATAATTAGAATTCTCATTTTCAGAATATGAATGAAAAATGTGCATAGATTACATTTGCATACTTTTCAAGTGAATTGTGCATAGATCACAACTGCATAGTTTACATTCTGAAAAAGCAATCGTAGATTTAGATCAGTTTTCTTTGATTTGAATTTAGATGTTTTTATGCTTGTTTTAAAAACACAAAAATAAAAAATTGTTTTGGAATTCATTTGCATTAGTTTTTCTTGATGAAATTAGTGCATTAGAGAATTTGTTATATTTTCTCTTAGTGATCAATTTTTTGCATTGTTGAACTGAATGGAAACTCTCTCCTTACTTTAGTTAGGATTCATTGAATTGAAAAGATTACATTATCATATTTTATTGCATTCAGTTTTGGGTTGGGTCATAACACCATTGGTTTCATATCCATTTACCCTTTTGAGTAATAACAGCCTAAATAACACAGCGCTTAATTAAAATTCATCTAGTAATTTTTACATTTTTAGGGCTCTTTCCACCAATCTAGCTCAGGATTAGTGCTTTGGAATAGGTTGTCGTTAACTTTCCAAAGCAACTAAAACAAACAAGTAGATAAATCTTGCGGTAGGAAATAAATCCAATTGTAATTGGTACAATCTGGGAAGCTTCTCTTAAAGGAGTTAATCACGAGATCATGTCCGAACCTTTGAGACAATTAATTCTATTTCATTGGGAAATATAGAAGATTTTGCGTGCATTACAAACGGTAAAACTCGGATTAACCATTGTCGAGGAGCCTGGGGTCACTTGTCGGTAAACCTCGGATTGACCATGTCGAGGAACCTTCAAGGGGATTGAGCTTTGTTACTCTTCCCTTGCGCGTGGAATCGAATCGTAGACTATTCCCCCAGTTGTATTTGTTACTGTTGGTAACCTTAGTGTCCATAAAATTAAGATTATTTCCTAAGGTGACAGTGAAGGAAAGATCTCACTGTACCTGGAGCAGACTTCGACTAGACTCACTTGGACTCTCTGGGGGGTTCTCTTCACACGAGATGGTTTTGTGAGAAACTTGTGCCAGTCTGTTTCATTAAGCAGGTTGTCGGGGTAACTGTTCCAACCACCCTTTCTGTATTAAATTCTACAATGTTGGATTTCATCACCAACTAGTGTTTTTAGTACGGGAAGTTACTGTTTGTGTGTGGTTTGACTCCTAGATTTGATAGCGTGTGTTAATTTGTTTGTTTTTACTTTTAGAGACCATAGGTGTGAATTGTGAATTTTAATTGTTAGATGTGAATTGTGAAGTGTTAATTTTAGTTTAAAATTGTTAATAAAATTCACTGAAGTTGAATATAATGGCAACTGTTCCGGAATTTACCAACCAAGGAACCCCTCTTAACGAGAATCCTAGTACTTTTCCTTGCTTTGGAAATGTTGGTCCTCCTTATATAGCTACTTTTTCATTACCTGGATTTACAATAGGTTTACCGATATGGTTATTTTCAACTTCGTTGGCCCCGAATACTCCAATTGTTCCACCTCAACCGGATGCTTCACTTCAACAGAGTTCACCATCTCAACATCACCAACCTTCTGTTGACCCTTTACCTTCTTCGCCTAATATTTCTTCCTCCATTTCTTCCTCTTCACTTGGTAAAAGCCTTGATGCTAGTAACAAGGTGGCTAAGAAGAAGAAGAAAGGGAAGAAGAAGAAGAAGAAGAAGCAAGATAAGAAAGAAGTCAACGAACCAACCATGGCTATAAGTGTTAGTTGTGTTGAGGAAACCTCCAACATGAATAGTAAACCCAAATACCCTTGCAGGCTTTATAAGGGTGACCACTTCCTTATTAATTATCCTGATATTTCAAAGGTCTTGGAAGTATGGTCAGAAAAATCTCATCAACTTTCCGTTGATCCATCAACCAGTGATAGTCAGGTTCCTGGGAAAAAGGGTAAAGTTAGGTTTCCTTGTAAGTTATGCAAAGGGATTCATCAAAATCACATTTTCCCTCACATGGATGAAGCCTCAAAATTGTTGGAAAACCTTACTGTTCCACAGCAAGAATTTCCAACTGGTTACCGTAAACTTTCTCCCAACCTACCGTCAACTGACGGAGTGATTGATCTAATTTCAAGTATAGTCGATCCCACTCTTCCATTGGAGAGTGAAACTCATATCACTCAGGTTGATGATCCATTAGTTGATCAAGTGGTTGATTCGATTTCATATTCAGTCGATCCCATTCTCCCTGTAGAGAGTGAACTTCATACCGCTCAGGTTCTTCTTGTTACATCATATTCTTCTACGCCGAGGGGCATTTCACCTATTTCTATAGAACCCCCTCCAAGTACTGAGGTCTTTTCCTTTGATTGGAATAGACTAACATAACCCCGTCTTCCTTCCTCTATCCCTTTCCAAATCATTGTGAAGTTGGGTGGTAGGGACATACACCGCACACAGGTAGATGAAAGTGCTTCTGTTAGTATTTTATCCTCAACTGCTTGGAAAGCTTTGGGTTCCCCTCAGCTTGTGCATATTATGCAGAATATGAAAGCTTTTAACAGAACCATTAGTGAACCTTTAGGGATCATTCCTAAGTTATCTATTACTTTGGAAGGTAAAACTATCTGTATTGATCTTATGGTAGTTCGAGGTCCCTTGGATTTCAATTTACTCCTTGGGCGAGACTATGTTTATGCAATGAAAGCTGTCGTATCGACACTCTTTCGCGTGATGTCTTTCCCTCACAATGGAAATATTGTGACTGTAGACCAACTTTCGTTCCCTAGTCTTGATTCAACTACCAATGATCCGAAATCCCTGAATGTTCCTCATACGCAAGTGGTATCTACCCCGCCATGAGTTAATTATGTGGCAACTAGTCCCATGTTTTCAATTACCGATGTAAGTGAGCCTCTCATTGTTTTCTCGTCTTCCTTTGACTTAGATCCAGTAATTGACATGGAAAACTCTATGGGATTGTTTGAACGCGATGTTATTATCCCTTTTGAGTCCCTTGACATGTGTTCCTTCCAGAGAACTATTATTCCTTCTGATGAAGACCTCTTGGAAGCCATGATCAAGGTGTGTCCAATGACATGTGTTTCTTCAAGTTGGAAGCCATGATCAGTGTCTCTGAGGATGGTTCCTTTTACTGTGTCAACCTTATTAAAAAATGAATCAGTGAGTCCGAGGATAGTTCCTATTACTGAGTCAACCTCCTTAAAAAATGAATCAGTCGGCGGTGAGGAGAGTTCCTTTTACTATGTCAACCTCATTAAAAAATGAATCAGTGAGTTTGAGGAAAGTTCCTTTTACTGTGTCAACCTCGTTAAAAAATGAATCAGTGCTTCTGAGAATAGTTCCTTTTACTGTGTCAACCTCGTTAAAAAATGAATCAGTGGTTGGTGAGGAGAGTTCCTTTTACTGTGTCAACCTCGTTAAAAAATGAATCAGTCGGCGATGAGGACAGTTCTTTTCCTGTGTCAACCTCATTAAAAAATGAATCAGTAGGTAGATTGTAGAAAGTAGTTTCAGAGGATAGTTCCTGTTACTGAGTCAACCTCGTTAAAAATGAATTAGGTATGAGGACAGTTATTTTCCTGTGTCAACCTCATTAAAAAATGAATCAGTGGGTAGATTTTAGAAAATAGATACGAGGAAAGTTCCTTTTCCTGTGCCAACCTCGTTAAAAAATGAAACAGGTGTCTCCGAGGATAGTTCCTTTTACTATGTCAAACTCGTTAAAAAATGAATCAGTGGCGAGTGAGGATAGTTCCTTTTACTGTGTCAACCTCGTTAAAAAATGAATCAGTCGGCGATGAGGAAAGTTATTTTCCTGTGTCAACCTCATTAAAAAATGAATCAGCAGGTAGATTATAGAGAGTAGATTGATAAATTAGAAATAAGTAGTTTATGAGGATGGTTCCTATTACTGAGTCAACCTCGTTAAAAAATGAATCAGGTATGAGGATAGTTCTTTTCCTGTGTCAACCTCATTAAAAAATGAATCAGTTGGTCAGAGGATAGTTCCTGTTACTGAGTCAACCTCGTTAAAAAATGAATCAGGTATGAGGATAGTTCTTTTCCTATGTCAACCTCATTAAAAAATGAATCAGTAGGTTATATAGGTAGATTTTAGAGAGTAGTTTCTGAGGATGGTTCCTGTTACTGAGTCAACCTCGTAAAAAATGAATTAGGTATGAGGAAATTTCCTTTTACTGTGTCAACCTCGTTAAAAATGAATCAGTGTATCAAGAGGAATGTTCCTTTTACTGTGTCGACCTCATTAAAAAATGAAACACGTTTCCATGAGCATATTTTTTCTCTCTGTGTCAAGCTTGTTAAAAAATGAAACAAATCCTCCCCTAATTGAGTCGAGTCTTTGACTAGATCTCGTGAATGTTAAGTCATATATTTAGGTTAGTTATTTTAGTTTTTGCATAATTTTCCTACAATTTTAGGTCGGGTCTTTCATACAATCTCGTAAATGAACCTTCGTTCCATCCAGCTATTAATTACCAGTAGTGTACTTAGTTGAATGAAATGAAGCTGGGGGGGCATGCGCTCTAGCAGTTACGCTTAGGGGGCATCAAGAACATTTTTCTCTCTGTTTCAAGCTTGTGTAAAAATGAAACCGCTCTGAAGCATAGTTTTTCTCTGTTTCAAGCTTTTGTAAAAATGAAACCTATCTTGAGTCAATTTCGGTTATTTTCGAGACTCGTTAAACTCATGAAAATCCCGAGATTATTTTGCTATCTTTCATTCTCGTAAAACACATGAAAATGCCGAGTTCTTTCCATCTTTTACTGCTTGTAAATTAAATTGAAAGTCGACCACAGGAGTATATTTTTATCCCTTTTTTGAACTCGTTAAAACTTACGAAAAAGTGAAAACCATGAGTACATTTTTATCCCTTTTTCGAACTCCTTAAAATTTACATAAAAAGTGAAACTACTGAGTATAATTTTATCACTTTTTCAGACTCGTTAAAATTTACGAAAAAGCGAAAACTTGGAGTCCTATTTTAGCTCTTTTCAGACTCTCGAAAATTGAAAAGATTGTCGAGCACTTGATTATTCGAACTCGTTAAAGTAAATGAATAATCGTCCCTTCAGTATAAGTTTACCCCTTTTACGGACTGAAATGGACTATTTACGAAAAAGGTATACGTTGACTAATTACGGTCAATAGAGTTCTCTCCAGCATTATTTTATCCTTTTTCGGGCTCGAGAGACTAAATTTACGAAAAAGTACACCCATGGAGTTTTCTTAAGTTTTTTCTTCTGACTCCCTAAAAATGAAAAACATCGAGTTTCTCCTATACTGGACTCGTTAAAATTTAACAGTAAAGGACCTGTTTAATTTTCAACAGGAACGAACCACTCCTTCTTAGGGTTCGAATCTTAAACTAAGTTGGACTCGTCCGAAGGATGAGCTTATAAACAAGCAAATGTTATCCTCCTCAAGCTTGTCAAAAATAAAGAGGTACTTGCCAGAAATGGTGGGGGAAAAGAGAGAAAAATGAACCTGTTTGTTGTATTTTGATTATTCGAAAAACCGTTAACCACTCTTGAACACGACACTTTTGTTCACCTGGGTTGGGAAAATCCTTTGCCTAACAGTTAATCAAACCATATTGAAAGTCTTCAGCCGGTTTCTGGGTATTAGCTTTGGGTCAATTGTCACCAAACCATCTGCAGTGTCGTTATGTGTTCAAGAGGACAGTTCAAATAAACCATTCATCTGCAAAATATCTGTCATCCATTTTTTACCATCCCTAAGTCAGTCCTTGCCAATATATTTTCAAAACTTGATCTATGATTTCGTGTTGTGGGCTTGCCTACAACAGATCACTTTCTATCGACGACAACTCATTATCTAGGAAGTTGATCTAGAAATCGTCAGTACCTTGAAATCTGCATGCCTCAATGGCAGGTTTCTCGCCTTCGACGACAGGTTGCATCATTGACCTTCGATCGAATGATTCCGTGACGTGTTCGACTTCAGCTCATTCATTCACATTTCATGGATTGTACTGAGTACTTTGAGAGCCATTGACATTACTGGTGGTTTCTCTCACACTTGTTAACAGTTTACATTATTGACTGGTAATCAAGTGGTTTCTACCATGTTCAACTTCGACACATTTATTTCACATGGATAGAATCATACTGATTCGAGAAGTGGAAATCAAGACCCTGGATCTAGTTTCTACCATCCAGGCTGCGAAGAATTTTGTCATCTTACAGTAGAATATTTACAAACAAATGGTTGCATCCATACTGTGTCTACACATGTCCATACTGTGATGTACTCAAAATCATTCCTGTATCAAAACAGTTTGAATTAGTTAGTTTTGATCCGAGCATAGGAATGCCTACCTCAGCGATGATATATATATATATATATATATATATATTGCATTGAATGTTTTTACAGGTTCTGACTGGGGTGACCACAGGATGATCCTTGAAATGATAAATTACTGCACTCTTCATATATGACAGACTTCAGCATCATCTATTCCAGAATTTTCACTTTAGGGGGCAATCTGTTACACAAAAAATTGTCACCTTGACATTCTGCTAACTGTATGAGCTCATTATCACTCATACTTCCTCGTTTGCAAGTCTAACATGTCAGTTCCTCATGTCAAGCCTTGAAAATCAGAGAAAAGTTCCTAAAAATCTCCTAAACTTTGGTGTCGCACTTTCTCTCTATCTTTCCTGTGGTCCTGCACTTAATGTTCAGCTCTCTTTTTTACCTGAATGCACTTTATATGTGTTAAAGGTGTGGACCCTTGTAAGATAAAAATGGAGCAAATAAAATCCAAAAAACTCAATAAAAGTGAATTCTAGAAGCTTCTAGAATGGATCTTGCGGTGGCAGAACCGCTCTTGTGAGGTGCATGTATCCCTTACCTTAAGGAGCTAACCCCTTGATGTGAGGAGCTTATCCCTTTGAAGGAGGATTCTATCCCTTCATAGTTGGAACATAAAACCTCCTCTTTTCCACTATAAAAAGAGACATTGGGTAGCCTCAAAGGGTTAATTTTTTGGAGATTGAGAATTGAGGTCAAGCTTAAGAACATTTGAGGTTAAGTGCTGTTGAGATTTAGACTCAGTTGACTAAGACTTTTGTGAGGAAAGATTACATACCTCTATTCGTCTTGGTTGGAGGAGTGCAGAGCTTATCAAAGTAAATAATATTCCTGCTTCGAACCCCGGAAAGTCCTGTGCAACATCAAGGCTCAGGTTGTAAGTATTTTCTTCTTTTGAAAGTAATACAAATATACTCATTTTTCTCAATAAGCTTTCAATCAATGGTTTATTTCATAGATTCCTTGATCACTATGATAAGCATGGTTTATGATTATTTCTATACAGGTGCTATGTAATATTTTGCTTTTTTGTGACTGCAGGTTTATGAGGAAAACTCCTTCAAGCACGCGAGGGACAACAACGACTTCAAACAATCATTGGACAAATGGTAAGTCCTTAACACCTCAATAGAGCTTTTCATGGATCATATATGCTTAGAGAAAGATTATTTTATTTGGTTGTTTGTTGCTAGCTACTTTTAGTACTAGGGAGATTGGTCTTGTCTGCAAGAATGATTTATCTGGCCAACACCCATGGTGGAGAAAAGGTTTCATGACGCAATACCACGAAAACCAAGGTTTAAATAGAATAGGCGGAAAAATTGACCTTTAGTGTTAAAAGGTAAAAGTTTATGCATGGGAAAATACATAGGAAAAAGGTGAAAATGAGAGGAAATGGGGGCGTTGGTGGTGGGACCGAGAGTACGGAGGAAAAGATCGACGGGTTAAATGAGGGCCGTCAGATCATGATAGAGATCAACGACAGAGATTTAAATATGGGTCGATGATGAAGGGATTATGAACAGAGCACGATACAATATTAGTCGTCAGTTCTTGTGGATTTGACGATCGAGATTAAAATGGTAATCGACATCGGAGGAGACAAGGAAAATGGACTAAGTCTTTTTGTTTTTCCAATGCGATGGAGCGATGCGACGTGGGTCATCCGATCTGAAGAGAGATTGACGATGGAGATTAAATCAGAGGTCGGGACGGTGGAGGCTCATGTGATGGAAGGGCACGATGCGATGAAACGCTAGTCGTTGGATCTGGCGGAATGAACGGCTAGGATTAAATCGAGGATCATGCATTGGAGGTGAAAAGCGAACAGGACTTTGGATTTGCGATGCACGATTCAAGCGCTAGCCATTCGATCTGAAGGATGATCGACGGTCAAGATTTAATTGGTGGGGAGATGACGGAGGGCTATGGGTAGAGTGTGATGAGATCATGGCCATTGCTTCTTGTGGATTCAACCGTCCAAATAAAATCAGTGGGCGCAAGTGATGAGTGCAGCGGAGAACCAATGGAGTGATGCGATGGAACGCTGACCGTTGGATCTGAAAAAATCGACGGTGGAGATCTAATCGGCGACCAGCAGAAAAGTGAAAAGGGGAAAATATTTTCAAAGAGCGATTGAATCATGGTCGTTGGTTCTTGTGGATTCAACGGTTAGGATTAAATCGGTGATCGGAGGAGAAGGGGCTCATCGCATTGGAAGAATAAAGGAAAAGTCGGGAAAAGGAAGCTATGATTGCGATTAGCGATAAGGGCTAGCGCCTGGTTATGGCTCTGGGTCACATGCGGAAAAGGAGCCAGGGCTAAGGCCGAAAGGGGCTTAAGGCCTTAGTGTAAAAATGGGTTTTTTTGGCCAAAAATGAAGGTTTTTCAAGGCTTTTTTGGCTTTCGATAAAGGGGAAAGGGGTGTTTTAAACCTATAAAAGGGATTTTTAGAGGTTTAAAGGGATTTTGGAGGCTTTTAAAGGGTAATGGAGGATCAAAAGATGAAAATAAGGCTTTATGAAAATGAAGGGAAATAAGTGGACATGGGAAGTTTCAGTGGCCTTTGGAACAACTTTATTTGGTGAATCAGCATGGCTTTAATATGGAAATATCAGTGAATATGAACCTCCAGGATAGGAAAAACATAAGACTTCAAGGATGATAGATTTTCAAAGGAAATAAATCTCTTGAAGGCTTGAAAAAAAATTTAGCCACCACTAGGTATATCAAAATTTATAGGTGGCTAACAGTGGCTCCACTTGGGGAGGACAACTTGCCCTTTAGGTGTCCAAAACCTTAGTAATCTCTGTATTTAGTAGACCAGTGCCTTTCCATTGGGAAGCATTTCTTCTTTCCTTGATTGGCCTTCTTTTGATCTGATAGCCTTTGCAGCAACCTGAAAAAACTGTCATTCTTTAAAACAACATCTCTACCTACCCATTCCTACTGTCCTAACATTTTTTTCTTCCTTTGAGTGCACTTGGACTGGAAAACGCTTTTCCAACTTTTTATTCTACAAACAGAAAAATAAACCTATATAATGCTACCCTTATTTCTCCATGAGTTCATATTAAGCAGTTGAACTCATAATTTTCTCTACCTAATCTAATATCTTTCAGGATTAAACAGTCTGACAGATTTTCATTCTCTATATTCTAAAACAGAAATTGAAACACAACCAAACCAAGATTAGACTGTCTGATTTGCTGTGGGTCCATGGCATAAAGACAAGCTGCACATGAACTGAAACTAGAATAAATTAAAACAAAACTTGGAAGGTTTAAAGAACTGGAATTCAACAACATTATTCCTTCTTGCCGTGACTCAGATTTTGAGCTTTTTAGAGTCACCTTTCTTTCTTCATTTCAGCTCTGGTTTTGATCTTGTTAGAGTTGTTCTCTTTTACTTTGCTGGTTCAAGTTTTTAGCATGTTAGAACCAGTTCCCTTCTTCTCTTTGGCTCAAGTTTTGAGAGAATTAGAGCCATATTTCCTTATGATTCTAGGTTCGGATTTTGAGCACGTTTGAACCTCTCTTTCTTCTATCCTAATCTGTCCTACTGATAAGCCAAATTAAAAATTTTGGCAAATTTTCTTCACTATCCTATCAGCAGTAAATTGAAACCTGCCCAATCATGATTAGGCTGTATGATTAGACAACAGTTCTTTTTAAAGTATTGGCATTTGAGCTTGCACACTTTCATATTTTCCTTTCTTTTTGGTATGGGGCTATACCTTTCTTGTTTTATTTCTGCCCTCTTTTTATTTATTTATTTATTTATTTATTTATTTTTGTATTTTTCTTTATGCAAATGGTATGTACAATGGATAAAAAACTCTGAAACTAAGACTCTTGACAGAAATAATGTTTAATCATCCTGCCATTGATAGGACCTCCTAACACTTCTTCACCATTCAGCTCTTGCAGGAAAAATGCATTATGCCCTCTTATGGAGTGAATAATGTAGGGCCCTTTCCACAGATTTTCAAAATTACCATGTTTTCCTTTCTCTTCCCTCCTTGAATCCCATTTGAGAACCACATTCCCAACTTGGAAGTCATTTTCTTTAGTCCTTCTGTCAAATAACCTTTTGATGTTTTCTCGGACTGTTTGAGTTCTCTGATAGACTTCCTCTCTGGTCTGTTGTAAGTGGATGGTTTGATTGATCCTTCTCTTTATATCATTTTCTTCAACTTGGACTTCTTGAAGGAGTTTCATGACTGGAACTCCTAAGGATGTTGGGAAAATAGCATCCATGCCATAGACCAGCTGATAACGGGACATGTTGATTGACTTTTTGGTGGTTAATCTGTTAGCCCAAAAGGCATGAACAAGCTTACTATGCCATGCTTTCTGGTTCTACTCCAACATATTTTTGATGATGTTGATCAGGCTCTTGTTTGAGGATTCAAAAATTCCATTTCCTTGGGGGTAATAGGCAGTGGAGTGACCCAAGGTGATCTGATATTTATGGTAGAAATCAACCATATTCTTGGATTTAAAGGCAGCAGCGTTGTCTGTGATTATTTTCCTAGGACAGCCAAATCTGGACAATATGTTGGTCTCAAGGAATTTAATAATGACAGAGTCAGTAGCATTCCTAGTGGGTATGGCCTCTATCCATTTGGTAAAATAATCAGTGGCTGTGAGGATCCATTTGTGCTGGGCTGAGGAGGATGGATGGATTTCCCCTATAAAGTATAAACCCCACTGTTGTAAGGGTGCTTCAACACTAATGGGTTTCAAGGGCAAGGGCAAGAGTTTTCTTCTACCATCAAAGATTTGGCACTTGTGGCAAGACATTACTAGTTTTTGGGTGTCTGGAAAAAGGGTGGGCCAATAGTAACCTGATCTGAGGATTTTGTTTGTTGTGGTCTTCCAATTTAAGTGCCCTCCACATTCTCCTTCATGCATTTCATGCATGATTTTTCCTACATCATTCTCAAGTAAACATTTCAATAGTATCCCAACAACATTTCTCCAATATAAAACTCCATCTATCATGCAATAATTTAAAGCCTTCTATTTTACAAATCTAGCTTTTGATTTTGACAAATAAGGAGGATCATTTAAATAAAGCAGCACATAAATGATTTCAGCATACCATGGAGATTTCATGAATGTTTCTTCAGTAAATGGTGTTGGGAACTCTTCTATATCTTCTAAGGCATCAACCATATTCATATCTAGAGCTTTGAAATTAGACTCGGCCATGATTTTTGCTAATCCTTGTCCCTTGATGAGTTTAGTAGGCCTGATTTCTAAGTCATATTAAAGAATAGTGGCATTCCATTTTCCCCTTTTACCATCGGGGTCCTGACTTAGAATATATTTAACTACGGTGTGTGGCACAAAGGCAATGATATGTGAATGTAAAATGTACACCCTGAAATCCTTTAATGCTTTTACCAGAGCCAAGGCTTGCTTCTCCATGATATTGTATTTGAGTGGGGCATCTCTTAAGGCTTTACTGAAGAAGGATATAGGTTTCTCTTGCCCCATGCTATTCTTCTGCAACAATACCGCAACTATTGTATGTTCAGATGCAAAGGAAAAAATATAGAAATCTTTGGTGAAATCAGGACTGATAAGGACTGGTGCTTGAGTGAGGGCTTGCTTTACCAGCTCGAATGATTGTTTAGCTTGCATTTTCCATTTAACACCTACTTCTTTCCTGAGCATGTTAGTGATGTTTCTTAATAGCTCAACCAGGTTGGGGATGAACCACCTCAAAAAATTAATATTTCCAATGAAAGACTGTAATTCTTTGAGATTTCTAGGGTGGCTGATATTCTGTATGCCATAAATTCTTTTAGGATCTATCTTGATCCCTTCTTCAGAGATTATATGACCAAGAAGCTTTCCTTATTGGAGGCCAAAGAGTGTCTTTTTGGGATTTAAAGACAAACCAAATCTTCTGCATTTCTCAAAAAATTTCCTTAAATGTTCTTCGTAATGTCATCAAGGTAAATGATTATAAAATAGCCTATGTCTTCTGAGAAGGCTATGTCCATGGCCCTCTGGAAGGTGGCCCCTGCATTCATCAAACAAATGGCATTTTGACATACATGAATGTCCCCCATGGTGTGGTAAAGGTTGTTTTATGCTGATCACTTGGGAGGTCTAACACTTGATTATAACCCAAGAACCCATATAATAATGATATTATTTTTTACCCAACTACCCTTTGAAGAATGTGGTCCATTTTTGGCAAGGGGTAGTTATCTTTCAGAGAAGCTCTATTAAGGTTCCTGAAGTCAATACACAACCTGATCTCCCCTGTCTTCTTCCTAACAAATACAATATTGGAAACCCAGTCTGAGTATCTGAGAGGGACAATGATCCCTGCCTCATACATCGTCCTAATTTCCCTTTCATTGCAGGCAGTAAAACAACGTTTATCCTCCTTAATTTTTTTGTGAAAGGTTTCTGATTTTCCTTCAGAGGAATTTTGTGCCGGATGATGTTGGTGTCATAAGATTTCAAATGTTTATAGTTCCATGCAAAAACATCTATAAACTCTTTGAATAGTGCTATGTATTGCTATTTGATGTGGGCAGGAAGGGTGCTAGACAACTTAATCATTTTAGGCTCAGTTGGGCTACCTATGTTGTGCTCTTCCACATTAGTTTCCATGGTTTCTGTTTTTTGTTCCTTAGCCACATCGTTGAAATCAAAGAGTTGTTATAATGGGGCTAGGCCTTTGGGTATGGTATCACCTTTACATTCTAGAACTTTGAGGTCCATTTGGTTTGGATCATCAGATAATTTTGCATTGAAAAGATGATCGAACTAATTTACATCAGTAGGAGAGGAGGACTCTGTTTCAGGAATCTGTTCCCCATCGAAACATTCTTTTTCATGGCTGAAACTTGGTGATGATGTGGAAAACTCATTTTTTGACTGCAAGAAATCCTCTATATGTTTATCATTGTCAAGAACCTACCAATGATCCTTGTTATCTGGCATTGCTGGTCTATTTTTCACCTTTATAATGAACTGCTCATCGATTTGTGGTATTTGGAAATTACTAGCAGTAAAAGCCAGTTCGTTTGCCAGGTGATTTTGGGCTCTTGGTATGAACATAAGCCCATATTTTTCGAAGGTTTTTAGGAGATCTAACACAGTGTTTCTATATTCTCTGAGTCTGGGGTTTTTGGTTGAATATTCCCCTTTGATTTTTCTGATGATTAACTTAGAATCTCCCTGCACTGATATCTTTTTGGCCTTTAAATATTTGAGTATGCACAGACCTAGGAGAAGGGCTTCATATTCTGCAATGTTGTTAGTGCATGAAAAATTTAATTTGCAGGCATGTCCTCTGTTTGTGTTTTGTATCCATACACCAACCCCTGCACTATTTTTGTTGCAAGAGCCATCAAAGCTCATTCTCCAAAGTGTTTCTGTTTCATTCTCATCTGTGTTGCGTTGCTCTAGGCTGCTGCAAGTTGAGATATCTAGAGGTTGAGAGGAAGGCAATTTTGGATGCTCTGATGCACTAATTTCCTGCTCATTTTCTTCCTTTGTTTGGGTGACTTCATCTTCATTGTATAAAATAAACGAATCTAGATCTGAATGGGTGGAATAAATAGGAGTGTTGTGAGGTTTGTCCTTGCTACTTACCATGTATTTCATGAGGGTTTCCCTATATAATCTTCTGGTCTGACCAAACATTGGTATGGTGGCATAAGACATGTTCATTTGAAGGGTGCCCTGGATATTAGCTCCCCATGATCTAGACAAGATCATACCATATTTCGGGGGAATGTTAGCTACTACCACATCCATTACAAGATTCTTGGTAGGAATTTGAGACAAGTTAACACACAAATATTTAATCAACCCCAAGCATTGGACCCTTCTGGAATCAAAGGAATACAAGTCTTTATATGGTCTAGTAATCTCTAAGCCTGTGCTTTCCATTACTGCTTTAGGCATACGGTTGTGTGATTCTCCTGAATCCAGCATGGAATTGTGTAAAATGTTGTCATGTATGTTTAGACTGACATAGAAAGGAGGCACATCCCCTTCTTGATATTTTCCTTCAATTTTAGGACCAAACAACAGCTCTGGCTTATCATCTGTCAAGTTCAAAGTATCAGTATCAACATGTACATTTAGAGCTTTCAGGACTTGGTTTTTGTACACTTCCTGGGTTACTAATTTAGCCAAAGGTACGTTAATTTTAATCTTTGAAATATCTCCCTCAAGGCTGAAAGGAACTATTGATTTTGTTGTATTTACATCTGTTTTCTCGTTTATGTTTCTTTCAGCAATTTTGACTTGCTGAGTTTTATTAGGACTGTCTACCTGAGCTGTTTTAACAGGGCCACTAGCAGAGATACTAGGGAAATTTTCTTCAACATTTGGCTGGCTTCTTTTCTCTTTGTTTAAACCTATCTTCTTAGTCAAAATGTGGGTTTTTTCTACTGTTTTCGTAGGCTGATTTTCTATGTTTTTCCTAACAGCAGAGCTAGTGTTTTTGTCATTTGGATTATCTATGTTCCCTTTGCTTCTTAGATAATAATGTTTGTGCATTTCCATGATTGCATTCTCAAACCCCAATCTATAATCTTCAGAATCCTCATATGTATCTTCCTTTGGTTTTGAGGAGAAGAAGCCTTGCTCTTCTTCAGTGAGGAAAACATCATCCCCACTGTCTGATCCAATCAAGTTTACATGGTTTTCTTCCAAACTTTCAATCTCCCTTTCTTCCTCTTGATCTATGTAGTTTTGTTGGAAGGGAGGTCTAATTTGCTGATCATTGTCTCTTTGCCTATCTTGATTGTTTTCTCTTCTAAATTTCTGGTTTCTGTTTCTATTTTAGAGGTTTTTTTGAGGTTCTCTTGGTGGCACTCTATCACTCAATTTTATCTTTCAAGCATTCTCTCCATCACCTTCACTAGATTGTCAATTTTGATATCAGAGGATGAGGTTGAGGGTGCATAATCATCTTTATAAGTTACCCTCTTCTCTGATCTTAGCCTAGCTCTTTTTTCAATTAGGTTTGCTTATACACTCACTGCTCCCTTCTGCAGGTCTTCTAGAGTTACATAATCTCTCTCCCTCAGCTGATAGGCCATATCAGCATTGAAGCCTTCAGGGTATTTTACCAAGGCCATGCCTTGGGGAGGTTTCATGTGAGGTGGAAGGGCATTGTAGACAATGTTAAACCTAGTGGAGTAATCATGAATGCTCTCCCCCTAATTTCTTTTAAGACTTTTATATTCTGCTAATATCTAGAGGGGGTTGCTTTTGATTTCCCATTTTTTTATGAAATTTTGATGCAAAGAGGGACGGTCATTGATGCTATTAGGAGTTAAGCCTTTAAACCACTTCTTTACTTCTCCTCCTAAACTTTGATAAAATATTCTCATCTTGATGCTCTCATCTTCTAATTCCATATAATCAAAAGCATCTTCCATCCTATCTACATTTTGTTGAGCTGTGGTAGATTCTTTTCCAGTGAAATGGGGAATTTTAGACTGATAATCATTTGGCAAGGGAGCCAGAGGCTGTGGTAACACTAATGGGGCATACCATGCTGCCATGGCTGGAAAGAAAGGTGGATTTAACGTGGGTGGATTGACAAGAGGGAAATTGGGCCGCAATGGAGTGTTTTGGACAGTGGTAGTATGGTTTGGCGTGGAAGAAACACTTGGGCCAGCAAACTGGTTTTTAGAATATTGGTTATGAAAAAGGCTGAAGTGGTGGAGAAGCTATGAATTAGGAGGAGTAGAGGGTGAAGCTTCCCTACTAAAGCTCTGTTGCAAACCCGCAGTTTCAAGATCATTTTGGTTTAAATCACTTTGAGATCTGGTTCTAAAGATGTTCTTAGTATGATGTAAGACAAAGTGTAAATCCTCCAAGACAGCAAGGTTTTCAGGAAGAGATTTTGTTCTTGGAATGTTCCTATCAGCAGCTGATTTTCCAGCTCTAGAAGTCTGCCACAGAATTCTCTCTGGATTGTCAACTATTGTAGGAGGATTAGGGTCTGGATGGGATCTACTGTTGATCCTATGTACAGCCAAACTACTTTTCAAAAATTGAGAGAGGTTGAAGTTTGTAGGAACTGTTTTGAAAATTTTGTCTCTCAAAATGTCTTATCTAATATGGGAGTAGGCTTCTCAACTTCTTCAAGGCTGGTTAACACAGTCCTAAAGAAATCTGGAGACCTAGATAGGCAATAGGCCTACTGGGCTAATGGAGTCGCCAGGTGGAAAATCTTTAGCTTTTTGTGAAGGTAAAATTGTTTTATGGTTCCACCACCATGTTTATTATGAAGCCAATCTAAGATATTTTTGGATTTTGTACATTTTTATGGTTATGAGAGTGTCCTATGTCTGATCTTACACTTTAGCTAAGGTGCTCAAACAAACAGATTCTACTCTATGGCTCACTAACTGATTTTCTTAGAGATTTGTAGGACTAAAGAGTGCACAAGAGTTAGCTAGACTATCATATACTCCACAGGTCCCACCGTGATCACCATTATGTTGGGGTTCCTGTGTTTTGGTAGATTGGCTAACCAAAAGACAAGACAACATCAAAACTGCTTTGGGATCTCAAGATCTACACCTCTTGGATCCAGAGAGGGATCTCTCGATGTTGTTATAATGATATGTCTTGAAGGCTTTAGTAGTTGATTTTAGGATAGTTATGATGTGCGAGATTGTTTGTTTTGTTTGTTTGGTTGGACAAATGTGTTTCATGTGGTATAGATAGAGCATGTGAATCTACAAGCCATTGGGTAATGGAGTCATGTGAAAGTCCCAAAAGTTCTGACTGAGAAGGAAGGGAAACCAAAGGGAAAATCTAACTTGGTCAAGGATTTGTTGAATAATATAGGTGAAATGGGATGAACATTAAGGACTAAGAGTGAAAACAAGATAAACCCTTTCACAATGGCCTAAAATATTTGGGGAACGCCCTATTTCCTCCAGTAAGCTCACTACTTTGGACTTAATCAATATAAACACTAAAAGGAAATATACATGCAGACTAAACCTTCGTTAATAAATTGTAGGATTCGGGGAATGCCATATTTCCTCCTACAAGTTTAATGCTGAAGGCTCAATCAACAAAAACATACAATTTCATTCAAAGAAGAGGGAATGCCTTAGGCATCTAGGATTGCAATTATAGGGACCTTTAACACAATAATTACAATAAGAAACAGGGGGTATGATTGAAACATACCTCACTGTCAAACTGCAAGCATTAATAATCAAAGGGAGATTTCAGATACAATATTCAGTGGTAAAGAAAGAGGGAACGCCTAAACATTCTTTAGCACAACCAAATTAACCATTTCTGAAATAAAACAAACTGAATATTCAAGAGAGCTATTAGAATACCCTGTCATATTCAGTAGCAGAAAACATATACATAGTGAAGGATAAACAGGTCAGAGGTGCTTCTAAGATACATTTCTCTGCCTAAATTTTTTGTCCTACTGTAAGTCAAAGCATAATGGAATAGAGTGATAAACGGGAGATAACATTAACAATAGAGATTACTTCACCATAACCAGGCTCAGGGATCCGAAGGTCCAGCCTCCTTCATCAACATAAAACACAAAGAATTCCACACTCTTTCAGAACACCAATGCTTCTTCAAAGCAACAATATGTATTACTTTAGAATTCACAAAATGCCAACCTTTTACAATGAGACTTCGAAGAGTCTTTATAGGGAAAATTGAGGAAAAGTAGGTGAAGAAAGTTTTAAATGATAATTCAGAGATAAGAGAGGGCATTTGAATGCTCCATGCTGTGTCATAAACATAACATTAAATTTTAGACAGGATCAATAACTTTGTAGCTTGTTGAGACCATTTTGATATGATAGAAATCACCCACAGGGTGTCCTTGAGAGGAAAAACCATTTGGAGTGGTACTGTTATCTTCTTGCTATGAGTTAAGTGAAGAATGGACTATGAGGACTCCCATACTTCTAAATAATTGCTTCTGACAGTTTCTAGTAGCTTCCCTAGTGTAATAACTTCTTGGCAGGCTTGTGTGCATGGGATGGGCTACGTCTATGTCAGTCAATATTCTGCACTAATAACTACTCTGTCTCTTTGTACTTCAACCTGTTTTAACTCTGTTTATGCTTTCACTTTGCTGATTGCTCGAAATGCTTCTATATTGATGCCCTTTGACGTTGTTTTGTGGCCCTGAGATTTCCATCTGATCTTTTGTGCCACCTATGTGACTGTAAAACATTAATTCCTTCATTGGCCATGAAAAAACTTGCAAACACACGAAAACACATTATAAAATCCTGCGGGCTGGGTTTAAACTTCTTGCAGAGGATCTGGGGTGGTGGAGGAGTAGTGAGGAAGAATTTTATTGCAGCAGAAAATGGATGAAAAACCTGGCAGAGTAGCTAACCAGGTGCTTTGGAGTTTTGGGCGTGAGGATGAACGTGGATCGTTACATTAGGATGACCAACGGTGGAGATTGGTTAATGAAGTCATTTGGGAGATCGGTGAAATGGTAGGTGAATGAAGTCACGATATAACATGGACTATTAGATCAGAATGATCTATGGCTGTGATTTAAAGTGAAAATGATGTTGCGGGGGAGGGTAGGTGGTATGGCGGAAAACCGGAAGCAGTTTTTGCAAAAGGAAATGGGGGGGAGGCAGTTTTAGCTTTTGGAACCCGATATAGGTTAGTGTTCAACACGTGGATTTCTAAAACCACCTTTATCGCGTAAAATTTGTGCACTATGGGAAAAACTCAAAAATTATGCGAGATTGATCATCGACCGTTGGATTGGAGGCTCCAGATCCAACGGTGCGGGTTGAACGCGATGGATGAAGAGCTGCGAGGTAAAGTGCATGCGGGGCCCATGGTGGAGAAAAGTTTTCATGAGGCAATACCCCGAAAACCAAGGTTTAAACAGAATAGGCAGAAAAAATTACCTTTAGTGTTAAAATGTAAAAGTTTATGCATGGGAAAATACATAGGAAAAAGGTGAAAATGAGAGGAAACGGGGGCATTGGTGGTGGGACCAGGAGTACGGAGGAAAAGATCAATGGGTTAAATGAGGGCCGTCAGATCATGATAGAGATCAACGGCGGAGATTTAAATATGGGTAGATGATGAAGGGCTTATGAATAGAGCGCGATACGATCTTAGCCATCGGTTCTTGTGGATTAGATGGCTGATATTAAATCGGGAATTGACATCGGAGGAGATAAGGAAAAGGGACTAAGTCTTTGTGTTTTTCCGATGCGATGGAGCGATGCGACATGGACCATATGCTCTGAAGAGAGATTGATGGTGGAGATTAAATTGGAGGTCAGGATGGTGGAGGCTCATGTGATGGAAGGGCGCGATGTGATGAAACGATGGCCGTTGGATCTGGCAGAATGAATGGCTGGGATTAAATCGGGGATCACGCCTCGGAGGTGAAAAGAAAATAGGACTTTGGATTTGTGATGCACGATTTAAGCGCTGGCCATTTGATCTGAAGGATGATCAATGGTCAAGATTTAATCGACAGGGAGATGACGGAGGGCTATGGGCGAAGCACGATGAGATCCTGGCCGTTGGTTCTTGTGGATTCAATGGTCTAGATCAAATCGGTGGGCACAAGTGATGAGTGCAGCGGAGAACCAATGGAACGACACGATGGAACGCTAGCCGTTGGATCTGAAAAAATCAACGGTGCAGATCTAATCGGCGACCAACAAAAAATTGAAAAGGGGAAAGGATTTGTGAAGCGTGATTGAATCCTAGCCATTGGTTCTTGTAGATTCAACAGTCAGGATTAAATCGGCGATCGGAGGAGAAGGGGCTCATCGCATTGGAAGAATAAAGGAAAATTCGGGAAAAGGAAGCTTCGATTGCGATTAGAGATAAGGGCTAGCGCCTAGTTATGGCTCTGGGTCACATGCAGAAAAGGAGCCAGGGCTAAGGCCGAAAGGGGCTTAAGCCCTTAGTGTAAAAATGGGTTTTTAGGCCAAAAATGAAGGTTTTTCAAGTCTTTTTTGGCTTTCGGTAAAGGGGAAAGGGGTGTTTTAAACCTATAAAAGGGATTTTTAGAGGTTTAAATGGATTTTGGAGGCTTTTAAAGGGAAATGGAGGGTCAAAAGATGAAAATAAGGCTTTATGAAAATGAAGGGAAATAAGTGGCCTTTGGAATAGCTTTCTTTGGTTAATCAGCATGGCTTTAAGATGGAAACAACAGTGAAGATGAACCTCCAGGATAGGAAAAACATAAGACTTCAAGGATGATAGACTTTTAAAGGAAATAAATGTCTTGAAGGCTTGAAAACAAATTTAGCCACCACTAGGTATATCAAAATTTATAGGTGGCTAACAGGAGTCATGGTCAAATCAAGTTGCATTCTTCCATATTATTTTGCATGATGAAGATCTGTTTTGTTCCTTAATGTTATGGTCTTATGTTATAATTCATGTTATGATATTATTATGTAATATTCTCGATTTATATATTTTTGTTTAATGATCTAACATTCATAACATTCACATGCTTTGAACTACTTGTTGTATATATGCTTTTATGAACTCTATTGCAGGTTTGAAAGCCTTGGAGGAAGAAAACAGTTTGGACCCTACGGGAAATACATCAAGCGTAGGACCTACGGGTACTCTCTCCTAAACCAACTTTAGTATTTTATGCATTAGGACAGTGTGATTGCTTGCTTCTTGTTTATTGATGTCCTTCGATCTATTGGGGTTCTCAACCCTGAGCCTAAGGAGTTTTCTCCCACAGCACTAGCCTTTCCATTTCCTGGATAGCCATGGTGATATGGGTTTTATCTTTGTTTTCTGGTTGGGGCTCGTGTTCCTTTGGATGTGAGTTGAGTTATTAGTTTCTAGAAACCTTAGTTGGACAAATGCTCTGGAATCCTTGTAATAGCTTGCATTGAGTTACTAGTCCTAGAAGCCTTGGTTGGAAAAAAACTTTAGATGCCTTTAGTGGGTAGAGTTACTAGTCATGGAATCCCTAGTTGGACAAATGTTGTAGAATCCCAACAGTATCAATGGGTTGAGTTACTAGTCCTAGAATCCTTGGTTGGAAAAACACTCTAGAACCCTACAAATCTTGGGTAGAGACAAATATAGTGATGGTTAGTGATGTCCAACTATGAGGTGGAATCAATGGTTGAGGGTTGAGGTGGTTTGGCCTCTCGAAGCCCTAGTTTGGTTTTTTTGGTTTATTCCATTAGATCCCACATTCATGCTTGGAATATGGCACGGGGGTGATTGGCTGAAAGAAATATTTGGTTCAACCCAATCTATGGTTAGGTGGCACATGGAAGTCCCATATATGGTTTCATTTTTCATATGTTAATAAAAGCTCTTTCCCTCTTGTATTTGATGGGTAAATATACTTGTTCATATGTGGTTTTTATGGTTGTTATATCCTTGTTATTTTTGTTGGTTATATGTTGGTTATGAGTATGTTTTATGAGAGACTTGATGTATGGTTCTCATCATGATTTTATTAGAAAATAAATGAAAAATGAATATATTACCTAATATATTATAATGAAGCTATTGTGATAAGGCAAAAATGATTCTTTACGAATCTCAGATAAGTATGTGATACCTATGTTCAGATCTGTTGTTATGACCTATAGATTACTTATTTGTGACATGTTTAACCAAATTTTTGTCATGGCTAGTAAGCGTCATATAAAGTACTTGTATTAGTGATTTCATTAGTAGCATTGTTCCATTGTTATTATTCATTTCTAAAGGATTCATGGAGTTATGGGTGGTGGCCTAATACCTATCCCTAAAAAGTGGCTCAAAATATAGGGTCATTGGCTCAAAAAATACTGGAAAAGGACACAGTAGTTTCCATTCCTTTTTGTGGGAGAGACTGGAGGGCATCAGCCAAATGCATGGCTTTTCATGGTAGTGGCTAGGGGTCCAAATCAGTAAAATTTCAATTTCTCTCAAGGGTTGGACACCTAAATGGGTTTTTTGGCTCTTGAAGGTTTTGTGGCTCCTGATGAGGGTCATATTGGTCTTATCATGTTGGTTCCACTTCCTTAACTGTACATGGGGAGCTCAATCATATCACAGTAAATCTTCATCACATGCTTACCCCAATGGGTCGGTTAGCTTGGGTAAATGTGGAATGGTGTTGTTACAAAGTGGTATCAGAGCATGGTTTAATCCTTTGACTGGATGGGAGGAATGTGTTTATCATGCATACATGTTGATTGCATATGTGTTCTTTATGTTTATGGACTATGTGCTTGTTTTCTATCCATGGTGGTCGTCATGGTTGCAGTTGTGTCTCCATGTGAAATTTGATAGTGTGGTTGTTGGATGTGTTTATCATGAGTATATGTTGGTTATGCATTGGTTATGCATGTCATTTTTTGTATGTATGTGCATCGTACAGATGTTTTTATGCATGAATTGTGTCTATTTGGTGTTTTAGTTGTGGCCTCATGCATGGTAACTAGGTGAGGATTGATATTATTTCTATATATTGTTATGATTACGATTATACATGTATTGTGCTAATATGTTTGGTATTACAGACAAGATATCCTCCTCGAACTATACTAAAGTATGTTGGTTTGTTTATGACTTGGTTTAGCTAGAATAATATGCCTTGTGGGAAGAGAAGAACAAATATGGCTAGCAAAATGGTAGATTATAGTTCACAAGATTCTCCCTATGGATCAAGTGAGGAGCATGGTGATGGTTACTCCCCTCAAATTGAATACACTTTGAGAAGTTTATAGGAAGAAATAAGGAGATACAAAGCATACAATGATAGAACCATTCAATCACAAGAGAGACTTTCTATGGCACAGGAGAAACAAGTAGAATTAAACACAGTTATCCTTCCGAGCTTGTTAGACTTGCAGAGACAGAGACCGCTTAGAATCAGTCATGGATAGGAATATAGGACTAATGGGGCATATGGAAGTTGATCTCATGGTGGGAACATGTCAGATAGGGACAACACGATCAAAGATGGTAGGTTCATGTATACTCTAGACAGGAGAGGTGATGGACATGGATTCTATTCTAGTTTTGGTTCCAACAGATATCATGATCATTATCATTGCTATCCTTATGGGAGGAATCAAATGGGATATTTGTCCGATGAGTTCAAGAAATAAAATCCAAGGTGCATTTGATGGGGAAATGAATAAGTCTGTAACAGTCCAAAATAGGAAAAACATGAATATTGAACATAAAACTAGAAAACGTAGTAAACATCAACACATTAAATACATGAACAGATCATTGATCCATTTTATTTATGCAATAGCAGAAATGAAGTACAATAGCTTGAGGAAGAGACACTCAAGCTAGGCAAAACAAGCCTGAAATGACCCTAAACATCAAGACATAAGATGTTGTTGTTGTATCAACTTTTGGGGGGCTATGACTGCACAATCCCGTTGGAATAAATTGTTTCTGGAAAATAGGAATGCGTATATGTGTTGATTGGGTTCTCATAAAATGTCGGGATCAGAGATCTAGGCTTTCTAGAGCAATTCCAAGATAACTTAGAAAGGGTTTCGGGAAATTTCAATGATGAAAAGTGCATCCCTAGGGCTAAGTTATGCACTGTAGCTAGGAGACTATTGGGAGGTAGCTGATCTAATGAGAAAATAGTTGCTACTCCTCCCCACTGACTTTCCGGATGAAGGGTTGCTCCCCTCACTGGATGATAAGCTCAAAAATTGGGGTTATTAACCCTCCATTGAATCTTCCCTCCTGGATTGTGCAATTCCTGAAGGAGACTACGCTACTGATAGGGGTTGAATATTAGCCTGACGCCGGATGATGAAATGTAGCTCAAAGAACCTCTCCTGAGTGGGCACTAGAAGTCCCCTGAGGATGAGGGTGGGATTTCCGCTCAAAAACACCCTTGTTCTAAAAAACACAGCAGACTTCGCTAAACAGCTAAAGCGTGCAGGAAGTCATAAAAGACAATACATAAAAAATATTCAGGATGCTTTCTATGGTTTCCGTCCCCTTCCTTATATGCTTTGTGAGCCTTCACCCCCTAGGCCCCACTCAATAATGATGTTACTCTCATGGAGACTCCCCTCCATTATGATTGTGTTGTCCTCCACTGTCTCCACTACCTCCATGACCACATTGTTGATTTGGTCAAATTGACCCCATCCACATGCATTAACCCACATTCACACCAAGGAGTGGTTTATTCATCTTGATCCTATCTAAATGCACTGATCCACATTCACACTAGAAGTGGTTTTATTCCTACTAAAGATATTTATGGGTCCCTCTACCCTCTTATTCATATATCTTATTGACAAAAACAAAATTTAATATTCTAACTAGCTAAAAGATAATTAGGAATATTACAGTCCTCCCATCCCAAATGTTTCTTGTCCTCAAGCAACTGCAAGAATGGATGCTGAAAAATATTCTCTCCTTCCCAAGTAGCATCCTCATGTGGAAGATTCCTCCATTGAACCAGATATTCTTCAATCACCTTGTTCCTTAGCTGCCTCTCCCGAGTATCCAAGATAGCTTTCGATTGTAAAACCATATGGACCTCATCATCAATGGCCTTATTGAGGCATGAGACATGAAAAACGTTGTGGATATTACTCCCAATGGGGACCTCCAACTCATATGCTACTACCCCAACATGACAGATCACCTTGTATGGCCCATAGAAATGGGGCTTAAGCTTCTGAGCCCCCTTCTCCTCCAGCATATATTTATTGTAAGGCTGAATACGGAGATAGACCAAATCATCCACCTCAAACCATCTCTCCACCTGACCACGATATTCATATAACTTCTATTTATTTTGGGTTGTAATAATGTTGTCCTTAATAGCACAGAGTATATACTGACTCCCTTGGATCCACTCTTTGGCTCTAGGAGCCTTGCTTGCTCCAAAAATCACATCAACAAATGATAAAGCATCATAATCATATAGAACCCGAAATGGAGACATATTGATTGAGATATGAAATATTTTACTGTAGCAATATTCTCCCAATTGGAGCTAGCACAACCATGCTCTCTGCTGCCTCGAAACATAGCTTCCCAAGTAGCCTTCCAGCCACTTGTTTACTATCTTTGATTTCCCATCTTTCTAGGGGTGATAACTGGTACTCAGTGTCAACTCAGTACCCACCAAATGGAAAATCTCCTTCCAAAAGCCACATATGAAGCGGCTAACTCTATCACTGACTATGGTCTTAGGAAGACAATGAAGTCTGAAAACATCTCTAAAGAAGAGCTCGGCCACTTGTGAAGCAGTGTACCATGAAGAGATGGCAAAGAAATGTGAATACTTTGTTAGTCGATCAATGACCACAAAGATACAATCCTTTCCTTGAACTACTGTAAAAATTTTAATTAAATCCATAGAAATACTCTCCCATTTCCCCTTCGGGATAGGAAGTGCCTGTAACAACCCTGCAAGATGGTTGTTCTCTCCTTTATTCTAGTAGAAAACTATGCACTCCTTGATGTGCTAGAGAACATCCTTCTTGAGACCCTTCCATGAGAATCTCTCTCTAATGGCCTGAGAGTGGTGAATAATGTGTTGCATGCAAAATTTTCTCCTTGAGATTAGAATCTCTATTCAATAAGATCTGGTCCCGGTAGTAGATGATCTGATCCATCACTCTATACCTCTCATCAGTCACCTATCCATCTAGTATCTCACAGGTGAAGCAGTCTTTGGAATACTCCACCAATAGTTGGACCTTCCAATCTGTGTCCACACTCATTAATGACAATGCTGCTAGTCTCCGTGATAAAGAATATGCTACCACATTTCTCTTCCCTTTGACATATTCAATGTCAAAATCATATGCCTGGATTTTTCTAACCCATTTTTGTTTCCTCTCTTGCAGTTGCTTCTTCTCAAGAAAATAACGAAGACTGTTGTGATCATTCTTCACTCGGAATCTGTTGCCCACCAAATACTGCCTGAATTTTTCCAATGCATGTGTTAGTATGAATCTTAATTGCAAGTGTACGAAAAAATACCACTTTAGTTGTGCATAACAAACAGCCCTAACAGTAAAGATGGTTACCAATATCTTCAGATCTGCAATTAGCTGATCAAGATAAATGCTACAAACATCTAGATCTATGCATCAAAAGACATTAAGAAGTAAATAAAAATGAGATTTACTCCATGCATCCAATAGACAAGACAAGAATATGTTGAATGAATTTTATATTAAGGGCACCAGGGAGGAAAACATAGAAGGATGTTACCAGTTCTCCTCAATGGGATGGGTTCTTTTAAGTATTGAGCACTTCAGATCTAAAATTCCTCTCTCTTTATGGTGTAGAAAACCCAAAAAAAAATGGAACTCAAAGGGAGTTCACAAGCAAAAAGATAGAAAAATATGACAATGATGGTGGATCAAAGTCAGACCAAAAGTATAGATCTAGAGTGATCTTTAGGCAACAAAAGGTGATGAATGAATGGAAAAACCCTTCTATTTATAACAAAATATTGAGTTATTCTATATATTGGTACATAACTAAAATATTATTAACCAAATCAAGATCCAAATTTTATGGGATATTTTATTATTTTTGTTGGAGGGAAAAGAAATTTGACTTGGGTCAAATCCCTTTATTTGTAAATAATAAATAAATAAATTATTTATTTATCATTTTAAGGATGTGGTTGAGTAATAATTAAATAAATAATGATTTATTTAACTATTTGTGAGTGATTTAGTCAAATGTAACAAGGAATATTATTTAAATAAGGTTTAAATAATTATTCCTAGAAAATAATAAGATAAGTAATAATTTATCTAATTAATTTTCCTGTTTTGGGTTAAATATGACCAGGAATATTAATTAAACTATTGTTTAACTAATTATTCCTTGATAAAAATAAAAAAAATGTGGATTTATTTAATATTTCCTCATGGGGTTTCCTGTTTAGACCATAAACAACTTAATAAAGGTGTTTTACTAAGTTATTTTTCATAGTGAAAGCAATTTTACTTAGGGTAAAATTGGTCTTACATGGTGTACTTAGGTCCATCTAATAGTAATAGGTTAGATGACCAAAAAATCGTGTAACATATTTCCCCCCAGCATGCGAGCATTAGGAGCTAATCGTATGACCGAAGTACGTTGTAAGAACTCAATCACTAGACACCGAAGGGGAAGTCAAAGAGAGAGAAATATAAGGTAGACCAAAGCACTAAAGGACTAGACCCTGAGGAGGCGATAATTACAGGTGCAACAAGTCTCTTTTATGAGTGAGTACCTGTGCTATAGGTGGCGAGAGAGGCATACCTATGCCCGCTGAGACAAAGTACAAAGAATAATGCATCCAGTAAACAAGGGACTGAAAAACATAGTACATGCTGACATAAACATGAGCCAGGTAAGAGCATGATAATGAATCCCACATACATATTGTGCCTGGGATAACAGCTAGGACTTATACAATAATATCCGAGTACATGAGATACAAATACAACCCAAATTCCCCTGTAAACAGGAAAGGACTCTGAAAATCTGACTGATACGTGCAAACAAAAAGGTGCTGCAAGCAGCTGAGGTCGACATCAGCAAATATATGGAGCTGCATCAAAGGTTGTAATGAAGAGTTCATCTGGGCATGTGGGGGGCTACCTATAGGGCCACCCCCTCATGAGGGCTAAAAAATCTCACACACACCCAGGAATCATCAATATCAGTTGTTGCATCACTGAACCATCAAGTATACAGATATCGATCATGCTGAAAGGAGCTGGAGCTGAGAAATAATCGAGTCAAAGGGAAATAAGGAGTCCCTTTGCCTGATTTGAGACACCGAACAAGAGTGGAAGCTAGAACCAAGGTACACCGCCCTCTAGACCTGTCTTCTAGAATGAATGATCTGATGTCAACAGAAGGAGGTCCGCCATAGGTGAGGAGATAAGGGATCCTCAACTAAGGCATGAGAGAAAATGGTAGAGCGACTAACACTAGGGATGATGATGAAATGGGGGGTACTAAGTAGCGGATGGACGACTTCCCTTATTAGAGCATAAAGGGCATGGATGACTTGGCAGCGATTGACACAATATCATGAGGGATAGGGGAAAGTGGGACTGAAGGCCATAATGTGTGACACGAGAAAGGAACCAAGTAATGAATGATGGAAGACTATAGTGGGATACAAAGGGACTCGGGATAGACTCCATGGATGTGATGATGACTCAACTCATATGCTCTAAACAAGGGCGACTCGATGATTCTGCCACACAGAAAAGGTCCAATGGGGACCATAAAAACATGAGTACATGATGGTTACTCATGATGAAAATCGACACAAGCATGGAAAAGTATGAAGGAAAAGTGGTGCCCCAAGTACAAGTGTTGCAAGTGAAGAAATTCAATTTTGGGGAGTGGTGAAGTGATGCTTTGTGGACAAAATGTGTCCTAGTGAAATATCAAATCACAAAAAACTAACAAATACCCATTTGAGGGCTCGGTGAGAGCTTTCCAACAGTGCAGATGGTTTGTCAAAATGAGCTATGGTTTGGCCGCAGCAGGCAAAATAAAAATCAGGAGTTTTCTTTTAATAAGGAATTTTCCCTCCAAATTCACTCACTTGCATGTGGAGTTGTGGTGAATGTAGAGAAGAGAGAAGGCCCTAAATCTTGTGGCGATCATAGCAAACAAACTAATCGTTGGAATCAAGATTCGTTAGTTGTAGGTAAGAGGCCTAACCCTACTCTTTCATTTCGGTGGATTGAAAGTTTAGTTTAGGTCCCCAGAGCTCAGGAACAAACCCCTGCTCCTCTTCACGGCCGGGTCGCACTTTTTGAGGCAAAAACTGTTCCCTAGGTAGCAGGTTTTGGGCAGAAAACAGCTACCTGTCCCAGGATTGGGCCTGAAAAGTGCGACTTGACAGGGAGAGGTTTTTCTATGCTGTTTTTTGGCTGAGAACTGGGTTTTTGTGTTTGGATACAGTATTTCCTATATGTATACTGAAAAATATGATGGTTTTGTGCAGATATGATAGAATTATGGATCAACTCGAGAGAGAGATACCTGGGCACATTACGGTCGGAGATTCGAGAGGATCAGGGTGTCCGTAGTGCATTGGCCAAGTTTGGGGTTCTGAAATTTGTGGAGAACCCTTTGATGAGAGTTGGAGATCCCTTATTGGCCTGGATTGTCAGCTATTGGGACCCAGACCATGAGGTCTTTATAGTGCAGGGGCACCGAATCGAGTTGACGGTCTAGGATATATATTTCTTGACTAGTCTCCCAACAATTGGGATGGTTGGGAATACTCATCTAGTGTTACCGCGAGGAAGAAACATCATGGATTTTGTAGAGCACCATTGTCGACCAAGTCTCCATGTCAAAGGGACACAAATACCCATCAAGGATCTAGAGAGGTTAGAGACCCGTGCTGTGGCCGCAGAGGTGCTGCGGATCCTGGGAAACCAAGTACTCCACCGCATCAATGGAGGGTAGATGATGCTTGTGGAGAGTGTGTTGAGTGGGACCTACTATGGGTGGGCACAGATGATTTTTTTGTCATTGAAACAACAGTTGTTGCTATGTAAGCGGCAAGTGAATCATGACTATGCATATGGGATAGTGTTGTGCTCACTCTTCTTTGATAAGATCCTGACACTTCGACCTCACATAAAACTCCAGGATGGGGGCCCAAGAGAGCCCAGGATGCACCGGTGGGGGCGACTACTGTGCAGAGGAGGAGGTGGGGTAGTCAGACGGGTGTTCCAACCCGAGTTCTTTGCACATTGGGATCAGATGCCATTGTACATAAACAACTATCCCTATAGTGGGATGAGTTATCGTGCAGACCCGGACTTGCCAATGTCACCTGGTCGAGTATGGGGGCCCGATGGTAAGTGAAAAATTTCTAATCTTTTTATGTGCATTGTAAAGTTTCAAAATATTGTATATACTTGTTACTCATCAGTAATTTTTACCTGTTTAGATGACTAAATGCTTTGTCTTGGATTTCTAGAAAAAAAATTCAAGAATCATGTGAGTTCTAGAAATATCCTCAAAGAGAAAATTTTCACTATCTCGTTTCTCTGTCAAGCATGGCCAACCTATCACCCAAATAAGACCAAATCCTGGACTGATGTCCGTCACTCTCACTATGTTTTCCACCTCTGCCTATTACACTCTGTCTCTGTTTGCCTAAGCCCTCTATTTTCATACCTTTTTGGCCAAGTAAACCAAACTTTTTCCCCTACTCACCAAGTGCCTCAAGCAATGGTGGTTTCCAAAATCCATTTCTAAGGCTCTTTGAAGTAAAACAATGTTTTCTAGTTGCCTAGGATGGTAGTGCATAATAGAGTGTCAAAATCCTATCTCCTCATCCAAACCCTGATTCAGGTTTTTAGTCAAAAACCTATTCCAAGTACATTACAATAAGTCAAATAGGGTCACCTAGGTTATGCACTATCATGGTTCTAAATTCACTATTTCCATAGGTATTAAAAGCTGAAGTCAAGAGAACACAAGGATGAGGCTTATCATTGTCCAAAGAACATCAAATACCTCCAAAGGTATCCTCTTGATCAAGTAGTAAGCCTGCAAAGGAACAATTTACCATGTCCAAGAATTTTTGTAGAAATGCTTTGTAAATGGTCAACAACAGAATAGAGGCAGAGAAGGAGACCTAAAAAACTCATAAAGGCACCCACAACTGGTACTAAGATCCAAACAGGCTTAAGTTTACAAGGAAGATCATGATCTTATGAGAGATTTTTATGAAGTGCCACCCATAAAAAGGTTCATGTAGTTCCTAAAAGATAGTGGCACATAAGCAACACTGTACATCAATCAAAAATATCATTAAAAAGTTGTTTGGCCTCAAGCATGAATCTTGTAGAGGGACAGCTGTCCTTTGCTTACATTCCTGCAAAGAAGACCAAAAAGACATCAGATTAGGCATGAGGTAAGATAAAAGAGGAGGATCATCATAAGAGGACCATTCATAGCAAGAGGAAAGCAGCAAGGTATGTGTTTGATGGGAATTAAGATTCATGATTGTTTTGACCAAGCAATAGAGCAATGCTAAGGTTACAAAGGCAAAGAACCCCTAAACCCCTTAAAATGATCATTGAAGGATTTTTAGACATAAATAGTGAGTTTGATAAGTGTCTCTTTGAGAACTTAGAAGATAACACTGTTTGTTTTTCTAAAGTATCCCTAAAAACTTAGAAGCTTGGGAAGATAGACAGATATGGTCAAAATAGTGACAAAGAAACCTCCTTCATCACAACATATGGTTTCAAGGATTTTCAAACTACCTTATAGGGTTTGGCAAACAAGCACTAACTCCACTTCAGCAAAAGGTAAAATCAGAGGTTTTTAAATAAGACCAAGAAAGGCGGACATAAAGGTCAATACTCCACTACACCAAAGGCAGAAAGATGATGAAGAGTATCAACAAGAAGAGACAAGAAATCTCAATTCAAAGGTCTCTTTTCTCTAAAGAATAGTAGAGACATAGTCGAGTGGCTAAAAATGATAGACATGGGTAGAAATTTCCAAGGAAAGCAACTATGATAAGCATGGGTCATTGTTTGATAAAGCAAGTTGTCCAAATTGAAAAGAGACAATGATCAAAGTGACCTAAAAACAAACAAATATACCCCTGGTTTATAGCAGAGCAGTGAACTCCTAACAAGGACCTCCTTATCAAATGACTATTCTGCAAAAAAGATGACTAAGACATAAATAACACTTTATAGAGCTGAGAAAGGTGTTTTTCCCACATAAAGAATGACAAGGTCAAAGGAAAGAATGTTTCAAATACAGAATATCAGTCAAACGGAGAAATGGAAAAAATGATGAGTTCGCTACGTATAAGTGTTAAAGTCAAAAACAGGTTATTTTTCCAAAAAGGGCTGAGAGGCATAGGCTTGGTGTCTTCAGGAAGGGTGTAAAATTAAAAAGAGCCTTAAGAAGCCTCCAGCAATGAGGAAAAGCAATTGTTTCAATCAAATATTCCACCTGCAAGACCAAAGCAGTCAAAGACATAGTGAGAAAAAGTGAAGAAACATGAACATTACAAAACTAGGTTGTATTTCTAATTTTTCAAAAAAGTATAAAACCACTACAAATAAACATCTCCCCACTCCTTTGGTCATTTACACAAATAGTGAGGGTTTTCAAATTTTCTGCCAGAGTCCTCGGGAAAAATTTTCCAGGCGCTGCGTTCCTGTAGTGTCGCGCTATGCGCCTGTAGCATCTCCCTGTGTAAATCTCTACTGCGCGTTGTGCGCCTGTAGAGTGGTGTTGTGCTCCTGCAGTTGTGCCCGATGTTTAGAGGAAAGGCATGAAATCCCATGCAGATCCTGCACGTTTATACGTTCACAAGTGACCCGAGCCGCCCGAAATCAGAGGTGTTGTGCTCCTGCCATGGTGTGACCCTCGGTGCTGCGCTTCTACCATAGCGTGCAAGCCATCCGCCCGGGCATGTTCAGGCACCCGACACCTTCTGTTGCACTCCTACCACGGTGTTGAATGCAGAACGGTGACCCGAGCCGCCTGACGAAGTGTGCTGCGTTTCTGCCACTGTTTTGCTGCTGCTAAATGAAGCCATGTTCAGGGGTGACCTGAGTTGCCCGATGAAGTGTGCTGTGCTCCTGCCACTATTTTGTAGCCTCTACATGAATTCATGTTCGGGGGTGACCCGAAACTACCCACAAGGTTTTTAAGCTCTTTCTTCTATTGTGGAGGCGCTTTAAGAGATATTTTGAACTTTTCCTACATATGCATGGCTTTCTAAAGATAAGGCCACTAAGAAGTTTGAAAATTGGTGTTAGAGAAATCAGTGAAATCCTAAAAGATAACACTTGACCTACACACTACTATGCCTTGACCTAGTTAGAAAACTCATCATCTCCTTTAAATCCCTTTCGACATCATTTCACCAGCAATACCATTTCTCTTTAAGGATCTTGAGACAGGGGTAAAGAAAAAAAAAATGTTTGAAGAGGAGAATGTTGACATAAATGAGGCGACTCAAAGACCTAAAAAGCAGAAAAGGAAGGGAGGGATGCCAAATAGGTTTGAACCTATAAACATTGAAGAGTTGATAGCCTCCCCTACTATTTTGGCCCATTTTCAAGAGTTGGGCTGCTATGAATTCTGTAAAAAGGTACAAAATATCCAGAGTCACCCTCAGTTGACCAAGCTATTTTCCCTAAACCTTCATAAACATCAAGTACACCTAGTCGGGGTAAAATTTGAGTTGACCGCCTATGCCATCTCTAGGGCCATTGCAATACTTTTCATAGGAGAAAGTTGGTTCAAACAAAAGCATGTAGACCTAAGCCACTATCACCCATTCTTGAAACCGATTTGTCAAGCTAACTATAAAACTATGTTCCCCTTCTCTCATCTATAGGACATATATGCTCTCCTAATGAAGATCATCATGAAATACTTCACCTGTGAGGGTAGGTTCTCCAAAGTCTATTCATACCACATAAGGCTCCTCATGCATTTCACCAAAACCAAGCTGCTACAAATGCCCTACTATCTTTGCAAAATTATTGAGAAAATGTCTTCCATCATGCAGAAAAGGCCTCCATCCCAATAAATGTCAAGCCTTTTTCATCATTCCCTCATCAAAGTGATTGTCTCACACCAACTAGAACAACAAGGCATCCCCTGGGAGGTTTTCATCGCCCATGATGATTTCACAACTCCACAGCCCACTCCTCTGCAAAATCTGCCATCATCATCTCAAAATCCTCCTCACACACCTCCATCACCTTCCACTAACCTTGGTTCATCTTCTTCACATGAATCATTTCCTCAAATGGACCTTCCTCATTCACCTTCCCCTAAGAAATTGGGAAATGAAGAAAGCAGTGATGGCCAAGAAGAAAGAAGTGATGGCCATGAAGAAAGCAGTGATGGCCAAGAAGAAAGCAGTGATGGCCATGAAGAAGGCAGTGATGAAAAAGAAGAAAACAGTGAGGGAAAGGATGATGAAAATGAAGAAAAAAGTGAAGAACAGGAAGGTGGCAGAGAGGGAGACAACCAAGAAAAAATTAACAAAGGCAGTGACAAAGATGAGTGTGTTGATAAAGAAGAAAACATAGTTGAAATTAGTGAGCCCCATAATGAGCAAAAGAGCCAAAACAATGGGTCTTATGATGAAGACAATGATACTGAAAACACATATGAAGACAGTGGGGAGGAGGCATATGAAAGCAATGAAGAAAAAAAAAATGACAGTGACAAGAATGGCAAAGGCAGCCAAGAAACAAAGTTTGAAGTTGTTTTCCGTAGGCAATAAAATGATGACAAAGGGCCAAGTAATGAAGATAATGAGCAGGGTAGTGAAGGAGTGATCAGCCAAAGGAACTCACCTAGTGAAGAAAGAAATGACCCTCACAGTGATGGGAAGACTAATGAGGGTGCCCAAGAGAGTGACCCTACAAAGAGTGCAAACAGTGATATAAAAGATGAAATTGAGGGTGAATACAGTTGTTCAAAAGATGAAGAAGAGTACATTCATGAAGACAAAGATGTGCCAAGCAGTAATGAAGACACTTCTAGCATTGCAAAAACAGAGGATGAAAGTCCTAAAAGTCTTGACAGTGATAGTGGCATAAAAGATAGTGAGGGTGCTTGTCAAAGGGGCAGCCAAGAACAAGGTAAGGAAGATGCACACACAAAGATCATCCATGAGGAGAAAAATAGTCCTAAGGTCACTAGTGATCAAGCTTTGCAAGTAAAACTTGTTGCACCTTTCACCATTACCTATAAAAGAGGAGAAAGGCATGTGTTTGCTGCCTCCAAAAGGCAAGGGGCCATGCACTCCTCCTCAATTCAAATAAAAGACAAAGGTAAACAACAAGTGAAAGAGGAAGAATACAATCATGAGGAATAAAGAGAATTTGAGCTCATTCACATAGACAGTGATGAGGAAAATGAGACAATAATGTTGAAAATGCAGCAAGATGATGGAGCTTAGTGAAATGAAGTCGCCTTCACTAAGTGGGCCCGCAGGCAAATTCAGGCGCAAAATCTATTTTTAGACTATGTCTATTTTTAGACATATGGAGCATGGTCCGGGGATTGTAGTATGTTATTATTGGAGCATTGTTCATGTTGGTAAAAATATATGGGACTCTATTTTTTGGACCTATAGGTGGAAGTCTATTTTTAGACTGTCTCTCCTTAAAATAGGGAAGTCAAATATTATTTACCCTTAATAATATTTGGACTATAAACTTCAGTTTACTCTCTTGGAGCACTTCAGTTTGAGCCTTGGAAGTGGCTCATGCATCTGACAGAGGAATTACGCTATTCATAGGGTTTGGTGAGCACATGCATGGTTGACTTCAGTTAGGACTTCAGTGGCAGAAGTTTGGTGGAGTTAATGAGACAGCTAGTGGAGTTGTGTTCTGTTTATTTTAGTTGAACTGGTTGAGATTAGTTTAACTAGCTAATCAATTAGTTATGAGTGGAGTGAATTAAATATTATTTAATTCATTAATTAGTAACTCATTATTCATCTCAAGAACACATCGGTTCACTACAGTGCATGATTAGTTCAGTGGAGACCAGTGAAAGAGGTAGATGAAAGGGTGGAGTTAGCTATCAGTGGCGACATCAGTTGTGCATGAGATTTGCACCACACTTGAAGGAATTTCCCATGATGATTGCGCTGTCAAGCCAAGGAGATTCGAACCTTGGATCTCTATATAGACAGGCCTGGATTGCGCAATAGAGGCAAGGCAATTGGCGGTGAGTTTTGAACCAGTAACCTGTTCAAAACTGAGCTAGATTGTGGGTAACTGTATGAGAAAGTACTGAGTACTTGTGAGAAGTATTGTACTGAGTTTGTTACTTGATTTCTCCATTATAATATACACAATAGCTGCGGGGTTTTCAGCTATAAGCTTTCCCCATACATACTGTGTTAATGTGTATGATGATTTGATGTGTTATCGCTTGATTTATTTTCCGCATGTTTGATGATCTGAGTGGAAGAGATTATGTGTTGCATATAAATTCGAATTGTATGTGATCAGGATAGTCTCGGTGGATAATTAATCATTATTCAGAAAATTTCTACAAATAATAGTAAACTCTCTTCTACAAGACTGAAATGCATAGATCAAAGACTTGGAATTTGAGTTAGAAAGGTATAAGGATCTCATTCACAATTTGCAGATGCATAAGAAACAAATGAGTGGCCAGCTGGCCATCTATGAAGCAAGGGCACTCAAATATCGGAAAGAGGCTCAAAGGTCACAAGTGCAGTTGGAGGAATACATGGGCACTTATGAGGAGGATAGTGGTGAAGAAGGCCAAACTAGAAAAAGACTCAGAGAGAGAGAGAGAGAGAGGAAGAATTAGCCCAAGCACAAAAATTTCCCCTCACCAAACTCCTTGCCATGGAAATTGAGAATAATAGGGAATCACGGCTTGAGAGAGCCAACATACATCTAGAGGCCAAACTGGAGAAGGCCAACAAATACTTGAGCTTGCAAAGGAGAATGACTGAGCACTATAAACGGAGAGATCATTTTGCAAGGAAAAAGCTCAAAACTGCCCAAAATGAGGGTCCAGCACCAAATGATGAAAAATACCAAGCTAGGCTTGGAATTTTGGCCCAATTTTCTCTATAGGTCTCCAAGGACCCATGAGGTACCTACCTACCAATTTTGAGAGCAATTGAACAAATTTTTGTTTTTTGCAAATTTTGAGGCTAGGAGCGCAGCATACCCTGTGCTGCACTTTTTCCCAGGGCATCCTCAGGAGGAGAAGCTTACATTTTTGGATTCCCCATCATTATAGGAGAATTCTCACCAATTTTTAGCTCAATTGGATTTGTTTTGACCCCCCAAAAGGGTCAAAAACACTCATTTTTTCACCTTTCTGCCCACTTTTCTGAGCATGTGTTGCGCTCCTGGAAGTCTTGGATTTTTCCAATTTTTGGGAAACTTGCAGAGCCATATTGAAAAATTAAAGGTATATATGGAAATCATACTTCAAGGGCTTTCCAACGAGCCATCTCAGAGCCTTTTCCAACATCGAGAAGGCCTCCAAAACACTGCTGCAAAAAGGCCTATTTCTGTGCTGCGCTCCTGGCAAGTTTTCAAATTTTTGCACAATGTGCTGCGCTCCTGTAGGTGACTGGCAAACATGTGTGTTTAGCAAGTTTTCATAGGAATTTCAGGCCTAAAATTCAATTTTATTTCCATTTATATTTGGAAAAGATATTTTTTAGATATTTTTGTGCCTTGGGCTTTGCAAAGCCTCAAGGACAACTTAGGATATTTATTTTTGGCCAATAGGCTTCTCAATACTCTCTTTGGCTCTCCTCTTCCTTGTTTGTTATATAAGTCATGAGGATTCATTGTAAATGGTTGGTAATTGATGTGTTTAAGAGAAATACATGATTTTATGAGCTTGGAGAAGAAATTGGTTTTATGAAGTGAATGAATGGTCTGTTTGGCTTGATGATGGAGAAGCATGTTTGTAGGATTCCATAGCTTGGTGAATGGTGATTTTTTCTTAACTTGTTAATGTTTTCTTGTCCTCACTTATGTTTCATTCTTATTATTTTCTATAGATCAGAAAAGTATAGGTTGAGACATGCTCATGGAAGCACCTCAAACCTCTTGTTTTTTATAGCCTTGATGTTTTCCTCTTTTAGTCATCTTAAGGAATTCTTAACTGCTCCTTAGGCCCACTAAAACTTGTTTTTGTTTCATGAATGGTTAGTATGATATCTTATAAGTATGATTCATGGTATGCCCTGCTTATTTAAAGTTTTCAAAACCCTATATTGAAGCTTTTCTATGAAATATTGATTGATTAGGTTAAGAAAAAGAGGTCTCGTTTGATCTTTCCCTTTGCCCATGCTTACCAAATTATTTCAGAGTTCCCAATAACTTGATATATATTGTTTAGGAGTTTCTTCTCCATAAATTGAGTTTTTCTTTTTTATCTTATGTGTTTTCCCAAAAGCTAAAGGTGAATTTCTAAATTTAGGAGTTCTAATGCTTCTATGTTTCACTGGAATGTTCATGTTGCATGTTTATCAGTTTGAGTATTGTTCATAGAGATTAATGGTTTGCCCTAACTCATGAGTTATCACTTTAGACTATATATGTTTAAGACCTCTTAGTTTTTTCCCAAACTTAATGTTCATTACACCTCATACATCACCTAAAGGATCCATTAACCTTGCTAAATCGGCCCTGCAATACACTTTGTTTCATCATTTAGACACCCTTGACTTCATCTGACCCCATAGCCCTATTGATTTGATAACCTCTCATTCCATGTAATGTATCGTGTGCAGGTAGGGACCACAACCACGTGTACGGGGTCTACGTAATGAGGAGTTCTGCGCAAGGGCCCCCGCCCTCAGATGCTCCGATGGGCCTTAATACCCCACCCTTAACACCCTGGGATGCCACCCTCACTAACAAACTAGGCTTTTGGTGTAGTGGTTGGGCCTTTGTCGTATCAGAGCCGAGGTCTCGAGGTTGAGACTCGCGGAGCGTGGTGAGCTGTAATGTCTCGTGTGCGGGTAGGGCCCGCAGCCACGTGTTCTGGGCCTACATAATGAGGGGTGCTACACAAGGGCCCTCGCCCTCAGATGCTCCGGTGGACCTTAGTACCCCACCCTTAACACCCTGGGAAGCCACCCTCACTAACAGTCTGGGCTTTTGGTGTATTGGTTGGGCCTTTGATCTGTAATATTCCTACTTAGCCTGAGCTATGAGGAATATGCAATTTTATTTTACTTTCTGTTGCATGAATAATTGAATAAAGGACATGTAAAACTCCTAAAAGAATGAATAAATCAATGCCCATATGAACATGGATAAATTTGGGCCATGTAAATAAATCATTTGTAGGTGTGAAAGGGGTTTGAGCTATGAGACTGGGTCAACTTTAACCAAATCTATAGTGCTGTCTAGATTCAATGTACCTCATGGAGGTACAGTGCAGCTCTAGAAGGAGGCCCCTCACGTGAAAGGAGCCAACTCATAAAGGTGGTTTTGGGTTTGCAAAGGATTTCATCTTATAAAAGGACGGGGAAGGCAGCAAGAGAAGGTTGTCGATTGTCTATATTTCTGAGAATCTTGTCAGTTGAGACAAATACCATTCTCTGTTGTTCAATAGAGAATTGTGTTGCTTAGCACTTGGAGTTCCTATGCAGGGATTTCACCTCTTCCATTGAGGATTCTTGGAGGATTTTTGCTGATTTGATCCACTATCAGGTTTTGGTCCAAGCTCCACTTCCAACTGCAACGCAGATCCAGTGAGGGTTTGTTTGATTTTGTAGGTTGCAACAAGTGGAACTCTAGATCTATTCAGATCTAGCTTGTATTGGAGCCTCTTCTCAGTGAGTGTGTCTTTTAACCTCTTGGAATAGTGCATCCACTGTTTGAGCTTCAGATTTGTATCTTGGAATTAGGCCATCTCTGTTATTCAAGCTATAGTGTAGTTTCTCTTGAGGGACTGTGTTATTTTCAGTGGAGGTTTTATAGGGTGTTTTGATCCCATTTTTGATGAGAGATCTCTGGTGTTGGGCTTTGCCTTTCACTTTGGTGATCCATGGATTAGCTTGCTGATCCATGTTCTATTTAGATCTGATTTTTTTTAATGTAAAGTCATCCTCAAAATTTTTTGAATAATATTGCAGATCTTTTACTTAAAACTCAGATCTACTCTTTGTAATGCATGATTTGGTCAAAACCCCAAGGGGATCTTGTAATAGAGACTTTCTAGAGTATAGATCTGAAATGGATCTGATATTTCATCCACAGATATGTTCTATATCTGAAGTGTAACATTGAGCTGTTGCAGCTCCTTAAAATAACGATGTTAAGCCATTTTTCAGTTTATATACATGTTGCAGCCTTCTTTTCTGAAGATTTCTTACTCTATTGTCTCCTGTATTCTACTATATAATGTAAGAGCATCATTGTAATTCTGATTTGCTATTGTATATTCACAATTTGATATTATTAGATGGCCTCCTTCTCATTCTTTCCAATATTTCATTATTTCTGAAGCAGTTTGTTGTGCATAGCTGCATCCCCTCTTGTAGGGTGTTTTTCAGCTAGACTAGGTAGTGGGAGATTTGTTTACCACACCTAGTTTGATTTGTTTTTTCTCCCCTTTTGGATATAGAATCTAGATCTACTGATCTAAGGGATCTAAGCACTGAAAACTCATTTCTGTGCATAGATATCTCAGTAGTGCGTTATTTCAGCAGGCCTTCTGTGCAATCCCAATTTTGTGATATTACAGTGGTATTAGAGCTCCTTTCTTGGCACATCCTGTGCTTTCATTGGAGAACGACAACCATGTTGCATTCAGAAGAAGATGAGTCTATTACTAAGAGGGAGAAGAGGTATTAGAATATAATTCACAAGAAGTTTTATTACACCACTGATGATCAAGAAAAGGGTAAAGCCCCTGAAACTGCAAGTGATAAAGAAGGAGAAGAGTTTGCAAGAACTCTTTTCGTGGCCATGCAAGATCTTGCTAGAGAGGTCAAAGAAATGAGGATGGACAGAATGAGGGAATCTCCTGGGAGATTTCATCCTAGGGAAAGCTCTGACATGTCTCACCACTAGACTGGTCAACCAGTGAACCAGCCACAAGCCCCACAAGCTCCACAATGCTCTACTATGCCTACCTTCTTGGCTGTGGAGAATGAAGGACCACAAGAACAAGCATCCCTTGAAAACTACTTTGTGTAATATGAATCTCAGAATAAAAGATTCAGAGACCACTTGAGTTTCCAAGAGTTTTGTCACCTCAAGGACAAAAGAAGACCAAGGCATCAGTATAGAGATGGTGGGTTCTTTCATAATCATGATAGACACCACTCTATGGGAAAATTATTTTTGCCCAATTTTGATGGGTCATCCACCAGTTCTACCAAGGCGTGGATAGAAAAGCTGGATATCTACTTTCAGTTGAACGAAGTCCCTGAGATTGAAGCCATCAAGATTGCAGCGCTGCACTTTGAAGGTGAAGCACACAATTGGTGGTTCCATGGGTTGTCTACATTGGGCCATGCCAATGTGACTGCCTACTCTGAGTTCACTAGAAGACTAGTGGAGAGTTTTGACAGAAAGGATCCAGAAGCACCTTTCATGAGCCTTGCAAAGTTAAAGCAATAAGGAAATGCAGAAACTTATATCTCTGAGTTTATGAGATTATCTGTTATGGTTCCTGATCTGTCTGCAACAAGGAGGGTGTACATGTTCATCGGTGGCTTGGATGAACCTTTGCATGGGTTGGTTAAATATACCAAGCCCATCACTTTGCATGATGCCATTGAGAGGGCTAGAGACCTCCAATATGCCTTGCCAAAAGCAAAGGAAACTTTCCAGAGCAAGGCCCCTCACCTTTCTAAAGGGAAGGAAGAAAAAGTTGCTCCTTCTAAGGAGAGCTCATTCAAGAAGCCTCTTGATATTGAACTCAGGAGGGAGCTGAGAAAGAAGAGACTATGTTTCACTTTCCAAGAGTCATGGGCACCTAGACATATATGTGCTTGATCCGGATTTTATGCAGGAACGCAACAGAATAAACACATAACCATAAATATAGAGATGCAGCGGAAATAACACTTCATTTCATTAATATCAAATAACAGAAAGATGCTTACAGACATAATGGAACTAAAACAGCTAGGGTGCTGGTAGCGAATCTCTGAGAAGAGATGTGGTGGCTACAGACCTCTGAACTATGTTACAATGAGGCTCGAGGGCCTATTTATTGTTGAGAAACAATGTAGAATTTGAAACGTCCAAAAACCTAACCATAGGAGATGAGGCGCCAAAACTGTGGGCGCCCGTTTGGGTAAATTGGTGGTTCAACTTCCCGGGGGCGTAACTTTGGCACCCGATCTCCGTTTGATGCGCTCAATAGCTCGTTAGAAAGATCTATCCGAGGACCACAACTTTCAGGACGAATTTCATTCCATGAAATTCGCTGGTAAAACGATGCCCAAAAAACGTCGTTTAGGGCCTCAAAACGGCTCCGGAAGTTCAGGACCCGAAAAACTGCTAAAAATAGTAAGTTTTGTTGCAACTTGAAAACTGAAAGAACTGATGATGGGGGTTCAAATGGAATAGGTGGGTGGCCACTAATATCCACCTGGATCATTAAGCCCCCAAAACGGCTCCGAGAGTGGAGGACCCGAAAACCTGCTAAAAATAGTAAGTTGTGCTGAATGTGAAAAGATGCAAGAATTGATGGTGCTGGTCCAAATGGAATAGGTGGGTGGCCACCGATATCCACCTGGATCATTCCTCCCTCCTTAGGAAGCAATGGTCCCCATTGCGTTGAGATCCTCCATGAGATGAGGCAAATTCTGTTGAAATGAGTATTAGATGTGTTGAAGATGTCAAGGACCTGCGGGTGGACATGCTGGATGCATTTAGTAAATTTGGTTTCTTTATCAGCCTCAGACAGTACATGTTTGGATTCTATATGTGTAGTTGCAGGATGTATGGCAACATCAAGCGGTGGTGCGTTGGGAGTCAGATCAATGGAGTGCTTGTCCTGACAGTGTAGAGGAACCTCTATGAGTGAGGGGAAAACTTCCTCGTATTCCTCCATGACTTTGTCCATCTGCTGCAGCCGTGCAAGGGAGCCCTGTTTCGAGGCTGTGGCCACAATAATTTTCTTTCCCCGTGAGTGAGTTGTAAGGAAAATGAATTTCTTGGTTTGGGAAACAATCTTACTGCGTTGTTTTGCAGTAGTCAAAGAGATGGCAGGAGGCGGTACTACCTCCGGTATCCTGTACAAGTTATTTCCCAAAGTAATAATAACAGCACGAGGCCTAGACTCATACACAGTATGTCGCCAGTATGGTTGGCCCAATAATACATCAGCTACATCAAGAGGAGCAACATCACACAATACCTCATCCGTGAATGGCTTGATACTGTACGGAAGGCGACACTGCTGGCAAATGCGGAGATCTCTCCCTGGGTGGAGCCACCCGATGGTATACAACTGCGGGTGGGCTATGGTCGGTAGGCCAAGCCGCTTCATGACCTCTGCTGAGATGAGGTTCTTTTGGCTTCTGCTATCGACGAGAAATTGCAGCGGAGAACCCTTTACCCACATCTGTGACTGGAAGAGGCGCTCCCCCTCCTCTGGATCCTCTGGACCCTCCTTCTGGATCTTGGTGGTGGCAACAATGGCACTCGGATCCGCATCAATGATCTGCTTCCCTTTGTCATTGCCTTTGTCTGGGTCTAACTCAGGATCAGAAAATGCATCTGATTCGGGTGCCTTTAGTTCGGCCACCAAAGACTGTTTGGCCTGACACTCGTTTGTGCTGTGAGTGGGGCTGTTATGAAATTCACACCACTTCCCTGTGTCCTTCTTTGGATTTGTGGTGTTTTTCTGAGTCGCATTTCTTTGGCCTTGCCCCTTGTTCTTCGGTTCGGGGGCACCTTTCGGATTCGCAGATCCAAAGTCTCGCTTCTTCTGCTTAAATTTCTGCTCAATCTTGGCGGCATAGCGATATGTCGTGCCAAGCGATGTAATGTCGAGGAACTCCATTTCCTCCTAAATGTGTTTGTGCAGACAGCCACGGTACTTGAGCACCAAATGTCTCTCTGAATCTTTAATACCCAACTTTGTGCGCAGGGTATGGAACAGATTCGTCAGTTCGTGCACATCTTGATCCTTTTGTTGCCGCAGCGTGGTCCATTGGATGTATTTGTCCTCATAGCTCCCCATGGGGTAATATTGTTCCTTGATGCCATCTCGGAACAAATTCCAAGTGGGTGTGGTCGAGAACAGAGAGGGTTCCCCTTCGCCCTCTTGCTCACGGTAGGTTTCCCACCAGTCTTTGACATGGGGGGCGGCTTTGAGGAGTGCAAAAATAATCTTTTCTCGGTCGGAGAAGTCATGGACCGAGAAATACCCTTCCAACAAATTTAACCATCTGTCTACAGCGTCTGCATCTATTTTTCCTTCAAATATAGGACTGTCAAAGTTTACCTGTACCTTGAAGGGAGTGGCGCCTCCAGAGTGGCTGTTGGATGCAGATGCGCCATATGTGGGCAGTCGTTGAAGGATTTGAGCAAAGCTATCCATCATCACGTTCCTTTGTTTCTCGAGAGCCTCCTCGAGCAGTATTTTGATAGGATCTCCTGCTCCCTTGTCTTTCTTTTCTTCCGCCATGGGAGGTCGTCAGGGTTTGCGAGGCTGATCTTGCAAGGGTTCAACCAGATCGAGCCCTAACTCCTTATACCCCCGGCCTTTCCGTGCAAAAAAAACAAAGAAAGAGAAGACAGCTACGATACCAACGATCCAGATTTAATGCGGGGAGCACTTAGGAATAAACACATAACCATAAATACGATGCAGCGGAAATAACACTTCATTTCATTAATATCAAATAACAGAAAGATGCTTACAGACATAATGGAACTAAAACAGCTAGGGTGCTGGTAGCGAATCTCTGAGAAGAGATGTGGTGGCTACAGACCTCTGAACTATGTTACAATGAGGCTCGAGGGCCTATTTATTGTTGAGAAACAATGTATAATTCGAAACGTCCAAAAACCTAACCATAGGAGATGAGGCGCCAAAACTATGGGCGCCCGTTTGGGTAAATTGGTGGTTCAACTTCCCGGGGGCGTAACTTTGGCATCCGATCTCCGTTTGACGCACATGATACATCATTAGAAAGCTCTGTCCGAGGACCACAACTTTCGGGACAAATTTCATTCCATGAAATTTGCTAGTAAAATGATGCCCAAAAAACGTCGTTTAGGGCCTCAAAACGGCTTCGGAAGTTCAAGACCCGAAAAACTGCTAAACATAGTAAGTTTTGTTGTAACTTGAAAACTGAAAGAACTAATGATGGGGGTTCAAATGGAATAGGTGGGTGGCCACCAATATCCACCTGGATCATTAAGCCCCCAAAACGGCTCCGAGAGTGGAGGACCTGAAAACCTGCTAAAAATAGTAAATTGTGCTGAATGTGAAAAGCTGCAAGAATTGATGGTGCTGGTCCAAATGGAATAGGTGGGTGGCCACCGATATCCACCTGGATCATTCCTCCCTCCTTAGGAAGCAATGGTCCCAATTGCGTTGAGATCCTCCATGAGATGAGGAAAATTCTGTTGAACTGAGTATTAGATGTGTTGAAGATGTCATGGACCTGCGGGTGGACATGCTGGATGCGTTTAGTAAATTTGGTTTCTTTATCAGCCTCATACAGTACATGTTTGGATTCTGTATGTGTAGTTGCAGCATGTATGACATCAGGCGGTGGTGCGTTGGGAGTCAGATCAATGGAGTGCTTATCCTGACAGTGTAGAGGAACCTTTGTGAGCGAGGAGAAATTGTCATCGTATTTGTCCATCTGCTGCAGCCGTGCAAGGGAGCCCTGTTTCAAGGTTGTGGCCACAATATTCTTCCTTCCCTGTGAGTGAGTCGTAAGGAAAATGAATTTCCTGGTTTGGGAAACAATCTTACTGCGTTGTTTTGCAGTAGTCAAAGAGATGGCAGGAGGCGTTACCACCTCTGGTATCCTATACAAGTTATTTCCCAAAGTAATAATAACAGCACGAGGCCTAGACTCATACACAGCATGTCGCCTCCACAAGTATGGTTGGCCCAATAATACATCAGCTACATCAAGAGGAGCAACATCACACAATACCTCATCCGTGAATGGCTTGATACTCTACGGAAGGCGGCACTGTTGGCGGATGCAGAGATCTCTCCCTGGGTGGAGCCATCCGATGGTATACGGCTGCGGGTGTGCTATGGTTGGTAGGTCGAGCCGCTTCACGACCTCTGTTGAAATGAGGTTCTTTTGGCTTCCGCTATCGACGAGAAATTGCAGCGGAGAACCCTTTACCCACATCTGCGACTGGAAGAGGCGCTCCCCCTCCTCTAGATCCTCTGGACCCTCCTTCTGGATCTTGGTGGTGGCAACAATGGCACTGGGATCCACATCAATGATCTTCTTCCCTTTGTCATTGCCTTTGTCTGGTTCTAACTCAGTATCAGAAAATGCATCTGATTCGGGTGCCTTTAGTTCAGCCACCAAAGACTGTTTGGCTCGACACTCGTTTGTGCTGTGAGTGGGGCTGTTATGAAATTCACACCACTTCCCTGTGTCCTTCTTTGGATTTGTGGTGTTGTTCTGAGTCGCATTGCTTTGGCCTTGCCCCTTGTTCTTCGGTTTGGGGGCACCTTTCGGATTTGCAGATCCAAAGTCTCGCTTCTTCTGCTTAAATTTCTGCTCGATCTTGGCGGCATAGCGATATGCTGTGCGAAGCGATGTAATGTCGAGGAAATCCATTTCCTCCTGAATGTGTTTGTGGAAACAGCCGCGGTACTTGAGCACCAAATTTCTCTCTGAATCTTTAATACCCAACTTTGTGCGCAGGGTATGGAACAGATTCGTCAGTTCGTGCACATCTTGATCCTTTTGTTGACGCAGTGTGGTCCATTGGATGTATTTGTCCTCATATCTCCCCACGGGGTAATATTGTTCCTTGATGCCATCTCGGAACGAATTCCAAGTGGGTGTGGCCGAGAACAGAGAGGGTTCCCCTTCGCCCTCTTGTTCACGGTAGGTTTCCCACCAGTCTTTGACATGGGGGGCGGCTTTGAGGAGTGCAAAAATAATCTTTTCTCGGTCAGAGAAGTCATGGACTAAGAAATACCCTTCCAACAAATTTAACCATCTGTCTACAGCGTCTGCATCTATTTTTCCTTCAAATATAGGAATGTCAAAGTTTACCTATACCTTGAAGGGAGTGGCGCCTCCAGAGTGGCTGTTGGATGCAGATGCACCATATGTGGGCAGTCGTTGAAGGATTTGAGCAAAGTTATCCATCATCGCGTTCCTTTGTTTCTCGAGGGCCTCCTCGAGTAGTATTTTGATAGGATCTCCTACTCCCTCGTCTTTCTTTTCTTCCGCCATGGGAGGTCGTCGGGGTTTGCAAGGCTGATCTTGCAAGGGTTCAACCAGATCGAGCCCTAACTCCTTATACCCTGACTGCGTTGGGGACATGCAAAGAAAAACAAAGAAAGAGAAGACCCGCTCTGATACCACTGATCCGGATTTTATGCAGGAACGCAAAAGAATAAACACATAACCATAAATACATATATGCAGCGGAAATAACACTTCATTTCATTAATATCAAATAACAGAAAGATGCTTACAGACATAATGGAACTAAAACAGCTAGGGTGCTGGTAGCGAATCTCTGAGAAGAGATGTGGTGGCTACAGACCTCTGAACTGTGTTACAAAGAGGCTCGAGGGCCTATTTATTGTTGAGAAACAATGTATAATTCGAAACGTCCAAAAACCTAACCATAGGAGATGAGGCACCAAAACTATGGACGCCCGTTTAGGTAAATTGGTGGTTCAACTTCCAAGGGGCGTAACTTTGGCATCCGATCTCCGTTTGACGCACATGATACATCATTAGAAAGCTCTGTCCAAGGACCACAACTTTCGGGACAAATTTCATTCCATGAAATTCACTGGTAAAACGATGCCCAAAAAACGTCGTTTAGGGCCTCAAAACGGCTTCAGAAGTTCAAGACCCGAAAAACTGCTAAAAATAGTAAGTTTTGTTGTAACTTGAAAACTGAAAGAACTAATGATGGGGGTTCAAATGGAATAGGTGGGTGGCCACCAATATCCACCTGGATCATTAAGCCCCCAAAACGGCTCCGAGAGTGGAGGACCTGAAAACCTGCTAAAAATAGTAAGCTGTGCTGAATGTGAAAAGCTGCAAGAATTGATGGTGCTGGTCCAAATGGAATAGGTGGGTGGCCACCGATATCCACCTGGATCAGTGCTGTTGGGAAAGCACACTACATAGAAGTCTTCTCAAATTTTGAGGAGGAATATGAAGATGATGAACCAAGGAGGGGTCACAGCACTGATAATGTTGAGGTAGATCCAACACCATCTAGGGATGGGGATGGAGCCTTTGCTCCAATAGGAGGAACTATTTCGTCTTTGAGAGGAGTGCCTAAGTACTTGAACCTAAGAGTAAAAGGTTCAACCATGAATTAGAGGGTATCTGTGTTGATTGACAGTGGGGCAACCCACAACTTTATTGATGCTCATCTTGTGCAGAGGAGAGAAATCCTCACTGATAATTTTGAGGGATTCTCTGTTTTGGTCCCAGGAGATAGGACAATGCAATGCATGCAGTATGTCCCATCACTCTTAGTCACTATGGGGTCCTACACTTTGGTGGACCACTTTTTTTTAGTTGACATATCAGACACCAATATCATTTTGGGTGTCCAATGGTTGATTACATTGGGGAAATTCAACACTGATTGGAAAGCTTTGTAGATGGAGTGGGTGGACATGGAGAGTGGTAAACCCCAAATGATCCAAGGAATGCATACTTATCCCTCATCTAGAACTTCCACACAAACAACATAGATGGATTTGCATAGTGGAAGCAAGGATCTCATAGTCCCTTCTCTTATGTTCATGAAAATTATGCAAGGGACATTCTTATCTAGTGGAAAACCACCTGTGAGGCCACCAGATTCAGATCTTGTGGGGGAGGCCTCACAAAGTGTTGCTCCAAATCTAGATCCAGGAGGGATTGGAGCAATGGGAGACCAAGCTACAGCGCTGGAGGTCTTGGAATAGCTCAAGAGTGAGGTGAATCTTCTTCTTGCATCACTATCACCCTCTCTCTTTCCTAGATCTACGCTATGGGACGAGAATAATGGGAGGAACAGCCTTCCAACACACAACTTTGGCATGATAGATGTCAGAGAAGAGATTAGCAACATGACAAACACTTCCATGGATGTATCATCAGCGCTGTCATTATTGAACAGTGTGGATCTGTATTGGAAATCTCAGCTTCTTGTAGAGTATTCCAAAGATCTTCACACAGGTATGATACTAGATGACATGCAGCAAGAATAGGGCTACTTAGTCCAAGGGTGAGTCATCTATCATCATGGTAAGGTCTTCTTGGCTAGAGCTTCCTAGCTCAATCAGAAGATACTACAAGGGGCACATAAAGAATTCTTTCTCAGCAGTATGCATTCAATGAAGATCTATACCCTGATCATGAGGATCTTTGATTGGGAAGGGATGAGAGAGGAATTACATCAGCACTTTCAAGAGTGCATTAGCTATAATGAATTGGGGCAGCCAATGGACTCTTTGCAAGAGTCATTTCAGCCAGTTCTTCGTTCTTTTGAGAGGAGGGAAATACCCATGCACAACTCCATGTGTATGGAGGACTACGATGGTAAAGGATCTGATCATGCAAAGCAAGTTTTATTTTCTGATTTATCACATTATTTTACCATGTTTTTGCAGGCTATGACTCCTAAAGGGAGTGACAGATCATGTGGATCTCATGGATTTTGGAGGGCCAATAGAAATTGTGAACTTGGCCACTCCCTTGTTATGCAAAGGGAGATTCCTTTTCCTAATGGGTGCTTCCCAAAGGCACCAAACATATCTGATATCTTCAGCTATGTTGAGATGACTTATGCAGCAAATGTGTGGTGGGAATGCCACTTGCCACACCTTGATCTAATGCAGGTAGGATATGCACTGCGTTGGCATCACATGTGGGACTTTGACCCACCTCTTCAAGGTCAAATTTCTGTTTGCATATATGTAGTTTTGCTCCCATACTTGGATGATATAGTTGTACTGTTTATAGGATTGTTGGAGGAAGTATGGGTATTTTTTATGTACCACATGGATTGGAACTTCTCTATGTGCCTCACGCTACATATTTTATAGAAAGAATTGCTCCAACCATGTTTATTTCTGTTGAATTTTTCACTCCTGGTGGGATGAACTATGCACCTCTTATGATGACCTTGGAGGAGCAATTCATGGTGTATTGGCTTGGTGAACACTTGGCTTATGAGGAGGACTTGATCCTTGATGGTGTCACCAATGGAGGAGTGGAAGAACTGCATCACTCACCCTATCAGTTTCTTGAGGACAAGAAACATTTTGGAGGGGAGGATTGTAATATTCCTACTTACCCTGAGCTAAGAGAAATATGCAATTTTATTTTACTTTCTATTGCATGAATAATTGAATAAAGGAGGAAATGTAAAACTCCTAAGAGAATGAATAAATAAATTCCCATATGAACATGGATAAATCTGGGCCATGTAAATTAATCATTTGCAGGTGTGAAAGGGGTTTTCACTATGAGACTAGGTCAACTTTGACCAAATCTATAGTGTTGTCTAGATTCAATGTACCTCATGGAGGGACAGCGCAGTTCTAGAAGGAGGCCCCTCATGTGAAAGGAGTTAAATCATCAAGGTGGTTTAGGGTTTGCAAAGGCTTTCATCTTATAAAAGGAAGGGGAAGGCAACAAGAGAAGTTTGTTTATTATCTATATTTTTGAGTATCTTATCTGTTGAGACAAATACCATTCTTCGTTGTTTAGTAGAGAATTGTGTTGCTTAGCACTTGGAATTCCTATGCACGGATTTCACCTCTTCCATTGAGGATTCTGGGAGGAGTCTTGCTGATTTGATCCACTATCAGGATTTGGGCCAAGCTCTACTTCCAACTGCAATGCAGATCCAGTGAGGGTTTGTTTGCTTTTGTAGGCTGCAGCAAGTGGAAATCTAGATCTGTTCAGATCTAGCTTGTATTGGAGCCTCTTCTCAGTGAGTGTGTCTTTTAACCTCCTGGAAGAGTGCATCCACTATTTGAGCTTCAAATTTTTATCTTGGCATCAGGCCATCTCTATTATTCAAGCTACAACGCAGTTTCCCTTGAGGTACTGCGCTATTTTCAATGGAGGTTTTGTAGGGTGTTTTGATCCCATTTTTTATGAGAGATCTTTGGTGCTAGGCTTTGCCTTTCACTTTGGTGATCCATGGATTAGCTTGCTGATCCATGTTCTGTTTAGATCTGATTTTTTTAATGTAAATTCATCTTCAGAAATTTCTGAATAATATTGCAGATCTGTTACTTAAAACTCATGTCTACTCTTTGTAATGCATGATTTGGTCAAAACCCCAAGGGGATCTTGTAATAGAGACTTTCTAGAGTATAGATTTGAAATGGATCTGATATTTCATCAACATATCTGTTATATATCTGAAGAGTAACATTCAACTACTGCAGCTCCTTAAAATAACATTGTTAAGCCATTTTGCAGTTTATATACATGTTGCAGCCTTCTTTTCTGAAGATTTCTTGCTCTATTGTCTCATGTATTCTACTATATAATGTAAGAGCATCATTGTAATTCTGATTTACTGTTGTATATTCACAAGTTGATCTTATTACATGGCCTCCTACTCATGCTTTCCAAGACTGCGTTATTTCTGAAGCAGTTTGTTGTGCATAGCTACAACCCCTCTTGTAGGGTGTTTTTCAGCTAGAATAGGTGGTGGGAGATTTGTTTACCACACCTAGTTTTATTTTTTTTTCTCCCCTTTTGGATCTAGACTCAAGATTTTCTAATATAAGGGATCCAAGGGCTGAAAACTCATTTTTTTGCATAGATCTCTCAGGATTGTGTTATTTCAGCAGGCTTGCTGTGCAATCCCAATTTTTGGATATTACATTCCACCTATCCTACTTGATCATCTTACCCCAACCCAAAATAAAAAAACAAAATTAAACTTAATAACTAGCCTAAAATAAATCATCAAAGCGAACAAGTTTACATCCTTCGCATAATAGAGAAATCCATCTCTGAGTCCAGGAAGGCTAGGTCCTAGGACTCCAAAGACTGGTCTAATGTTGGCCTATCATTTGGTCTACCAATCTGCCAAATCACGGGACTCCAACAGTATTGATTCTTTCACTTTTGGTATGTAGATATAGCACCGGTAAAACCAGCCATGTGTATGGGACGGCCTGCAGTATCAAGAGCTATAGGACCTAGTGGATCGAGGTCGCCACAAAATGAAGATGCAACAGCCTTCATGGAGGACATCCGTCGTAGATGTGAGAGGCTTCTGACTAGTGTTTCAGAGCACAACTGGAAAGACTTAGAGGACTAGTACATAGACCCATGTATTGGTCTACCCTCAGAGTAGCGAGGGGTCATGTGGCACATGGCGATGGCCGGACAAGGGATGCGTGATCTACAAGCTACGAGAGCAGAACCATTGGCTTGAGATCCTCCAGATAGTGATTAGTGTGTAGGGGTTGCCCCTAGTTTTTATTTTTTGTAACATGTTATGGGCATGTCATATGTATCAGAGTTGATGGACTCTAAAACATTTTATACGATACATATTATGGATATGCATCGTTTTGATGGTTTTATGTTTATTGTCTTGTGTTAAATGCGTGTGATAAATTCCAAATAGAATATGGTTTGCAATGCTATCTACATAGTGATTTTGTGCTCTAGGTACATGACTAAATGTAATGATTTCAAACTCACACATCAAAAGCTTCACCCGTAAATATCTTCTAAAAAGGATAGGATTATGCACACGATAGACACCATTCAATTGCATTACAAGAAGCAAGGAATATAAACGAACATGAAGGTGGAGGATGCGATATGAAAGGGAATCGGTTAATAAACCTCACACTGCATCATATTTGGTCTGATTATTGGTAGCAATACCAATGCATACATCGTTTGAGAGAACAAGTGAATGAAAGGGGGTAAAAATGGCCCAACCTGCCGAGGCTAGATTCCGAGAGTAGCGACTTGCACCATCGGAAAAACCAATATAAGGTGTGGACAGGAGATCCATCTGAAAAGTGCCACAAGACAATAAATGGGAAGATGATGAACAATGTTGGCAACTTGAACGTAAAGTATAAATTGAATGCACACCGTAAGAGGGAGTGTTCTGAGTAGGATGTCTACTACTCACATGCCGACGGTGAGGTGGAGTGTGGGAGCTATCGGAGGTGTAGCTTGTGCTCAGGCCACGCAATTTACCATAGACATGGATGGTTCCATCTCGCTTATGGGCGGGAAAGATGAAGTTAGGGGTGGACAAGGTTTCCATGATGTCATCATCACAATAGAAGATGGAGTGACTGGAGGAAGGGAGACCACATGACGCGACAAAGCTACCTGAATCATCATCATGAGAAGAAAGGTTAACATGCACATCATCACAGAGGATGACAAAAGAACAAGCAAATAAGGGATCTACCAATGTTGAGCCCAAGGTGATCGTTGAAGGGAGGTCAAGTGAAACAGCAGGGGAAGATGTAGAGGGAACTTCCACCGAGGGTCTCATGGATGATGATAGGTAGAGGATGGTGGCTGTAGGCTCCGTCATCTCAACATCAGGAGGGGGAATGTCAATGGGAGTAGGTAAATCCTCAGGCTGGCCCACAGTATACTGCACAAGTACGGGAGAGGTGGATTGGTTCTGTTCCACCTCATACTCCCGAACTACCTCCAAAGAGGCACAGTAATGCGTAAGGTGGGGAAAATGGTGGGAATAATGGCCATGGAGATCACACAACAAAAAGGGTTGACAGGTGTGAATATTTTTAGGCTTCTTGGCTACAGTCAAGGAAGAAATAGAGGCTTCAAGGACCGTAGACTTAGGGAAATCAACATTAACCATGGGCTTGATACGGGGCAGTTCAGGACAGTTATGGGTGGCATGGCCGACAACATCACACAAATTACAACGCTTTGGAGGCGAAGGAGGTGCAGGGTCAGTCGGGGCAGCCTTGTCTTTTGATGCCCTCTTTCAAGCTTTGCCCTTCTTACCCGAAGTGGTCCCAACAGGAGGTGGTTCCTGTTGAGGTGGCTGAGGCATTATAACAGCGGGAGAATTCATGGGGACCGGTTGAACCGGGGTCAAAGCAAGATAAGGTTTGGGCTGACCAGTCAGGGTAGTGGCTGGAGGATCAAGGTACCATATGGTAATCCTGAGGTTCAAGTTATGGAGAGAGAAGGTAGCCATGACAGGTACCGTGTACACTCCTGGGGGGGAGCTAGGAAAGATATCTGACCGGAGGGGTAATGGCCAGGCGAGATGGCTCCAAGATGGTTAAGGCCTGGAGGAACCATTCCAGGAGGATAAAGAGGCTCATGGATACCAGCAATAGGTGAAGGGCCAGAAGGAGGAGGTATAGAAGGCTGAATCAAAGGGCTAGGAGTAGGCTACGGAGAGTGAGGCTGCTGACTAGCCGAAGAGAGATGCTTGAGGGAAGCCCGAGATGATTGCATCATGCAAACATTCGATGAACTGGGATCAGAGATAGGAGGAGGAATAACAGGGAATGTACCAAGCAATGAGGAGTCATTTTAGACTCTGAGTGAGACACTAGTCAAAGGATTGACGGTTTGCTTATTAGCCACCGAAGAGATGATGGACTCAGAGGAGGTCTGTGACTTCAGTTCGTAATACGTCAACTGGCCAATGGTGACTATCTTTCCATTATGAGGGTAGGACATCTTGCAGTGAACCGTAAATGGGACATCAAACATCACATAAGTGTAGCTACGACCCAATAGAATGTTGTAATCTAAGGGGGAATCTATGACTTCTACACAACACAAACAATCTTGCCCGCAAGGGTGATAGGACAGTTGTGGAATAGGCCAATGGGCTGGGAGGCGTGGCCATCCCATGCTCGAAGAGTGATCATGGAAGGAGCCAACTCAGGTGATCCGAGTTGCTTCCAAACCGAAGCGAACATCACACAGGTGGATGCACCCTCATCAATGATGCACTGGGAAACGTTGGTGTTCCAAATCTTGACTAGGATTTGGAAGGCGACAGAAGCAGGGAGAGGAGGATGTTTTGACCGATCAACATCAAAAATAATCAATCGATCATCGGAAGGATCTATAGTGCCCAAAGCAGATAGTATAGCTTTTTGTTGTGAAGGGCACGACTAGAGGATTTCCAGCGTTGAAATGGAAACAAAATATTGCGCCAAATCATCTACTATACTATACGAATGGGAAAATTTTCCAAAAGAAGAATTTTGGCATATTGGTCCCTTAGGGATATTGGTATGAACCTCTACCCTAGGCTGAGGGATCTGCAAGGGACCATTAGGTGTCAAAAGAGGCTCTGTAGAGATCAAAGCAAGTGGCTCAGGGACAGACGTAGCGGGAGGCTTTTTGTACTGACGGGACCGAGTCTAAAGATTGATGTCTATGGTTAGAGGTTAACCAGAATTAATTTTGAGAATATGGTAATTGGAGGTACCAGATGGAAGAGGTTGAGTGGCCACCTGACCTTCAAGTGGTTGGGTAGCCACAAATCCTTGCCGAGGGAAAGGATTGGTAAACACAGTCAGCTGACTAGGCGCAGCACTGGGAGGGATGGAAGGGGAGGCTTGTTTTCCTCGCAATGTTGCTTGAGACTCCCACATCTACTTCATCTGTGGTAAAAGAGGACAACGATGTGTGTAATGACCATAAACACCACAACAAGAACAAGGCTTGTTCGTGCGAATAGGCCTGTCTTGCTTGGGCTGAGTGCCCTGTTGCTGGTTAGTAGTGTTAGGAGAATTATTTTGAGGATTAGGTCCAAGATTACCAGGAGAATATTGATTTTTAGTGCCTTTCCTCTTCTTTTTGGAAGGAGGAGGATTAGTCGCACCCTACTGTGCATACACCTGCCCCTGAGGGGGTGGTGGCTGCTTTTGCGAGGGTTGAGAAGGGAAGGGAGGAGGAGGTGCTAATGCTGGAGGATCTGGAGCACCAAGCTGTGGATAAAAATAATAAGGAGGTTGGGTAATAGTGTGGTAAATAGGAGGTTGGGAAAAAGGAGGAGGCATGCCGTATCCTGGATACATGCTACCAAGAGGGGGAAAAGTGCAGGAGGTGCTGGCCCCCCCTGAGGAAAATCATAGCCCATGGGAGGCTGAGCGTATGGATGAGAGAGAACTCCAACGATACCTTCGGTAGCATGAGATGTCCCCAGTGTGTTGGCACCACTGGGTCTAGGAAGATCAGGTAGAACGGTATAAACATAACCCGACTGAGCGTAGATCAAGTCATATTTTAACGCAATTTGGAGAGCGAATTCTTCAGTCTGAGGAAAATGCGATGCGACATCTTTTCCGATAGGAAGCAAGAGAGATCTAAGGAACCAATCCATGTAGACACGGTCTTCGAAGGTAGGGGCTCAACATAGGCTCTTTCTTCTCCTCCATTCCTGGACATGATCAGATAGGTGAGTCGCAAACGATTGACAGAAAGAAGTCAAAAGTTTGGTACTAGTGTCGAAACGAAGGGGAAGCTAGAAATAAGACATAAATGCCTGAGCAAGAGTCGCAAAGTGGTATGAGAGGATGAGGCCTAATCAACATACCACTTAGAAGCTTTTCCTATAAGCGTATGTTGGAACAACCAAAGATAGACAGAGTCATCGGTAATGGAGTTAGACGAACACCACATGTGGAAAGATCGAACATGATTTGTAGGATCTTCTCCAGCAAGGCCTTCAAACTTGGGGATTTCGGAAGGGAGCTTGGTCGGCATAGTAGGCCAACTAGCGTCATGGTGTATAGGGTCATTTATCAACTGGTCAAAATCAGGAAGACCGAGACTTGCCATATAGGGGAGCAAGGGAGCAGCTGGGATAGTTCTTGTTGCGGTCCCACTAGTAGTATTCTCAGCATTAGGGCCGGGGCTACCACCAGCGTTAGGTCCTAAACCAGACATGGTGAAGGTGACAGGAGGATAACTAGGGGTGGAACCAGAAGGAGAACCCAATGAACCAGAAGATGACCTGAAAATGGAACTATTTGTAAATGCTATGCAAAGTATCCATTTCCATTAAATTAAGTTTGGAAAGTATTCTCCATGTCTTGCAGGTTAAACAAAGTGGTTTTGGGAATGTTTCTGAGTTTTATGTGTGAGGATTTGTTATTTAAATTTACTGTTTAATATAACACAACAGAAAGACACAGCAAGTAAACTTCACCATATCACAACACGGCAAAATGATGATGCATTCACCCCTCCTGGGCTACATCTGTCGGTCCAAAGCTCCCCAATGGTATGTCCTTGCTCTATTAAATTGCTCAAAATGGTTACACAATGAAAAAATTTCCTAAACAGAAAAAACAAGCTGTGAATTTGACTTCAAAAGACAGAAATAAGTTAAAAATGACTTTTATTTCACCTCAAACAGTGAAGTACAACCTAGTACAACTCCATCTCCCTAATGGTCCTGGTGGCTCTTTCCTCTTCCTTGAAGAAAAAAAGTCTGAAGAACACCTCTTTTTTCTCTGCAACCTGTCCTAAACACTCCAAAATTCTCAAGAAACCCAAAATTGACTAAAATTTCATCTTGTTTGGTCGAAAATTGAGAAATCAAAATCTCCTCCAAAACTGGAGGAACTCCAGTTAGCAGCACCAAAATGGCTACTCCGCCGAAAAAAGAGGTTCCAATAACCTTAACTGTCGGAGGACTGGCTGTTAAATTAAATTTTGGCGGGGTGGCATGTGACCACCCCCACACTGACCGCCACATAGAATGCCATCCAAAACTGTCGGGTTTTAAATGTGGAGTGGTCACATTAAAATAGTTAACGGTTAGGCTAACCATTCCCATTCTGCCCGCGAACTTAAAATCTTGGCTCCAATGTAGGGTCATATGGAGCTGGGGCTAGCTCTGAGGGCTATCCCCTTAACATTTCTCCACCGTTTTAATTGTTTTAACCCACGGTTCATAGCATGTGGTTACATGAAATAGGGCTGGCTCCGAGGGGCTTAACCCAACTTTCTCTGTCGTTGTAATGGCTCTTGGCCCTTGGTCCTTGTCTTCCAGTCATGTGAAATTGACGAAGCTGGCCCCCCAACCTTCCACCCATAAAACAATTCACGAGTCGACTCAACGTTCACACCACCCGACTCGCCCATTTCTCCAACGACCCGACTGCGTTCAACCTCAGTTCAAGGTTGTTTCCCGCAGTGTAATGGTCGGGTTGACCATGCCCAAGGAGTCGGGTTGAGGGTTCGACCCCCTTTCCTACCAAAATTTTTGCAACACCTTTTAACCTATGGCCTGGGGTCATGTGGCAGCCTCCGAGCAGGCCACATGGCACCCTCTAACAGGCCCATATAAACCTTGAAAAAATAAAATTTTTGCCATATAAAATTTCTGAAAATGATAAATTCTTTTGGTCAAAAAGTCTTGTTTTGGAGGTCATTGGGTGATATCAAACCTCAGTAAATTTCACATACAACATCGGATTTGAGTCCCATTTGCAGTGCCAGAATCCCAGCGATGAGGCCTTTCCAATCGTTCAGATTGCAACCAATTCTGAGAAATTCCATTTTGAGCATTTTTTACACTTGGACATGATCTCCTGATCACACCTCCCCAATGGGAAGCTTTTGGACCCCAAAATCTCTCTGAATTACAGAAACTGAAGATGAGGAGACTAATTCTCCACTCTTCCAACCTTGAACCACTGAAATCTTCCTGACTTCATCAAATTGAGCTTCTCATAAAAAGATAAATTCTTCCTTGAATCTGTTGATCGACTGTTGCTAACCTTGACTGTGTCATGATGCAAGTTTTTGGAATTTGCTGAACAACAACTAAAATTTGTAGAAATCATATTTTTCCTACAATGGTCTACCTTCCAAGGAAACTAAAAATAAGATTCACCTTGCCAAGTGTCCTTATGGTGAATTTTTTCCAAATGAGCCATGTACTTGTGTCGATTCCCAACCAAGTTTTCTAGCCATACCAACCTACCATTCTGAAACCAAAAATGACCCTTGCTAAACTTTGTGCCCTCTTTGATTGCATGCTTTTCCCTCTCTTGGATTTTTGCACCACTTTGCACCGACACTTTTTTCTCTGCACCGATCGACACCAAATACACCTTGTGAAACATCTTGTGATCTTCTTCCAAAGACAACCTGCTTTCAGACTGAAACATATCAGCAATAATATGAAAAGGATTATGTACAAAATCATTTTGCTTAACCATCAACAAATTCAAATTTTGACTTGCAATGACAAGCCTTTTCAACTGCCCTGCATTTACTAAAGAAGATTCTAGCTTCGTCCAATGTGCTCTCACAATAAACTCCTTGTCATCCTTGAATGGGTGATACTTGTTTTGATGGTGATGGAAGATCACTTTTCTATAATATAAGTACGAAATACCCAATACCACACCTGTAATGTCAAGTGGTACCACATCTAGTTCACCCATGTCAACATAATGAGCTGTTATGGCAAAGCGCAACATGCACTTCCTTGAAACTTGTAAATTAGCATCCTTGCAAATCCATCCAAGTGGATATGGCTTTGGATGTGGAATGGTTTCAAGTTTCAGCTTCTTAACTAAGTATTCAAATATGAAGTTTTCTTGAGGCCCACTGTCAAATAGTGTGTCATCTTTGTGTGTTTGGAAATTATCCTCACATGAAACAACTCTATCCTCCTCTCTTCATTTGGAGCTTCTATGTGACAATTTAAATTGCTAGAACTGGGATTTGTTTCTTTTACAATCTCTTTCCCCTTTATTTTCTTTAGTACCATGGATATGCTTTTAGTTTCATCTCCTGATTCAAACCCTAAGTCTTGTTCAGCTATTGCAACTGTTTTTCCCTTTTCTTTGGCCTTATCTTTGGTTTTAAATTTTTCTGACTTCAATTCTGGATGAAGTTTCCAGCAATAGTCTTCATTGTGGCTTGTTTTGGAAAAAATTTTACAAAATAATTTCCCTTTTTCTTTCCTAGAGTTTGCATTTCTTTTTCTTCCTTTGCCTTTAAATGCACTATCCTCATTCCCATCAAAATATTGTTTACCTCTAGCCTATAAATGTGTGGCTTGGACACAAACCTCATCTAGACTAGTAGGATTGAACATAAGGATAGTATGTATAAGATAGATGTCTAAACCACCTATATATTTCAGCAAAGTCTCTTGGCTATGCAAATCAATTCCAAGTAATAAAACCCTTCGTCTAAACTCTTGGGTGTAATCTTGAACACTTTGTCCCTTAAGTTGTCTAAAAATTTGCAAATTCATGATAGCCTTTTGTAAATGAGCTAATGGATAAAATTGTTGTTTAATTACAAAAATAAATTCAGCCCATGATAAAGTGATCTTACCATAAGTTTTTAATTTCATCCTTGGTCTTGGCTTCCCACCGTACCAATGCTGCTCCCTCCATTCTCAAAGAGGCTAACTGAATCTTGGTGTCGTCTTCATGAAGGTTTTGTATACTCAAATAAACTTCCAACTATCTTATACAATTGTCAAGTTTCTCTGTATTTACCTCACCATTAAACATAGGCAACTCAAATTTAACATCAAGCTTTAAAAATGTACTTTTACCAATGGTTTTAGACTTGTGATATTGATTCACCGAAGTAGAGGATGACGATGTAGAGGAAGAGGATGAAGATGGGGATGGTTGATCACCATTACCTCCATGACCTTTCTTTGACTTGTCATCACTTTTCTTTCATCCTGAAGAACCCTCTCCTTCTTTCTGATGTTTAGATCCTTCTCCTACAAGCCTGTCATTCCTTTCTTGGTAGAGTACCCTCACCATCTCCGCCATGTCCAAGAAATCCTTTCGGAACACTCGTTCCTCTTATTTGGGATCAATGTCTTCAGGAGCTTCTCCTTCCCTTGAAGACATGCTTGACGCTTCTTCTATGGCTCTTGGAGGTGGCTCTCTAGCCCTTCTTGGTTGAGGATTACTTTTTGCACTAACCAAGTGTCCTTCCCTTCTCTTGAGTTTAAGCCTAGTAAGCATCAAAACTTGCAAATAGTCAACTATATCTTTGCACAAGAACAAATAAAACTCTAGCTCTAATACCATCTGATCTAAAAATGGAAATATTTTTAAATGCTATGCAAAGTATCCATTTCCATTAAATTGAGTATGCAAAGTATTCTCCATGTCTTGCAGGTTAAACAAAATGATTTTGGTAATGTTTTTGAGTTTTATGTGTGAGGATTTGTTATTTAAATTTACTGTTTAATATAACACAGCAAAAATACACAGCAAGTAAACTTCACCATATCATAACACAACAAACTAATGAGGCAATTCACCCCTCCTGGGCTACATCTGTCGGTCCAAGGCTCCCCAATGGTATGTCCTTTCTCTATTAAATTTCTCAAAATGGTTACATAGTGAAAAATATGCCTAAAAAGGCAAAACAATTTGTGAATTTGACTTCAAAAGACATAAATATGTTAAAAATGGCTTTTGTTTCAACTCAAATAGTGAAGTACAACCTAATACAGCTCCATACCCCTGATGGCCCTAGTGGCTCTTTCCTCTTACCTGAAGCAAAAATGGCTGAAGAACACCTATGTTCACTCTAAAACCTATCCCAAACACTCCAGAATGCTCATGAAACCCAAAATTGACTAAAATTTCATCTTGTTTGGTTGAAACTTGAGAAAGTTATGACCCAAACAATATTTTGCCTAGTGGCACCAAAAAATCTCCTCCAAAACTGGAGGAACTCTAGCTAGCAGCGCTAAAATGGCAACTCCGCCGAAAAAAGAAGGTCTGCTAACCTTAACTTTCGGAGGACTGGCTATTAAATTAAATTTCAGGTGGGGTGGCATGTGACCACCCTGCACTGACCGCTACATAGAATGCCATCTGAAACTGATGAGTTTTAAATGTGGAGTGGTCACATTAACATAGTTAACGGTTAGGCTAACCATTCTCATTCCGCCCGCGGATTTAAGTACTTGGCTCCAATGCAGGGACATATGGACTTGGGGCTAGCTCTGAGGGCTAGCCCCTTAACATTTCTCTGTCGTTTTAACTGTTTTAACCCACGGTTCATAGCATGTGGTTACATGAAATAGGGCTGGCTCCAAGGGGATTAACCCAACTTTCTCTGTCGTTGTAATGGCTCTTGGCCCTTACTTCTTGTCTGTCGGTCACGTGACGTCGACGAAGCTGGCCCCCCAACCTTCCGCCGATAAAAAAATGCATGAACTGACTCAGTGTTCACACTGCCCGACTCGCCCATTTCCCCAACGACCCAAATGTTTTCAACCTCCATTCAACGTTGTTTCCCATGGTGTAATGGTCAGGTTGACCCTTCCCGAGGAGTCAGGTCGAGGGTTCGACCCCCTTGCCTACCAAAACTTTTGCAACACCTTTTAACCTATGGCCTAGGGCCACGTGGCAGCCTTTGGGAAAGCCACGTGGCACCCTTCAATAGGCCCATATAAACCTTGGAAAAATAAAATTTTTGAAAATGACATTCTTTTGGTCAAAAGTCCTATTTTGGAGGTCATTGGGCAATTTCAAACCTCAGTAACTTTCACATACGACATCGGATTTGAGTCTCGTTCGTGATGCCAGAATCAAAACAACAAGGCCTTTTCGTTCATTCAGATTGCAACCAATTCTGAGCATTTCCATTTTTTAGCATTTTTTATACTTGGACATGATCTCCTAATCAGAAGAGGAGTCGAAGTGCGGACCCGGTTGAGGACTAACTCGAATCCTACGTAGAGGAGTAAGTCTTCCTACCAAAAAATGAGGATGAAGGCCAAGAAGTCTCCAGGATAAATTCCTTGGTGGCGCAATGATGACAACACAAACACGACACAAGGGGAAGAGAGACCAACAAGGGCAGAAAGGTGCAGGGTCAACTGATTACAATGTCGAAACAAGGGCAAAGAGGTGTAGGATCAATTGATTTAAATGTTAAAGTCTTTTCTTGGCGGTGTGTGTGTAAAAGTGTGTAAATTTTAATTTTTAAACCCAGAAGTTTGTAGAGAAAAAGAAAATGTGTGTTGAATAACTGTAAATAAACCTGTAGATAAAAATATATGAAACCGAAATAACAGTAAATAAACAACTAATAATGCGATAATCTAAACCCAAAGAGGTAGGCATCTCAACAAGTAGTCTATAGGTGGGAAAAAAACTAGTCAAAACACACTGAAATAGCCAATAGATCTAAGTTCGGGAGAGATAGGGATCTAAAGGTTAGATCTGCTGGAAATTGGTGCAACAAAAAATCGAAGGAAAGATCTCTGTAAATGAGGTGGAAAAAGGCTATCTCCTAGAGGGAAACAGAGTGGACCCTAAAGGAAAACCCAAACAAAACTGAATGAGGTGATTTGGATGGATAAATAGCTAATCTGTATTGGATCTGAAGGTGAGGTATCAAATCTGAAAAAATGGCTGAACACTCTGAAAATTTCAAACAACCTGCAGCAGCTAAAACTCTTCCACAAAGTGTGGAGGGTACTAAAGCCCTAGGGGGCTAGGTTCCCACTTTGATGAGTAAAATAGAACAATTACAGGTCCAAAATGGGTGGAGACGTAGCTCAGACAACCCTAAACAGAGGCCCAGACAAACCCAGAAACCTTTCAGAAAAACTCCTGCAAAAAGTCCAGGTCACAGTTTCTAACCTTTTTTCTATAGAGGTCACAGTTTTCGGGCTAAAACGTGCGTCTTGAAGCTCCAAGTCGCAGGTTTATGGAAAAAAAGTCTGACCTGCACCTCCGGAACTCTCGGTGGTAGATTTCAGCAAAATGTGTCGTCTCAGCTATGGCTGATGTCTATCACCTGCGCAATAGGTCTGAAAACACACGAAAGTTAGAAATTTTAATGTTTTAGGGTTTTATAGGTTAAAAACAACATCAAGAAAAGAAAAACAAGAAGCGTAAGAGAAATCCTAGGGTTTGAAGCAGCTGGATATGCAGGGATCAAAAAACGACAGTGGTCGTAATCATAAACCGGTGTGGAGTTGCCAGTTGTTAGTATGAATCTTAATTGCAAGTGTACGAAAAAAGACCACTTTAGCTGTGCATAAAAAACATCCCTAATAGCAAATATGGCTGCCAATATCTTCAGATCTGCAATTAGGTGATCAAGATAAATGCTACAAAAATATATATCTATGCATAAAAAGACATTAAGCAATAAATAAAAACGAGATTTACTCCATGCATCCAATAGACAAGTCAATAATATGTTGAATGAATTTTATATTAAGGGCGCCTGGGAGGAAAACATAGAAGGATGTTACTAGTTCTCCTCAATGGGATGGGTTCTTGTAAGTCCTCAGCACTTCAGATCTAAAAATCCTCTCTCTTGATGGTGTAGAAAACCCAGACAATAATGGAACTCAAAGGGAGCTCGCAAGAAAAAAGATAGAAAAATATGACAATGATGGTGGATCAAAGTCAGACCAAAAGTATAGATCCAGAGTGATCTTTAGGAAACAAAAGGTGATGAATGAATGGAAAAACCCTTCTATTTATAACAAAATATTGAGTTAGTCTAGATATTGGTGCATAATTCAAATATTATTAACCAAATCAAGATCCAACTTTTATGGAATATTTTATTATTTTTGTTGGAGGGAAAAGGAATTTGACTTGGGTCAAATCCCTTTATTTATAAATAATAAATGATTTATTTATCATTTTAAGGATGTGGTTGAGTAATAATTAAAAAAATAATGATTTATTTAACTATTTATGAGTGATTTAATCAAATTTAACAAGGAATGTTATTTAAATAAGGTTTAAATAATTATTCCTATAAAATAATAAGATAAATAATAATTTATCTAATTAATTTTCCTGTTTTGGGTTAAATATGACCAGGAATATTAATTAAACTATTGTTTAACTAATTATTCCTTGAGGAAAATCAAACAAACGTGGATTTATTTAATATTTCCTCATGGGGTTTCCTGTTTAGACCATAAAGAACTTAATAAAGGTGTTTTACTAAGTTATTTTTCATAGTGAAAGCAATTTTACTTAGGGTAAAATTGGTCTTACATGGTGTACTTAGGTCCATCTAATAGTAACAGGTTAGATGACCAAAAAATGGTGTAACATCATGTATAATGGCCAACATTTCCTTATGATATATGGGATACAACCGCTCATGAGGAAGTAACTTCTGACTCTCAAAAGCTATGGGGTGCCCCCCCCTGCATCAAGACTTCTCCAATGCCCTCCCCTAAAGCATCACATTCCAGCACAAAGGGCTGGGTGAAATATAGAAATACCAACACCAGAAAACTTCTCATCACCTCCTTGAGCCTATCAATGGCCCTCTGTGTAGTATCTATCCAACCAAAGCCTCCCTTCTTGGTCATATCTCTAAGTGGTGCGTCTAGTTGGGAGAACCCCTTGACAAAATTTTGGTAGTAGGTGCAGATGCCTACAAACCCCCGAAGTTATGTTATGTTATTTAGCTCTAGCCAATCCCGAAAAACATGGATCTTCTCCTCATGGACCCTCACTCCATCCACTCCAATGATGTGGCCCAAATAAAGCATCTATGTGAGCCCAAACTCACATTTGGAGAGCTTAGCATAGAATTATTGCTCCTCTAGAATGTGTAATACTGTCTCAATATGTTGTAGATGCTCCTCCGATGTGCGGTTGTAAATAAGAATTTCATCAAAGAAAACCAACACAAATTTCCTCAACTGAGCATGGAAGATGTGGTTCATACAAGATTGAAAATTAGTCAGAGCATTGGTTAGCCCAAATGGAATCACCAAGAGCTCAAAGTGGCCATAAGGACATATAAATGTAGTCTTGGGGATCCTAATCCCTTATCTTGATCTAATGGTACCCCTACCTCAAATCAATCTTTGAAAGTAACTTTGATCCCCTCAGCTCATCGATTATGGGAATCAGGTACCTATTCCTCCTTGTCTTCTTATAAGGCTCTATAGTCAATGCACATCCTGAATGTACCATCCTTCTTCTTCACCAAGACCACAGAAGAAGCAAAAGGACTGGTGCTAGGTCGGATATTTCCTAAAGCTAAGAGATCCCGAATAGCTCCTTCAATCTCATCCTTGTAGGATTTGGGATTCCTATAGGGTGTGGTGATCACTGCGTGGATGCCCTTCTCCAACTCAATAGTATGTTCAAACCCCTGGTCTGGTGGCCTTCCCGGTGGTATGTCCCAAAATACTATATAATAGCAGTCCAGAATAGACTGCACATCTGGTTGGACTGGTGCACCTTTGCCTCCTACCTCTGACATACACATTTATACTACCCATTCTATGGCCTCCTCTTTGTAAATCAGCCTACATCCTATGTACTAAGACTACCTACGGTGGATAGGTGTGCATGCCTCTGATCATTTGGCACTTACCTCTCTTCTTATCTATCCATTCCATCTCCAAGTTCTCCCAATCCATGGTGACCTTTCCCAATGTGATCAACCATTGTACACCTAATATCACTTTGGTGTCAGGAATATCGACCACAAAGAAGTGATCAGTCAATGTGTAAGTCCCCAAAGCGACAGTCAATGCTGGAACATACTTCACACACTGCATGGTTCTAGCTCCTGGAACCAAAACTGAGAATCCTTCAAAATCATTTGTGGGAATGCCTCTCCTCTACACTAGTTGGGTATCAATAAAATTGTGGATAGCCCCACTATCTATCAATACTAACACCTGCTGCCCTTAAACAGTGCCTCAGAATTTCAATATTAGATACTTGGAACTCCATTCCCACCTCTTGGTGGTGGTGGATCTTCTCCTGGTGCTACACCTCTGGTATCTCCTTCCAACTCTCCTTCTTCTTCCTCTTCACTATCAAAGAATACTTCAATATAATGTGCCTTCCCGATAGCACATCGATGCCCTGGTGCCCATGGTTCTTGGCAAGTGAAACAAAGCTTCCTCCCTCTCAAATCTCTTCGGACATCATCACTAATAGGTCCTTTACCTTGGTTCCCCTTTGGGGGAGGAACCTTCACATCTTTCCCCTTTGACTGAAAGGTGGGTTTTTGTTGGAATGGGGCTCTTACCCTTGGCAAAGCATCTTGTAAGTCCCTATACCTCTCAATGGAATCTTGGAGCGTAGTTTTTCTAGTGGACTTCACCAACCCATGCAAGGCTCAGTTATCCCATTAATGAACATGTATACTCTTTTAGTTGTAGACAAATATGGAACCATGACGGAAAGTTTTAGGAATTCAAATATATAGGTCTCTAGATTTCCTGACTACATGAGCTTAGCTATCTCAACAAATTTTGCCTCTGTATCTCTTCGTTCAAATATTTATACCAACCTCTGGGTGAATCCTATATATGCAGTCATACCTGCATGCCCCAATGTAGATAAATCGTGAAACCACCATTCATGTGCTTCAGCTTCAAGGTGTAGCGCTGCTATCTTAATAGCTTCAATCTCTGAAACTTGGTTCAACTAGAAATATATGTCTAATTTTTCTACCCAAGCCTTGGCTATGCACTTGGGTGACCCATTAAAAGCAGGCAAAAAGAATCTACCCATAGTACGTTGCAGATCATTTTTTTGCATGTACCCTCCACTTCTATTGTTATTACAGGGTCTTCTGTTATCCTTGATCTGACATAAATCTTTGAATTTCAGATGCTCTTTGAACCTTTGAGATTGAGATTCATATTTCGGAAAGTAATAACCAAAAGCCTCCTACTCTTGGGGTCCTCCATCCCCATTTCAGATTGCTAGGAATGTAGGCATGGTGGAGTGTTGTGAAACTTGCTGCACTACTGGTTGCTCAAACCAATGATGTGAAGTGTCAAAACTTTCTCCATGTTGAAACCCTCTTGGGGTTTCCTTTTGTATTTCCACCCTGATCTCCTTGATTTCTTTGGCAATTTCCTGCATAGTTTGGAGAAGAAGCTTTAGAAACACTTTCTCATCCATTTCTCCTAATATTGGAGACTTGCCTTTGTCTTCTTCATTGTTTGTATAATCAAACTTTTGACCTCTATTGATATACCGCTTCTCCCAATCTGTAAGAGGTTCTTCTTCTTCATATGTCATAGATGTAGTGCCCCACAGGCTGAGCCAAGATTATGCTCTAATACCACTGTAATATTCCAAAATAAGAAAAACAGGAATATTGAACATAAAAATAGAAAATGCAGTAAACATCAACACATCAAATACATGAACAGATCACTGATCCATTTTATTATATGCAATAGTATAAATGAATTACAATATCTTGAGGAAGAGACACTGGAGCTAGGTAAAACAAGCCTGAAATGGCCCTAAACATCAAGACATATGATACTGCTGATACATCAACTGCTGGGAGGATATGACTGTGAAATCCTGCTAGAATAAACTGTTGCTGGAAACTAGGAATGCATAGATCTACTGATTGGGTGCCCATAAAATGTCGGGATCAAAGATCTGGGCTTTCTAGCACAATTCCAAGATAACCCAGAAAGGGTTTCTGGAAATGACAATGATGAAAAATGCAACCCTAGGGCTGAATTATGCACTGCAACTGGGAGACTATTGGGAGGTGGCTGATCTGATGATAAAATAGCTGCTACTCGTCCCCATTGACTTTCTGAATGAAGGGTTGATCCCTTGACTGGATGATAAGCTCAAAAACTTGGGTTATTAACCCTCCACTGAATCATCCCTCTTGGATTGCGCAATTCCTGAAGGAGACTGCCTTTCTAATAGGGGCTGAATATTGGCCCAATGCTGGATGATGAAATGCAGCTCAAATAACCTCTCCTGAGTGGGCACTCAAAGTCCCCTGAGGATGAGGGTGGGATTTCCACTCGGAAACACCTTTGTGCTAAACAACACATTTGACTTTGCTAAACAGCTGAAGTGTGCAGAAAGTCATAAAAGACAACACATAAATAATATTCAGAATTATGTCTATGGCTGCCATTCCCTTCCTTATATTCTTTATGAGTATTCACCCCCTAGGCCCCACTGAATAATGATGCTACTCTCATGGAGACTCCCCTCCATTATGACTGCGATGTCCTCCACTATCTCCACTACATCCATGACTATGATCTTGATTTGATCAAATTGACCCCATCCACATGCATTGACCCACATTCACACCAAGGAGTGGTTTATTCATCTTGATCCTATCTAGATGTACTGATCCCCTATACCCTCTTATTCATATATCTTATTGACAAAAACAAAATTTAATATTCTAACTAACTAAAAGAAATTATGAATATTACAAAGTCATAGGATGCAGAATCTTAGTTACTTGGGTGAATAAGTTCTTTCAATTTCATGATTACTCAGAGAACATGAAATCTAGGATAGCCACATTTAGTCTTAAAGGTACATTAGATATTTGGTGGGAATATGTAGAGAATTTCAGAGATATTCATGAATAGGAGTTGACTTAGAGTGAGTTTGAGAGACTATTTAGAAAGAAGTACCCATTGGAGAGATACTATGACAACAAGGCGAAGGAATTATATGAGCTAAATATAGAATATATGACCAATGAGGAGTACACTAGCATATTTTTGGAGTTATTGAGGTATGTGCCTTATATGAAGGATGAGAAAGCAAAGATTCAATGATTCATCAGTGGGTTTTCGGTAGCATTTAAAGACGAGATTGAGTTTGATGAGCCTAGATCATTAGAGGAAGCCATCAGGAAGCTAAAGAATTTTTATGAACAATCAAGGTGAAAATATGAGACTAAGAAGGAATAGAAAGGTAATGCAAAATATAAAGTAAAATGGGATAAGAATTGAACAAGGCCTAGGTACATAGGTAACAAAGAGAATGGAACACTGCCTAAGAAGTTCAATATCTGATAGAAGACAAGGAATTCATTTGGAGGAGCAGAACAATGGTACAGGTTGGAATCCTATATAGTGTTGGACTTGTGGCAAGGATCATCACAGGGGATATTTTCCATAGCATCAGGGTGGAAAACTGCAAATTTATAGTGTTACTTCTGAGACTTTTGTGATCCATAGATTAGATAAATCTCTTTTCTGATTAATCACATCATTAGGATTTGGTCGACATTTCAAACCAAATAATTTGGTTCATCCTCAAGACAAGGTAAAAATCCAATCGATCTTATTGAATAAATAGTGTGGATGCAACATTGCCCGGTATTAGCCGCAGAAAACTAGCCGTTAAAAACTACTTATTTAAGACTAGTCGTTAATGAATTAGTTAATTAGTTAATTAAAATTATTAAGTGATTCGACCCAATAAATATTATAATAATAAAATAATTTTTTTATTATGTAATATTTAATTAAAATTTTTAAATTTATTAATAAATTTTTTATTTTAATAGATATTATAATAAAATGTATTATGTAATATTTAATTAAAATTATTTAATTGAATAATAAATATTAAAATAAAATTTTAAATTTTAAAAATAAAAATAAAAAATAAAAAAAATTAGAAGTATTTTGAAGAATTTATTACTAGGGGGTAATATATAAACCTAAAGAATATTTATGAGGATTTTAATACCGCGCAAAAGAAATCTTCATTTAGCAGCAAAGCAGATCTCCCAGATCCCGAAGATAAGACACCAGTGTCCCAAGAATCAGAAGAGATGAAGGAGGTGCAAGATAAAGGAAGTTGGAAGACCTTAGAGAAGAAAAAGAAAGCTACAACACCAATCTCGCCAAGAAAGATGAGAAGCCAAACAATTAAGAACTAAGAAAATTATAGGTCTGATAGACCAAAGTTTGGTGTCAGTGGACGTTAACCATCATCATCATCATCATCATCATAAACCTAAAGAATATTTAAGACAAAATCTAAGGAAAAAAGAAGACTAGGAGACATAAGCAAGCGGGGGGGAAAAGATATTATGTAATAATTAATTAAAAATATTTAATTGATAAATAAATATTAAAATAATAAAAAAAAATATTTTACAAAGTATTATGAATAATTTATTACTAAGATACATAGGTGATTATACATAATTAAAAACATAAAGGGTAATATATAAAAACATAAACATAAAGAGTATAAAAGACAAAATCTAGGGAAAAAGAATACAAGACAAAAGAGGAGAAGGGGGCGGAGGGGGAATGAAAAGAAGAAAAGGGAGACCGGGAAAAATAAGCAAGGGGAGATATGGATCCATCCTCTCTCTAGAAGGGAGGATGGATCCATATCCCACCAATTTTTTCGCAAGAAAACTCACACATAACAGTATCTTCATGTTGGGTCTCATCATTTCCCTATGCAAAAATTTGGAGTTCTTTGCACCCTTGCTACTCGTGCTCTTAGGATTTCTTACGACGACCACCTAGAGTCAGATAAATTACATCTTCTTGAAATCTTTGAGAATAATGGGTATAATTGATCTGAGGGCCATAAGGCCTTTCAAAAATCCCATAATGGATTAAAAGGAAAATCTTCTCGCATGGATCATGTTTCCAAGTTTCACCTCCCTTTTATCTAAGGAACCACGAACAATATTTCCCATGTCCTCAGAAGGAATAATGTCTCCTCTGCTTTCAAACCCCTTTGTACTATTATAAATTCTTTAGGATCTGTCAAGGACCCTATCGACCCTAAAAACATGAAGGGTGTCTACAGGATTCCTTGTTCTTGTGGCACACCCTACATTGGTGAAATAGGCAGATCCATCAGATAGAGAATCTAGGAGCATGCTGTAGACATTAGGCACAATCGATCCCGCACATCTACTCTTGCAGAACATGTGGAGAAATTGTGTCACCGTGTTTGCATTGAAGACTCCAAAGTCATCGCTAGGGTTGACCAGTTCCATCATAGGAAGCTTAGAGAAGCCGTTGAGATTGAGCGGCATGATAAGAATCTCAATAGGGATGATGGTTGGAAGTTGAGTAAAATTTGGACTCCATAACTTTCTAGATAAAAAAAAATTGTCCCCCCCTTGCTTATTTTTCTTGGTCTCCTTTTTCTTCCTTTCATTTTCCCCCCCTTTCCCTTCTTTTGTATAGTCTTCTTTTTCCCTAGATTTTATCTTTTATACTCTTTATGTTTATATTTTTATATATTACCCTTTATGTTTTTAATTATGTATAATCCCCTATGTATCTTAGTAATAAATTCTTCATATAACTTTGTAAAATATTTTTTTTTAATATTTATTTATCAATTAAATATTTTTAATTAATTATTACATAATATTTTTTGACCCCCCTTGCTTATTTCTCCTAGTCTTCTTTTTTCCCTATATTTTGTCTTAAATATTCTTTAGGTTTATATATTACCCCTTAGTAATAAATTCTTCAAAATAATTTTTAAATTTATTTTTTTTATCTATTATTTTAATATTTATTAATCAATTAAATAATTTTAATTAAACATTACATAATACATTTTATTATAATATCTATTAAAATAAAATAAAAAATTATTAATCAATTTAAAAATTTTAAATAAATATTACATAATTAAAAAAATTATTTATTATTATAATATTTAGTGGATCAATATTTATTAATCACTTAATAATTTTAATTAACAAATTAACTAATTCATCAACTGCTAGTTTTTAAACGACTAGCCTTAAACGGCTAGTTTTTAACGACTAGTTTTCTTTGGCTAATACTGGCAATAATGCATCCGCACTATTTATTCAATAAGATCAATTAGCTTTTTACCTTGTCCTGAGGATGAACCACATTAGTTGGTTTGAAACGTCGAATAAATCATAATGATGTGATTAATCTAAAAATACATTTATATCAGGAGGCACATACAGTGGGGGATGTTGGACAGCGTATTCCTCGGATTTACGCAATGTTGGATAGCAGGCATGCAGATCACTAGGTGTCTATTATTTAGATAGACAGTAAGCTTTGTGATCAAGTTGTTTCTATTTTGATTGACCCTATATCTAATTATAGTTATGTTAATCTTGACTTGGTGGATAAGTGTGGTTTGAATAAATAAGTGCATGTAGAATCTTGGTTAGCGCAGTTGGCTATAGGTACAAAGAAGAGAGTTCATCATTGGGTAAGAGATTGTGCATTTCAATTGAATGGTATGTCTACATCAACACATTTGAATGTACTATCGTTGGGGGCATACAATATGTTGTTGGCTATGGACTGGTTGTATCTTCATAGAACCAAGGTGGATTGTTATGACAAGGCCATTGAGTGCTTGGATGAAAATGGGTAACAAATACTCTTACTGGGTAAGAAGAAGGAAAAATCATTTAGAATGGTGACATATATGTGGAAAATTTTAGTCACAGGAAAAGGTGTGTGTTATTCGCATTTCATATTTCTAGTTACAGAGATAAGGAAGTTGAGGATGTGGATGTTTTGAGCATGTACCTAGTTTTAAAGCAGTTTCATGATGTGTTCCCGACAGAGATTTCAGAGTTTACACCTTATAGGGAAGTGGAATTTTCTATTGAGTTGGTGCTAGGGGAAAAATCAACATCAAAGGAACCTTACAGGATGAGCACTCCAAAATTAGTAGAGGTAAAGTTGTAGTTGAATGAAATTATTGAAAAAGGATACATTAGGGCAAGTGTATTACCGTGGGGTGCACCAGTGTTCTTTGTGAAGAAAAAGGATGTTAATATCATGCTATGCATTGATTATAGGCAATATAACAAGCTAACTATCAAGAACAGGTATTCATTGTCGAGGATTGATGAACTGTTTGATCAGATGAAGGGAGCTGCAGTGTTCTCGAAGATTGATTTTAGATCATGATACCGTTAGGTACAAATTAAAGAAGAGAACATATATAATAAATCTTTCTGGACCAGGTATTGGCATTATGATTTTGTTGTAGTTCCTTCAGTTTGACTAATGCTCCAACTATTTTTATCTGCTTTATGAATAGTATGTTTCATCCTTATCTAGACAAGTTTTTTTATTTTATTCATTGATGATATATTGGTATATTATAAGAATGAGGAAGAACATGTTGAACACTTAGCATCAATATTGAGATTCTTGAGAGAGTATGAGTTGTATGCTAAGCTCAGTAAATGTAGTTGTTGTGTAACCAGCTTCAAAAGTAGAAGAAAAGAGATATAAACGCCTTAGAAATAAGCCACTTCGAGGGGGCAACCTCCAATACATTACATAAATGCACAATTCTTGGATGATACAATTCACAAAACCTCCTTTCTATATATAGGATTCCATGGGGCCCTAATGTAATCCTAGCCGACCTAACAATAATAATTTAAGGGCACAATAATAACAAAATGGGGGTTACAAGGGTACAATAATAACAATAAGGGGTTTAAACTAACAATAATCAGGGGCTATACTAGTGATATAGGGACCTAACATGCCCCTCTCCTTCAAAAAAGTGTTGTCCTCAACACTTGAGTAGCTCCGGGTGCTTCTGTATAAAATTCTCATCCTCCCATGTAGAATCTTCAGTGGGTAAGTTCTTCCACTTGATGAGATACTCTGAAATTGATCGATTCCGTAGTTGTCAAGTTCTTTTTTCTATGACTGCTTCAGGTTCCAATATGATCTTCCCTTCCCCATCAAGTTCTGGCAATACTGTTTGAACTGGAAGATTTTCACCTATAACCTTCTTTAAGCATGAAACATGGAAAACTGGATGTACTCGCGAAGAAGCAGGAAGCTCCAATTTGTATGCCATAGTACCAATCTTTTGCAATACCTTGTAAGGACCATAGTACTTTGGCGATAATTTATTATCCTTCTTTGCTTGCTTGAGGGACATTTGTTTGTATGGTTGTAGCCGTAAAAATACCCAATCTCCTACATCAAAACTTCTCTCGCTACGATGTTGATCTGCCTGTTGTTTCATTCGATTTTGTGGCAAATTCAGGTTATCCTTTAAGAGTTGGAGAACTTCTTGCTGATGCTCGATGTGATCTTCCACTGCTTGAACCTTCGAATTTTCCCTTAAAGATGATGTGATGGATGGTGAATGATATCCATAAAGTGCCATAAATGGGGTCATTTTTGCTGCAGTATGGAAGGAAGTGTTATACCACCATTCAGCGAGAGGTAACCACTTGACCCATTGTGTTTGTTTATCAGATACAAAACAACGAAGATATCCTTCCAAACATTTATTTACTATCTCGGTTTGACCATCGGATTGAGGATGATAAGATGAGCTATGAGCTAATTGAGTACCCAAACAAGAAAATAACTCTGTCCAAAAATTTCCAGTAAAAATGGGATCTGTGTCGCTCACAATAACCCTTGGGCTTCCATGTAGCTTTTGAATTCTGTCCATAAATGTAGTAGCAACTGTACTTGCTTTAAATGGATGAAATAATGCACAAAAGTGTGCATACTTGGTAAGTCTATCAACTACCACCATGATGACACTCTTTCCTTCGGACTTAGGTAAACCTGTGATAAAATCCATTGAAATCTCCTCCCAACGTTGACTTGGAATGGATAAAGGTTGTAGAAGTCTCAGGGTCTTAATTGTTTCCACTTTATTCTGCTGGCAAACCAAACATTTCGCCACAAACTTTTGAATATCAGATTTAAGGCCATCCCAAAAAAATTCTTTCTTCACCCTGTGGTAAGTTTTTAAAAATCCTGAGTGTCCTCCTAAAGGAGAAGTGTGCAATTCCGGAAGAATCTTTTGTTTTAGTTGGGAATTCTTACAAAGATATAAGCGATCTTTGTACCATAAGGAATCATTTTTCCAACTAAATGTATCAGATGTACTATGATCTTGTTGCAACTTTTGAATGAGTGTCCACACATCTTCGTCCTTATTCCATTTAGCTCTTGCTTTGGTTATCCAATCTGGTTGGATAATAGAAATGGCACAAAGCAATGCTTCCACCTCTTCGTTCTTTCTTGAGAGTGCATCTGCAACAACATTCAACTTTCCTTTTTTGTAGATTATTTCAAAGTCGTAACCCAACATCTTTGTGACCCATTTTTGTTGTTCTTCTGACGATAGTCTTTGTTCCAAAAAGTGTTTAAGACTATCATGATCGGTTTTTACCTTGAAGTGTCTTCCCATTAGGTAAGTTCGCCATTTCTTTAGTGCATGCAGTATTGCTAACATTCCTTCTCATAAATAGGTTTCTGTAAATACTTTCCTTTGATTGGACGACTTTCAAAAGCAATGGGTCTTCCTTCCTGCATTAAAACTGCACCAATTCCATTTCCTGAGGCATCACATTCCACAATAAAGGTTTTTGTGAAATCTGGTGTAGCTAAGACCGGTGCTAGGCACATTGCCTCTTTAAGACGTTCAAAGGCCTTAGTTGCTTCAGGAGTCCATGAAAATGCATCTTTCTTCAATAATGTTGTTAGAGGTGCTGCTATTCTCCCATAATTCTTAACAAACTTGCGATAATACCTGTTAACCCGAGAAATCCTCGCAACTGCTTTATGGTTGTGGGAACTTTCCATTCCTTAATGGCTTTAATTTTGTTAGGGTCCACTTTAACCCCCTCGTGAGATACAATATGACCCAGATATTCCACCTCTTGTACTCCAAAGAAACATTTGGACTTTTTTTGCATATAATTGTTTCTCCTGCAATAGTTTGAGCACCCTGTCAACATGTTCAACATGATCCTTCCAAGACCTGCTGTAGATTAGTATATCATCAAAAAATACTAGCACAAATTTTCTAAGGAAGGGTCTGAAAATGGAATTCATCAACCCTTGAAATGTAGAAGGTGCATTGGTAAGGCCAAAGGCATGACCAAAAATTCATAATGACCCTCATGAGTTCGAAATGCTGTTTTTGGAATATCTTCAGTCTTCATTCTAATTTGATGATATCCTGAACGAAGATCCAACTTGGTAAAATAAATCGCTCCATGTAATTCATCCAATAATTCATCAATCACGAGAATGGGAAACTTATCTTTAATGGTGAGCTTATTGAGCTCCCTATAATCTGGACACATTCACCATGATCCATCCTTCTTGTGTACCAATACTACAGGAGCAGAGAAAGAACTTTGACTAGGTTGAATTATACCCGCCTCTAACATTTCTGCAATCATGCGTTCAATTGCGCTCTTTTGGAAGTAAGGATATCTATAAGGCCGGATGTTTGGAGGAACACTTCCTGGAATCAAATGAATAGCATGATCATGATCACGAATGGGTGGGAGTCCTTTGGGAGTTTCAAACACCTTGGAATGATTGTCCAAGACTTGTTGGAGATCTGCAGAAATAGATGATTTTGATGTCGGAACTTCTAGTGAGCATAATTTTGCAATTATGCCTCGTTGTTATTTCTTTAGAAGCTTTTTCATGACATTAGAGCTTATTATCCTTCCCAGATTCCCTTCAATACCCCGTAATTCGACTTCCTTTCCTTTTGAAAAAAATTTCCAGAAAAGTTCTTGAAAATTAAAAGCTACCGTCCCCAAAGATTGTAACCATTGTACTCCTAGTACAACATCAGCACCTCCCATAGGAATGGAAAGAATTGGACTAGTCAATACATATTCCCCCATGGTTAGCTTATTATTATGGCATTTTCCAGAGCAATTTATAGTTCCTCCATTTGCAACCATCACTTGACATTCTGGTGCTGGGTATAGGAAACAATTTAATTCCTTGGCTACCTTATAATGAATAAAATTATGGGTGCTACATGAATCAATCAACACTATTACCCTTTTCTTCTTTATATGTCCTTCTATCTTGAGAGTTTGAGGAGTGGTAATTCCTGCCAGTGCATTACACGATATGGTCGGATTCATTTCTTCCTCTTCTGGGGGTGGTTCCTGGTGTATATCCTCTTCTTGTTCATTTTCTTCTTCTTCTTCACAATCTATGTAAAATAATTTCTTCTCAGCACACTTATGACCTTTAGTGTATTTGCTATCACAACTGTAGCAAAGCCCTTTTGCTCTTTTTTCTTTCAATTGTTGTGGTGTCAACCTTGTAGGTTGTGGAAATCTAGGCGTAGCAACACTTCCTTCTTTATAGAATTGAGTGGTAGGCTTCCTTGTCGCCATATTTTTACATTCAACTTTTCTTGCCAACCTGAATGCCTTCTCCAATGAATCAGGTTCCAAAACGCGAACTTCATGTTGGATGTTATCCTTTAAAGTGCCTAGGAAGAGATCAATCCTGTGTTCCTGTGTAAGATCAGTTACCCTTATATTCAATTTTTGGAAGTCCTCAATGTGCTGCCCCACTAAACCCTTTTGTTTGAGATTTATCAATTGGGTAAAGAAGGTGTTGCTCTTTGTATCCTCATAATGTGCTATCATTTCCTCAGTAAAAATTGACCAAGTGACAATTTTTTTACGGGAGCAAAGCCATCGATACCATACAAATGTGTTTTGTTCTAAATGTAAAGTTGCAATGCGTACCTTTTGTGTGTTTTGCACGTTATGGAGATCAAAATATTGCTCCATCTGTAGTATCCATGTTACAGGATCCTTTTCATCAAACTTCCTCATATCCATTTTTGGAATATGGTGGTTCTTCCCGCCAACATTCGAGTTTATGGAATCATGATTAACATTTATTTTGTTCTCATCAGGAAGTTCTTCTCCTATATTTCCGCCATTAGGAATCATTTCTGGTTTTAAGCTTGTCATCAAGCCTTCCATGTATGATTTTAGATCATTCTTCATGTCATCCATCTTAGCTTCCATGCCGACTTCCATGCCATCCATCTTAGCTTCCAAACCATTCATCTTAGTTTCCACGCCTTTCTTCAAACCGTCCATATTCACTTCCATGCCTTTCTTCAAACCGTCCATCTTCACTTCCATGCCTTTCTTCAAAACTTCTATTTCATTTTTTGTTGTTCTTTGCGAGAGCGAAATTTGTTGCATTTGCTCTTGTAATTTTGACATGTCATGTTGCCATTCTTCATCTTCATGAGTAATAGTAGAGCCTTCTAAAGGCTTAATGGGTGTTGAATTCTTTTTAGGGGCCATTTCGGACTCCAATATTGATATCTATTCTACAATAGGCCCTTGCAATCAATTCAACTTGATTCTTCAAACAAGACTTATGCAATTCGGAAAAAAAATACACACCTTTTACTAGCTTTGAGGAGCTCGATATTGAAATTGTATTATCTCTGTGCTTGAAAATCTTCGATATCTGAAATTCATCCCTGTAGTAGCCCTCTGAAGCTTCTTTCAAATGCCACAGGTCTGACCTGATTTTGATGCTCCAAGACAAAGTTGTGTCCAATCTCCCACAATGACCTAATTCTGGACTGGTTCAGTAGAGCGAAATTGTACGACTTGCCACGTGTCACTTTTTTGTCCTTTGTCTCTGAAATTGATAGTGAAGAAACTAAAGGCTGTGTACTTGTGACCAATTTTGACGGCACTCCAATCCAATCTTCAGAGAGAGAGTTATTGAACTTTTCCCACGATCACCTCTTTGAGATGAAATTCAGGAGCCTGAAAAAGCACTACCTTCCACAGATCATATCTCCAAAAATATTGTGAACCAAGTTCTGAAATGTTTTGACGAATTTCCTCAGGATTTCAGCTTCGCACCATATGAATTTCAGACTCTGACCCTTCGTAAAACAAAATTTATAGCGCAAATGCCACAATGACCTGTTTATGAGCCTGAAACAATACCTAACTTCCACAGATGATATCTCCTCAAATATTGCGAACCAAGATCTGAAATTTTTAGCCAACCTTCCTCAAGATTTCAGCTTCGCACACTAAAAATTTCAACTTCTGAAGCTTCGTAGAAAAAAAGTTATAGCGAAAATGCCACGATGACCTGTTTGGAGCAGCGAAACCCTAGAATCCCAAAGCTCTGATACCAAATGTTGTGTAACCAGCTTCAAAAGTAGAAGAAAAGAGATATAAACGCCTTAGAAATAAGCCACTTCGAGGGGGCAACCTCCAATACATTACATAAATTCACAATTCTTGGATGATACAATTCACAAAACCTCCTTTCTATATATATGAGTCCATGGGGCCATAATGTAATCCTAGCCGACCTAACAATAATAATTTAAGGGCACAATAATAACAAAATGGGGGTTACAAGGGTACAATAATAACAATAAGGGGTTTAAACTAACAATAATAAGGGGCTATACTAGTGATATAGGGACCTAACAGGTAGCAACTTCCTTTTTCCTTCAAAAAGTTGGCATTTATGAAAAGCAATGATCATCTTGTGTACATCAAGAAAGAGAGTAGGCCAATAGTAACCAACCCTTAGGATTTTTTTGGCTGTTGTCTTCCAGTATAAATGACCTCCACACTCCCCTTCATGGAACTCATGCTTAACCTTCTCTGCATCATACTCAGGCAAACATTTAAGCAATATAACACTTGCATTTTTCCAATAAAGACATCTATCTATAATGCAATAGTTTACAGCTTTTAACTTCAAATACCTTGCCTTTGTTTTTTTCAAACCAGGAGGTGTGTTCAAATTAAGAAAAACATAAAGAATATCAGCATACCAAGAGGAATTCATAAAATGATCTTCAACAATGGGAGTTGATATTTCCTCTTAATCATCCAAAGCATTAATAATATTAATATCAAGAACTTCAAAATTTGATTCAGCCATTAATTTAGCTAGACCTTGGCCTTTAATGAGTTTAGTGGGCTTTATCTCTAAATCATATTCAAGAATGATAGCAATCCACTTACCTCTCTTACCATCTGGGTCCTGTGTTAGAATGTCTTTCACAACTGAATTTGGGACAAAGGCAATGATGTGTGAGTGAAGGATGTATACTCTGACGTCTTTTAAAGCTTTAACCAAAGTAGAGGCTTGCTTTTCCATAATTTTATACTTCAAAGGGGCATCCCTCAAAGCCTTGCTAAAGAATGAAATAGGCTGCTCTTGTCCTTGTGGATTTTTCTGTAAAAGGACAATAGCTATTGTATGTACTGATGCAAATGAAAAAATATAAAAATCTTTTAAAAAATCAGGACTGATTAGAACCTGTGTTTTGGTTAATGCTTGTTTCACTAGCTCAAAGGACTTCTTTGCTTCCAAGGTCTATTTTACCCCTTGCTCCTTGTTCAACATGTTTGTTATATTCCTAAGGAGCTCAGCCGAGTTGGGGATGAACCTTCTCAAGAAATTAATCTTTCCAATGAGAGATTGTAACTCCTTGATGTTTTGAGGATGAGAGATTTGCAATATGGCCTCAATCCTCTTTGGATCTATCTTAATACCTTCTTCTAAAATGATGTGCCCAAGAAGTTTACCTTCTTGGAGACCGAATAGTGTCTTCTTTGGGTTTAAAGATATCCCAAAATTTTTGCATTTCTCGAAAACTTTCCTCAAATGTTCTAAGTGCTCTTCATATATCTTTGAAAACACAGTGACATCATCAAGATAAACAATGATGAAGTAGCCCAATTCTTCCAAGAATGCTATGTCCATGGCTCTTTGAAAAGTTGCACCAGCATTCATTAGACTAAATGGAATTTTCACATACATGAAAGTGCCCCATGGTGTAGTAAAAGCTGTCTTTAATTGATCATCAGGGTGAACTAAAATCTGATTATACCCTGAGTAGCCATCCAGCAAAGAAATTTTTTTAGACCCCACCACCTTTTGTAAAATATGATCCATCTTAGGTAAAGGGTAGTTCTATTTTAATGAAGCTTTGTTTAAGTCTCTAAAGTCTATACAAAGTCCGATCTCTCCTATTTTATTCCTAACCGACACCAGATTAGACACCCACTCAAAATATCTAATAGGGACAATAATACTGGCCTCATACATTTTATTGATTTCCTTCTCAACCAAAGGCAACTGAACAAGGTTTATTCTGCATAGCTTCTATTTGAATGGTTTTTGGTTTTCCTTGAGAGGGATTTTGTGCTGTATTATTTCAGTGTCATAGGATTTAAGATCTTCGTAACTCCATGGAAAAACATCAGAAAATTCTTTAAAAAACTATATGTATTTGAGTTTGATGTGAGCTGGTAAAGTTTTAGACAGTTTAATCATCATAGGTTTAAGTTCACTGCCTATATTTCACTCTTCCACTTTAGTCTATACAGGCTCCAGTTTTGGCTTCTTGGCCACATTGTTAAAATAAAAAAACTCTTCTAAAGGGGTGGGACCCTTGGGCAAACTGTGATCTTTAGACTGTAGGGTTTCTAACTCCTCTGTTTCTAATGCTACAATCATTTCTATTGTTCTTTCAAGTTTGGTAGACAAAATATTAACATTAGCAAGCTCAAGAGACTGTTCTTCTTCATCAAGAAAATGTTATTCACTATTGCAGTCTGTTTCATAATCTGAATCTGAGCTGTGTAGTTCAAATTCATTTCTGAATTGCATGAAGTCTTCTATCTGTTTGTCTTCGTCGAACACTTGCCAATATTTTTCGTTATCAGGAACGAATGGTCTGAATTTAATCTGAGTTGTGCATTATTTGGTTTCATATGGCGTGAAGCATGTTCTGGTCGCGAAAGCTAGGATGTGGGCCGCGATATTTCTTTTCCTTGGGACAAAAATCAACTGGGACTCTTCAAATGTTTTTAAAAGGTCCACAACATCATTTAGATAGGCCCTAAGTCTGGGGTGATTTGCGTTGTATTCCCCATTGACTTGCATAATGATTAACTCAGAATCCCCATACATTTTGATTCTTTTGGCTCCTAAATTTTTCAACAAATGTAAGCCTAAAAGGAGGGATTCATATTCTGCTATGTTATTCGAACACTAAAAATTTAATCTACAGGAAATGCTTTTTGTGTGGTTCTTTTCAGTGTTACATATCCAGACACTTGCACCAGCATTAGTTCCAGTGCACGACTCGTCAAAGTACATACTCCATAGAGGACTAGTTTCAGGTTCCTTTGTTTGATTACTGTCCTCTTCAACTAACATGCTTTTTTATTGTTCTTGAGCATCAACACTTAGTTGAATTTTTTTTAACTCCTCAGGTTTTTCACTGCATTGAGGGTGGTAGTCTTGACTGTCAAGGTTTAAAAGAAAAGGATTCATGATTTTTAGTTCAAGACCTGGGTTAGGTTTGCTAAAGCTTTCATATGTAGCCGACTGTTTAGACAATTCCATGGTATTTACCTCCTCCTCTCTATTAGCCATCAGTTCAGTTAAATTCACCCGCTCAGTGAATGTTTCATCATTAAACAGGATAAAAGAATCGAGGCTTGTATTTACAGAATATAAAGGAGAGTTTTGTGGTCTGTCTTGGCTTGTAACCATGTACTGCATATGTGACTCCCTATAAATTATTCTGGTCTGATTGAAAACAGGGATGGTCGCATAGGTCATGTCCATCTGCATATTTCCTTGTAACTTAGCCCCCCAAGATCTTGATAATAGCATTCCATACTTTGGGGGCACATCAGCCACAACAATATCCATGACTAAGCATTTGCCTGGAATCTGGGCTAGGTTAACGTAGAGGTCTTTAATTAAACCTAAACATTTTACTCTGCTTGAGTCAAAGGAGTACATGGCTTTATAAGGTCCGGTGATTTCTAGACCCAGGCTCTCCATTATAGCCTTGGGCATTAAATTGTGAGAGGCCCCAAAATCATGCATAGCGTTGTGTAAAATCTTTTCGTGAACATTTAAACTTACATAAAAAGGAGGAACAGGTCCCTCCTGATATCTACCTTCAATCTTTGGATAAAAAATAAGCTCAGGCTGGTCATCGTTAAGATTAGCTGTATAATTATTTTCTTCTATGTTAAAAGCCCTTAAAATTTGAGATCTATATACATTCTAGGCAGCTAACTCAGTCAAGGGAACAGAGATTTTAATTTTGGAAATTTCCTGCTCCAAGCTAAAAGGAATTTTTGAAGAACTTGTCTTAGCCTTATTAACTGCCACTCCATCAGCAACATCAGCTTGCTGATTTTGTCTACATTTGAAAAAATGGTTTTAACAGGAGTACTAGATGAGTTACTAGTACTGCTAAGCTCTGCACTCTATTTTACATTGTTTTGAGTGCCTTTCTCTTTACCTTTACCAGAATTTCTAGCCACTACTTTGTCCTTTTGTTTTACAATTTTGGTTTTATTTACAGTGTTGTTTTGTGAAGATTTTTCAGAGTTTTTTTTGTTGGGAGTTTGTTGATTGGTTTTACTTCTAAGGTCATATTCCCTTTGATATTATATGATGACATTCTCCATGTCTTGATAATAGATTTCATCCTCATCTCTTTTGTCATCATAGGGTGTGTAAAGACCTTGTTTTCTATCATAATTAATCTCAAAGTCATCATTATCTACTCCCAACATGTTGATATCATCTTCCTCTGCTTTCTCATCTATTTCTTCAACCTCACTCACATAGTTTTGATGAAAGGGAGGAGTGATCTATTGATCATCTTCCCTTGGTCTATTTAGAGGTTGATTTCTTCTAAAATTTTGATTCTGGTTCTGGTTTTTGTTTTGAGGAGCAGTTTGGTTTTGACTTGCTTGTGCTCTCTTGAGGATGATAATTTTCTTCATCATCTCCTCCATCATTCTTTCCATCTTAGAGATGGAAGTAGAAGGTGTAGACTCTTCTCTAAAGGACACTCTCTTCTCATTTTTCGTTCTTTCTCTCTTATCCATTAAGTTAACTTCCACATCAAGAGCCCCCTTTTGCTTATCTTCAAGGGTTGAAGGGTCTCTTTCTCTTAGCTGATAAGCCATTTTAGGGTCAAAACCTTTAGGAAACTTGTTCAGAGCTAAGCCTTGTGGAGGTTTTAGATCTGGGGGAAGTGCATTATACACACTGTTAAATCTCGTACAATAAGCTTGTACACTTTCCCCAGTGTTTCTGTGGAGGTTCTTATAATCAGAGAGGATTTGGAGAGGATTCATCGTCACTTCCCATTTGTTTAAAAATTGATGATGGAAAGCTTGGAGATCATTTATACTATGGGGGGCTAAGCCTTTAAACCATTTTCTTACTTCTCCCCCTAGACTCTAAGAGAATAGTCTAAGCTTGACAGATTCATCATAATTTCATTTCTGTCAAAGTAGTCATTCATCTTATCCACATGTTGTGATGCAGTAGTAGCATTACTAGCATCATATAATGGTATTTTGGACTGATAGTCCGATGGACGATTGACTAATGGTACAGGAATGACTAAGGGAGAATACCATGCTGCCATGATATGTGGTGGTGGATTCACAAGAGGTGGATTAACAAGAGGAAAGGTGGGCTGCAGTGGAGTGGTTTGAACAGTGGATGTAGAATGAAGAGATGTGGATGAACCAGGAATAGATTGCTGAGCTGATCTTGGATGGGAAACACCTAAATTGGAAAGGATATGTGAATCAGGTGGTGTTGTTTCTCTACTACCAGGATGTTCACCTGTTTCTGGGGACGAAAGTGAAGACTCAGAATATAGATGATCTAAATCATCAAGAGAACTAGTTCTAAATGGATTTCTTAAGTCTACTTGTGATTATTGTAGAGCTGCAAGATTCTCAGGAACTGAATTTGCTCTCAAGGGTGATCAGAAAACAGTTGAAAATTTAATCTTAGGAGACTTCCTAAGTATACTTTCAAGGTTATCAACTATCTCAGGTGGGGTAGGGTCAAGGTACGCTCTAGTATGAATCTTTCTAGGAGCCACTATGCTCTATTTTTCAGACCCTACTAAACAAGAAAATTTCAACTAGATATGACAGTCTTTAAGAGGTTAACTAATCTGTTTTCCACAAATTTTAATCTTACAGTCCTCTAACTGAGTTTATATGATGTTACAAAGATTATGGATCTTCTGAGTGGAGTCTTAAGGTTTGTTTAGGATTGTGGAGTCGCCAAGTGGAAGTTTTTAACTCCTTTGAAGGTAAAAGTTTTTAAGTCCTATTGATTGTTAAGAGTGTCCTAAATCTGTTTCAAAACTTAGCTATGGTTATGAGACAAAGACAGTCTACTCTTATGGCTAAGCTAGCAGATCCTTCAAGGTTAGATAAAATCTTATGAGAATCCTAGGGTTTACATAGTTTTTCACTGATTAAAACAAGTTTCATCATGATTACCATTACTTGGTAGTGCTTGAAAAGGCTTCTTTTTACTCACAAGGTTTGTATGAAGTGTTAAAGTAACTTAACATGAAAATTTGACTCAAGTCCCCAGTGGAGTTGCCAAAAATGTTAGCTCCCGATAATTAGCAAGATTGGCAAAGTCAAACTGCAGGGAGAACACTATTTGAACCACTTTTGGATTCTAGGATCTAGCCCTCCTTAATCCGGAGAGGGATCTCTCCAATAAAGTGCAAAGATGGATTTATCTTTAAAGGCTTTTGGGTAATGATATTAGGCTAGTTACGAAGTCCGAGGGTTTTGTTTTGTTTTTGGATGGTTGAGCATGATTATTATTTGAGTGGAAAGTCATAAATGGAAATGGTTTCAAAGGTGTGAAGTTGCAAGCAATTAGAACAAGCTTTGGCTAAAAAGATAGATATAATGCTGGTTTTTAGTCCATTGGGCTATGGAGTCATAATAGGGTTTAATTGAAACAACAAGGTTCAAGAGTGGTCCATGGGGCAAGTAATCTATGTCTAAGGATCTCTTTAAAGTTGATTTTATGGAATGAAATGATACAACAAGAAGGGAAATTAAACAAATGAAGAACAAAGAGCAACCTAAGATCAGGTAAGTACTTTGAAACTATCCTGCTTTTGACATACACTTAAGAAAGACATAAAATAAATCTAAGATCTGGTAAGTACTTTGAAACTAGCCAGATTTTGATGCACTTTCAATAGAAAAACATTTTAAACACAAAGGGAAACACAAATGATAACAAAGAATAGTCTAAGATCAGGTAAGGACTTTGAACCTAGCCTGCTTTCAACACATTCTTAGGGAAACTTTCAGATATTTTTTGGGGATAAAACTAAAGGACGGGGCTCACCATAACTTCCTCAGTTCATCTCTACTCAACATAAAATTAAAATAGCATTCAAGAATAACAATTAGCCTAGACAGTAGGACGAGGGAACGCCAACATTCCTAACTGCTTGAAAGTAAATTAAATCATTCCTAAACTACATGATTTGGAAGAAAACATATAGATAAAGCTTATCAGTCAGAGAAGGGTACTCATATAAATTAAATCCTAACTCTATGCTTGCTGTTATTTATCAAAGAACATGGACAAAGTGAATAACATAAATAAAGTAATGATTTACAATAAGAAAAACATCACCGTTGACATAGACCAGGATCCCATAAATCAGCTTGTATTGATGCTTCAAACTAGTTATAGCTTTAATTCTAATGTTTCAGTCCAGCAATCATCTTCACTTCTCAGCCTAAATTATTTAATCACAAGCAGAGCTTCAAGAGCCTTTGAACTCTCTTTACAATTAGAAGTTTCAAGCTCAAGTATATTTCAAATTTCTGCAACCAACATTTTCTTATCTTCTACAAGAGTATTTATAGAAGAAAAGAGGAGGTGGGAGAGGATAAAGATATCCCAGGTCAATTAATACAGATTAAATGCTTCTTGGCCTTTGATGGGCTCAATGGAGAAGTTTACATATGTTCTATATGTATTATTTTTTTTATATTTAAGAATCAAGCTCGGTGGGAGCTTTTATTGACTTTAAGGCTCGATTTCATGTTGTAATAACTCTACTGATATTTTTTGCATTAAGTCCCTTTGGAAGAATTAACTATTTGGATATGCAGAGGAAAATATCTGATTTTCTAATCATAATTCCACCTCTTTGAGGCTATAGGTGGCATTGGGTAGCTGAGAGGAATCAATTAACCTCTGATGTGGTAGTGGAGGCGTCCTCTGTCTGATAAATGTTTATGACATGTCTTTAATTGTGTTTTGATTTGGAGGATTAGGCTTTTGATTTTTGATCTTAGCCATAATCCTCCAAAGCTGTAAAAACAATCTTCAATCCTTTATTTCTGCTGTGGTCTTTGATCTTCCACACTGATACTCTTTTGTTTGATTTTGTTTTTCTGTGTATTGTTGATGTGCAGGTGCCGCAAAAGGTCCATATGGCATCAATGCCCATGAAGCATCGAAAAAACATGGAGGTGAACACTGTGAATGGATATTTCTTAAATAAACAAAGCCTAAAGGATCGTCATCCTCAGCTTTATCATTTCTTTCAAAATATTTGAAATTCATTTGAACCTGTTAAAAACACACAACTGTTATGAAATCCTGTGTTATTTGGTAAAACTGCTTTAGAGGTTGTGGGGAGGAGCGTGGCCATTGGATGGCAGCATCCAACAGTAGAGATTGTCCGTAGAAGTCAAAAGGAGAGCGGTGGGAGATTTTAAGTCAAAACCGTTGATCTATGATTGACCAAGAAGATCAACGGTCGAGATTAGCAGTGAATTAATAATACGAAGGGGTCACATTTTTTTGAAAATAGAAGAAAATGAGAAGAAATAAGGTTGAAAGCTCTTTGGCGAAGGAAAATGAAAAGGAAAGAAGATTGGGGTTGATGGATAATCATGGGCCATCGAATGAGATTGGCCCCACGAGATCAACGGTGGAGGATGGTCTAAAAATTCCCTTTGAAAAAGGTGGAGGGTGATAACATGAAGTGAGATTAAATCTGGGCCATTGATCTACAAAGATCAATGGCGGGCAAAGCGCGTGATAAAAATAATGGAAATGGGAAAAGTGATTTCAGAGGTGAAAACCACGGGTTTCGTGCGGCGAAAGGGCGAGGAGGTGGTATTAGCTTTTGGGACACGATATGTGTCAGAGGCCGACACGTGGCCTCAGAAATCAGTTTATATCGTGTGATTTTGGGAGATTAACACTCGTGCTGAAAGTTACGCAAAACTACGCATCAGTCGTCAGATCTGGGCCCTCAAATCGAGCGGTAGAGAATGAGCGCGATATTGATAAGATGCGTGGGAAGAACGAGGTGGGGTAGAGCATAAGTGGTTTTAATCTGGGTCGTTGGATCAAAGGGATGAACGGTGGAGATCAAATCTTGAGGAAGGCAGGACCCATAGGGGTCGGGCCTATATGGGTTAATAGGAGCTATTGGATGGAATAAATCAATGGCCAGGATTGAACTGGGTTTTGAACGACATAATAACAAGGCGGAGAAAGGGTTAATAAGGGCCATTGATCTTCAGAGATCAACGGCTATGATTTGGCCAAAAACATTATGAAGCAGGTATATGATTTTTAAACCAAAGTCAAGAAATGCAATCTGGACCGTCCGATCTGGACACGTGGATGGTCCAGATGCAATCAAGAGGCATGCGATCGGTGAGGGGAGAACTCGAATGGTGCCGATGCAATTTAGCGTTATCCGTTGATTTTAGGATTAGATCGACGGTGGGTAGTGAATCAGAGGGTCTCAAAAGGCAAAGGAAGGGTTTATGATCAGAGAAAATGAGGTCCGTTGGATCTGGGAAGGTGGGGAGGAGATCAATGGCTCACGATTTATCAGGAGATCTCCAATCAGAGAGAGGTACATACAACATGGAATGAACCCTTTGAATTTTTCCGATGCGATGCTGCGCGGCCCGTTGATCATTTCAGATCAACGGTGGATATTGTTTTAAATCATGCACCGATGGAAACCCTTTAATACTTACAAAAACCCAAAATTTTATGAAATGAAAAGGTTTTATGGCTCGGGGCAGGTTATACATAATTTTAAGTGCTGGATGCGGGCCTACGGGATATATGAAGCGGTGATTGGATCGGGGCTATGTAATAAGGGGCCAATCGTATCGGAGGTCTCAATAAAGAAAAAAATACTTGCACGCTATGTTTTTTTCTGATGCGACAAAAACTTGGGACCATTAGCACTTGGTTATAACACTGGGGCATATGTGGGGAAGTGGTTAGGACTTAGCCCAAAGGGGCTTAAGCCTACAGTCAAAACACTTTATTTTTTACGAAAATTTCCAAAGTTTTTAATGGATTTGAGGGTTTTGGAAAAGTTTAAAAATGAGTTTTAAACTTCGTAAAGAGGAATTATGAAGGGGAAATGGAGAGAAATGGAAAATAGAGGAATTCCATGGGGAATTAAAAGGGGTAAAATGAAGGTTAGTTTGAAGTGAAAGGAAGGGAAAAATGGTGTTTTGCAGCAGTCTTTCCTCTATGAAATCAGCAGAATTTCAGAGTTTAAAATTTAAACAACAATGAAGATTAAACCAAGGGCATGATGTCTCCATGAGTCTTCAAGAGATAACACTTTTACCAATAAAAATTGTTTCTTGAAGGCTCCAAAAATGATTTAGCCACCTTTTGATATAAAATTTTTAATAGGTTGCTAAAAAATGTCTTCTTGGATTTATTGTCTCCGAGCACAGGATTAGGGTTGACCCTGATAAGGTAAGGCAAATTATCGAATTACCTACAACACAATCCATTCTACAACTATAAATTTTGCAAGGGAAGGTGAACTTCTTACATCACTTCATTGTAAACTATGTTGAGATAACAAAATTATATAAGTGCTTACTCAAGAAAGGGGTATCGTATCTATGGGATGATCAAGCTCAACTATCGTTTTACACCCTGAAATGGGCACTCGTTTTTGCCCCACTTCTTAGTGCCCTCAATTATTCAAGCGACTTTATCCTCTACATGGTAGCCTCACCATCCTCCCTAGGAATGGTTTTGTTTCATTTTCACGATGAAGATAGTGATCATGTCACTTATTATCTCTCAAAAGGTCTCATTGGACCTGAATTACGATATTCGCATGTGGATAAACTATCTCTCGTGGTGGTCTTCACTATCACACGTTTCTGACACTACATATAGCTATGACAGACTCCCATCATTGCTTTGGTTAATCCCATGCGAAACATATTTTTTTTTCAGATCAATGCATGAAAATATTCTAAATGGATTGTAATCCTCTCACAATTTGACTTGTTTTTTGCTACTGCCAAAGCTAAGAAATCTCTATTATTCGCCGAATTGTTGTCGGATTTTCCTAGAGTTGACTTGGAGGAAATAGCTCATGATTCATTTCCCAATGAATCCATCTATTGGGTCGATTGTACTAATCCTTGGTACGGGGCAATTCTTTTCTAGCTCCAAACTCAATGGTTCCGCCAAAATCTCACATCAGATGACCGTTGTCGCATTCGTCATCAAGTGAAACACAATCTCATTTTGAATTATACTCTATATCATCGTGGTGTTAATACAGTTCTTGGACATTGTCTCACTCTTAACGAGGCATAATAAATTTTAAATGACTTCCACGCTGGGGCATGCGATGGTCATATTTTATGCATAGCTACTACCCAGAAAATATTATGTGCAAGATAATATTGGCCCACTTTTTGTAAAGACTATGGCACTATGGTCCATAAGTGCTATCCATGTCAAATTTTTACGAAGAACTTGTGCACTCAACCTACCCCTCTGCATCTAGTCATATCCATTGGTCCTTTCGCTAAATGGGTAATATATTTCATAACATGCAATCCAAATTCAATTTAAGGACACAAATACATCATAGTTGTGGTCGACTATTTTGTGAAATGGGCTGAAGCCATTCCCACTTTTCGGGTTGATGGAGAAACCACTGCTCTTTTGCTGTTCAGTCAGGTTATCTGTCATTTTGGTGTACCCCACTTGATTTTCACAGATCATGGTTCACACTTCTAGAGCCAAATGATGATGGATTTAACTTCCATGCAAGGTTTTCGACAAGATCAGTCTTCATCCTACTATCCGCAAGCTAACGGTCAAGTCGAAGCTGTAAATCGTGTCCTCAAGGCCATGATTCATCAATTAGTCGGAATTCATAAACCACATGGCATCGAAAGAAATTCTCCACGTTATGGGCATATTGATCATCAGTGAATATTTTTATAGGCTTCATGCCATTCTAGTTAGCATATGGTATAGAAGTAGTTATTCCAATCGAGTGTGAGATTCCATCACTTAAACTGGCCATTGAAATCCTACCCCGTACTACTCCTGAAGAAGAGTGCTTGCTCTCACTAAACTATTTGTATGAAACTCATCAAGATACCACATTGGCACTAGAAGCCCACAAATGCTGAGTTAAAGCTCAATACGAAAAATCTATCAAGCCTTGTTCTTTCCAAGAAGGTGATCTTGTTCTACTCTACGATTAGAGACACGACCTCTTGGGGGAAGGAAAACTTCAACCATTATGGATCAGTCCATATGTTGTCACAAAGATACTTTCTAAAGGGGCCTATGAAATTTAGGACTATAATGGAATCCCACTCGCCGAGCCCCGCACTAGGCTCTATTTGAAGAAGTAATTCACCTAGTGTCCCACTGGGCATATGCTTTGTAATCTTATGTATATATGTTTTGTATTTATTTGGTGTGTCTGGAATATTTTGGGTTTTTTAGTATTTTTTCTCATATAGGCTCCGTTATTTTACACATATGTCTTCGTCATCCTTTCCGTACATTGGATATGTGGATGGTGCAAGTCATCACACATGGCACATTGCAATAGCTGCTTGGGTCCTCTATACACCTGAGTCAGAACTACTTGGTTCCGGGGGAATCTTCCTTGGCAATGCCACCAAAAATATTTCTGAGTACATGTCGGTGATCCAACTCCTCACTGAAGATGCATGTCGCAACATCTCCAATCTGGTGGTCTGGTTAGATTCTCAGGTAGTCATTATGCATTTGAGCAACTTTTATCATGTACGAAATCCTATCTTATTACATTATTACTAGAGGGTGCAATTTCTGGAAAGTTAATTTCAATTCATTACTTTTGAACACATTCCTATAGAATCTAATGCATTGGCTAATTTGTTAACAAATTATGTATTGGATTGGAATTTTTCACATTTACTATAGAAAGAGTCATGCATGAGTCTACATTTTTCATCATAAAAATTACATAAAAAATTAAAAAATACAAGATCAAAATCGCCAAAATATGTATATGTATATTTATATGTCGTGTCCAGTTGGTTACATCAAAAAAATCTTCAAAAAATGGGTGTTTTTATACAAAATTGGCTCTATTAAGACTCACTCTGATATCCATACATATATATCTACTCATGTTGAGCCTGTTGTTCGTGATAGCAGATAAATTCTCTAGCTAACCTCCTCTGAGGCACCAAAAATATCTCCAGCACACCCATTGTGTATCGCTACAAATGAATCTGGATCTCCCTCATAGGAAGGCGACACACCCATGCTCAATCCTTCGAGGTTCCTAGCAACCTTGTGCAAACTACATGTATAGTCTCCCTCCTCAGCAGTTTCCATAGCCTCTGCTGCTGCTCCAACCCTAAGTAGCTACATTCTCTTTTGTGTATAGCGAGGGGCTCTAACAGGTCAAACGGGTGGCACATCTGTGTCAAGAAATGTGCTTCAGGTCAAAACTCTTTTTCACCCATTAAAAAAAAAAATTTCACAAATACTCAAAATACAAAAAATACTTAAAGCAACTTATTTCTCTTCTAACCTATTGGCCCCCACTGAGTGCCAGGTGGCAATCTAAACTCTGGATCTCATGTGAAGTTTATCCCTACATAGGGATAATCCTTGATCATCAGGATCTGGTCATTAAGCCACTCAAAGAATTCATGATCAAAGAAATGGTGGAGTGGACCCTCTCCAATCCATGGCATCAAGGAAGACCAATGACCTTGCCTAGGCTCTCGTGGTCCCACAACATGCATGATAATTCAAGGCCTCATAATAGGCACCCTCTCTAGTCTGAACGAGAAAATCATCTTTCCATACCCAAACTCTCTTTGGGACCGAGCCTTTCAGGTTTTCAACTCTTCTCGAACTCGGTAGAGCAGGACTTCACACCAATAAAATATCTATGGCTCTAGGTGATCCAGATCTAGTAGTACTTGGGGCTTGGTGGCCACATGCTGACTCTTGGCCCCTGCCAATCAAGTGATCATCTACTGAAATGACCTCATCGGTCTTGAGGCCACCCATGCTATATGAATATAGTTTCTCACCGGTGTAGTGTTGTTAGTACAGTGAGCCTAGATCAACCCCATGGTGGTTCGAGGATCAGCTCTCGCTCTTGTCAGATTGGGCCTTAGCCCTATGCATCATAGGCCTGTCAGAAATTATATATCTTCCTTCTCTATCATGAGCTCATGACCCCAAAATACATGATGTCGCTCATCCCATCATTGTATTATCCATCTAATAAGGTCCTCCTTCCCTTTCATTATCTATAATATGGCATATTTGAGTAATCTGCACCTTTGGAGAACCAACAAACATGCAGGATCGGTAACTATTTCTCATTCCTATCTCTCATGCCATATTTCATGCCAAATCCTCATGGTAAAAGCTTTGTACCTACACAATTCAAGTTTTTAATAGATTAGTTGTTGGCCAAATCATTGCAAACTAGAGAAAACCAAGCTTAAAAATTGTTTGGGTCAGCTAACGTGGGGCTTTGTGCAAAGAAGAGAATTTTAATGCATTTTCTCTTAATGGGAAGTGTGTTTAACATGGCCCTACCACAAGGCACCTGCGTTACCCAACTAAAATGTCTCTGGATTGCCCAAAAGTCATTTTTTAACCATTAAAAACATTGAAAGTAACAATGGAAAGCTAGATAAAGGCTCAAACTGTTACTTGGAATAGACAAAATTGAAAACTGTTGCCCGGATTGTCCATAATCAACAGTAGAAGTTTCAAATCTTTTTTCACTCCAGATCTCTTCACCGAACACAAACAGTGAAAATGAAATTATTTTTACTTCTTATAGACATTCTGGAGGTACGACTCACTCAGCTAGTCATTTGAAATTGGTAAATTTCTACTATATTTTGATGCAACTATTGTTTTATCAAATTTACCGATGCTATGATGAATTTTTAGTGTTTCATGAATATTTTACCATGCTTGACCCTGAACGTGCCTTATTTTTAGTGACTTTTTCTAGCTCATAAAACTAAAAAAAAAAAATGATTCTCCTTCGTTGTGCTTGCTAAACTACCACGATGGAGAACTATGAGCCATTATTTTCCATATTTTTCTCGCTCGTTAAGAACTGAAAAATACATCAAGTTTTTCTCCATTAGACTCGTGAAAATTTCATGAAGAGGATGGAATTTTTCTTAGTCTGACTCGTTAAAACTTCCCGAAGAATATTGAGTTTACTTCATCTCCTTGTACTCGTAACAAAATGAGGTAGAATTTTTTTGAACATATGTTTATCACTTTATTCAGATTTAATGGACTAACTTATGGAAAAGGAACTATGCCAGACATATTTTTCTCCCTTTGTCGCACCCGGTTATTAACCATGACAAAGGTACCCCCTTAGAGTTGTCATTTGTGATGTTTTTCAGACTCCTTAAATATGAAAATATCACTAAGTTTACCCTTCTATAATCATCAAACCTAATCATATGGGGAAAATTTTGGACAAAGTGGAGACTCATTATTTTATACTTTGAAAGTCGATTTGGCAGTAACACCTTAAACATGGCACTTATCAAATTCTCTCACAATTAGCTGAACCTTACCATTCTATGAGTTTAGCCTTCATATATAGATGTCCCTGCATTGGTGAAACCTAACATTGTTTCTTGCTCATAAGTCTAAGCTTCCTAGTACCCTTTTTATTGTTTTTTCTATTGTTCAAGAGATATCTCTATCTACTACTTCCTGTATCAACCAAGCCATCATATGCTAGAAATCATTTGTTGTCATTAGTTAGTACCATTTTCTCTTGACTATCCTTAAAAAAATATCATATTTATCCTGTTTCGTGTCAACTTATGTAGGATGCCTCATTGCTTGTCTTTTTACAGATCTCTTCCTATCGACTTCAACATATTAACTAGGACGTTGATCCAGAAACATATCAGTATCCTGGAGCTTGCAAACATCAGTGTAAAATTACCTTATGTTTTATTGGGGGTTTCATCATTGGCCCCCAGCCAAATGATTATTCTACGAGTGTTCAACATAAAAATCATTTATTCACACTCACTAGATTGTAATATTCATCTTGGAGACCATCATCCTTATCGGTGGCCATCCTCTCGTCTGTTAAAATTTTTCATCATGGACTGGTAATCAGACAATTTCTCGCATGTTTTAATACAACTCCTTTATTCACATGTGTATAAATATGCAGTTTAGTGAAGTGGAGACCAAGACCTTGGGTTGAGGCTTACACCATTCTTCTTTGTTTCCTCTCCCAAGATGCTATATTGTTTTCAAAGACAATTTATCATATTGATCCTATCATGACACAAGATTCCACATTATGCTTATCGGTAGACATACTGGTCATATATCTTCATGGAGAAATCATTTTGATACAACTATTGAGCCTGGGAATGCCCGACTTAGGACATATTTATATTTTTGACATATGTTGTTTGTTTCAGGTTTTCCTCAATCCTCCAACTCCTTTCACTCTACTACACATGTTATAAAGTATTTTAGCCATTGTCTTTGCCTGCGACCTTACACTTTAGCGGGTATCTATTATAGTACAAATGACCTCCTCATTAGCTCAGAGGAGAACTATACATGGAAGGAAGAAAATTACCTAGAGAGAGACCTATTTTTTCCAAGGTAACACACCCTAGAGACATCTAGGTTGAGTTATAATGCATTCGTGCCTCTTTAAGGGAATTCTAGTACCTAGGTTAACAAACTGTATTTCCTAAGGGGTGGTGTTACCCATGTTTCATGAGGAAAAAGGGACAAATTCTGCAATAACTGACTAACATTTCCTACTTTTGAATAAGGAGTTAGTTCAAAAAGCACCAACCTGCAGTGCAGGCCTTTCATTTTGACATTACTAAACCCAAATGAGCATCCAAAGAGGGGAAAAAATAGGAAAATCATGGAAACATATTTGATTTTTCCCTATTCTAACTAATGGAGAAGAATGTCAAGATTTTTCTTCCCAAATTCTTATAAATTGGAGGCTAGGGCTCTTTCTCAAAGGTTGAAAGGTTGATTGTGTGAAGAGCGTAATTTTGTTGTTGAGTGTGAGGTTTCATTTTTGGTTACGATCATTGAGAACTCTTGGCCTATGCATTGTCACAATTGGATATTTAGGAGAGAGAGCAAGGAGTCGGAGGACTGAGGGAAGCTTAACCAAACTGATGGTTGTAATATTCCTTCTCTTAATAATATAACTACATCTATTTTGTCCACTTGATGTCTTATTGATGCATCTATTTTTTATTTGTTTATGAGGAATGATATAAGTGGCTTAGATATACATAGTTAAATGTTTGGTTATATACTTTTCTAATTGCTTGTAGTGATAAAGCTATGAAGATTACTCTATTTCTTTATTTTTTTGTAGGATTTAGACTTGGAGTCATTGAGGAGGACTTCTACCACACTACCTAATGCTCTCCAACATATCTTCCATATACATTGAGGTAATCCTTCAATATCTCACTTTTTGAATTAAGCATTAGTATGAACATGTATGTAGTTTCTTTGTGAATGTTTCAGCTAATATGACTGTCTGCCTTGGGTCTCGGGAGGCCTGAGAGGAATCTACTCCAACTACCGCCTGTGCATTTTACCCCTAAGCATTAACATGCACGAGAGAAACCACCAATTATGATGATGTCTCTCAAGGTACAACAAAAAAATCCACAATTGTGAACAATGAAGCTAAATTTGAACACTTTCAAAATCATTCGATTGAAGGCCAATGATGTGAAACTATCGTTGAATGTGAAGAACATGCCATTGAGGCATGCAAGCTCAAAGTTACTAAAAGTGATTTTATAGATAATCTTCCAGGATAATGAGTTGTAGTCAAGAGGAAGTGATCCATCGAAGGAGGGCCATAATGTTTCCCACATCATAGACACATAACATAGGATTTTGCAAATATGGTAAGAGTGATTCAGGATTGAAGCAAAGAAATAAAAATGGGGTATAAGTGGCTTGAATTTGCAAGTGGTATTTCTCTTGAACATATCAGCAACACAAATACATATTTTGGTATCATTTTACTCAAAATAGGATCAAATTTCATGATGGAAAAAGGATATAATCAAATGAAAGGAAAATGGGATTACAAAACCTAATAATACAAGTGACAAAGTGAGGATGTCCTGAACCTGACACGAGACACAAATAATTATCATGTTCAAGAGTGACATGTTTCTTTTCACACAAAATACATGATATATGTTTCCTTCCATTCCCTCTCACTATTTCTATTGAGTACCTCTTTATTTTCAAGCTTGAAGAGGATACCATATTCTTGTCATATAAGTTCATCCTTCGGATATATCCATCCTAGAATTTTTAACAAGCAGTAGGAAGGAGTAGCTCGGCTCGTCATGGTGACAAATCCTTCGTCATTTTAGTTTTATGTGTCCTACGGAGGGTTAAATCGACATCTTTTTCATGTTCAGGGAGTTTTAGAAAGAGGAGAAAAAGAAAACTCAAGATGTCCCTTTTCGTATATAGTCTCTCAAATCAAAAAAGTTAGAAAACAATATCCAAGTGTTGGGAAAAAAACTGAGAGGGAAGGGGGGGGTGAATCAATATTTACAATAATCACAATCTTTTGCTTTTCTCTTACATATTTCTATACGTGAATTTTATTAACCTAACTAGCGTATATATGTGGATACACTAATAGAAACTTGTGTATACTGAGATAAATTTATTATTAGTTGAACTTTTAGAAACATTCTCTAACCCAGATTATCAATTATGCATCATATAGTTAAGTAGTAAATATGTGCAGAGGTAATAGAATAAATCATCACATAAGAGCATCACACATTAACACTGAGATTTAAGGTGGAAACCCAATTCGGGAGAAAACCACCACTATTGTCGTCTCTGTCTTAAATATTTATTATATGGAAAAATTCTTAGAAAATTGTACTGATGCAGACTCATATAAGTATGCAGGCATCTAGCAGCAAAAGGATGCAACCTTATCTCATTCTCTAGTTGCTACTAGAAGGGAGATCCAACCTTCTGATCTCGTTTACCAACCACTACTGGAAGGGAGGTTCAACCCCCTGATCAGAACACCAAATTCTAATGGAAGGAATCTTCTACTTCCACACTGAAGGATTCAACCCTCAGAACCACTCCAGACCAAGTTTCATCAATTTTCACAGTGGATCCCATAGATTCAACACAAATCATCATAAAGATGATCAATAATAAACTTAAACCAAACTTCATTTAGAATAGTGAGGTCATTGTAACTAGAACACAATAATAAACCCATATTTCAGAGTCAATATGCAGAATCAATCTCGACCCTGATCATTCATTATCTTAAGATGCATACGCTACTTCACTTTAATGAACCTGCATGTATACGCGCTTTCCTTCACACCAACCTGCGTATAGATCTACAAATACTAAATTTACAGAATATGATCAGTCTCAGAACCAGATCTGAGGCTTTTAGTCAGATATATTTTCAATATTGTAGAACCCTTAATCAGTCAATCATCATTAGACATATTTACTCACCCATTGATCATATTTTTACATATTTAACTTATCTGCATATAAATTATTTAAGCAACCCATACCTTCATGAAGACTTCATTGACAGACATAGAAAATACAACACCAATAAACATATAACCTTTGTAGTAAGCTTCAGAAAACCCTGACTTCCATACGTGTTTTTTCTGAGAGAAAGCCAGGTATATACGCACTTTCATCGAGACGAAATAGTGTATAAATATGTAAATATTAATTTTGCAGAATGTTTAAAATCTATAGACTTACCCAGATTTCATCACTTCACTTCAACAAACATGCGCCAGGTCATAGATCTAACCATTTAATGCAAGTACATAATCATTTCAAGTCTAGAGATCATTGTATCCAAGGGTGCATCATAGATTCAGATCTACCAATAAAATATAGTTCATCCCATGAAGATATAATTTAGAGAGAAGTATCCAGTTACAACCCTTATACATGCACACCATGCACTATGATCTTCTTCTCCTTACATAGTTTAAGCCTTTACCAACACCATGAGCCAAAACCACACAAATGCCGATGGAATCAAATAGATGACATAATGCTCAATACTATGGGCTAATACCATGGTAATCCCCCCTGGTATCATAAATTTAGATTGCAACAAGCATACGCGACTTTTCTTCTTCGTAACCGCATGTATATGTGACTTCTCTTCATCAAACTCGTGTATAAATTGTGAGATATTACATTTATCATTTTTACATCTATAGATACATTATTTGTACATATTTAACACATAGTTTTCTTATCACAAGGAAACTCGTCAATTAGGCTTCCATCAAGCACAACTTCATCAAGTAAGTTGCCATCAAGGACAAAATATTGCATCATATTTCCAACAATCTCGCCCTTTGGACTTCATGGAAACCATGATGGTGTTTGATCACCACAAAAGATAGAGACATTAATCATAACCATTATTCAAACACCGAGATACTCTCCCCCTTTGACATCAAGGGCAAAGGGCGGATCAATACCAAAACAAGGTTTCTTGTCCCTTGTAGAAAGAAGAGCTCTGTAGATCTGATGTGAACTGAAATTACCATGCCCCCCCTGAGTTCATGATGAATCTTCAGACATATTTTTCAATGAAGTATATGCCTCTATAACTCAACCGATTATGACCTTTCCTATGACCAAGGACTCATAACTACATCAAATATCTAACCAAGTCAAATTACATATTTGACTCACCTTCCCAACTAAGTGGGTTTACAATTTTTTACCCAACTACCTAACCAAGTGGGTTTACAATTTTTGACCCAACTACCCAACCAAGTGGGTTTAAAAAATTGAACAAGTCCTTACATGACTGAATATAAAAATTTTACATCCTAGGTCTCAAACATGACCTTTTCATCAAATAACAGATATAAATTTGTATAATCATGACCAAAATAATCTCAAAAAGGAGATAAAAACACAACAACCAATTAGAATGCCAAAAATGCATCCTTTTCAATCAAGGCAGGTGCTCCCCCCAAACTAGTGCATCCTGAACACCTTCAACCAATAATTTATAAAATCATCTTCATCAAGGAGATAAATATTAAAGTAAGGTATAGTAAGATGAATACTAGAGAAATAATAGAGATTTACCCAACAATACCACAGAATGTTCTGAAACCCGAGCCAGAGAAATTCTGTCAGAAAAAACCATATGCGGTTTTATGCACAGAAACTTGCGTATATACGCGATTCCCCTTTATGAAACCACCATACCGAATTTAATCTTCTGAAATTAAGAAGGTTTGATAAGGAAGGCAGAGAAAACTCCCAGCTTTTGTTTGAGATATTTGAATGCTTCCCTGGGAAGAGGTTTAGTAAATATATCTAAAACTTGTTCTTTGGAGGGAACATACTCTAATTTAACCTTTTGTTCAAGCACTTGTTCACATAGGAAGTGATACTTGATAGGAATGTGCTTGGTATTGGAATGCATAAAAATATTTTTTGAGATATTAATGGCACTTGTATTATCACATAGAATGGAGATGGGAGGTGAACATTTGATTTGAATATCTTGTAATGTCTACATCATCCAAAGAAGTTGTGTGCAACATGATGCGGCAGCCACATATTCTTCTTCTATAGTAGAAAAAGCAATAAAACTTTGTTTCTTATTGAACCAAGAGACTAATCAGGGCCCCATATAGAATGCACCACCACTAGTGCTTTTTTAATCATCAACGTTTCCTTCCCAATCTGCATCTGTATAAGCATGAAGAGTGAGATGAAAATTCTTTGGATACCATATACCAAAGTCTTGAGTCCCTTGTAGATATTTGAATATACTTTTTATATCCTGAAGGTGGGACTCTTTTGGATTAGTTTGGAATCGTCCAATAATCTGAATTGCACGCATAATGTCTGGTCTTGTCCTAGTTAGATAAAGAAAACTTCCAATCATGGATCTATACTCTGGTTGATTCACCGTGGGAGAATCATCATGAGAACTGAGGTTGCATCCAGTTACCATTGGAGTACTCATAGGTTTTTAGTCTCCCATCCCATACTTCTTCAGAATTTTCTTGAGATATTTTGCTTGTGATAGAAATATGTCATCTATTGCTTGTTGCACTTGTAAGCCAAGACAATATGTTAGTTACCAATGTAAAGACATGTCAAATTATTTTTGCATAACATAAGAAAATTTTTGACTCATGTACTCTTCATTACTTCCAAAAATGATGTCATCAACATACACAACAATAATCAATAGTTTATCATTCTCTATTTTTGTGTATAAGTTACTGTTAGTAGAACCATTTGTGAAACCTTGTTGTTGAAGATATTTTTCAAGACGATAGTACCACACCTGAGTAGTCTATTTGAGACCATATAAAGCCTTTTTAAGTTTTCAAATAAGTTTTTCATCATTTCCCAGAATGAATCCTTGTGGTTGTTCTATATAAATTTCTTCTTCTAGATCATGATTGAGGAAAGAAGATTTTACATCCATTTGATAAACTTTTAATTGTTGAAAACTTGAAAAAGAAAAAAACATTATTATGGCTTCAAGTCTGGCTACAGCAGAAAATTTTTCTTCAAAGTCTATACCTTCTTGTTGAGCATACCCTTTACAAACAAGTGTAGCTTTGTTTCTAATAACATCTCCATTTTCATTTAACTTGTTTTTGAATGTCCATTTTGTTCCAATCACATTTTTATCATGAGGTATTGGAACCATTTCCCATGTATGATTCTTTTCAATTTGATCAAGTTATTCATTCATGGCTTGAATCCAACATTCAACTTTACTAGCTTGATTTACATTCTATGGTTAAATAGTTGATAAGAGTGCCAGATAGCTAGGGGATCCTACAAGAGTTCTTCTTGTTTGGACGCCTAATCCCTTTTCTCCTAGAATTTGAGATTCTAGATGATTCTTTTGAACATACCTGGATGGAGCCTTTTCAGATATATCTTCTTCTAGTGCTTCATTAGGTTCTCATTTTATATTGTTGCTATTTTATGAGGGAAAGTATACATCATCATCATCTTCATTTGTTATTCTTATTTCCCTTTTAGGAGATGTGAGAGACTCATCAATTACAACATCAATACATTCAACAATATTTCGAAGTATTTTACTGTAACCTTTATATGCTTTAATTCTAGAAGAGTAACCAAGAAATATTCCTTCATCTACTCTAGGTTAAAACTTGCCAAGTTTTTCATCATTGTTCTTGATAAAACATTTGCTTCAAAAAACTCTAAAATTATTTAAAATGGGAAGATTACCATACCAGAGCTCATAAGGAGTTTTATCATTGTTTACACGAACATGAGCCTTGTTAATAATATTTACAGTAGTATGTGCTGCTTCTCCCCAAAAGGTATCGGGAGTCCTAGATTCATAAAGCATAGCATGAGCCATGTGTTGAATTATTCTATTCATTCTTTCTGCCACACCATTTTGTTGTGGGGTTCTAGCTACAAAAAACTATCTTTTTATGCCATGATGTTCATAGAAATCAAAGAATTCATCTGATATATATTATCCTCATCGGTCAGATCTACAACATTTTATTTTTAGATCTAATTGATTTTCAACCAAATATTTGAACATCTTAAATTTTTCAAATGCTTCATATTTATGTTTTAGTAAACCAATCCAACACATTCTAGAGAAGTCATCAATAAATAAAATATAGTATTATTCTCCAGAGGGTGACTTTTTCCTTATAGGACAACATAGATAAGTATGTATAAGTTCAAGAGGCTTACTTGCTGATCCTTCTTTGGCATTGAAATTCAGCTTGGTTTTCTTACCAAATTGACATGATTTGCCTATGGTACTTTCAGGCAGAGTGATGTTGGGTAGATCACAAACAACTTTGAGTCTGTTAGATTTTCTTATTTGAGAGAAGATCAAATTTCCCAATCTTCTGTGCCATAACCAATTTTCTGTAGATTTAACTAAGTAGTATTGATCTTAGCCACCTTTCAATATATCTAGATTTCTTGGTGTTCTAGTTCCTTTTATTACTATTTTTCCTGTGTCAAGTTCACATACTACACATTATTTTGAACTAAAGACAACTTCATTTCCTTGATCACACATTTGGCTTACACTCAACAAGTTATGCTTTAACCCATCCACATACATAACATTGTTAGATTTAACCTTTTCTTTTAGAAACACAGAACCTTTACCCTTAATGATAGTAGGAGATTCATTTCCAAAAGTAACATTATTTTCTTTATCTAATGCATTATATGAAATAATTTTATTTTTATCACCTGTCATGTGTTTTGAGCATCCACTATCAATGTACCATTGATTTTCTTCTCCTTCTGTAAATAACGCTATGCCACAACTTTCAACATACGAGTCCTTCTTTCTCCATACCTTGGGATTTGTGGGTATATGTTCTTTTGGCTAAATTTTGCCCCTGCATTCAGATTCTTCATGTCCAATGTTATTGCAATAAGGACATTCAATTTTTCCTTGAAGAGGATAAAATTTGCTGTAAGTATTCTTCTTTACTCCAGTCTCATTTCTTTGATTTCTAACTTCTCTGGTCATGATGGTTTTTCATGAAACACATTGTACAGCTTTATGACCAAAATTATTACATGAGAAACATTGTCCATTAAAGTATAAATTTCTACGAACATGAAACCTTCTATTTATGTTTACCTGCTGATTGATATTTCTAGTATTTTTATTCCAAGAATTGAAGTAGTCATGCTTTAGCTGTGTAGTCTCTTTGTTCTTTTGCTGAGTGAAAAAATATTGTTGGTTGGCTTTAGCTACATTTATATAGCTTGGTGCTGGAGACTGAGAGAATTCTCTTATATATATAAGACCTGTATTTATAAGAGGAGAGCGTTGTACCTTGATAATTTCATCTAAGGTGCTATCACCAAATTGAGTCTTGTTGGGCTGCTTCAATGGTCAACTTGCAGTAACTATTTCAAACCACTAGTAACTGGAAATTAGCCTTTCCAGTCTAAGAGGGCTCTCTCAAAAGGATAATGGATATTCAATGAACAACTTGAAAGCAGATGGCTAACTTTGAATTGTATTGAATGTGTTTTTTTGTAGGTGAAAGATGTATAAGGTTTACTACTATTGGGCTTATGGAGTCAACATGAAAAATAAGTCACAAGAAAATCTATCTCATGGAAGCTGAGGAAATTGCATTCTTATAAAACCACAGATGAAGGATATAACAACAAAATATATGCATACAAGAAGTTGGATGTAATATTCCAACTAGCCCAAGTTAATGGGATTTTGTTTCAATTTTATGTTTCGTGAATAAAAGTGTAAAGGAGGATCAATAAAACTTCTAATAAGCAAAATAAATCAATGCCACATGTGAACATGGACAAATCTGGGCTATTTACATAAGCACACTTAGGTGTGAAAGAGACTGGTGCACTTGACCAAGTCAAACAAGACCAAATCAACAACGCTGTCTATATACAGTGAATCTCCTAGAGGTACAATGCAGCTAAATCATTGAGATGGTTTAGGGTTTGACAAGAATTTCATCCTATAAAAGGAAGAGGAGGAAAACATAAGAAGGTTTTTGATTTTTTATATTTCTAAATATATTTTCTGTTTAGACATATATCATTCTCTATTGTTTTGCTGAGGATAGTGCTATTTAGCACTAGGGTGTTCCTGTTCGGGTGGTCCTATTCTTGTTCGGTGTTGAGGATCTCTTGAAAGAGTCTTTCTAATCTCATCCATTATCAAGAATTTTTCCAAGCTCATCTTCCAACTACAACGCAGATCTTGTTGAGGGTTTGGTTGTCCTTGTAAGATGCAACAAGTGGAGGCTAGATCTGCTCAGATCTAGGAAATTATAGGGCCTCTTTTCACTGGGAAAGTCTTCTATCCCATTGGCAAGAGAGTTCTGAACCTTTGGAGCTTCATTTTCAGATCTTGGCATTATTCCAATCTAATGCTTCAACCTACAGCACAATTTTCCTTCCAAGACTGCGTTATTTGCAAGAAGGAAGTTGCAGGGTGTTTTGACACACCTTTTGAGGAGAGATCTCTAGTGCTGGGGTTCCGCCCTTCACTATGGTGATCCATGGATTAGATTTATGATCCATGTTCTGTACAGATCTGATCTTCTTCTATTGTATTCATCTTCAAAAATTTCTGAATTCTACTATAGATCTACTACTTTAGATATCAGATGTACTCACTGCGTTGCATGTTTTGATCAAAACCCCAAGTGGATCTTGTAAAGGAGATTTTATAGTGTAAAAATCTGAAATAGATCTAATATTTTGTACATAGATCTGATCTAGATCTAGAGTGTAATATAAATCTTCTACAGCTACTAAAAATAACGCTATCAAGCCATTTTTTAGTCAATACATGTGTTGCAACCCTCTTTCTTGAGGAATTTCTTTTATTCTTGTCTTCTACATTCTGTTCTACAATGTATGGGCATCAATATGGATCTGATTTATTGTTGTATAAGTAAATATTGAGCCTCCTTATTTGTCTCTTGTTGTTTCTCTCTAAAACTGCGTTATTTTCCTGCAATATTGTTGCATATTGCTGCAACCCCATTCTTGGGTGTTTTTCAGCTATACTAGGTGTGGGAGGTCTGTTTACCTCACCTAGTTTGATTTTTTTTTTTCTCCCCTTATGGATTTAGATGCTATATCTCTTGATCTATCCAAGGGATGTAATCTCATTTCAGTGCACATACTTCTGAAAAGTGCATTATTCTAGCAGGTATTGTTGAGTGTTCCCATTTGTGGATATTACAGTGGTATCAGAGCAACCATATTGGCACAACATGTGAGTTGATTTGTTGAAGAGACAAGATGTATTCATAAGAAGAGGTTCACCTCACTGATAGAGATAAGAGGTACCCAGGAATAAGAAGAATTTTGATTGCAACAAAGATGATAAATACAAGGGAAAAGCCCCTGAATTTGGAAGTGATGAAGATGGGAAGGAGTTTGCAAAAACCCTTTTGAAAGCCATGCAAGATCTTGCTAGAGAGATAAAAGAGATGATATTGGACAAGATCAAGGAATATCCTAGGAGGTTTCATCCTGGAGAAAGCTCTGGCATGTCTCACCACTAGAATGATCAACCAGTGAACCAACCACAAGCTCCATGACGCTATACTATGCCTATTTTTTTGACTATGGAGAATGAAGGGCCTCATCAGCAAGCATCCCTTGAAGACTAATTTGAAGAATATGAGTCTTAGAATCAGAGATTCAGGGACCACTTGATTTTTCAAGGTTTTTTTCACCTAAACGACAAAATAAGACCAAGGCATCAGTATAGAGATGGTGGATTCACATAGAATCATGATCAACATCACTCTATGGGCAGATTATTTTTACCCAAGTTTGATGGGTCATCCACTAGTTCTGCCAAAGCATGGGTAGAAAAACTGGATATCTACTTTTAGTTGAACAAAGTCCTTGAAATGGAATCTATAAATATTACAAAGCTGTACTTTGAAGGTGAAGCACACAACTGGTGGTTCCATGGGTTTCTACATTAGGCCATGCCAATGTGATAGCCTATTCTGATTTCACTAGAAGACTGGTGGAGAGGCTAAACAGAAAGGATCCAGAAGCACCTTTCATGAGCCTTGCAAAGTTGAAGCAGTTAGGTAATGCAGAGTCTTATATCTCTGAATTTCTGAGATTATCTGTTATGGTTCCTGATCTGTCTACAATAAGGAGGGTGTACATATTCATCGATGGCTTGGAGGAGCCTCTGCATGGTTTGGTTAAATATACCAAGCCTATTACCTTACATGATGCCATTGAGAGGGCTAGAGACCTTCAATATGCCTTGCCAAAGGCAAAGGAAATTTTTTAGAATAAGCTCTCTTTCCCTTCTAAAGGAAGGGAAGAAAAAGATGCTCCTTCAAAGGAGAGCTCATACAAGAATCCTCTTGATGATGAAGTCCAAAAATATCTAAGAAGGAGGAATCTATGCTTCACTTGCCAAGAAACATGGGTATCGGGACAAAGATGTGCTCCTGGTAAAGCTTATTATATAGAGGTCTTCTCAGATTTTGAAGAAGATGAATATGATGAGCCAAGGAGGGCTCACAGCGCTGACAATGTTGGAGGAAATCCAACACCTTCAGGAGATGATAATGGAGCATTTGCTCCTATTGGAGGAACTCTTGCATCCTTGAGGGGAGTACCTAAGTACTTAACCTTAAGATTTCAAGGGTAAATCATGAATCAGAGAGTTTTTGTATTAATTTACAGTGGGGCTACCCACAATTTCATTGATGCCCATCTTGTGCAAAGGAGGGAAATACCTACTGATACTTTTGAGGGATTCTCTATTTTTGTCCCAGGAGATAGAACAATGCAATTCATGCATTATGTTCCATCACTTTCAGTCACCATGGGATCCTATACTTTGGTGGATCATTTCTTTGTAGTTGACATACCAGACACCAATGTTATTTTGGGTGTACAATGGTTGATTACATTGGGGAAAGTCAGCACTGATTGGGAGGCTTTACAAATGGAATGGGTGGACAAGAAGAGTGGTGCACTTCAAATAATCAAAGGCATGCATACTTACCCCTCACACAACACTTCCACACAAAAAATAGAGATGGATTTGTGTAGTGGAAGCAAGGACCTCACTGTCCCTTCTCTCATGTTCATGAGATTTCTGCAAGGGACACCCTTATCTAGTGGAAAACCACCTGGGAGGCCACCTGATTCAATTTTTGTGAGATATATCTCACTACTTGATGCTCCAAAATTAGATCCAGGAGGGATGGGATCATTAGAAGACATGGCTATAGTGCTAGAAGGCTTGGGAAAGCATAAGAAGAAGGGATATTTTCCTCTCTCATCATCCTCACCCTCCTTCATTTCTGATTCTACGTTATTGGAGGAGAAGAAGGGAAGGTATGTCCTTCCTACTTGTACCTTTGGCATAAGAAAATTCAAAGAAGAGATCAATAACCTGGCAAGCATTCCTATTGATGCATCATCATCACTGTCTTTGCTGGGGAGTGAAGATCTATATTTGAAATCCTAGTTATTGGTGGATTATTCCAAAGATATCCACACTTGTATGAGGCTTGATGACCAGCTGCATGAAGACGACTATCTAGTCTATGAGGGAGTCATTTATAATCATGATCAGATCTTCTTACCTAGAGCCTCCAAGCTCAAGGAGAGGATGCTACAAAGGGCTTTCAAAGAGTTCTGTTTTTGTTGAAGATTGCAACAAGAAACAGTGAAGGAGGCATCCTGAAACATCATCCTTGATCCTAGTTGGAAAATAATCACCTAAACTAGGTGGGGCCCACACAGGCTATTTTTAGGTGTATGTCTATTTTTAGACATGGTGAGAATATTCTATATGTAGTAGGAGGCTATTTGTAGATGGTTAGTAAAATGTGAAAAATAGATGAGATTCTATTTTTAGAAGATTGGGTGAAGTCTATTTATAGATCGTTGATCTAAAAATAGATGCATGTCAGTTATTATTAGCTCTTAATAATAATCCGACAATAAACAACAACTTATTCTCTTGGAGCACTTTATTTCAGTGAATAGATTTGGAAAATAAATGGGTTGAAGGAATTATGCAATTCCTAAGGGTTTACTGGAGTTCATGCATGGAGGACTCGGTTAGAACTAAAGTGGCAAAGTTATGACAGAGTTGGAAGAGTAGTTTATGGAGTTGTATTCAGTTTAACTCAGTTAGACTCAGTTGAGCTAGTTGTATCTAGTCTAACTAAATGATACACTAGTGAGAGTGGAGTGAATTAATTAGTTAATTAATTCACAAATAATAACTCATTAATCAACTGAACAATACAATAGTTAACTACAGTGCATGTCAGATCCAGTGGAGACCCAGTGGAGAGATAGGTGAAAGGGCAAGATGGACTATCTATTGTGACCATAGTGATGCATGAATTGCATCTATATATACATTGGAGTTTCCAATGATAATCAAGAAATCAAGGAGAGTGGGATTGCATCGAATTGGTCTTTGTAATCAGCTTGGATTGCGCAGTGGAGGTAGGCTAGCAGGAGGGCAAGGATGGGTGCATGGATTTGTAGATTTTTCTTGATTAGTGTGTGACGATTGTATTGTACTGAGAGCTTGAGGTACTAAGCTTTGTATGATACTGTTACATGATCTCCATGATACATAATATTATATTTGGGGTTTTCAGCTTCAGGCTTTCCCGTTAAACAAATGTGTTATGTGTGTTTTTATTGCTTCATGTGTTTTGCAATTGTTGATTAAATTTTCGCAAGAATTATAGTGGAAGGATTCTGTATTTTGCAAGAATATAAATATTGTGAGACGAGGAGAGTCCAGATATATACATGCTTAATGTATATAATTTCTACATGGTATCATAGCTGTGTTATAGATTTTCTACATGGAATGAGAGCAAGAATTTTTGGGTGCACGAGTTTGCAGAGAATATCTGATTTTTTTGTGAAAAAATTTCAGAAAAAATAGCATATTTGGATTCCTTGCAAAAAAATACCCAAATTTAAAAAAAAATCGGTCTAATCGGCGCTCAGATGAGGGAGATATCGTCGATTTAAAATCAGCTCTTTTGTTAGAAAATTTTGTGACGGCGGAACAATTGCAATGTGCGTGAGCCAAGAATCTACATGTACTGAGGTACAAGATGCATGAAAAGCTTTGAGGAGCAAAGTAGAGTTTAATGACTTGGTGGTTGAGAGGGAGCCTCTCAACATGCAACGTGAGAAGTAGTCTGAGAAGGTTGTGGAGCAGCCATAACTAGAGATGTAGAGGAATATTTATAGATTTGAAGTAGATGGAATTTCTACTGAGCTTCCTACTGTTGGGAAGTGTGAGAAAGCCATGCAATTGAAGCTTGAGAGGGAGAATTATTTGCATGTAGGTAAGAGTGAACCTCGAGATTTGGAGCAGCCACAATATGAGGATCATGGAGTGGGAGCAACCACTCATTCAAAGAAATTTCATGCCAGATGGGCAGAGGGAGTGCATGAAGCTATACCACCAGGTGAGAGGTGGGGCGACATGCATGAGTAATCCCAAGAGGAGATATATAGGCAGTATTCATGGATATGGTGTGGATATCATGAATTGAACCTGGCTACGAGGTGCCCATAGAGCAGCAGTAGCATGATCAGTTGGATTGATGCAGGCAAATCAAAGTGACAGTGTCGGATACTGGAGCAGGGTTCAGAGTTGAAAACAAGTGCAGAGTGCATGGGTGCAGAGTTAAACAGTGCAGTGGTTCTTGAAGACATGTGCAATAGCTAAGTATAAGTTGAAGACTTTGATGATAGATGCATTAGACTGATTGAGTTTTTTGGAGCCTTTTAGTTTTGGAAGTGTTGCAGCAAGAGTTGCAGGGCGAATGCATGGAGTTGCATGTCGCATGCAAAGACAGTCCTTTCTTGTTGAGAGGGAGTGTTGAATATTGCAACAAGAAATAGTGAAGGAGGCATTTTGAAACATCATCCTTGATCCTAGTTGGAAAATAATCACCTAAACTAGGTGGGGCCCACACAGGCTATTTTTAGGTGTATGTCTATTTTTAGACATGGTGAGAATATTCTATATGTAGCAGGAGGCTATTTGTAGATGGTTGGTCAAATGTAAAAAATATATGAGATTCTATTTTTAGAAGATTGGGCAAATTCTATTTATAGATTGCTGATCTAAAAATAAATGTATGTCAGTTATTATTAGCTCCTAATAATAATCCGACAATAAACAACAACTTATTCCCTTGGAGCACTTTATTTCAGTGAACAAATTTGGAAAATCAGTGGGCTGAAGGAATTACACAATTCCTAAGGGTTTACTAGAGTTCATGCATGGAGGACTCATTTATAACTAAAGTGGCAAAGTTATGACAGAGTTGGAATAGTAGTTTATGGAGTTGTATTCAGTTTAACTCAGTTAGACTCAATTGAGCTAGTTGTATCTAGTCTAACTGAATAATGCACTAGTGAGAGTGGAGTGAATTAATTAGTTAATTAATTCACAAATAATAACTCATTAATCAACTAAACAATACAACAGTTAACTACAGTGCATGTCAGATCCAGTGGAGAACCAGTGGAGAGATAGGTGAAAGCGAAAGATGGACTATCTGTTGTGACCATAGTGATGCATGAATTGCATCTATATATACATTGGAGTTGCCAATGATAATCATGAATTCAAGGAGAGTGGGATTGCATCGAATTGGTCTTTGTAATCAGCTTGGATTGCGTTGTGGATGTAGGTTAGCAGGAGGGCAAAGATCGGTGCATGGATTTGTATATTTTTCTTGATTATTGTGTGACAATTGTATTGTACTGAGAGCTTGAGGTACTAAGCTTTGTATGAGATTGTTACATGATCTCCATGATACATAGTTGGGTTTTTCAGCTTCAGTCTTTCGCGTTAAACAACTGTGTTATGTGTGTTTTTATTGCTTCATGTGTTTTGCAATTGTTGATTAAATTTCCGCAAGAATTACAGTGGAAGGATTCTATATTTTGCAAGAAGATAAATATTGTGAGATCAGAAGAATCCAGATATATACATGCTTAATGTATATAATCTCTACAGTTTCAGCCCTACCTATTCTATGAAGATCTACAACACTATCATGAGATGTTTTGAATGGGAAAGCTTTGGAGGAGAGCTACATCAGCATTTTATAGAATGAAAGAGCTATGTGGAGTTGGGGTAGCCAAAGGAATCTATGCAAGATTCATTTCAGTCATTTCCTCCTCCTCTTGAAAGGGGAGAAAAAATTGTGCACAATTCCATGTATAGAAAAAACATTGATGGTGAAAAATATGACCATGTAATGCAATCTTCATTTTCTGATTTGACACATTCTTTAACCATGTTTTTGTAGGCCATGACTCCCAAGAAGAGTGTTGTATCATGTACATCTCATGGCAAACATTGGGCCACTGCAATTTCTGAATTTGGCCACTCCCTTGTTGTGCAAAGGGAGATTCTTTTTCATGATGGGTGCTTCCCAAAGGCACCAAACATATCTCACATTTTCAACCATGGTGAGATAATCTGTGCAGCAAGTAAGTGGTGGGGAAACCACTTACCATACCTTGATCTGATGCAAGAAAGACATGCACTGCACTGGCACCATATGTGGGACTATGACCCACCTCCTCATGCTCAAATTTATGTTTGTGTATATGTAATTATGCTTCCATACTTGGATGATATAGTTGTACTTTTCATGGGGTTGTACAGAGGGAAGATGGGCAATTTGTATGTACCACATGGGATGGAAACTCTCTATGTACCTTATGCTACATGATTTAGAGAGAGTATTGGACCGACCATGTTTGATTTTGTTGAGTTCTTGACTCCTTGTGGGATGCATTTTGTACATCTCATGATGGCTTCGGAGGAACAATTCATGGTGGCTTGGATTGGTGAACACCTAGCTTGTGAGGAGAGCTTCATCTTTGATGGTGTCACCAATGGAGAAGGAGAAGTGTTGTAGCACTCACCCTATCAATTGCTTGAGGACAAGCAACATTTTGGTGGGGAGGACTGTAATATTCCCAATTATCCCAAGCTAATGGGAATACACAATTTTGTTTCAATTTTCTGTTTCATGAATAAAATTGTAAAGGAGGATCAATAAAACTCCTAATCAGCCAAATAAATCAATGCCACATGTGAAAATGGACAAATATAGGCTATTTACATAAGGACACTTAGGTGTGAAAGAGACTGGAGCACTTGACCAAGTAAACCAGGACCAAATCAACAGCGCTGTCTAGATACTGTGAATCTCCTAGAGGCACAAGGCAGTTTTAGTTGGAGGCTTCTCACGTGAATGCAACTAAATCTTTGAGATGGTTTAGGGTTTGAACAGAATTTCATCCTATAAAAGGAAGAGGAGGACAACAGAAGAAGGTTGTTGATTGTGTATATTTCTAAATATTTTGTTTGTTTAGACATATATCATTCTCTGTTCTTTAGCTGAGGATAGTGTTGTTTAGCACTAGGGTGTTCCTATTCAAGAATCCCACCTCTTCCATTGAGGAGCTCTTAGAAGAGTCTTGCTGATCTCATTCACTAGCAGGAATTTGGCCAAGCTCATCTTCCAACTACAACGTAGATCCTGTTGAGGGTTTGGTTGTCCTTGTAAGATGGAGCAAGTGGAGGCTAGATCTGCTCAGATCTAGGCCATTCTAGGGTCTCTTTTCACTATGAAAGTCTTCTATCCCATTAGAAAGAGAGTTTTGAACCTTTGGAGCTACATTTTCAGATCTTGGCATCAGGCCAATCCAGTGCTTCAACCTACAGTGCAATTTTTCTTCCAGGACTGCGTTATTTGCAAGAAGGAAGTTGCAGGGTGTTTTGACACACTTTTTGAGGAGAGATCTCTGGTGCTGGTGTTTTTCCCTTCACTATGGTGATCCATGGATTAGATTTCTAGTCCATGTTCTGTACAGATTTGATCTGCTTCTGTTGTATTCGTCTTCAAAATTTTATGAAGACTACTGTAGATCTGCTACTTTAGATCTCAGATCTACTCACTGTGTTCCATGTTTTGATCAAAACCCCAAGGGGATATTGTAAAGGAGCATTCCTAGTGTACAGATCTGAAATAGATCTAATATTTGGTACATATATCTGCTCTAGATATGGAGTGTAATATACAGCTGCTGCAGCTAATAAAAATAATGTTTTCAAGCCATTTTTCAGCCAATACATGTGTTGCAGCCCTCTTTCTTGAGGAATTTCTTCTATTCTTGTCTTCTACATTCTGTTCTACAATGTATGGGCATCAATATGGATCTGATTTATTGTTGTATAAGTAAATACTGAGCCTCCTTATTGGTGTCTCGCTATTTCTCTCTAAAACTTCATTATTTTCCTGCAGTGTTGTTTCATATTATTGTAGCCCAATTCTTGGGTGTTTTTCAGCCATACTAGGTGTGGGAGGTCTATTTACCTCACCTAGTTTGATTTTTTTTCGCTCCCCTTCTGGATTTAGATGATATGTCTCCCGATCTAAGGGATATAAGGGCTGCAAACTAATTTCAGTGCACATACTTCTGAAAAGTGCGTTATTCTAGTAGGTATTGCTGAGTGTTCCCGTTTGGGGATATTACATTGGAGCATGTCACCATGAATTCCAAGTGATTATACATAAGAAAACTAATAAAACATGAAAAAACAAAAAAATAGGTGTATAAATGGAATTTGGAGCATGTAATCATGAATTCCAAGTGATCACAAAACTAGAAAACTAGAGAGAAAGTAAACGGCTGATATAAGAAACATACATAAGAACACATAGAAGAATCTCAGGTCTAAAATAAGCTGCTACAACTATATATTACTGATAGAAAAATATTACAAATGTAGTTCCTTCACAACATCTCCCAAAACTTTCTAACTCTAAAAGTATCTCCTTTATAAAATGAGGACTCAGAAAAATTATATTCCACCTTGCTAGCTTTGAATTCCCACCTCAGAGACCTATTTCAAACATGATTCCATCACTTGGAGACTTCCCAGGGATATTTCTGTTTTGTAGAGTCTGAATAAAAAAAGGACTCTTATTTCATTAATATTTCAAAAAAAAAATTTAATAACCCTTATCAACAACAACCAACTAATTTTCTGAGTTTTCTAAGTTGGACCTCCTCCAAGTCGAATTTTTACAATTTTTTCACAAATCTAGTAAGTGAAAATTATGAAAAATAGGCTTCAAAGATTAATGTATAATTTCCAAACCTTGATGGATTTGAAAAAAATGAGAGAGGTTTCTATAGAAGGACCTGTGCTGAAGAAAACAGTCTTTCATATTTCCAAAATAATTTTTCATTCGGTTTTAAATCAAACTTGAAGTTGACTGCTAAAAAAATCATGTATAGAAATTTTCGTAGCGTGTTTTAGTAGCATGGGAAAAATGGATATTCCATCAATATTATTGACTTCTTTGCTGTTCCAACATGTCAATAATGTAATAACACCTTACCACCATGGATCTACCTTTTTGAATCATGAAAAAATTGACTTTAAAATAAAAAAGACACCTACAGGTTTTTTCGTAGCGTTTTTCTTGCCTCAAGCCTGAAGCACGCTACGAAAACTCCTAAAAAAGGAAGAATTTGCAGTTTAGAAATTAACTCATATTTTTGAATTCTTAATGGATATTTCAAAACTGGAGGAATTTTGTGTAGATCAAATTTTTTTGAAGAAAAACCTCTCTTTTTTTTTTAAATATCATATCCAGCTGTCCAGAATCTGCATTTGCAAAACATGTATAAAATAGGAAAATTTTGTTTTCTAAAAATAGGGCTAAAAGAGATCCTAGTATCTTCCAATTTATAGCACCTTTGAGAAAATTGAAAGAGGTTATTTTTATTTCGTGTGTTATTGAAAATAACCTCTCTTATTTTCTTAAAATATTTCTCTATTTTCCCATAAACCGTCCTTGAAGTTGACTACTCAAAATTCAAAAAACAGTGAAAGCCATATATTATATACGAAATTATCAGGTGTTTTCACAGCATTTTCTGTCGTTTTCCTATGTAAAGTGCTATGAAAATTTGTAAAACTGGCTTAAACATGCTTTTTTAGTTTAAATTCTTGGGGAATGAAATCTAACAGCATATAATGACTGATGGGACATGACATGACCTAAATGGAGGTGGCCTTAAACCTTAGGATAGGTTAAATATGTAAAAAAAATGAAATTTTCCTATACCATCTTGAAAGGCTTAAGGATACCTTATCCTTTTGAGAAATAAAATGTATGACCATGTCAAGTAATGTTTCACAAAATTATGAGTGATAACAGTGGCTCCCCTTGGGATGGTGTGCCCCTGTGGTACACCAAAGAACCTATAGTTCCAGTGCCATCCATATTTTAGGAAATAAAAAACTCAAAAATTTTCCAATGGATTTGATAAGATGAATTTCCAGTGCCACCTCCATTGGGGTGCTCCCATATTAAAAATGAAAAATTGCAACCTGTTCTGAGTTGTAGCCTTGGCACTGAAAAAAACAATAGTTGCTAAAGAACTGAAAGTACACATGCTGAATTTAAAACTGAAACTTAGAAAATTATTGATATTCAAGCTTATTTATATACAAATGATCTTACTCTACTTTCTCAACATAAAAACTAAATCAAGTGATCTCACACTTCCAATAAATCCAATCAAGAAGTTGAGTATTGGATTAGAATGGACATTCCACTTCTCTGATCGTAAAACTATTCCTCAGAGATGATAACTTGTTCCACCTGTTAGTCTCCTATACCAATAGGCTTCATTTTTCATGATTGTCTTGATTGAACTATGGAATATGTTCAAACCTTTTTCAGGGAGCAAAGGTGTTCCATATTCCTAAAAAAAAAAAAAAAAAATCAAAAAATTTAAAAAATGTAAAGAGGGTATACCCTAAAAGAAAAATCAAAGGGTAAGAAAAATAAATTGGTCAGAAAAGTGAAATAAATGAACCCCAAACAAAAAATAGACCAAGGAAAGTGTGCAAATCCCAAATGCCACTACTATTTCATTTTTGTAAATAAGCAATTGTGTGCAGCTTGTCAAACTTTTGCCACAATTTATGAAGGGTCAAACTATTTAAACTTGACTTATTCATATTTCAATTTCATGTTATAGAATAGAGAATAAATATCTGACCAAACAGTTTAATCTTGGCAGATAAGTAGATAGGTAGAGTTATTAAAAGGTGCTCAATAGTTTAATCTGAGCCCTTGGATGTAATAAGGGTAGAAATAGATAGATTTATCATGTAAACAGAAAAGGTTGAAAAGGGTTTGCAAGTCTAAATGCACCCTAATAAAGAAGAGAAAATGGTAGTGTCAAGTAGATAGGGTAGGTAGGTGGTGCTGCAAAGTTTTATCTGATGAATGATGCTGTTACATGTTTTGATCCTTTACTTCATCACAAATACTGAAGCAGGAAATACAGTGGAAAATCACAGAAAGAAAAGTCAAAATCATTAACTTCCTACATCACTTTCTCCCTAAGTTTTTACTAATTTCCCCCAAAGCACTAAGGTATTTGGAGATCAAAGGGGCTCACGGCATTTCCTTGACTTCTGGAGGGACCGGACCCTCGGCCTAATGATCAAAAAGACCTAAGTACTTGAGATAATTCATCATTATAATCATTCACTTTTAACTTTTTCCTAAGTAAAATTCAATTTTACTTAGGAAAATCATGCAAAATTCCATAGAAATCCCTCAAAATAACTTACTATTCTAAGTTTAAGTGTTGAAGATGAGATATTGCAATTTACTTCAAAAATTATCACTTTCTTAGATGTGCAAAGTGTTTTGAGTTCCCTTGTCCCTTTGTCATATTAATGTTTAACTCTATTTACTAAATCCCTAGTAAAATTCCCTATCCTAAGTATATAACTCCTTTTTTATAAATACCCCAAAAACCCCTCTATTATAAAGTTTAACCAAAGTAATTATTTCCCCGTGCATTAACATAAAAACCCACTATACGCCCTTTGGTTAAATTTATCATTATACCATAAACCCGCCCCTATGGTAAGTTAATTACATTTGTTAATTTACCATATAATAAAATAAAAACATATATATGAAAAATAAACTTTAAACATACGATATATATGTTTAAACCCAAAAATATAAATAAAACCTGAAGTTTTATTTTCAAAACCAAACTTTGGAAAAATCCTGTGCCAACGTGGCTCATCCACCTGGCATTTCACCCGACGTTTTAACCCCACCGCGACCCCTATTTCCTTTATCACTAAGGGATTAATTAATTATCTGAATTAATTAATAACCATACTCCTCCGCCTATCAGACGCCCCCCGGGGAGATTAATAAAGTTAATGGCATTTAAAACCCCGCCGGGCCCACGCAATAACTATCCCACTATCTTTATGTTTCTTCAACCGTCGGATCGCTCCTCCGCAGATCAACGCTCCATGTCAATCCCGCTACCCATCCTTTGTAAGAACTTTAACCAGCGGGGGATTGGTGGTATTGAAACGGTTCACCGTCCACATGTCAATTACTTTGTGGAATCGCTGCCCTCCTGACTAATACCACCTTCGTTCATAAGCGGTGCGGGGATTACCGCTTACCGCTTACTGCTTACCGCTCAACCCTCCATACGTCAGCCCGTACATTGATGACGTCACTCCTCGAAAAAATAAAAAACCCTTTTAACTTGTAAATAAAGCCAATTTTCATGTTTTTTCCGTTATTTTCGTTATTGAAAACGATGGCGCCTTCTGCTACGATTTTCGAATTTCCACTAAAATCCACTGTTCCATTCGATTTCGCTCCAAGATTCCACGGCACCTGTGTACGAGTACCCTCCTGCCATCGCCTGATACCTGTTAAAAGACAGTTTTTCTCCAAGAACAGGTATTTATCTTACAACGCCCCGAACTTCAATAGAAAGTCTGTTTTCCCTGTTTTCCACTGAATTGGTAATTAAATATTATCACTGAGATTACTCTCTGAGATTTAAAACTGTGAATTGTTCCCCAGAACTGGCAATTGTGCCAATTTCCTCATAAAAATCGAAAACGCGCCTGGCCTGTGAAGAAAACCCGGGACCTTCCGTTTTGAATCCACAAGAACCAAAATGGAAGCCCCAACAACCCTGAATGTGACCCCACTAAATGCCCCTCACAGAGAATTAGAGTATTTACCCTTAGTGGATAGAGATTTTCAGATTAAAGACTTGCATTTTGATGAAAGCCCCCTTCTGAGTTTTTTTCGCTGCAGAGACAATTATTCAAGGGGGCAAGATGTCATTGGACTGTGGGAATCCAATCTCCCAAGGTATCTCATCCCCTCAGTCATTAATTTCCCAGAAATTATCCACTATTGCCATTCTAGCTATGATCCCACTCAGAGAGCTGTGATATCCCCTGACCAAAGTGTTCTATTCCCCATAACTCCCCAGGCCATCAATGAAATGCTACACTTTGAACCTGACCAAGAACTTGCACCTTTATCTATGGAAGAATTGATTGAGAAGTCTAATAAATTGACCCCAGAAAAATTGGAGTCCATCTGCCAGAATTTCATGCTGCCTGATCATCAACCCAAGGGACCTCCTCCCTATGGTTTTTATTATTTCAATCAATTGGGAAGACTCATCCTCAATATGATATCTTTTGTCTTGGGCTTCAACACCAGTGAATATGTTGATGAGATAACTTTGGTTTTGCTATCCATTTTTACTCCTGGGCAACCTCCTGAGATTAAATATGACTTTGCCTCCTTCATAGCCAACAAGATCCATGATCAGTTCATGAGGCTAGATGATGAAAAAGTATTTAAATATTCCTCAGTCATCTATCATCTCATTATCTACTATCAATCAGAAAAGTTCCCTTTCCCTGTTCAAAAACTTGATGCCAAGGGAAACCCAAGGTCAGTTATATTTTGGTCTCCCATAATTCATTCTTATGAGTCTCCCTATTCCTATTCTGAGTTTATAGATATTTTTGTATATCCTGCAACTACATTGTTGACAGGGATTCCTCCCCCAAGACTCAGTAATGAAATAAAAAATACCTTGCAACTTTCAAGGACCTATAAAGTTGGGGATTGGTATTTGTATCAAAACCATACAGTCATCAGAATCTATGGATGTGAATTACATCCATTCAAGTTACCAAAGTATGTACCCATGAGACTGTTTGCCTTGGAATATTTCAGGAAAATGAATAATTCAGATGTGATCCATTTTTGTAGTGTGAAAAAGAAAGCTCAACTCCGGATTAAAAGTCAATTAGGTCCCTACATCTGCAACTCTAGAGAGGCTGAGCGAGAAGTAGAGGATATATTACAAAACCGCTGCAAATTTCAAAGAAGTTTTCGTTGGGTTCCTTATGACCAATTTGGTTTCATCTATGAAAAAAGATTAAAGAACAAATCTTCCCCTTATATCCACCACAAGATTCCTGATATAGAGCAATATGCTAACCAAGATGAATGGGTGGAAAAAACACTTGTTGAAGAAGAAAGTGCAGAAGAAAAAATGAATAAAATTATGAAAGATCTTCAAAAGAAATATGACCTAGAATCTTATGGTCAAGTGCAGGTATCTCACATTGGCACATCTTCAGCAGCAAATCCACAGCAGAGATTGCAGGAAGGCAGTTCATCAGTGGCAGCAGAGACAAAGGGCAAAGGAAAGGAACCTGCATTACAGGTGATTGAAACTTTAGTCATGGCTGAGAAGCCTCAAACTTCCAGAGAAGTTTCTCCCACTCAGGCAAAGCACACACAAGTTCCAGAGTTGCAAACTCCATCAAATGTGGAAATAGGAAAGAAAAGGCAGGTTCCAGACACCACTCCTCCAAAAGAAACCTCACAGGTACATCAGGCCAAAAAACAGAAACCAAATCCACTTCCAGATGTGGAAATCATAGATGAGGTGTTTGATGATGGAAGGGAATACAGTCAACAAACTGACACAGCAAGTGAAACAAACACAAGCCAGAAAGGGAAAGCTTTACAAAAGTAATTGAGTACTGAAGTATCCTCTTTCAGGCCACCTAAAACAGATACAGGGGATATCAAAAGAAATTTCATTAACATAACGGCAAAGAATGATCCATTAAGAATGAAAGTATATGATCAATATCTGAAGATGGCTCCATATAACCAGGAGAGGTTAATGTCAGCATTTGACATTTCACAGGGCAAAATGATAATGAGCCACTTCAAGTAAAAGGTGCCAAAACCCATTACTGCAGCTGACTACATCAGAACAAATTTTGAGGTTCTGGCAAAGGACATTCATCCTCTAGACCAGATAGAGCTACACAGACAAACTGGGGAAATGGTCTATTCCACTCTTACCAATAAAGCCATGGCAGCCATAACCCTGCAAGATTCTTTGAATAACACAACTGCACAATTGCAAATTGAGAGGGCCTCTTCACAGGCCAAAGATAACAGAATAAAGTCTTTAGAAGACATAATCATTGGTTTGGGGCACAACCTCAAAGATATTAAAAGCATTGAGGCATTAATCAAGAAGAAAGATGATGACATAGCTGCACTGAGAAAGCAGCTAAAATTGCCAGCCTCAAGGCACCCTCAGACCCAAGAAGTTCTAAAGGGGAATTCACAGGAAGAAATAATGGAGTTTCTCCTAAATATGACTGAGCGACTAAGTGAAACTGAGAAGGAATTAGAACAAGCCTTACAGGAAAAGGAAGTTATCAAGCAGGCATCTGCCACAGAAGCTGCTACAACCACAGGTACTTCAACAGCAGGTCAGCAAACACAGCCATCTCAGGTAAACACTTCTGGTTTGAGTTCTGATGAATTAATAAAACAAATGGAAAGTTTACAACTAAGGGTCACAGAACTTCAAACCACAAAATTGCAATTAGTAAAATTGGAGGAGAAATATGATACATCTAAGAAGACAATTGCTAATAACACCAGGGAAATAAAAAGATTAGAAAAATTGGTTCAGGCTTTGGAAAAAGATCTTTCATTGGAAAAGCCTTTAAAGGAAATAAATGAAATTCTTTGGGGTAGTATCATTGAGTTAATAAAGGGTATTTGGCCCTCTGTTCAAGCAATTTTTGAACAAAATGATTTGGTTAAAATAGCTCAAGAAGAAATAAACAGAACCAGAAATGAATTAAGAGGCAGGCCTGAGCAGACCAATCAGCTCATTCAATTTTTGAACACCCGGACAAAGCAACAACTTGCAGTATTAGGGATTGAGGACAGGACCGGCACATTTTTGGAAATAAAGAGAGTTTTCATCAAAAGAACTTTCATGCAGAATTTAGAAAGGAAGTGCTCATACATTTTGATTGATATCAATATTTTCAGAGAGAAATTTCAAGCTTTGTTGGACAATGGATTACCAAGTCCTATGCTCTCAGAGGATCAAATAATGGATTTAGAAACCTACGTAAAGAAAATAAATACTAATGCTCAAAATACAGCTGCTTGTTCTACCAGTTTGCCAGAATCGACATTACCAACAGGGAGAAGTATCTATGATAGAGTGAGGAATTTATTTCATCTGGAACATGAAATAAAGTATCTATTTCCTAATGAGCCCACCTTTTACAAACTCACAGAAGCAGATGAGACATTGAGAAAACTCAAAAGGACTATGATACTAGACGATTCATGGTGGAGAGACTTATTGGAAATTCTATAAAAGTTATTTTCAGGATGAGAATTTTATCTTTACTATCAGGTAAATGATAAAAATGAGTACAGATGAAAGAGTATCAGTTACACAGGTTAAAGAGTATCTGTAAAGACAAAGAGTATCAAACAAGCAAAGAAGTTACTCCAGAAGACAGCAACAAGCCCTTTTTCAGCACTTACCTCCAGCACATCCATAAAGAAAGGAAACAACACATCAGCAGTTACTTATTATTCTATCTACGAGACTATTTGTCTCCTGTTTACTTGTAAATTACTCCTTAGTCACCCCAAATTATGGGCTAGGATAGTGTGAGATATTTTCAATTATTTTGTGTATAAATAAACCCTCAAAGAGAGTATTGAGGGTGGATTCTATTACTTTGCTGTAACATTGAGGTTTTCAGAATAAAAGCATTTTGGAGAAATTTATTCGTGGTTTACTGGATGATGATTTGAAGCTTCAGGAATTTTTGCAGGATTCATGTGTTGGACTGCAGTTCAATAAGTCTTTCTACTCTTTGTCTTAAATTTTATATCAGTTCATAATATCATTATGTCCATTTCTGAATAATTTACATAAAGGATTGAATCAGAATTTACTTAATTGTACTCTGATTTCAAATGAGATTGTTCTTAATGTTTTCCTCTAAATTGGTTATAAGCTTGAATTCTTAAATTCTCATGCTTTGCTAATTTAAACATTGTTGATTACTATAATAAAGAATTCTTCATTGCTCTTTGTTTGTAATCATCTCATTTCTTTCTTTTGAACATGGTGAAAGATTCTTAGCTGCCTTTCATCCCTTCAAAATCATCCCATCCACTTTAAATTTTAAGGATTGTTCTCTGCCTAGCTATCTTGCCCTGTAAAGCCATCTTGTGCGTAGAATAGAAATCCAGTAAAGCCATCCTTTGACTCCATAGCCCAATGGACTGAAAACTTTCAACCTTGCCCTTAGTTTGTGGATTCCACCATTTTCCAAAACAAACTCTTGAATCGATAACTAGCCTAAAACCTTCCAAGAACAAAGATAAATTATAAAGAGAGAGCCCTCTCTGGATGCAGATTGGCTAGATTCTGCATCTGAAGGTTGGTTTGTGGTTACCTCGGGTATACTTTCCTCTTACACAACTTCTAGGAAAACCTGAGTGATAACATAGTGGCGACCATACTGGGGAACTGAATCATTTTTATTGACACTATTGTTTGCTTATAAGCTATAGACAGAGTCTGAAGATCATCCAGGTAGCCTTTGAAATTTCTTTTGATCTGCAATTGCAAAAGTAAATAAATGCTGCTTCAGTCTATCTCTGATTTAGCTTATATACTGAACCTTAGTTTCAAAATTTTCAATCAGATTCTCTAGTTTAACAGATCTTTGAGAAAATTTTAATCATACATATTTATTTCTTGAATAATTTGTAGAAGTTGTATTTATTCTTTCAATTAAAATCAAAAATCCAAAAAACACATAGTCTAGGAAAATTGGCTTCAGAAAGGATTCGACATACTAGGTCAAACCCTGACCCCAATCCACCACCAATATTTGAAAATCCAAATCTGATTTCTAGGATTCTTAGAAGACAAGGAAGTCAAGAAAGTTCTGAAAGAGGAAGTCAAGAGAGTTCAGGAAGTTCCAGACCACTTTCTAGATCTGCATCTTGTCCTATGAAAATTATATATATTGATGACATCCATTTTGATGCACGATTTGAAACATCTTTATTTGTGAATTTCTCTGAGACCGAATTATCCAGATTAGTTCCAGATCGATTTTTCTTTGAAGATTTTCAATACAGATTTGTTTCAAATCATCTTGACAGACAATTACAAAACTCTATTCAATTGGAACAAACCTTTGAAGAAAATTCAAACATCTCTGTAATTACCGAAGCTTCTCCAAGCTCAGTTACTTTTTCTCAAGCTTTTCAAACACCTGTCACCCCTTCTACTCCTCCATCTCCTCCTACCAGACCATCAACTCCTGTTACCCCACTATATCTTCCAATGGCCAATCGGTATGCCCCTTTACAGTTACCAGCCAACCCTCCTACTTTGCCCCAAGATTACCAGAGTAAGATCACACCTTTTGATGGATCAGGTACTTACACAGCACAACAACACACCAAAAGGATGACTGATTACTTTGAGTTCTATGAAATTGACACTGATAATGTCCGAATGAGAATTTTCGTTCAGAATCTTACTGGAGAAGTTAGGACATGGTTTAGGGCCCTTACTCCAAATACTATTGCTGATTTACCAGCTTTATATAGGGCATTTTTGAACCGATGGGAGAAGAAGAAAGATCCTCTTCAGATCCTATCAGAGTTCGAAAAATTAAGAAGAAGACCTAACAAAATAGTACAAGATTACATCATTAGATTCAATGAAGCATATAACGTAGTTCCTCAAAACCTAAGACCCCCACCTGACTCTGTATTGGTTAAATTTCTAGATGGTTTTGACTCTGATATAGCTTATTCCCTTAGGGAAAGAGCTCCCCAAACATTAGAGGAAATGCAGAGCATAGTGGTGAGTGTAGAAGCAAATCTGATAGAAAAACGAGCCAGAGCAAGAGCAGAAAGAAGAATGCCTATGAATGAAGAACCTTCAGCTTTTGAAAAGAAGCTGGATGCAATCATTAAAGGTATGGAAAGATTAGGAGACAGAGTGGAGACCATTGAAAGAAATTCTTCTAGTGATAATCAGAATGTTGCAAGAAACCCAAACTTTAGGAGAAATCTGAATCAAAATATTGGAAAGAATGTCCCTGATCAAAACATTAGGCCACCTTTCCAAGAAAACTTTGTTGACGGTTCAACTTCTGAAGAACCTACAGAAGATGTAGAAATAAACAATGTAACTGATGACAAAAATGAACCAGAAGTTTTCCTATCCCAAGATGATCAAGAGAATCACATCCTTGAAACATTCCAAACTCATTCAGGTGAGACTTTTGATTTTAAGGAAGGCTATGACACAGCAATTTATGAGGTCCATAAACAGTATAATGTGAGAAGTAGATGGATTGATGTGCCAGAGAATAACAAACAGAAAAATGCAAAAAAAAATGTCAAAGGTAAAGGTAACATTCCCCCTGTACAAAACATTCCCCAAGTACAAATTCTCTCTAGGATAACTCCCAACCCTTCAAATCCAATAATTGAAGATGTCTCTGACAACCAACGAAACAATAAACAACAATCTAATACTTCTCCTCCTGTGGGAAATGTAGAAGAAACAGTAGAAGTTAGTTCAGATACCCCTTCAAAACAAAATCTCATTCATGAAAAAGAGAAAAATGTTGAAGACCCAAAAAATAGAGAAAACCCAACTGTGCAAAACACTAAAACTCAAACAGAAAAACCTTTCAATCTAGAGGCTGAAATAGGCAAACTAAAGATAGTTGTTCCTTTATCAGAATTGGCTAAACATGATGTCTACAGAAGTCAGATTACCAAGTCCCTAAACATTAACATTACTGGATTGGATGATTCAGTAAACATTCTTGATGATCAACCCAAACTTCTTTTTGGCCCTGAGGTTAATGGCAAACCAGAAAGTGGAGGAACTCCTCCATTTTATGTAAGCCTAAATGTTCATGACAAGATACTGCATAATGCAATGCTTGATTCTGGAGCATCTCACAATTTGATGCCAAAAGCAGTAATGGGAAGATTAAATCTAGATATTACTAGACCATACAAAGATATGTTTTCATTTGATTCTAGTCAGGTAAAATGTTTAGGTTTGATTAAAGATTTGTGTGTTACTTTAGTTCAGTACCCTGCTAAATCTGTTTTGATGGATATAGTAGTGGTGGATATCCCTCCTAAATATGGTATGTTATTGTCTAGATCCTGGGGTGCTAAACTTGGAGGATCTATTCAACTTGACATGTCATATGCCACTATCTCAATATTTGGTCAACCTAAAAGATTATATAGAGAAACCTTGATGAAGTACTTGGTGAGTAGCCATGAGAAGCCTGAAAACTTCCCTGTCTATTCAGTCCACTCTGATATGGATTCTTTTATCCTTTACAATGCTGAAATGGACCTTCCAACTGAGCTAGAAGCACCTGAAAAGAAAACTACAAACAAAACTACTGTTAAAATTGAAGAAATTTCTGAAAACAACGAATCATCAGATGAGCAAGAAATATCACAAGAAACTAAACAACTGGCTCCTGCCAAGAAACATTTTAAAACAATTGATGAGGATTATGAACATGAAATTCTATGGCATTTAGAGTTTGATGGCTCTGTAAACAGATTAGGGGCAGGAGCTGGGATTTGGTTACACAATGTGGAAAATAATCATGCTGAGGGTCATGCTTATAGGTTGAATTTTAAATGCACTAATAACATGGCAGAGTACGAAGCTCTTTTATTAGGGCTTAAACATGTCAAGAAGTTAGGAGCTATTAGGGTATCAATCATAGGAGATTCCGAACTAATTATTCAACAGATTAAAGGAGAATGTTCAACAAAAGACATGAGATTGAAACAATACATAGAAACGGTTGTGGAGATTCTCAACACATTTTTACAAGCTCAACTTGCCAAGATTCCCAGGAAACAAAATTTACATGCTCACAGTATGGCAATGTTTGCTAGTACATGTAAGTTACCTTTTGATCCTAATCATCAGTTTTCAGCTGAGATTAGACACAGGCCTGCAATACCAGACAATCTTTTGAATTGGCAAGTATTTGTAAATAAAAATCAAATCAATAGCTTTTTGACACTTCAAAATGAGTTTTCTAACTGTAATATAGATGAAGACATAACTATTGATGAATTTTATCAAGAAAAAGAACAAAAAATAGAAATTTCAAGAGAAAATGCAATTCATATGCTGCACCCAACCACATTCACTGAAAATGACATGCAAAATTTGAAACACAAGGAATTTGATGAGATCATAGAAGATGAGACAGAAATCATCAATTTAAAAGATAATCAATTACCCAAAGGATTAACTCCTTTGGAAGATCTGTTTGACTCAAATGATATTCCATTTATACCTAAAATGGAACCTGTTAAGGCTGATATGGAAGAATGCAACTTAGGAACCCCAGAAAATCCCAAAATGGTCAAGTTGTCCAAATCTCTTCCAAAAGATCAAAAGGTTAGATATGTTGAACTATTGAAAGAATTCCAGGATGTTTTCGCTTGGAGTTATGAAGATCTCAAATCTTATGATACATCCATTATTCAACACAATATACCTTTGAAACCAGATCAGAAACCTTTTAAACAAAAGCTTAGAAGAATAAATCCTATTTTATTGCCTTCAATTGAAAAGGAAATCAAAAGAATGTTTGAGGTAGGGATTATAGCTCCTATCAAGTTCTCAAAATGGGTTTCTAACCTGGTACCAACAAGAAAGAAGACTGGAGAAATTAGACTGTGTGTCGACTTAAGAAATTTGAATAAAGTTTCTTTAAAAGACAACTATCCTCTGTCGAAAATGGACCACATTCTGCAAAGGGTAGTAGGATCTTCGAGAATATCACTACTAAATGGATTTTCAGGGTACAACCAGATTCTGGTTCATCCTGATGATCAGGATAAAACATCATTCACTACACCATGGGGTACGTTTAAATACGTCAAAATGCCATTTGGACTCAAGAATGCAGGAGCTACATTTCAAAGAGCAATGGACATTGCTTTTGCTAAAGAAATACATGATTTTCTAGTTATTTATCTAGATGATTTAACAGTCTTTTCTAAAACAGATCAAGAACATTTAGATCATTTAAGGCAAGTATTTATAAAGTGCAGAAAATATGGGATTTCTTTAAACCCTAAAAAGTCATTGTTTGGTTTGGAAGAAGGAAAGCTCTTAGGGCACATTATTTCTAAAGATGGCATTAGGATTGATCCAGAAAGAATACAAGCAATTTTACAGATACCTCATCCTAGAAACATAAAAGAGTTGCAAGCATTCATAGGAAAAATTAATTTCTTGAGAAGATTTATTTCTAGTTTAGCTGAGTTACTTAGATTACTTACTAACATGTTGAGGAAAGATTCAAGCATTGACTGGACTGTAGAAGCCAAACAATCGTTCGAAGAAATTAAAATGGCTTTAACAAGAACACCAGTTCTGACCAGTCCTAAATTTGATAGAGATTTTATTATTTTTTCATTTGCTTCTGAACATACTGTCGCAGCTGTTTTACTTCAAAAAGATGACTAAGGGTGTGAAAAGCCAATAGCATTTTTTAGTAAAGCACTGAGGGATGCATCTTTGAAATACAATATTATGGAAAAACAGGCTTTTGCATTGGTAAAAGCAATTAAAGATTTCAGAGTTTACATATTATATTCTCATGTGATAGCTTATGTGCCTAATGTAGTAGTTAAATATATTTTGACTCAAGATGGCATTGAAGGTAAACGAGGTAAGTGGATAGCTACCATTTTAGAATATGATATTGATATTAAGCCAACAAAACTCATAAAAGGCCAAGGTTTAGCCCAACTCATGACAGAAACCAATTGCCAAGCCTTATATATTAACGAACTGGACAACGAACAGGAGATGGCGACTCCCAAGATCAGTCAAAACTTTTTAGATTCACCCTGGTACACTGATATTATTCATGTTTTATTAAACCTGCAAGCTCCTCCAGGGTTGTCCAGAACCAAGAGAAGATTTTTGAAAATGACATCTTTGAAATATTGTATTTTAGATGGCACTTTATTTTGGAAAAACCATGAAGGAATCTTGTTGAATTGTCTATTAAAAGATGAAGCTGATAAAGTTCTTAATGAATTTCATGCAGGGGATTGTGGAGGACATCTCTACTGGAAACCAACTGCAGACAAAATCTTAAGGGCTGGTTTTTACTGGCCAACTTTATTTTCTGATGTTAAGAAATTTGTAACAACTTGTCATAAGTGTCAGATATTTGAGGGTAAAAGAAAGTTGTTACCTTTGCCTTTAAAACCAATTTCCACAGAAAGGCCTTTTCAACAATGGGGATTAGATTTTATTGGAGAAATTCATCCCCCTTCTTCAGGTCAACACAGATGGATTTTAACTGCCACAGACTACTTCACTAAATGGATTGAAGCTATCCCATGTAGACAGGCCAATGATTCAGTGATTATTGGGTTTTTAGAAACTAACATACTTTCAAGATTTGGCTGTCCAGAAAAGATTATAACAGATAATGTTGCTGCATTTAAGTCCAAGAAAATGATTAGTTTCTGTAGTAAATATCATATTACTTTAGGCCATTCAACAGCCTATTACCCTCAAGGTAATGGACTAGCAGAATCCTCCAATAAAAGCCTTATTAATATCATCAAAAAGTTATTGGAAGAAAACAAAAAGAATTGGCACAAGAAACTGACCAATGCATTGTGGGCAGACAGACTTACTACAAAGAAATCAATTAGGACTAGTCCATATGAATTAGTTTATGGCCTTGAAGCAAGATTCCCATCATCTTTAGGAATCCTGTTATGAAACTACTTCAGGAGGCTCAAGTGGAAGCAAATGACATTCAGAGAAGAATTAATCAAATAATTCACTTACAGCAAACCAGAGAAGAAGTATACCAACGATCTCAAGTCTTGCAGGAAAAACTAAAGAAAATGTTTGATAAAAGGACTAAATCAGAAGATTTTCAACTAGGAGATAAGGTCCTAAGATGGGATTCTAGAAGAGAAGAAAAAGGGAAACATGGAAAGTTTGATTTCTTGTGGAAAGGGCCTTACATTATTCATGCCTTGCAGGGAAACAACACATACTTTTTGAAGGAGTTGGACAATTCAGAAGCTGAAGAAGGACCAGTCAATGGTCGAATGCTGAAGCATTATTTTGATCCTATTTACTAGGATGCTTTAATTTTTCTAACTTGTACATAATATATTATTTTCTAATGCAGTTTGGATTGGATGGTGACTTCTTGGAGTTGAAGCCCAAAGTGAAGGCCCTAATCTTCAAAAGTTCACTATCATATGTACAATAAAGCTACCAGAAGAAGGAAGATTTCATATTTTCAGTTTGAAGACATTTTGAGGCATCTGACCTGCTGTTCTTGACTTTTCACAAGGAAAAGCCATCCCCAAGTGGAGCCAGTGTTAGTCTCCTATACCAATAGGCTTCATTTTTCATGATTGTCTTGATTGAACTATGGAATATGTTCAAACCTTTTTCAGGGAGCAAAGGTGTTCCATATTCCTAAAAAAAAAAAATCAAAAAATCAAAAAATTTAAAAAATGTAAAGAGGGTATACCCTAAAAGAAAAATCAAAGGGTAAGAAAAATAAATTGGTCAGAAAAGTGAAAGAAATGAACCCCAAACAAAAAATAGACCAAGGAAAGTGTGCAAATCCCAAATGCCACTACTATTTCATTTTTGTAAATAAGCAATTGTGTGCAGCTTGTCAAACTTTTGCCACAATTTATGAAAGGTCAAATTGTTTAAACTTGACTTATTCATATTTCAATTTCATGTTATAGAATAGAGAATAAATATCTGACCAAACAGTTTAATCTTGGCAGATAAGTAGATAGGTAGAGTTATTAAAAGGTGCTCAACAGTTTAATCTGAGCCCTTGGATGTAATAAGTGTAGAAATAGATAGATTTATCATGTAAAAAGAAAAGGTTGAAAATGGTTTGCAAGTCTAAATGCACCCTAATAAAGAAGAGAAAATGGTAGTAGTAGATAGGGTAGGTAGATGGTGTTGCAAAGTTTTATCTGATGAATGATGCTGTTACATGTTTTGATCCTTTACTTCATCACAAATACTGAAGCAAGAAATACAGTGGAAAATCACAGAAAGCAAAGTCAAAATCATTAACTTCCTACATCACTTTCTCCCTAAGTTTTTACTAATTTCCCCCAAAGCACTAAGGTATTTGGAGATCAAAGGGGCTCAAGGCATTTCCTTGACTTCTGGAGGGACCGGACCCTCGGCCTAATGATCAAAAAGACCTAAGTACTTGAGATAATTCATCATTATAATCATTCACTTTTAACTTTTTCCTAAGTAAAATCCAATTTTACTTAGGAAAATCATGCAAAATTCCATAGAAATCCCTCAAAATAACTTACTATTCTAAGTTTAAGTGTTGAAGATGAGATATTGCAATTTACTTCAAAAATTATCACTTTCTTAGATGTGCAAAGTGTTTTGAGTTCCCTTGTCCCTTTGTCATATTAATGTTTAACTCTATTTACTAAATCCCTAGTGAAATGCCCTATCCTAAGTATATAACTCCTTTTTTATAAATACCCCAAAAAACCCCTCTATTATAAAGTTTAACCAAAGTAATTATTTCCCCGTGCATTCAAATAAAAACCCACTATATAAGCCCTTTGGTTAAATTATATCTTTATATAATAATCCCACCCCTATGGTAAGTTAATTATATTAATTAATTTATCATATAATAAAACATATATGAAAAATAAAACTTTAAACATACGATATATATGTTTAAACCCAAAAATATAAATAAAACCCGAAGTTTTATTTTCGAAACCAAACTTTGGATAATTCCCGCGCCAACGTGGCTCATCCACCTGGCATCCCACCCGATACTTTAATTTTAATACCTGCGCCTAACAAAACCCCGCCACGACTCCTTTTTTCATTATAATTACGGGATTAATTAATTATCTGAATTAATTAATAATTATACTTCCCCGCCTATCAGACGCCCCCCGGGGAGATTAATAAAGTTAATGGCATTTGAAACCCTGCCGGGCCCGCGCAATAACTATCCCATTATCTTTCTGTTTCTTCAACCGTCAGATCGCTCCTCCGCAGATCAACGCTCCATGTCAATCCCGCTACCCATCCTTTGTAAGAACTTTAACCAGCGCGGGATTGGTGGTATTGAAACAGTTCACCGTCCACGTGTCAATTACTTTGTGGAATCGCTGCCCTCCCGACTAATACCACCTTCGTCCATAAGCGATGCGGGGATTACCGCTTACCGCTTACTGCTTACCGCTCAACCCTCCACACGTCAGCCCGTACATTGATGACGTCACTCCTCAAAAAAATAAAAAACCCTTTTAACTTGTGAATAAAGCCAATTTTCATGTTTTTTTTCCGTTATTTTTGTTATTGAAAACGACGGCGCCTTCTGCTACGATTTTCGAATTTCCGCTAAAATCCACTGTTCCATTCAATTTCGCTCCAATATTCCATGGCACCTGTGTACGAGTACCCTCCTGCCATCGCCTGATACCTGTTAAAAGCCAGTTTTCTTCCAAGAACAGGTATTTATCCTATAGCGCTTCGAAACTCAAATAGAAAGTCTGTTTTCCCTGTTTTCCACTGAATTGGTAATTAAATCTTATCACTGAGGTTATTCTCTGAGATTGAAAACTGTTAATTCTTCCCCCAGAACTGGCAATTGTGCCAATTTCCTCATTTAAATCGAAAAGCGCCCGGCCTGTGAAGAAAACCCAGGAACTTCCATTCTGAATCCACAAGAACCAAAATGGAAGCCCCTGCAGCCCTGAATGTGACCCCACTGAATGCCCCTCACAGAGAGTTAGAGTATTTACCCTTAGTGGACAAAGATTTTCAGATTAAAGACTTGCATTTTGATGAAAGCCCCCTTCTGAGTTTTTGTCGCTGCAGAGACGATTATTCAAAGGGGCAATATGTTATTGGACTGTGGGAATCCAATCTCCCAAGGTATCTCATCCCCCCAGTCATTAATTTCCCAGAAATTATCCACTATTGCCATTCCAGCTATGATCCCACTCAGAGAGCTGTAATTTCCCCTGACCAAAATGTTCTATTGCCCATTACTCCCCAGGCCATCAATGAAATGCTACACTTTGAACCTGACCAAGAATTGGCACCTCTGTCCATGGAAGAATTGATTGAGAAGTCTAATAAATTGACCCCAGAGAAATTAGAGTCCATTTGCCATAATTTCATGTTGCCTGAACACCAACCTAAGGGACCTCCTCCCTATGGTTTTTATTATTTCAATCAATTGGGAAGACTCATCCTCAATATGATATCTTTTGTCTTGGGCTTCAACACCAGTGAATATGTTTATGAGATAACCTTGGTTTTGCTATCCATTTTTACTCCTGGGCAACCTCCTGAGATTAAATATGACTTTGCCTCCTTCATAGCCAACAAAATCCATGATCATTTCATGAGGCTAGATGATGAAAAAGTCTTTAAATATTCCTCAGTCATCTATCATCTCATTATCTACTATCAGTCAGAAAATTTCCCTTTCCCTGTTCAAAAACTTGATGCCAAGGGAAACCCAAGGTCAGTTATATTTTGGTCTCCCATAATTCATTCTTATGAGTCTCCCTATTCCTATTCTGAGTTTATAGATCTTTTTGTATATCCTGCAACTACATTGTTGACAGGGATTCCTCCCCCAAGACTCAGTAATGAAATAAAGAAGACATTGCAACTTTCAAGGACCTATAAAGTTGGGGATTGGTATTTGTATCAAAACCATACAGTCATCAGAATCTATGGATGTGAATTACATCCATTCAAGTTACCAAAGTATGTACCCATGAGACTGTTTGCCTTGGAATATTTCAGGCAAATGAACAATTCAGATGTGATCCAATTTTGTAGTGTGAAAAAGAAAGCTCAACTCCGGATTAAAAGTCAATTAGGTCCCTACATCTGCAATTCTAGAGAGGCTGAGCGAGAAGCAGAGGATATATTACAAAACCGCTGCAAATTTCAAAGAAGTTTTCGTTGGGTTCCTTATGACCCATTTGGTTTCATCTGTGAAAAAAGATTAAAGAACAAATATTCCCCTTATATCCACCACAAGATTCCTGATATAGAGCAATATGCTAACTAAGATGAATGGGTGGAAAAAACACTTGTTGAAGAAGAAAGTGCAGAAGAAAAAATGAATAAAATTATGAAAGATCTTCAAAAGAAATATGACCTAGAATCTTATGGTCAAGTGAAGGTATCTCACATTGGCACATCTTCAGCAGCAAATCCACAGCAGAGATTGCAGGAAGGCAGTTCATCAGTGGCAGCAGAGACAAAAGGCAAAGGAAAGGAACCTGCATTACAAGTGATTGAAACTTTAGTCATGGCAAAGAAACCACAAACTTCCAGAGCACTTGAACAAACCCAAGTTTCTCCCACTCAGGTGAAGCACACACAAGTTCCAGAGTTACAAACTCCATCAAATGTGGAAATAGGAAAGAAAGGCAGGTTCCAGACACCACTCCTCCAAAAGAAACCTCACAGGTACATCAGGCCAAAAAATAGAAACCAAATCCACTTCCATATGTGGAAATCATAGATGAGGTGTTTGATGATGGAAGGGAAGACAGTCAACAAACTGGCACAGCAAGTGAAACAAACACAAGCCAGAAAGGGAAAGCTTTACAAAAGCAATTGAGTACTGAAGTATCCTCTTTCAGACCACCTAAAACAGATACAGGGGATATTAAAAGAACCTTCATTAATATTAAAGCAAAGAATGATCCATTAAAAATGAAGGTATATGATCAATATATGAAAATGGCTCCCCATAATCAAGAAAGGCTAATGTCAGCATTTGACATGTCACAAGGCAAAATGATAATGAGCCACTTCAAGTCAAAGGTGCCAAAACCTATTACTGCAGCTGACTACATCAGGACAAATTTTGAGGTTCTGGCAAAGGATATTCATCCTCTGGACCAGATAGAGCTACACAGACAAACTGGGGAAATGGTCTATTCCACTCTTACCAATAAGGCCATGGCAGCTATAACGCTGCAGGATTCTTTGAATAACACAACTGCACAATTGCAAATTGAGAGGGCCTCTTCACAGGCCAAAGATAACAGAATAAAGTCTTTAGAAGACATAATCATTGGTTTGGGGCACAACCCCAAAGATATTAAAAGCATTGAGGCATTAATCAAGAAGAAAGATGATGACATAGCTGCACTGAGAAAGCAGCTAAAATTGCCAGCCTCAAGGCACCCTCAGACCCAAGAAGTTCTAAAGGGGAATTCACAGGAAGAAATAATGGAGTTGCTCCTAAATATGACTGAGCGACTAAGTGAAACGGAGAAGGAATTGGAACAAGCTTTGCAGGAACAGGAAACTATTAGGCAGACATCAGCCACAGGTACTACAACAGTAGGTCAGCAAACACAGCCATCCCAGGTAAACACTTCTGGTTTGAGTTCTGATGAATTGATAAAGCACATGGAAAGTTTACAACTAAGGGTCACATAACTTCAAACCACAAAATTTCAATTAGTAATATTGGAGGAGAAATATGATACATCTAAAAAGACAGTTGCTGATAACACCAGGGAAATAAAAAGATTAGAAAAATTGGTTCAGGCTTTGGAAAAAGATCTTTCATTGGAAAAGCCTTTAAAGGAAATAAATGAAATTCTTTGGGGTAGTATCATTGAGTTAATAAAGGGTATTTGGCCCTCTGTTCAAGCAATTTTTGAACAAAATGATTTGGTTAAAATAGCTCAAGAAGAAATAAACAGAACTAGAAATGAATTAAGAGGCAGACCTGAGCAGGCCAATCAGCTCATTCAATTTTTGAACACCTGAACAAAGCAACAACTTGCAGTATTAGGGATTGAGGACAGGACCGGCACAGTTTTGGAAATAAAGAGAGTTTTCATCAAAAGAACTTTCATGCAGAATTTAGAAAGGAAGTGCTCAGACATTTTGATTGATATCAATATTTTCAGAGAGGAATTTCAAGCTTTGTTGGACAATGGATTACCAAGTCCTATGCTCTCAGAGGATCAAATAATGGATTTAGAAACCTATGTAAAGAAAATAAATACTCATGCTCAAAATACAGCTGCTTGTTCTACCAGTTTTCCAGAATGGACATTACCAACAGGGAGAAGTATCTATGATAGAGTGAGGAATTTATTTCATCTGGAACATGAAATAAAGTATCTATTTCCTAATGAGCCCACCTTTTACAAACTCACAGAAGCAGATGAGACATTGAGAAAACTCAAAAGGACTATGATACCAGACGATTCATGGTGGAGAGACTTATTGGAAATTCTATAAAAGTTATTTTTAGGATGAGAATTTTATCTTTACTATCAGGTAAATGATAAAAATGAGTACAGATGAAAGAGTATCAGTTACACAGGTTAAAGAGTATCCATAAAGACAAAGAGTATCAAACAAGCAAAGAAATTACTCCAGAAGACAGCAACAAAGCCCTTTTTCAGCACTTACCTCCAGCACATCCATAAAGAAAGGAAACAACACATCAGCAGTTACTTATTATTCTATCTACGAGACCATTTGTCTCCTGTTTACTTGTAAATTACTCCTTAGTCACCCCAAATTATGGGCTAGGATAGTGTGAGATATTTTCAATTATTTTGTGTATAAATAAACCCTCAAAGAGAGTATTGAGGGTGGATTCTATTACTTTGCTGTAACATTGAGGTTTTTAGAATAAAAGAATTTTGGAGAAATTTATTCGTGGTTTACTGGATGACGATTTGAAGCTTCAGGACTTTTTGCAGGATTCATGTGTTGGACTGCAGTTCAATAAGTCTTTCTACTCTTTGTCTTAAATTTTATATCAGTTCATAATATCATTATTTCCATTTCTGAATAATTTACATAAAGGATTGAATCATAATTTACTTAATTGTACTCTGATTTCAAATGAGATTGTTCTTAATGTTTTCCTCTAAATTGGTTATAAGCTTGAATTCTTAAATTCTATTGCTTTGCTAATTTAAACATTGTTGATTACTATAATAAAGAATTCTTCATTTCTCTTTGTTTGTAATCATCTCATTTCTTTCTTTTGAACATGGTGAAAGATTCTTAGCTGCCTTTCATCCCTTCAAAATCATCCCATCCACTTTAAATTTTAAGGATTGTTCTCTGCCTAGCTATCTTGCCCTGTAAAGCCATCTTGTGCGTAGAATAGAAATCCAGTAAAGCCATCCTTTGACTCCATAGCCCAATGGACTGAAAACTTTCAACCTTGCCCTTAGTTTGTGGATTCCACCATTTTCCAAAACAAACTCTTGGATCTATAACTAGCCTAAAACCTTCTAAGAACAAAGATAAATTATAAAGAGAGAGCCCTCTCTGGATGCAGATTGGCTAGATTCTGCATCTGAAGGTTGGTTTGTGGTTACCTCGGGTATACTTTCCTCTTACACAACTTCTAGGAAAACCTGAGTGATAACACCACCTTTTGAATTTGTATACATAACTGAAAATCATATTGAAATTCATTCCTGTAGGAGATTCCAATAGAGCTGCGAAAGGATCCTTGAGAATATGCACAAATAATTATTGTTGATCAACAAGAAAGTGTGAGTAAATATGATCCTTTGATGGTGTTTCTTGTTCAAATTCTTCATTATAACCCTTGTGACCTTCCTCAAATAAAAAAGGAAAAATTTGTTGATCATTATTTTCATTTGAGATGAATAAATACTTTGAGAACTCTTGGACACTTTCAAAAGTAACTGCCTCAACATGTACTGCAAAAATTTCTAAAGGTAACTCTTCATTTGATTTAACAAGCATGCCCATCTAATTGTCTAAAATTTTCTTTTCAGAATTTTCTTCATTTGATGTAGGTTGATTCAAGGAATGACATGAAGAACAAATTTCTTCCTTTACCTGAGGATTATAACAACTATCTTCCAGTATTTCCTCTTGTTGTTTGAAATGATTCTCATACTCCTAATGATCAAAAGACTGACAAGTCTACTGCAAATTTTCATCAAACTCAAAGGATGTAACATGATTGTCATAAATAAACTCCTGTTGGGTTTCATTTTCATCTAAGAGAGAGGCTACATTTTCTTCTTGGCGATAAAATGGATTTTCATGAAGGGCCTCTAAAATTTCATCATCCATGAACTCATTTTCTTCATAACAATTCTCCAAATATTCAATAAAACTCACACAATGTTTACAACAATATTTTACCAGCAATAAGGAAGAATGAAATTATTCATACATCTCATAAAATGCAACATGGAAATCAACAAGAGAATATAATGAACCATTTGGTAGGCTTTCATACCAAGACCATGCTTTTCCCTCTAAAGTGACCATAAACATCTCCATGATACAATCCTTAGGGAGTTGAACCTTAAGTTTGTGTACATGCATATGAAATATAACCAAATGAAGAGTAGAATTGTCTCCTTTTATCTTTAAATATAGGAATATCAGTTAACCAATCGACCTTTGGCATAGGATTTGGAAAGCCAGGGATGTGAGACTGATTCATAGGTGCATACCTGGAATTTATTCTTGCAATGGAACTCATCTTGGAACTTCATCAAGCTACTGATCCTCAAGCAGTTAAGTCACCTTCCAATTGATTATTTGATGTGTGGAGTCACCAGAGTAGAAATATAGCCAATATGTGCCTAAGTCTATGCTATTGTCATACCTTTGAACTAGGACTTTGTCATTCTTCCCAGGGAAAATTTACACCTTCGGTCCGCGGCAATGGTGCCAAAATGTTATCAACAAATTGTGTCCTGTTGGGCTGCTTCAATGGTAAACTTAGAGTAACTATTTAAAACCACTTGTAACTGGATATTATCTTTTCTAGTCTAAGAGGGCTCTCTCAAAAGGATAATGAATATTCAATGAACAGAATGTTAACACAAAAATTGCACTTGATTGGCTGCTTATCAGAAAACTCTATGTAACTGTTTCAAACCATATTTTGACTGAAGCTTAGCCTCTTCAGTATGAGAGGGCTCTCTCAAGGGGGTTTTATGATATTGAATAATGATCGTATTAGATGGCTATCTCTATGGGAAATGTAACTTGTTTTTTTATGTTTGCAAGTTGAAAAGAATGCAGGCTTGCTACCATTGGGCTTATGGAGTCAAAATTCTGTAGTATTAGTGGCAAAGTTTCATGACATGGAAGCTGAGGTAGATAGAGGTATTTAACAAAGGAAACTCACACATAAAACATAGGAAAACACAGTCATTTCATCACTAAAGGAAGTCATAGCATAAAATTATGAATTCTGAGTAATAGAGATGAAATCTACTGCAAGTGGTAAACATAAAGATATAGATTAATGAAACATTAAAAACCTCATGAGAAGTTGAGGTCTATCAAGAAGAAAGTCGCTCTTTATTACTTATATAAGTCAAATACATAAAAGCAAAAAAACATTGCAAAAAATCTCCAACCCTACGCTACTTCGATGTTTTGTCATTAAACAGACCTTCTATACAACAAGGATGATCTTGCTGGTGGCCAAAACATCGAATTCTCCTATGACACATCACATAAATGAAAGACATAACTCATAACAGAAAACTGACAGCTATACCTTAAATAAATCATCTCCTAATAGGACTCTAACTCTTATTTATTACATAACTCTACCTTATCTTGTGAAACAGTTACATGTCAGTTACAAAATAAGCATCACATGCTCAAAAGATACATGTAAGGTTCAAAAACCACCTCCAAATAGGTTACATAATGTCTCATCAGTCATCATTAGGTGTCAGATTCCATCTCCCAAGTGTTTAAATCCGAAAAGGACACTTTAGCCACTTTTTCCTCCTTACGTAGGGTGTTACACTATAAAATAGTTGTCTTCACTATGAAACTACCTAATAGTTTTTGTAATATTCCTACTTAGCCCTATATAAGAGGAATATTCATTTTTGTTTTAATTTCTGTTGCATGAATAAATGAATAAAGGAGGACATGTAAAACTCCTAAAAATACTGAATAAATCAATTCCCATGTGAACATAGATAAATTAGGCCCATGTAAATAATCACTCGCAGGTGTGAAATGGGTTTGAGCTATAAGACTGGGTCAACCTTGACTAAATCCACAACATTTTCTAGGTTCAATGCATCTCCAAAAGGGACAACGTAGTTCTAAAAGGAGGCCTCTCATGTGAAAGGAACTAACTCATAAAGGTGGTTTAGGGTTTTCGAAGGCTTTCATTTATAAAAGGAAGGGAAGGATAGCAATAGAAGGTTTTTGATTGATCATATTTCTGAGTATCTTGTCTACTTAGACAATTACTATTATCTACTCTTTAGTAGAGAATTGTGCTACTTAGCACTTGGAGTTCCTATGAAGGGATTTCACCTCTTCCTTTGAGGTTTCTTGGAGGATTATTTGCTGATTTTATCCACTATCAGGCTTGAGGCCAAGCTCTACTTCTAATTTTAGCACAGATCCAGTGAGGGTTTTTCTTCTTTTGCAAGCTGCAGCAAGTGGGATTCTAGATCTGCAGAGATCTAGCTTATTTTTGGGAGCCTCTTCTCATGGAGTGTGTCTTTTAACCTCCTGGAAGAGTGCCTCTCCTATTTTCACTTCAGATCTGTAACTTGGTAGTGGGCCATCTATGTCATTTGGGCTACAATGCTATTTCCATTGATGGACCGTGTTATTTTGATATGAGGTTCTTTATGGTGTTTTGAGGCTAATTTTGATCAGAGATCTCTGGTGCTGGGCTTTTCCTTTCACTTTGGTGATCCATGGATTAGCTTTCTGATCCATGTTCTGTTTAGATATGATATATTTTAATGTAATGTTATGTTCAGAAATTACTGCAGCATTTTACAGTGATTCAACTTAAAACTCATATCTACTCTTATTTATGCATGATTTGGTCAAAACCCCAAGGGGATCTTGTAAAGAAAACTATCTAGTTTCCAGATCTGAAATAGATCTGATGTTTTGTCCACATATCTGTCATATATATAAGTTTTAATATTCAGCTACTGAAGCCCCTTAAAAATAATGTTTTCGAGCCATTTCTACAGATATATATGTGTTGCAGCCCTCTTTTTTGAAGATTTCATGCTGTATTGTCTCATGTATTCTATTGTATATTGAAAGAGCTTCATTATAATTCTGATTTTCTACTGTAAATTCATAATTTAACCATATGGGATGCCCTGCTTCTCATATTGTACAATACTGTGTTATTTCTGAAGCATTTTGTTGTGCATAGCTGCAACCCCTCTTGTAGGGTGTTTTCCAGCTAGGCTAGGTTGTGGGAGATATGTTTACCATACCTAGTTTGATTTGTTTTTGCTCCCTTTTTGGATATAGACTCCAGATATGCTAATCTAAGGGATACAAGGGTTTTAAACTCATCTCTATACATAATTCTTCTAGGAAGTGCGTTATTTTACAAGCTTGCTGTGCAATCCCCATTTTGGGATATTACAGTGGTATCAGAGCTCCTTTCTTGGCACAACCTGTGCTTTCCTTGGAGCATCACAACCATGTTGAATTTAGAATAATATTAACCTCTTACTGAGAGGGAGAAGAGGTATCATAACATAAGTCACAAGAAGTATGATTATACTACTGAAGATCAAGACAAGGGTAAAGCCCCCGAGACTACAATTGACAAAGAAGGGGAAGAGTTTGCAAGAACTCTGTTGGTGGCCATGAAATATCTTGCTAGAGAGATAAAGGATATGAGGATTGATAGAATGAGGGAATCTCCTAGGATATTTCAGCTGGGAGAAAGCTCTGATATGTCTCATCATGGGACTGGTCAACCGGTGAATCTGCCACAAGCCCCACAAGTCTCACAACGCTCCATTATGCCTACTTTCTTGGCTATGGAGAATGAAGGACCAAAAGATCAAGCCTCACTTGAAGGTTAATTTGTGGAGTATGACTCTTAGAGTCAGATATTCAAGGATAACTTGAGTTTCCAAGATTTTTTTCACCTCAGGGACAGAAGAAGACCAAGGCAACAGTATAAAGATGGTGGATTCTTTCATGATAGACACCACTCTATGGGCATATTCTTTTTTCCCAAGTTTGATGGATCATCCTCCAACTCTGCCAAGGCATGGGTATAAAAGTTGGATATTTATTTTCAGTTGAAAAAATTCCCTGAGGTTGAAGCCATCAAGATTGCAGCGCTGCACTTTGAAGGTGAAGCACACAACTGGTGGTTCCATGGGTTGTCTACATTGGGACACATAATGTGACTACATATTGTGATTTTACTAGAAGACTAGTGGAGAGGTTTGATAGGAGGGATCCTGAAGCACCCTTCATAAGCCTTGCAAAGATGTAGCAGTTAGGATATGCAGAGACTTATATCTCTGAGTTTCTGAGATTATCATTCAATGTCCTTGATCTATTTGTAGCAAGGAGAGTCTACATGTTCATCGATGTCCTGGAGGAACCTTTGCATGGGGTGTGTTAAATATACCAAGCCCATCACTTTACATGATGGCATTGAGAGGGTTAGATACCTCCAAGATGCCTTGCCAAAAGCAAAGGCAAATTTCCAAAGAAATGCCCCTAGCTTTTCTAAGGGGAAGGACTGAAAAGCTGCTCCTCCCAAGGAGAACTCTTTGAAGAAACCTCTTGATATTGATCTCAGGAGGGAATTGAGGAAGAAGAGACTGTGCTTTACTTGCCAAGAGTCATGGGCACCAGGACATAGATGTGCTGTTGGAAAAGCACACTACATAGAAGTCTTCTCATATTTTGAGGAGGAAGATGAAGGTGATGAACCTAGGAGCGGTCACAATGCTGATGATGATGATGAGGGAGATCAAACACCATCCAAGGATGGGAAGGGAGCATTTGCTCCAACAAGTGGGACTCTTGCCCCTTTGAGAGGATTTCCTAAGTACTTGACCCTAAGAGTACAAGGTTTAGTTATGAATCAAAGAGTATCTGTCCTGATTGATAGTGGGGCAACCCACAAATTTATTGATGTCACCTTGTGAAAGAAAGAGGAATCCCCACTGATAATTTTGAGGGATTTTCTATTTTGGTCCCAGGAGATAGGACCATGCAATGCATGCAATATGTTCCATCACTCTCTATCACTATGGGATCCTACACTTTGGCCGATCACTTCTTTGTAGTTGACATACCAGACACTAACGTCATCTTGGGTGTCGAATGGTTGATTACCTTGGGGAAGGTTACCACTGATAGGAAAGCCTTGAAAATGGAGTGGGTGGAATTGAAGATTGTGAAACCAAAAATTATTTAAGGCATGCACACTTATCCTTCACCTAATGTTTCCACAAAAACAACAGAGATGGATTTGCGCAGTGGAGGCAAGGATCTCACAGTTCCTTCTCTCATGTTCATGAGGATGCTACAAGGGAAATTCTTATCTCATGGCAAGCCACTTGGAATGCCATTAGATTCAAATCTTTTGGGGAAAACCTCACAAAGTGTTGCTCCAAATCTAGATCCAGGAAGGATTGGGGCAATGAAAGATCAAGCTACAATGCTATGGGAGGAGAAGAAGGGAAGGATCAGCCTTCCAACAAACAATTTTGGCATGTGTAATGAAAAAGAAGGAATCAGCAACAAGACAAGCACTTCCATGGATGTACCAGCAGCACTGTCATTGTTGAGCAGTGTGGATCTTTATTGGAAATATCAACTGCTTGTAGAGTATTCCGAATATCTCCACACAGGTATGATATTGGATGGCATGCATCAAGAAGAGGGCTACTTAGTCCAAGGAGGATTCATCCATTATCATGGTAAGGTGTTCTTGGCTAGAGCTTCCAAGCTCAAGAAAAATATCCCAAAAGGAGCATATGAAGAATTCTTCCTCAACCATATGTATTCAATGAAGATCTACACCTTGATCATGAATATTTTTGATTGGGAAGGCATGAGGGAGGACTTACATCAGCACTTTCAAGAATTTAATAGCTATGGAGGATTGGGGCAACCAATGGAATCTTTGCAAGAGTCATCTCATCTAGCTCTTCCTTTGCTTTAAAGGAGGGGAATGCTCATGCACAACTCCATGTGTGTGAAGGAATATGATGATAAAGGATTTTATCATGCCAAGCAAGTTGTATTTTCTGATATATTACATTGCTTTGCCATGTTTTTGCAAGATATGAATCCTAAATGGAGTGAGAGATCATGTGGATCTCATAGCTTTTTGGGGGCCAATAGAAATTCTGAACTTGGCCACTCCCTTGTTGTGAAAAGGGAGATTCCTTTTCATGATGGGTGCTTCCCAAAGGCACCAAACTTATGTAACACCTTCAGCCATGTTAAGGTGACTTATGCAGCAATAGTGTGGTGGTAATACCACTTAACACACCTTGATCTCATGTAGGAAAGTGTTTGTTTATGTTGGCATCACACGTGGGATTTTACCCACCACCTCATGTTCAGATTTAAGCTTGCATATATGTAGTATTGCTTCCATACATAGATGATATAGTTGTATTTTTTATGGGATTGCATGGACAAAGAATGGGTAGTGTCTATGTACCCCATGATTTAGAATTCCAACCTGTATTGCATGACACATGTTTTAGAAGTAGCATTTCTTCAGCCATGCTTATTTCTATTGAGTTTTACACTCCTGAAGGGATGGACTATGCACATATTATTTTAGCCTTGGAGGAGAAATTTTTGATGTATTGGCTTGATGAGCACTTGGCCCATGATGAAAACTTGATCCTTGATGGTGCCACCAATGGAGAAGGAGGATAACTACATATCTTACCCTATCAGTTTCTTGAGGACAAGAAACATTTTGGAGGGGAGGACTGTAATATTCCTACATAGCCCTAGCTAAGAGGAATATTCATTTTTGTTTTAATTTCTATTGCATGAATAAATGAATAAAAGAGGACATGTAAAACTCCAAAAAATACTGAATAAATCAATTCCCATGTGAACATAGATAAGTCAGGCCCATGTAAATAATCACTTGCATGTGTGAAAGGGGTTTGAGCTATAAGAATGGGTCAACCTTGACCGAATCTACAGTGTTGTCTAGGTTCAATGCATCTCCAAAAGGGGCAACGCAGTTCTAGAAGAAGGCCTCTCATGTGAAAGGAACTAAGTCATCAAGTTGGTTTATGGTTTGCAAAGGCTTTCATCTTATAAAAGGAAGGGAAGGAAAGCAAGACAAGGTTTTTGATTGATCATATTTTTTATTATCTTGTCCGCTTATACAATTACTATTCTATGTTATTTAAAAGAGAATTGTGCTACTTAGCACTTGGAGTTCCTATGCAGGGATTTCACCTCTTCCTTGAAGGTTTCTTGGAGGAGTATTTGCTGATTTGATCCACTATCAGGCTTGAGGCCAAGCTCTACTTCCAATTTTAGCATAGATCCAGTGACGGTTTGTCTTCTTTTGCAATCTGCAGCAAGTGGGATCCTAGATCTACAAAGATCTAGCTTATTTTTGGGAGCCTCTTCTCATGGAGTGTGTCTTTTAACCTCCTGGAAGAGTGCCTCTCCTATTTTCACTTCAGATATATAACTTGGCAATGGGCCATCTATGTCATTTTAGCTACAACGTTGTTTCCATTGACGGATTGCATTATTTTGATATGAGGTTCTTTATGGTGTTTTGAGCCTAGTTTTGATCAGAGATCTCTGGTGCTGGGATTTTCCTTTCACTTTGGTGATCCATGGATTAACTTGCTGATCCTTGTTATATTTAGATCTAATATATTGCAATGTAATATTATATTCAAAAATTAATGCAGCATTTTACATATCTGCAACTCAAAACTCAAATCTACTCTTATTTATGCATGATTTGGTCAAAACCCCAAGGGGATCTTGTAAAGAAAACTATCTAGTTTCCAGATCTGAAATAGATCTGATGTTTTGTCCACAGATCTATCATAGACCTAAGTTTTAATATTCAGCTACTGAATCCCCTTAAAAATAATGTTGTTGAGACATTTCTGCAGATATATATGTGTTGCAGCCCTCTTTTCTGAAGATTTCTTGCTGTATTGTCTCATGTATTCTACTGTATATTGAAAGAACTTCATTATAATTATGATTTGCTGCTGTAAATTCATAATTTAACCATATTGGATTCCCTCCTTCTCATACTATCCAATACTGCATTATTTCTAAAGTAGTTTGTTGTGCATAGTTGCAACCCCTCTTATAGGGTGTTTTCCAGCTAGACTAGGTTGTGGGAGATCTGTTTACCACACCTAGTTTGATTTTTTTTGCTCCCCTTTTGGATATAGAATCCATATCTTCTGACCTAAGGGATCCAAGGGTTGTAAACTCATCTCTTTACATCATTCTTCTAGGAAGTGCGTTATTTTACAACCTTGCTGTGCAATCCCCATTTTGGGATATTACAGTTTCATAGCGAAACTATCAAAAAATGAACTAGCCATTCTACGAAAAATTGTTTCTCTCTCTATCTTGTTAAATCCGGTGAAAGGTGTGAGTTCATGATTAGAGGAGATAGGGTGGATGTCATTCGAGTCAGTTAGGGTTATTTCAATGGTACAAGGTCATGCCTGAGGTCATCATTACCGTTTTTAGCATGCATGAGTCATGATTAGGGCATGAGTTGTCACTGAAACCATAAAAAACTACCCAATTGAGTCTTTTTGTCATTCTCTATTTTATCCTTGCATGTTATTGAGTTTTTGGAGAGCTGCTTCACCAAGGCAAGCTGGTTGCTGGCATTTTCAAAAGTTGCAGGTGTCACTAATAAAGCGAGGCCGAGAAGACATAAATTCACCATGGATGCAAGAAAGAAGACTAAAAAAGGTGGTCACTGCCTTAGATATGAGCCAATGGACATGAATTTATTAATTGAAGACCCGAATTCTTTGGATATATTCAGAAGAACAGGTTGTTTTTAGTTCTTCCAAAGACTACAAGGGTGCCATTTGCTGGTTTCTAAGGAGTTTGCTATCAGTTTCAATGGGACAGCTTCAAAGGTGGGAATGTTAAACCTCACAGTAACACCAAAGACCATTGTAGTAGCAATAGGAATCCCTAAGGGACGCGAACAATGGTTCAAATTCATCAAGTTCACCATGCAGGACGGCATAGAATTCATCAAGCCAGAGCATACTGAAATTGATCTCACAAATGCTATTCCAAGGAGCTACATGAAAGACAACTTTGCAAAGCTGCTACTAATTATCCAGAAGTACTTCACCTATGAAGGGAGGTTCCACATGGTCTATTCCTACCACCTTAGGATTCTACTGCATTCTGTGGGTAAGAGGTCTCTTAAATTTCCCTTTTACTTATAAAGAATTATATCTAACATGTCAGATAAGGTCCAAGTTAAAAAAATAAGGAAATGAAACTTCTCTCTTTCATCATGGTTTGATCAAGTTGTTGGTGTTAGAGGAGTTAAAAATATTAGGCAGATATTGGAAATATTTTCTATTCATTAGTGGTTTTGAAATAGATGTTGAAACTCCTAAAAAATTTCCCAAACCTAGATATGTTTCATCACCTACAGTAGCATAGCAAGTTGAGATAATGATCATAGAGACAGAGCCTTTGCAGAAAGTTGGTACACCCAAATCTACACCTACAAAAGAGAATCCAACAGTGAGAAAACATGATATCAAGAGGGTTACAAGGAGCCAAACAATGGCTAAGGGTAACTTAGAGGACATGTTGCATGCCTTTGATATTGAAGAAACTACCATAGTCCAAGTTGAAGACATAGATGAGGGAGGAAGGAAGCTTAAGAAAGGAAAAACAGCTAAGAAATTAGAATTTGCAGATGATGATGCTGGATTCATGTTTCAAGATATAAATCTGATGACAAGACATGCTAGAAAGGTCATGGAAAGCAGCAAAGAGATTCATAAGGCCAATGAAACTACTCAGCCACCACCAAGCATCATAGACCTCTCTTCACATGCAAAAGAAGATATTGTCATCAAACAAAATAAGGGAAAAGAGAAAATCATTGAAAATACATAAGTTGAAGCCCTTAAGGATCAGTTGAAAGATGCAAGTGAAGACATATCTATCTTGACGAAATAGACAAAGAAACATAGAGTTGAAAGAGTGCAGTTTGAAAAGATGAGGAAGGTTTGGGAAGATCAAGTCACAAGTATATCAAAGACCTTGGATGTAGTATTCCCAAATTTTCCACAAGATAATTGGAATATTAGAGTCTTAATAAACTTAATTAATTAAGTAAATAAAAGGGTGGAGGGACCCATAATCCTCAAAGATAAATAAAATCCACTTTTGATGTGTGTATGTGGATATTCTAGATTTAGATCTAAAATCATGGAGTAGTGGAGTAGCTCATTTAATGGAGATCATGTCTCATTTATGAGATAGATCATGGAGGATGAAACAGTCAAATAAGATCATGTATCTTAAATTTAAAATCACGAGGATCTTGAAAAGGTCAACTAAAATCATAATGCATTCAAAGTAAGATCTTAAAGAAATTATGATAAGTTATTGGAGAAGGTTGCATATAATCTGCACATGATGGATGAAGTAGTGCATTTAATGCACACATGATGGAGATGGTGATCATTACATTCACACATGATGGAGGTAGAGACATCACAGTCAACATGGAGACCTATGTCCACATGTACAACACAATTATGAGGTGGGCCAAGGCTTGGGAAGGCTCATAAAATATATAAAGGAGATGAAGGAAACATAGAAGATATGCTTTGGATTATTGACTTTGTGATTTGTTTAGATTTGGAGTTATCATTTGACATTCCATGCTTTCTTTGCGTGTTTATCTAATATTGCAAGTGTTGTTTAGCACTGGTGTTCCTGATCGGGAATCCCACCTCTTTCATTGAGTAGCTCTCAAAAGAGTATTTTCCTTCATTTATCATCAGGCATTGGTGCCATATTGTTCCTACTTTCTGTAGAACATCCATATTTAGAAATTGCACATTTATGAAGATCACTTTGAGAGGAGGAGGTTGTCTTCAGTATTTCAACTGGAGAACTAGTGTAGGATTCATCCTATCACCTTGAGCTTCAAGATCAGCCTTCTAGTGCTTCAAATCTATATCAGGCATCAGGCCAACTATTATTCATCTCCTAGCAGTAGAAATTCCATCAATAATTGTGCAGTCTAGTCATGAAGATCCAAGGGAGAAGGGAAGTTGCTAGCATTTCAACTAGTAATCTAGTGGAGGACCATTCCTTCACATTTCATGCATTATTTCCATTAGCCTTGAGCTTCCTAGCCATATTTTGCAGCAGGCTAGAGAGCTTCCATTCTTGACAGCCTAGTTTATGCCAGCATGGGTGTAGTGTGCAACTGAAAAAGGGACAAAAATCCAAAGTTAAAATTTGGCCAAACCATTTCAGCCTTTTTCTGGGTTTTTTGAGTAGAATCCATGGTTAAAAGTGTGGATAATTCTGAGCAATCTAACAACCTTTATCACATGGTTCTTCTCCTTAGTAGTAGCAACAGTAGTATCAACATAACATTTCCATTGCTTGGTTTATTTAGTGTATTTCAGCCATCTTGTGGCTTGAGTGCACTCCTTTTGGAGCGCTTTGTACTTTCATTTGTTGTTGACGTATAATGAATTGGCTCATCTATTCTATCTATATCTGTGTTGATCATAATATTTATGTACATTTTCTATGTTTCAAATATTATGTTTGTGTATCAATTCATTATTCCATTTTGGGGATATTACAGTGGTATCAGAACATGATCTTTGGCTCATCTTGTGGACATTTTGACAACATATGAAAAGAATATAGTAGAGATCTACTATAGAGAGATTAAGTTTTGCCTCATCTTCCTTTAGATATATGAAGGATATCTCTAAAGAGATCAATGAAATAGGAAGGGAAAGGCAAAGGGAAACCTCAAGAAGGTTTCAAGATGAAGAAGGTCCCAACACTTCTTTTCAGCAACCAAGAAGACCAGAGAAGAAAGGAGCTTCACATTATTCCACTAGATCCACTTTCTTTGAGAAAGAGGAATGGTATGAATATGATGAAGGCTTGGGGCATGAGACCCTAAGTGAATATATTTCTGAATACAAGTCAAATCCTGGAGCATTGAAGGAGAATATCTCTCTCCAACAGTTTCTGCAACTCAAAGAATGCAGGAGATCCAGAAGTGTCAATAGAAGAAAAAGGCATAGATTCTTCTTGCCTACATTTGAAGGATCTTCCACAAGCACATTGAAGGCTTGTAGGGAAGAATTATTTAACTTTTTTATGAAATATACTATATCATAAATGGAGGTTGTGGAGTTTGCAGCGCTACACCTAGATGGTGAAGCAAGTTAATGGTGTTTCAGTCACTTATCACAGATGAAAGTGTCTGCTTATGCATATTTTATGAAAATACTGAAGAAGAGGTATGGTAGAATGAAACCAGATACATCTCACATAGTGACATCTCCCATCATCAAGGAGATAATTCAGGAATATTCAAGAGAAGATGTTCTCATTATCACTCAAGAGGAGGAGCCTCTACCACCACCAGCTGCATATGTGCTTACATCAAGAGGAGGATCACTTGCATATTTGCAAGATGGTCTTGAGTTCTCGAAATTTGGAGCCCCATGCATGATTCATGAGATGCATGATGAGGAGGAGAAAAATAACAGCACTAGTACACTTGTAGAAGTGCATCCATTACTCTTACCAGCAATTGCAGAGACCTTTGCACCAAAAAAGGAAACTCTTGTAACCTTGCAAAATGTTTCTGAATATTAGTTGGTCCAAGGTATGCATCCATTTTCATCTCATTTGTTTTAGTACCCCTTATTGAATCTTATGGGGACATGCCATCAGGGCCAATGCATGACCAAGGGTTAGAACATCATGCTGATTTGGAACAACATCATATCATTGCGCAGAGGATCCTTGATCTAATCAAGGAAGAGATGAAGAACCATCCTAGTTTTTCATTGATGAAATTCATTCAACCCTTTGAGTTGAAGTATAGGGCTTCATAAAAATGGGATGAGTATGATCCTATGTACAATGGCTGGCTATGAGTTTAGTATTGTGGCTTGCTTAGAGACATCACATATATCACCTTGCAGATCTACAATGTTGTTAATGAGCAGCATTGAGAAGAAGAGGACCCATTCCTTATTGGAGCATCAAATGGAAACTTCATTCATGAAGCAATGGAGGAAAAGATGATAGATGGTAGACATCTTGAGATGAGGAATATTTTCTCCTTTCAAGATGACTCTTTCTCAATGAGCATGTCACAACTCAAAGATAAACTTCTACCTACAGCAAACCCATAACCTTATTGGTTTTGGGTGGCCTCTCATTGGTGGTTCACTTCAACATATCATGGAGTGCAAATTTATTCATCAGTTTGAGGTGGGTGGTATTCTACAATGGGAGGATACCATGTTTTTTAAGAATGAGATCCATTATCCTCATTGTGATGAACGGTTGATGATGTGGAGCAAGGGGTTGCCAAACCACTTGCAGATCTATGATACAGGGCAACAAGAAGCATGGCTACGCTGGTTGGTTTTAGGTGAGTATGGTTACAACCCAATGAATCATACTTTTTTGATTCATGCCTTACACATCACTATAATAATGCAGAAGAAGAAGGCATGGTTACTTTAGTTGTTGATGAGAGAGTTTTGACATCACATGTTATATCTTATGTCCTTGTATTTACTTTTGTTTGGGATATGTCTCATGTCCTTACATGTATTTTTTTGGATGTATCTCATGTTCATGTATGTACTTGGGTTTGGGAGAAAGTATAACTCTCACATGATGTGGCATAAGGGAGCTTGTTTGTATTATGTTGATGAGACATTTCACATGTCCATTACTATATTGTTTCTCCATGACTTGCATCATGATGATGTAAGGAGGAAGCAATAATCCTTGTTTCTTTGGTTACTATTGGGAGAGTATGGAATGAATTCTTCCCATACATTGCATGATATTGATGGAGGATGGAAACAAGATTCCTTACAGTGTTGGCTTCTATTTGGGGATTATGGTCATTGTACATGGTATGAGGATGATGTGATGGGGCAGCAAGATGCCTTATTAAGGTGGCTTCTCTTAAAATAATATGGCCACCACATTTGGTAAAATGATGATGTGGTATGGTAGAAAGAAGCATTGCTGTGGTGGATTCTATTGAGAGAGTATGGCTCTCACATTTATATTGATGCATATTTGGCATGGTGACAAGAAGCATTGTTGTGGTGGCTTCTTTTGAGAGAGTATGGCTCTGTTTTTTGTTTTCATGATGATCTAGCATGGCAGTAGAAGGATTTGTTGCGTTGGTTGTTATTAAGAGAATATGGGTTGACATTTTTCATATTTGTCCATATGTCTCTACTTCTTTATTTCTCCCTATGTTGATGTGATTTTTAGATCTTACATGGCCAACAGGGCTAATGATGTGAGCATTGATAAATGAAATCTACTCTATGTATCATGGGTTGGAGAGGTAGTACATGAGTTGGGACTTTCCACTTTGGGAATAAACCACTTCATTTTATGTATCTAATGTGTAGAGAAGATCTTTGGTCATCATATGGTTGCCACTTGTAGGTTCATTACTAAGGATGGGTATCTAAATTTCTAGTTGGAGGCCATTCTAGACATTCTAGAAAGGCAGCTTTGGATCTAGACATGCATGACACATTACGACAGATGGGAAGACCTTCCATATGAGGATGCCATTTGGAATGAGGATGTTTGATGTAGCATCCACTTTTGCAGTTGCTTGACGACAAACAACATTTTGCCGTGCAGGAATGTAATATTCCCAATTTTTCCACAAGATAATTGGAATATTAGAGTTCTTAATCAACTTAATTAATTAAGTAAATAAAAGGGTGGAGGGACCCATAATCCTTAAAGATAAATAAAATCCTCTTTTCATGTGTGTATGTGGATATTCTAGATTTAGATCTAAAATCGAGTAGTGGCACAGCTCATTTAATGGAGATCATGTCTCATTTATGAGATAGATCATCAAGGATGAAACAATCAAATAAGATCATGTATCTTAAATGTAAAATCATGAGGATCTTGAAAATGTCAACTAAAATCATAATGCATTCAAGGTAAGATCATAAAGGAATTATTATAAGTTAGTGGAGAAGGGTGCATCTAATGTTTGCATGATGGAGGAAGTAGTGCATTTAATGCACACATGATGGAGAGGGTGATCATTACATTCACACATGATGGAGGTAGAGACAACACAGTCAACATGGAGACCTATGTCCACATGTACAACGCAGTTATGAGGTGGGCCAAGGCTTGGGAAGGCTCATAAAATATATAAAGTAGATGAATGCAACAAAGAAGATATGTTTTGGATTATTGGTTTTTTGATCTGTTTAGATTTGGATTTTTCATTTGACATTCCAAGATTTCTTTGGTTGTTTAGCTAAGATTGCAAGTGTTTTTTAGCACTGGGTGTTACTAGTCGGGAATCCCACCTCTTTCACTGAGTAGCTCTTGAAAGATTATTATCCTTCATTCATAATTAGGCATTGGTGCCATATTTTTCCTACTTTCTGAAGAACATCCATATTCAGAAATTGCACATTTCTGAAGATTAGTTTCAAAGGAGGAGGTTGTCTTCAGTATTTCAGCTAGAGAACCAGTGTTGGATTCATCCTATAACCTTGAGCTTCAAGATCAGACTTCCAGTACTTCAGATCTATATCAGGCATCGAGCCAACTATTATTCATCTCCTAGCAGAAACACTTCCATAAGGGATTGCACAGTCCAGTCCTTAAGATCTAAGGGAGAAGGGAAGTTGCTAGAATTTCAGATAGTAATCCATAAGAGGACCATTCCTTCACATTGCATGAATTATTTCAATTATCCTTGAGCTTCATAGCCATATTTTTTAGTAGAATAGAGAGCCTCCATCCTTGACATCCCATTTTATGCTAGCAGGGGTTTAGTGTGCAACCTAAAAAAGGCCAAAAATCCAAAGTTAAAATCTGGCCAAACCATTTCTGGGTTTTTCTGGGTTTTTTGAGTAGAGTCTGTAGTTAAAATAGTGTATCATTTTGAGAACTCTAATAGCCTTATGAAAATGGTTCATATCCTTAGTAGAAACATTTTCCAACAACAACAGCAACAATAACAGCACAACATTTCCAGTGCTTTGTTTATTTACTATATTTCAGCCATCTTGTGGCTTGAGTGCATTCCTTTTGGAGCATTGTGTACTTTCATTTTCTGTTGACGCATAATGAAATGGCTCATCTATTCTATCTATATATATGTTGATCATAATATTTATGTACATTTTCTATGTTTCAAATATTATGTTTGTGCATCAATGCATTATTCCATTTTGGGGATATTACAATGGTATCAGAGCATGATCTTTAGCTCAGCTTGTGGACATTTTGAAAACATATGAAAAGCAGATAGTAGAGATCTACTGTGGAGGGATTAAGTTTTGTCTCTTCTTCCTTTAGATCTATGAAGGATCTGTCTAAAGAGATCAATGAAATAAGAAGGGAAAGGAAAAGGGAAACCTCAAGAAGGTTTTAAGTTGAATAAGGTCCCAACACTTCTTTTCGGCAACTAAGAAGACCAGAGAAGAAAGGAGCTTCACATTATTCCACTAGATCCAGTTTCTTTGAGAAAGAGGAATGATATGAATATGATGAAGGCTTGGGGCATGGGACCCTAAGTGAATATCTGTCTAAATACAAGTCAAATCCTAGAGCATTGAAGGAGCATCTCTCTCTCCAACAGTTTTTGCAACTCAAAGAAGAGAGGAGATCCAGAAGCAGAAATAGAGGAAAGAGGCATATATTCTTCTTGCATACATTTGATGGATATTCCACAAGAACATTGAGGGCTTGGAGGAAAGAACTATTTAACTTCTTTATGAAATATCCTATATCAGAAAGAGAGGTTGTGGAGTTTGTAGCACTGCAGGAGATGGTGAAACAAGAAAATGGTGGTTCAGTCACTTATCACACATGAAAGTGTCTGCTTATGCAGATTTTATGCAAATACTAAAGAAGAGGTATGGTAGGAAGAAACCAAAGACATCTCACATAGTGAAATCTCCCATTATCAAGGAGATAGTGCAAGAAGATTCAAGAGAAGATGTTCTCATTATCACTTAAGAGGAGGAGCCTCTATCGCCACTAGCTGCATATGTGCTTACATCAAGAGGAGGATCACTTGCATCTTTGCAAGATGGTCTTGAGTTCTTGAAATTTGGAGCCCTATGCATAATTCATGAGATGCATGATGAGAAGGAGACAAATACCAGCGTTGGTACACTTGTACAAGTGCAGCCATTACTCTTACCAGTAGTTGGAGAGACCTTTGCACTGGAAAAGGAAACTCTTGTAACCTTTCAAGATGTGTCTGAATCTCAGTTGATCCAAGGTATGCATCCATTTTCATCTCATATTGTTTCAGTACCCCTTATTTAGACTTATGGGGATGTTCCATTAGGGCCAATGCATGACCAAGGGTTAAAACATTATGCTAATTTGGAGCAGCATCATATCACTTTGTAGAGGATCCTTGATCTAATCAAGTGATGAAGAACCATCCTAGTTTTTCATTGATGAACTACATTCAACACTTTGAGTTGAAGTATAGGGCTTCAGAAAATGGGACGAGTATGATCCTATGTACAATGGCTCGCTATGAGTTCAGTATTGTGCCTTGCTTAGATACATCACATATATCACCTTGCAGATATACAATGTTGTTAATGAGCAACATTGAGAAGAATAGGACCCATTCCTTATGGGAGAAATCAAATGGAACCTTCATTCATGAAACAATGCAGGAAAAGATGATAGATGGTAGAAACCTTGAAATGAGGAATATTTTCTCCTTTAAAGATGACTCTTTCTCAATGAGCATCTCATAACTCAAAGAGAAAATTCTACCTGCCGCAGATCCATAACCTTCTTGGTTTTGGGGGGGCATTGATGAGAAGAAGATCTCATGAAGATATCTCATCAGAGGTGCACTTAAACATATCATGGAGTGCAAAGGTATTCATCAGTTTGAGGTGGGTGTATTCTACAATGGGAGGATACCATGTTTTTGTAGAATGAGATTCATCATCCTCATTGCGATGAATGGTTGATGATGTGGAGAAAGGGGTTTCCAAACCACTTGCAGATCTATGATACAGGCCAACAAGAAGCATGGTTGCGCTAGTTACTTTTGGGTGAGTATGTTTACCACCCAATGGATCATAATTTTTTTATTCATTCCTTACACATCACTGGAAGAATGCAGAAGAAGAAGGCATGGTTACTTTGGTTGTTGATGTGAGAGTTTTTACATCACATGTTATATCTTATATCCTTGTATTTACTTTTTTTTGGGATATGTCTCATGTCCTTACATGTATTTTTTGGGATTTATCTCATGTTCATGTATGTACTTGGGTTTGGGAGAAAGTATAACTCTCACATGATGTGGCATAAGGGAGCTTGTTTGTATTATGTTGATAGGGCATTTCACATGTCCATTACTATATTGTTGCTCCATGACTTGCATCATGATGATGTAAGGAGGCAACAATAATCCTTGTTGCTTTGGTTACTATTGGGAGAGTATCGAATGAATTCTTCCCATACATGGCATGACATTGATGGAGGATGGAAACAGGAGTCCTTATAGCCTTGGCTTCTATTGGGCGATTATGGTCATTGTACATGGTATGAGGATGATGTGATGGGGTAGCGAGATGCCTTATTAAGGTGGCTTCTCTTAAGAAAATATGGCCACTACATTTGGTACAATGATGATGTGGTATGGAAGAAAGAGGCATTACTGTGGTGGCTTCTATTGAGAGAGTATGGCTCTCACATTTATATTGATGGAGATTTGGCATGGAAATAAGAAGCATTGTTGTGGTGACTTCTTTTGAAAGAGTATGGCTCTCTTTTTTGTTTTCATGATGATCTAGAATGGACGTAGAAGGATTTGCTGCATTGGTTGTTATTAGGAGAATATGGTTTTAAATTGTTCATATTCATCCATATGTCTCTACTTCTTATTTCTCCATATGTTGATTTTATTTTTAGGTCTTACATGGCCAACAGGGCTAATGATGTGAGCATTGATAAATGAAATCTACTCTATGTATCATGGGTTGGAGAGGTAGTACATGAGTTGGGACTTTCCATGTTGGGAATGAACCACTTCATTTTATGCATCTCATGTGTAGAGAAGATCTTTGGTCATCATATGGTTGTCACTTGTAGGTTAATTTCTAAGGATGGGTATCTAACTTTCCAGTTGGAGGCCATTCTAGACATTCTAGAAAGGCAGCTTTGGATCTGGACATGCATGGCACATTGTGACAGATGGGAAGACCTTGCATACAAGGATGCCATTTAGAAGGAGGATGTTTGCTTTAGCATCCACTTCTTTAGTTGCTTGAGGACAAGAAACATTTTTCCATGTAGGACTGTAATATTCCCAATTTTTCCACAAGATAATTGGAATATTAGAGTTATTAATTGAATTAATTAATTAATTAATTAAAAGGGTGGAGTGACCCATAATTCTCAAAGATAAATAAAATCCACTTTTCATGTGTGTATGTGGATATTCTATATTTAGATGTAAAATCTTGGAGTAGTGGAGTAGCTCATTTAGTGGAGATCATGTCTCATTTATGAGATAGATCATGGAGGATGATACAGTCAAATAAGATCATGTATCTTAAAGGTAAAATCATGAGGATCTTGAAAAGGTCAATTAAAATCGTAACGCATTCAAAGTAAGATCATAAAGCAATTATTATAAGTTAGTGGAGAAGGGTGCATCTAATGTGCACATGATGGAGGAAGTAGTGCATTTAATGCACACATGATGAAGAGGGTGATCATTACATTCACACACGATGGAGGTAGAGACATCACAGTCAACATGGAGACCTATATCCACATGTACAATGCAGTTATGAGGTGGGCCAAGGCTTGGGAAGGTTCATAAACTATATAAAGGATATGAAGGCAACATAGAAGATATACTTTAGATTATTGATTTTGTGATCTGGTTAGATCTGGATTTGTCATTTGACATTCCATGCTTTCATTGGCTGTTTAGCTAATATTGTAAGTGTTGTTTAGCTCTGGGTGTTCGTGTTCGGGAATCCCACCTCTTTCATTGAGTAGCTCTTGAAAGATTATTTTCATTCATTCATCATCAGGCATTGGTGCCATATTTTTCCTACTTTCTGCAGAACATCTATATTCAGAAATTACACATTTCTGAAGATCAGTTTGAGAGGATGAGGTTGTCTTCAGTATCTCAGCTGTAGAACCAGTGTAGGACTCATTCTATCACTTTGAGCTTCAATATTAGCATTCTAGTGCTTCAGATCTATATCAGGCATCAGACCATCTATTATTCATCTCCTAGCAGTAGAACTTCCATCAAGAATTGTGCAGTCTAGTCTTGAAGATCAAAGGGAGAAGGGAAGTTGCTAGCATTTCCTCTAGTAATCCAGTGGAGGACCATTCCTTCACATTGAATGCATTATTTCCATTATCCTTGAGCTTAATAGCCATATTTTTCAGTAGGCTAGAGAGCCTCTATCCTTGACATCCCAGTTTATGCCAGCAGGGGTGTAGTGTGCAACACGAAAAAGGCCGAAAATCTAAAGTTAAAACCTGGCCAAACCATTTCTGGTTTTTTTAAGGGTTTTTGAGTAGAACCTATGGTTAAAAGCATAGATCATTCTGACCACTCTAACATTCTTCTGCACATGGTTCTTCTCCTCAGTAGTAGTAGTTTCCAACAGTAGCAACAACAGTATCAACACAGCATTTCCAGTGCTTGGTTTATTTAGTGTATTTCATCCATCTTGTGGCTTGAGTGCATTCCTTTTGGAGCACTGTGTAATTTAATTTGCTATTGAAATATAATGAAATGGATCATCTATTATATCTATATATGTGTTGATCATAATATTTATGTACATTTTCTGTGTTTCAAATATTATGTTTTTGTATCAATGCAATATTCCATTTTGGGGATATTACATTGGACAACACAAAAAAGATGATAAAGTGGACTCAGCCACTAAGAAAAGAGGTAAATCACACCAAAAAGGTAAACCTACACTTAAAATATAAGAATAGGACAATGAAGGACCAAGTCAAAGACCTTCAAGAACAACTGGACCTGATTCATGAAGAGCTGGAAAAGAAAATTTTGAAGATGACTATGGTTGAGGAGCACATTGCTCAACTGATCATAAATGAGGAGAAAACACCACAACAAGAATAAGTTGAGATTGAATATGTTTTAGAGGGTTCATTACATGTAGAAAATTAAGTTTTTGCAACTGGAGGTCACTTTTTGGAGACAGTTTTGAAATGGGAAATTTTTTCACTTTTACACAGTTTCGTAGCGTTTCCTAGGCTTAAAGCCAGGAAAATGCTATGGAAAAACCTATAGCAGCCTTTTTGCCTCTAAAGTCACTTTTTGCAGTTTTGAAGGAGGGATATTGATGGTGGTGATGTTTCATGACTTGATTGACACCATGGAACAACAAAGAGCATAATTTTTGGGTGTAGAAGCTACTTTTTCAACGCTACCAAAGCTCGCTACGAAACTGTCTTGTTTTTGTAAAGAGCTATTTTTGAAGGTTTTGGAGCATATTAATGGAGGTTTTGGATAGAAGGACTCATCCAACATGTCAAGGGAGCTTAACATCAAATATTTATGACTCGAAGGAAGTGTTGTGGAGATAATTCATCACCCAAAGCACTCTCTGAAGATAAGGGTTATGCAATCCTAAAAAATGGGGTTACGTTCCACATGTGTAGGAGAGTATTAAATATGTAAAGTGGTAATGAGCCTATAATGTATATTTCAAGCATGTGATGCTTATTTTTTAACTGAAATGTAATTTTTTCACAAGATAAGGTAGAGTTATGTAATAAATAGGAGTTATAGTCCTATTAAGAAATGATTTATTTAAGGTAAGTTGTCAGTTTTCTGTTTGGAGTTATGTCTGTCAGTTATGTGATGTGTCATAGGAGAATTTGATGGTTTTGACACTAGGTAGATCATCCTTGTTGTAAAGAAGGTCTATTTAAGGACAAAACATCGAAGTAGTGTAGGGTTGGAGATTTTTTGCAAAAAACTGATGCTTTTATGTATTTGACTTATATGAGTAATACATAGTGAATTTCTTCTTGACAGACTTGAGATTCTCATGAGGTTTTTAATGTTTTATTGATCTATATATTTATGTTTACCACTTTCATTATATTTCATCTCTATTACTCATAATTCATAATTTTATGCTCTGACTTCCTTTAGTGATGAAATGACTGTTTTTTCCTATGTTTTATGTGTGAGTTGCCTTTGTTAAAGACCTCTATCTCCCTCAAATTCCATGTCAATAAACCTTGCCATTGAAACTACTGATTGTTGACTCCATCAGCCCAATGGTAGCAAGTTTTCCTTATTTTCAACCTGCAAACATAAAAAACAAGTTACATTTCCCATAGAGTTATCCATCTAATACCATCATTATTCAATATCATAAAACCCCCTTGAGAGAGCCCTCTCAAAATGAACAGGCTAAGCTTCAGTCAAAAGGTGGTTTGAAATAGTTACATAGAGTTGTTTGATAAGAATCCAATCAAGTACAATTTTTTGATAACATAAGGTTTCATATCCTTTAGCAAATCTAAGATTTAATGTTTTCACTTTCTCAATTCCCTTTCTTAGACTTACTATTTCAATAACAACAATAAGGGATTATAATAGTTATATAGGGACCTAACATTCCCCTCTCCTTCAAAAAAGTGTTGTCCTCAATGCTTGAGTAGCTCTGGGTGCTTCTGTATAAAATTCTCATCCTCCCATGTAGAATCTTCAGTGGATAAGTTCTTCCACTTGATGAGATACTCTGAAATTGATCGATTCCGTAGCTGTCAAGTTCTTATTTCCGTGATGGCTTCAGGTTACAAAATTATTTTTCCTTCCTCATCAAGTTCTGGAAATATTGTTTGAACTGGAAGATTTTCACCTATAACCTTCTTTAAGCATGAAACATGGAAAATTGGATGCACTCGTGAAGAAGCAGGAAGCTCCAATTTGTATGCCATAGTACCAATATTTTGCAACACCTTGTAAGGACCATAGTACTTTGGTGATAATTTATTATCCTTCTTAGTTTGCTTGAGGGACATTTGTTTGTATGGTTGTAGCCGTAAAAATACCCAATCTCCTACATCAAAACTTCTCTCGCTGCGATGTTGATCTGCCTGTTGTTTCATTCGATTTTGTGCCAAATTCAGGTTATCCTTTAAGAGTTGAAGAACTTCTTGTTGATGCTCGATGTGATCTTCCACTGCTTGAACCTTCGAATTTTCTCTTAAAGATGATGTGATGGATGGTGGATGATATCCATAAAGTGCCATAAATGGGGTCATTTTTGCTGCAGTATGGAAGGAAGTGTTATACCTCCATTCAGCAAGAGGTAACCACTTGACCCATTGTGTTTGTTTATCAGATACAAAACAACGAAGATATCCTTCCAAACATTTATTTACTATCTCAGTTTGACCATCAGATTGAGGATGATAAGATGAGCTATGAGCTGACTGAGTACCCAAACAAGAAAATAACTCCGTCCAAAAATTTCCAGTAAAAATGGGATCTCTGTCGCTCACAATAACCCTTGGGCTTCCATGTAGCTTTTGAATTCTGTCCATAAATGTAGTAGTAACTGTACTTGCTTTAAATGGATGAGATAATGCACAAAAGTGTGCATACTTGGTAAGTCTATCAACTACCACCATGATGACACTCTTTCCTTCGGACTTAGGTAAACCTGTGATAAGATCCATTGAAATCTCCTCCCAACGTTGACTTGGAATGGATAAAGGTTGTAGAAGTCCCAGGGTCTTAATTGTCTCAACTTTATTCTGCTGGCAAACCAAACATTCCGCCACAAACTTTTGAATATCAGATTTAAGGCCATCCCAAAAAAATTCTTTCTTCACCCTCTGGTAAGTTTTTAAAAATCCTGAGTGTCCTCCTAAAGGAGAAGTGTGCAATTCCAGAAGAATCTTTTGTTTTAGTTGGGAATTTTTACAAAGATATAAGTGATCTTTGTACCATAAGGAATCATTTTTCCAACTAAATGTATCAGATGTACTAGGATCTTGCTGCAACTTTTGAATGAGTGTCCATACATCTTTGTCCTTCTTCCATTCATCTCTTGCTTCGGTTATCAAATCTAGTTGGATAATAGAAATGGCACAAAGCAATGCTTCCACCTCTTCATTCTTTCTTGAGAGTGCATCTGCAACAACATTTAGCTTCCCTTTTTTGTAGATTATTTCAAAGTCATAACCCAACATCTTTGTGACCCATTTTTGCTGCTCTTCTGAAGATAGTCTTTGTTCCAAAAGTGTTTAAGACTATCATGATCAGTTTTTACCTTGAAGTGTCTTCCCATTAGGTAAGTTCTCCATTTCTTTAGTGCATGCAGTATTGCTAACATTTCCTCCTCATAAATAGGTTTCTGTAAATACTTTCCTTTGATTGGACGACTTTCAAAAGCAATGGGTCTTCCTTCCTGCATTAAAACTGCACCAATTCCATTTCCTGAGGCATCACATTCCACAATAAAGGTTTTTGTGAAGTCTGGCGTAGCTAAGACTGGTGCTAGGCACATTGCCTCTTTAAGATGTTCAAAAGCCTTAGTTGCTTCAAGAGTCCATGAAAATGCATCTTTCTTCAATAATGTTGTTAGAGGTGCTGCTATTCTCCCATAATTCTTAACAAACTTGCGATAATACCCTGTTAACCCGAGAAATCCTCGCAACTTCTTTATGGTTGTGGGAACTTTCCATTCCTTAATGGCTTTAATTTTGTTAGGGTCCACTTTAACCCCCTCGTGAGATACAATATGACCCAGATATTCCACCTATTGTACTCCAAAGAAACATTTGGACTTTTTTGCATATAATTGTTTCTCCTGCAATAGTTTGAGCACCCTGTCAACATGTTCAACATGATCCTTCCAAGACCTGCTGTAGATTAGTATATCATCAAAAAATACTAGCACAAGTTTTCTAAGGAAGGGTTTGAAAATGGAATTCATCAACCCTTGAAATGTAGAAGGTGCATTGGTAAGGCCAAAAGGCATGACCAAAAATTCATAATGACCCTCATGAGTTCGAAATGTTGTTTTTGGAATATCTTCAGTCTTCATTCTAATTTGAAGATATCCTGAACGAAGATCCAACTTGGTAAAATAAATTGCTCCATGTAATTCATCCAATAATTCATCAATCACAGGAATGGGAAATTTGTCTTTAATGGTGAGCTTATTGAGCACCCTATAATCCGGACACATTCGCCATGATCCATCCTTCTTGTGTACCAATACTACAGGAGCAGAGAAAGAACTTTGACTAGGTTGAATTATACCCGCCTCTAACATTTCTGCAATCATACGTTCAATTTCGCTTTTTTGGAAGTAAGGATATCTATAAGGCCTGATGTTTGGAGGAACACTTCCTGGAATCAAATGAATAGCATGATCATGATCACGAATAGGTGGGAGTCCTTTGGGAGTTTTAAACACCTTGGAATGATTGTCCAAGACTTGTTGGAGATCTGCAGAAATAGATGATTTTGATGTCGGAACTTCTAGTGAGCATAATTGTGCAATTACGCCTTGTTGTTATTTCTTTAGAAGCTTTGTCATGACATTAGAGCTTATTATCCTTCCTGGCTTCCCTTCAATACCCCGTAATTCGACTTCCTTTCCTTCTGAAAAAAAATTCAAGAAAAGTTCTTGAAAATTAAAAGCTACCGTCCCCAAACATTGTAACCATTGTACTCCTAGTACAACATCAACACCTCCCATAGGAATGGAAAGCATTGGACTATTCAATACATATTCCCCCATGGTTAGCTTGATATTATGGCATTTTCCAGAGAAATTTATATTTCCTTCATTTGCAACCATCACTTGACATTCTGGTGCTGGGTATAGGAAACAATTCAATTCCTTGGCTACCTTACAATGAATAAAATTATGGGTACTACCTGAATCAATCAACACTATTACCTTTTTCTTCTTGATATGTCCTTCTATCTTGAGAGTTCGAGGAGTGGTAATTCCTGCCAATGCATTACACGATATGGTCGGACTCATTTCTTCCTCTTCTAGGGTTGGTTCCTGGTGTATATCCTCTTCTTGTTCATTTTCTTCTTCCTCTTCACAATCTATGTAAAATAATTTATTCTTAGCACACTTATGACCTTTAGTATATTTTATATCACAATTATAGCAAATCCCTTTTGCTATTTTTTCTTCCAATTGTTGTGGTGTCAACCTTGTAGGTTGAAATCTAGGAGTAGCAACACTTCCCTCTTTATAGAAGTGAGTGGTAGGCTTCCTTGTCGCCATAATTTTACATTCAATTTTTCTTGCCAACCTGAATGCCTTCTCCAATGAATCAGGTTCCAAAACACGAAATTCATGTTGGATGTTATCCTTTAAATTACCTATGAAGAGATCAATCCTGTGTTCCTCTGGAATATCAGTTACCCTTATATTCAATTTTTGGAAGTCCTCAATGTGCTCCCCCACTAAACCTTTTTGTTTGAGATTTATCAATTGGCTAAAGAAGGTGTTGCTCTTTGTATCCTCATAATGTGCTATCATTTCCTCCATAAAAATTGACCAAGTGACAATTTTTTTACGGGAGCAAAGCCATCGACACCATACAAATGTATTTTGTTCTAAATGTAAAGTTGCAATGCGTACCTTTTGTGTGTTTTGCACATTATGGAGATCAAAATATTGCTCCATCTGTAGTATCCATGTTACAGGATCCTTTCCATCAAACTTCCTCATATCCATATTTGGAATATGGTGGTTCTTTAATCCAACATTAGAGTTTATGAAATCACGATTAACATTTATTTTGTTCTCATCATGATTTTCATCTACTATCTTTTCGCCATTAGGAATCATTTCTTGTATCAAATTTGACAAACCTTCCTTCAAACCTTCCATTTTTTCTTCCATACCATCCATTTTATCTTCCATACCATTCTTCAAACCATCCATCGTAGCTTCCATGCCTTTCTTCAAACCATCCATCTTAGCTTCCATGCTTTTCTTCAAAACATCCATTTCATTTTTTGTTGCTCTTTGCGAGAGTGAATTTTGGTGCACTTTCTCTTGTAATTTTGATAGATCATGTTGCAATTATTCATCTTCACGAGTCATAGTAGAGTACTCTGAGGGCTTAATGGGTGTTGAATTCTTTTTAGGAGGCATTTTAGAACCCAATACTGATATCTATGCTCAATAGGCCTTTGTAATCACTTAAAATTGATTTTTCAAACAAGACTTGTGCAATTTGAAAAACAAATACACACCTTTATCTTGATTTTGAGGAGCTCGATATTGAAACTGAATTATCTCTGTGATTTTGGATCTTTAATATCTGAAATTTGGCCATGAAATAACCCCATAAATATTCTTTCAATTTCCATAGGTCTGACTTGATTTTAATTCTTCAAGGCAAAGTTATTTCCAATCTCCCACAATGACCTAATTATGGACTAGTTCAGTAGAGAGAACTTGTATGGCTTGACACATGTCACTGTTTGCTCCTTTGGATCTGAAATTTACAGAAAGGAAACTATATTCCATGTACTTCCAATCACTTTTTATAGAATTCCAATCCGATGCTCAGAGAGAGAGAGTTATGAATATTTTCCCACGATCACCTCTTTGAGATGAAATTCAGGAGCCTGAAAAAGACCTAACTTCCACATATAATATCTCCCAAAATATTGTGAACCAAGCTCTGAAATGTTGCGAAGATGTTCCTTAGGATTTCAGTTTCACGCTCTAAAAATTTCATCTTCTAAACCTTCGTGGAAAAAAAATTATAGTGAAAACTCCACGATGACCTGTTTAAGTGAAATTTAGGAGCCTGCAAAAAGACATAACTTCCACAGATGATATCTCCAAAAATGTTTCGAACCAAGCTCTAAACTTTTTCGACGTTGTTTCTCGGTAATTCAACCTCGCACTCTAAAAATATCATATTCTGAACCTTCATAGAAAAAATGTTATAGCTAAAATGCCACGATGATCTGTTTGGAGCAGCGAAACCCTTGAATCCAAAGCTTTGATACCAAATGTTGTGAAAACAGCTCCAAAAATAGAAGAAAAGAGATATAAATGCCTTGTAAATAATCCAATTCGACAGGGAAACCTCCAATACATTACATGAATGAAAAAATCTTCGATGATACAAATTACAAAACCTCCTTTCTATATATAGGAGTCCATGGGGCCACAATGTAATCATAGCCGACCTAACAATAATAATTTAAGGGCACAATAATAACAATATCGGGGTTACAGGGGTACAATAATAACAATAAGGGGGTTAAAATAACAAAAATAAGGGACTATAATAGTAATATAGGGACCTAACATAATTTAAGTGCTTTAAGCCATATAATAGGTAGATGGGAGGTGTTTGAAGAAAAATGGGGTTGTGAGCGGCCAACGCGGGATTTACCCATTGGGTCCATGCTTTCCTCCCTGAGCTCAAAAGGGGAAGCATGCTGGAAGCACATAAAAATTTAGAAGCAGTTGCGTTGGTGTTACTGAGCCAAGTTTTTCATCAAAACACACAAATTACTGGTTTTTTGCAAATTTTCCTTCATGAAATATAATTAAATCCTTGTTCAATGATGTTCTGTAGGTTAATTATTGGATAAAATGGATATTGAGTGGAAAGAAAGAATTCAAGAAGAATAATATCAAAGGGCATCACAAGACCCGAATTACATAAGGGCTCTCTACGAATGAAAATTTCTTTAGTTCTTTCGTACCCTTGGGATCATAGACCAGGTGGATTTGCTACAATATCTAGTGAGATGGTGTGATGTACACCGTCAGGTATTTGTGATAGGAGACCAATAACTAGATATAGATGTGGCAGACATATATTTCACCATTGGAATGTCCAAGAGAGACAATGAGTACAACTATAAGGTGCTCATCCAGGAGGGGAAAGTACTATTATGCTAGTTTCCAGGCATTGTTCCCGTGGTTCTCACAAAACAAAAGTGGGAAGATAGATATCAAATATTTTATAAATATTCTTTTAAGAACATTCCTCTACACTATAGCTCGAGTGGACAGGGTTCAAGCTATCCATGGGGTAAGCAAATCCCACTCTCAGTATGCAGTGGATTGCATCAATCCTACCATATTCAACAGGTACGAAGGACTACTAGTCAATCTCAAATGCCAACTCACCAAGTTCAAGACAAGTAAACTCAAACATTTCGTTTACTTGTAAATTTAAAGATTGGAATAACTCAAGTAAAGAATTTAAAGAATGGAATGACTCAGGTAAAGATTTTTTTTTGAATTTTTTTGAAGTCTTTTTAATGTTTTTTAATAATGTGAAATGAGATTAAAACTTATGATATTTTAAAGATGTGGGACCAGAGAGGCCTCAAAGGATTTCTCTGATAGTGTGGAGGGTGGCATGATGTAACATATTTGGTTTTGTTAAGGTAGATTTTTTTAGAAGAAAAACAAAAACACAAAATGTTAGATGAAAAATAAAAAAATAAAAATTGAAAAATGAAAATAAAAAATAAAAGGGGATAGAATAAAATGATAGATAATATATATATATATATATATATATATATATATGAAGAATAGAAAAAAATGTATTCCCCAAAGTATGGCGAGCAAATTTAAATGCCGCTCTGATTTTTAGTTTAATTGTATTTTGATTAATAATAAAATGTGATTGGTATGATAATTAAACAAGGTTAATGACAAACATCAAGAAAAGACCTTTCTCACTTATTGTTAAAATACCTCTATGTAAAAACATCATGATTCACACTCCAAAATCAATCGATGGTTCACATGCGTTTCACACCTGCCAAGCCCATCCAAATTTTAGTCAACGAGGGGGTGGTGAGGGGGGGGGGGTGGTGGGGGGTGCAAAAAGAGGATTCCATGAACACCATCCTCTTCCATGTGCCTTCCTTTCATCCATTTCGTACCCACTTACTCCAATACCACAAACCGTGTACCCCCCCCCCCGAAAACCACCTCCGCTCATTCAAAATGTTGTTGACTCTCCTCTCGCCAAAAATCACCACCACTTTTGTTCTGCCAAGTGTCATCCCTTTCCACCAATCACATCCCCACACTTGTAAATTATTCGTTAGTCATTAATTTTTTCACCTGCTCCTCCATAACGGATAAAATTACCAATAAAATGCATCATTCGTAAGTTTTAAAACTAATTTGTTTAAACAAAAGAGCCAATTGTTGACCTGTCTATCCATCCTGATACTACTATCACCATTGGAAGGATTGTACCATTGTACTAATCACATAACCGAAGCCAACTTCGTCAGCAGCAAGTCAATTGAAGGTCCTCACCAAAATTTGTATACAACAAATCAAATCAAACAATTTTCGGGTAATACAGTCTCTCTCTTTTCCTCTGCAACTATGTCTTCGAAAAAGAAATTAAAGAGAATTGATAACCCCATGCTTCCTCCACCTGTTGACTTATACCATGCACCTTTGGTAGACCAAAATTTTAAGGTTACAGAAACCCATTGTGAGCTCGATTTATTTGAACTTCACAATTGGTTAAAGAAAAAGTTATTAGACTCAATTGATGAATTAAACTTGTGGCATTCATCTCTTCCCCAATTTTCCATGCCACAAACCTTTTACTTCCTAGATTTCATTGTATGATGTCACACTAGGTATTTCCCAAGTCAGAGAGAAATAATTTTCCAAAACCAAAAGTCTTGTTCACTATCACTGCTGAGTCAATAAATAACATGTTGGAGGTCCAAAATCTTGAAGTCTTGGATTCATTTTCTCGAGGATCCCTCATGGATATATAAAAAAAAATAGATTTTCCTCAAAGAACCAAAATATTTGAAACATTATTACCAGAATATGCTCAAATGCCTAAAAAAAATACACCTATCAGTCATCTATGTTTCCAGAAATGACTAAGAATATCATATCCATTATTTCTTATATGTTAGGTTATAATTCTGATCAATGGGTCAATGAGGTCATAATTGGTTTCTTGTTAGTTTTCTCATCAAATGAAAAGTCTCTCTTTTTTAATTATAATCAATAATTAGTAGATTATATCCATGATAAATTCATAAGATTTACCACAAAATGAGTGTTCAAATATACATTGGTTTTAAAGTATTTGTTCCTATTTTATCAATCAGATAAATAATATTTTCCCTTGCAAAATATGGACTGACAAGGAAATCCACAATATGTAATTCAATGGACATCATTAGTAAGAAACAATATCACTGAATATACATTCAATGACTTTGTGGATCAGTTTTTACATGTGGTCATAAGTCTATTAAACAATGATACAAAACCAAGGATTGGGACAAAAATTAAAATAACTGTGCACTTGAGTGAACAAACTAAAACAGGATATTTGTACTTGTACCAATTATACATAAATCAGAGTATATGGTTGTGAGTTACCACCATATAGATTCCATAAATATGTCCCTCTTCGAATATTTTCTCTAGAGTACATTAGGAAAATGATTAACATGGATCAACTTCATTTTGCATTAGTAAGGAAGCATTAGAGAACTTTTGAGGTCTAAAATGGGCCTCCTAAGAAAAATGTACAACCAAAATAAAATTTATAATAACCAATAGGATTCAAGATGATGATGTAAACCATGTAGGATGATTCATCATTTTTGGGGTAAAAAAATAAAAATATTAAAAAACAATAAAATAATAAAACTACTTTTTCAACTTATCTCCCTAAGGATTTACTCAAATTTAAAATTTAAGTACTCGTTGGATGAAAAATTTAATTCCTCATCCAATGAATACCCATGTTGCATACTTTCAATGTACCCTGCTACACGAAAAATGAGAAATACATGAAAAAACATTATTTCTATCATGTGTTTTCATGTATTTATCATTTTTCGTGTAGCAGGGTCCATAAAAAGTATGCAACATGGGTAATCCTTCGATGAAGAATCAAATTCTTAATCCAACGAGTGTTCCTGCTTGAAATGTGAGCAAACCCATAGGGAGATAAGTTGAAAATATGAGTTTAAAAAATAGTTTTTTTTTCCCTCCAAAATTTGATGGTGTAATCTAATATTATTTTATTATTTCTATTATTATTTTATAATTTCATTGGGAGGCCCATTTTAGCCCTCAAAATTCCCCTAATTAAGGCCCAATTTAATATCAAGACTCAAATAAGTCGTTTTATTTGTAATATCAAAGCAACGGGGAACGAAGATGTACTATTGAAACTGATGGATTTCAAGCTAAGTTTCACTTGGTATTATGACCCTCTAGGTGTAGTTTCTAGGTAAAGGGTAGAGAAAAAAACTATCCCATATTCACACACTCCTAGACCTAAAATAGAATAGTACATGAACGAAGATAAATGGCTGGAAGAAACCTTGCAGGAGGCACAAGAACATAACATATCAACAATAATATCTCAGACTCCAGTATCTACAAAAAAGTAGGAAAAAAATAAAATAGAAAGTGGTTTTCCTACTATCTCATAGATCTAACGGAAATAATTCAAGATGTATAATAAGAGGCAAAGGAAAAATAATATAGATGAATCAATGCAAGAAGATAGTACACAACAACATCCAATTGTTATGACAAGACCTTTTGTACCTTCATCTTATACAAAGGAAGGAATAATTTTTGGATTTCCTTCAGCCTGTCACGATGCATCATCATCATAGATAGGGGAAATTCCAGAAATTCAAAAGGAACTGAATATATTTGTAGCCTAGAAAGAAATAAAAAAGAATAATGAAGCTTTGAAAGTGTCCACTTATACTCAATTTTGGAAGCAGACAACTACTTCACAGCATAGGCTACTTTCAGCCTTTGATACAGAAAAGGGAAAAATACAAATTTCTTTCCTAGAGCCAAATCTTAATCATCCCATAACTACAAATGATTACGCCAAATCAATTTTCTCTTTTGATGCAGATTTGATTCATCTTATTGACCAGATAAATCTGCACAAACAGTCTAGTCAAATGATATTTTATTCTCTCACAAACTCAGCTATAATAGCACCTAAACTTCAAGCTTCAAAAAACAATGTCCAATCTCAGCTGAAAATAGAGAAAATATCTTATCTATCCAAGGATACAAGGATAAAATCATTAAAATATTTAGTGATAAAATTGGGATATGATCCCATTGATGTGAAAGTAGCAGAGGATATTATCAAAAGAAAAAATGCAAACATAGTTGCTTTGAGAAAACAACTCCAACTACCAACAACAAAAGATCCACAAACTAAAGAAGTAGGAGAGATGGAAAAGGAAAAGGAAGATATGTTTAAAATCATAATTGAGAAGAATATACAGATAGGAAGAACAAAGAAATAACTTGAAATATTTCGGAAATAAAAAGAGCAAGCAGGCCCTAAACAAAATAGTGCCATAGTAGAAGTTCTAGTTACAATAATTTCACGGGAAACAACTCTACCTACAACCACTTCAACATGTCCATCTACATCGACAAGCACAAATCTAGAAACAAAATTGATAAAGGAAATTGAAGATTTTTCCATTAAAGGAAAAGAAATTAAAAAAATGAAGGATCAAATTGCTAAAATCCAAGTGTAGAAATTGAAAATAGATAGTGCCTATCTGGGAGAATTACAGAAAGCACACAAAATGACTCAAATAATTGATGACTTAGAAAATCAGTCCCTTTTTTCTGATACCATATCACAAGACAAATAAAACATCTGGGTAGAAATGAATGAGGCCATCACTGAAATATGGTCTTCAATCCAAATCATCTTTGAACAAGATGAACTGGTTAAAAAATCCAAAGGAGTAATTGTAGATGTAAAGGAAGAATTGGGTATGAAACTAGGTAGAAACACAACTCTTATTAGGATTCTAAATTCTAAAAATATATAATAATTAGAAGACAAGACAGGAGCCATTCTAGAGGTAATAAGGATTCTTACTAAGAGAACTCTGATGTTGCATTTTGAAAAAAAAATTGACAATTTAGAATCAGGAATCCAAAAATTTCATAGAAAGTTCTCCTTTTTACTTCAAAAAGGGTTGTCTGGGTTAATAGTGCCAAAATTTTTAGTAGTTTTGTTTTAACATTATTTTTCTTTATTTTTGTAAAACAGTTGTAGATATTTTCCAAAATAGATCGGGATATTTGAATCTATATTTTTGTAAAGAAGTTGTATAAATGCTTCCAAAGTCGAATTACAAAGGGTTGAACCTTTGGGATGAGCTTCTAAAAAATAATTGTAACTAAAAGAAGTTTCTTCTTATTAATGAAAGGATTCTGGATTTTAGTCAAAAAAACTTGTCATCTTGTGAGTTCTTCTTAATTATTCATTTCATTTTGTTGTTTCTACATGTATTTAATCTTTATGAAGAAATTTGGGTAAGATATAGTTGAATATCAACTTATCTTAAATCTCCTCTAAAGTCCTAAATTATTACAGAGATTAGTTTAGTGGACTATTTGTCCCAATAAATCTTGTACATTAATAAATTTCCACTTCATGTGAACATAGTTTGCTTCCATCTTTCCTTATGATTAAAAAATTATTCCATTTGAATATTTACAAAATCATAGCCTCTTACTTTTCTACCTTGCAGCCTTTTTAAAAATCCAAATTACTGTCAAGAGGTAAATAATTAGCCATTTCTTAATATAAAGATAAATTAAGGTATAAAACATGCTCAAATAAGCTTAAAACATTGGTCATCCAAAAATTTAAAACAAAAAAAACATTTTAGATGCTTTGGATTAATTACCTCACCTAGAATTATCTCTGAGATACAACATCAGATTGACATCGTTGTTAGGGAATGAGAATTGAATCATTTTACCTGGGACAATGATTAAGATCTCCCTTTAAGATGAATAAAGGGTTAGTTGGTTAAAATTATTCACCTGGAGATATCACATAATAAATATGGCTTCATCGAGGCATACCATATCTCACTCAAATCCTCATCTTCATTCTCCATTATCAGATCCAGAGAGGCTAGTGATAATTGCCTCTTTGAGGAGAAGATTAGAAGCCTCAACTTCAACTTTTGCTTCATTTCAACCAGAAATAGTTTCAAAGGCTAATCATTTTAGCCCTGTATAAATTACTCCCGATCTATTATATTTACCACCTAAAGTGCTATATCTATTATCTAAAGGTGTTGATTTGCAACCTTATCTTCCTTTTTTATCAATTAGAGTCATATCATATCCCTGAAATTGTTTCATAATATCCAAAATCTGAAGTAGATTTATAATTTTAATTACCTGAATTAAAACCCATTGATGTTATCTCCTTTTTTATTCACACTTTTCCATCAACTTATGAGAAACCCAAGGAATATATATATATATATATATATATATATATATATATATATATATATATATATATATATATATATATATATATACCAATCCAAAAATTCATAAGTTGGTTATTCAATCACCTTTCCCTAAATATCTAGTGGTTCGACTCACTACCTTAAAATAAGAAAACCTAAAACTCGAACTGCATCATCATCAACTTCAATATCCATATCTTCACCATCTCCTCCACCCAACAGAATGACTGGTATTCAACCAGTCATTTAGCCTTGTTATGCAACATTGGTCCTTCCTAATCAGTTAAATGATTTTCCAGATGGATATTTAAAATATTTTCCTAGATTTAATGAAGAAACAAGGATTTCTGCAGAAGATCATGTAGCTTCTTTCTTAGATTTTGTTGATATTAACATGAAGATGTCTATACAAGATTGTTTTTACAATCTCTTGAAGGAAATTTCAGGCTCTGGTTTAGATAGTTAAGAGCGAACTCCATTCACAATTGGAATTAATTAATTACTATTTTTAACAATCAATGGTGAGTTAAGAGAGATATTTTCTATTTCCTAACACAATTTTATGAAATAATGAAGAATCCTAAAGAGCTTGTATCAGATTTCATTAAGAGGTTTAATAAATTTATAATAAAATACCTCCTGATTGTAAACACCCAGTAGTGACAGAAAAAATTAGATTTTCAAAATATTTTGATTATGACTTTGTTGTTATGCAGAGATAAAGGTCTCTTACCCTAGCAGGCATTTAAATTTTTTTATTGAAATAGAGAAAAATATTTCTGCATCTAATAAAATGAAATCAAAGGCTGAAAATAAAGTTAAAATTAAAGAAGAAAACACTTCTTCTCAAAGAAGTAAGGATGAAGATCACAAGATTGATGAAACAAATTCTTTATTAAGAAATATTTCGAACATGATCTCTAAAATTTAAGCCCAGCCTAGAGTACATTAACCAACTGCTAATAGAACTCAAAATCAGTACAAACTTAATTTTTAGAGAGGCCTAATACTAATGAAAAAATTCAACCCCCATTAATTATTGATGATCAAGAACCTGAGGATATTGGCCCCATAATTATAGATGATAGCAATAATTTTGATCAATCATCAAATCAGAATTCCATTGTTCCTCTTCCTCAAAATCAATTCTCTCAACAATAGCAAGATAATTCACGAGTATGAAAATATAAGGCCTTGTATGAATTATTAATTGCAGAATTAAATAGAAGATATGATTTAAGACCCAGACCAAGACCTGGTAGACCATATAAAAACATCATTTTTAGGGAACCATCAATTAAAAAAACTGAAACTCAAACAATGATCATTCAACCATTGAATCAATCAAATGATCAAGCTACTATGGAAAAAACAATTTTGACAACTTTCAATGTTGAAAAAGAATTAGAAGAGTCAAAATACTTATTCCTTTATCTCAACTTTCAAATAATCCACGCTATAAAAATCAAGTTTCTAAATGGATCCAATATTCAAGTGTTGATGATGAGGGATATGTGATAAGTCTACAAGATGAAAAACCTTCAGTAATGTTTGGTCCTAGTTTTGATATGATTGTTGGAAATGTTCTTTTCTTTTATGCCACTTTGAAAGTTCACAATTTTCTATCATACAATTGTATGCTAGATTCATGATATTCCTATAATCTAATGCCCAAATCGATCATGGATCAGCTTCAACTGTAGATTACTAGACCTTATCATGATTTATATGCTTTTGTTCCAAAGAAAGTACCTTGCCTTGGTCTAATAAAAGATCTAGTTGTCACCTTAGAACAAATTATAGTTAATAGTGTAGTCTTAGACATTGTAGTCACATAAATACCTCCTAAATTGGAATGCTATTATCAAGACCATGTTGTGCCAAATTAGGAGGAATTTTTCAGATGGATATGTCTTATGAAACTATTCCTGGGTATGGAGGTGAACATATTACATTATACAAAGAGGTAAGACTCATAAATACTATTTGTAGGGCTGATCATGTTAGAAATCATCCTATATATGTTTTTGATCAATATTTTGGATGTTTTACAATATCATGTAATGATTTTCAAAATCCTTAGCTTCGAATAGAATAGATTGTGGATAAACCAAAAACTCAAAAATCTGATATTTGCAAATTGTATTTGATGGAGGTTTCTCAAAGGATGGAGCAGGAGCTAGTATTGTTCATATTTCTATAGAGAAAGAAAGCATTACTCAATATTATAAGTTACAGTTTAATGTTACAAAAAATGTAGTTGAATATGAAGCTTTCCTTTTAGGATTGAAATTAGCTATAAGTCTAAAGGTTAAGAAGCTAGCTATCTTCAATGATTCAGAACTCATTTTTAAAGAAGTAAAAAATATATGTCAAACAAAACATCCTAGACTTAGATCTTATAGAAATGAGGTATGGGATACAATGTATAATTTATTTTGAGCCTTTAACATTAAAAATATTCCAAGAAATGAAAAAATTCATGCAGACTCTTTTCTTGTTTCAACTAGATCTTTTAATCTTCCCAATAAAATGCAGACACAATATCAAATTCAGGTGAAATTCAGACCTTGAATTTATGATAATCTTAAATATTGGCAAGTCTTTGAGGATGATGAACAACTGAAAATATTCTTACAAGTAATTGATGAATTTTCATCTTTACAAATTGATGATGAAACTCATAATTATCAAAATATGGATAATGAAAATGAAATTTCATCATTAAAACTAAAAATAGCTGATCATAATGTCATTCAGTTATCCAACAATTTAATTCCAAAAGGCCTAGTTCCTTTTGAATTTTTTTTTGATCATATTGAAGTTCATAAAAAATCATTAGAAAATTCACGTGAATAAGATATTGAACAGTGTAATATTGGTGCTCATAATGAGACCATAAACATTAAAATTTCTGCATCATTACCAAAGGAAACAAAAGATAAATATCTAAGTCTCCTTAGAAATTATATAAATATTTTTTCTTGGTCCTATGGTGAGCTTAAAACTTATGATACCACTCTCATTGAGCATAACATTCCTTTTAAACCAAAAACCAAACCTTTTAAACAAAAACTAAAAAGGATAAATCCAATTTTACTTCCAACAATTGAAAAAGAACTTAAAAAATTATTGGATGCCAAAATCATAGTTCCCTTAAGATATTCTGATTGGATTACCAATTTAATCCCAGTTGAAATAAAAATGGTGAGATCAGGTTGTGTGTAGACTTTAGACATTTAAATAAATCATCTTTGAAGGATAATTATCCATTACCCAAAATGGATTCATTGCTTCAACAAGTTACAGGTTCTAACATAATTTCTATGTTAGATGGTTTTTTCTGGATACAATAATATTATAGTAAGTACAAAAGATAGAGAAAAGACAACATTCACAACTCCTTGGGTCAGATTCATGTATGCAAGGATTCCTTTTGGTATAACCAATTCTAGAGCTACATTTAAGAGAGCCATGGAGTAGCATTTGTGGGTAAGATGAATAAATTTTTTCTCATTTATCTAGATGATTTACTGTATTTTCTAATTCTGATCAAGAACATTTAAAGCACTTAAGAAAATTTTTTGATAGGTGTAGGAAATTTGGAATCTCACTTAATCCAAAGAAGCTCCTCTTTTTCATCAAAGAAGGGAAGAAACTTGGCCACATTATTTCCCATAAAGGAGTTGTTATTGATACAAAGAGAGTGTCAACCATTCAAGAAATCACTCTACCAAGGAATAAAAAGGAAATTCAAGCCTTCCTCGGGGAAATAAATTTTTTAAGAAGATTTATACCCAACTATGTTGAAATAGTTAAAGACATTACCGATATGTTAAGGAAAAACCACAAAGTTAAACAAATAGTTCAATAAAAATTATCTTTTTCCCAAATTAAGCAATTTATTTATAAAGCCCTAATACTGGCCAGTTCAGACTATTCAAAACCTCTCAGAATTTTCTATTTTGTCTATCAAACCACTTTAGTTGTTGTCCTTTTGCAGAAAATTGAAAATGGAGATGACCGACCTATTTCGTTCTTTATTAAATTCATGAGAGATGATGAGCTGAGATATCACATTATAGAAAAACAAGCGTATGCCCTTGTCTAAGTATTGAAATCCTTTAGATTTTATGTCCTCCATTCATCCATTATTGCCTATGTTGCAAACAATGTTGTTAAAAATTTTCTATCACAGCCTGATACAAGTGGAAGAAGGGGAAGATGGATCATTAAGAGATTAGAATTTGATATTAATATCAAATCTGAAAAACAGATAAAGGGCCAAGGTTTATCCAAACTTCTAGATTAATCCAATTGCAAAATCCTAGGGATAAATTCTCTAATGAAAATTTCAGTAGAGAAGAATCCACAAGAACCTTCTCAAAATTCAGTAGATGAGAATCCATAAGCACCTTCATTTGAAAATGAATCAACTCCTCTTCCACTTCATATTGATGAGAAATTTTGGTTATTTTAATGGTACACTGATATTGTAAAATTTGTTTGTAATCATGAATTTCCATCAGATTTTACAAAGAATCATGTAAAATACTCAAGTTAAAAGCTGTGAAATATTTCATCATCAATAAAAATATGTATTTGAAGGATCCATTAAATATCATATTGTTATGTTTAACTGAAACAGAGATAGAAGGAGTTACAGATCAATTTCATGCAGGTATCTATGGAGGTCATTAGTCTTGGAGAGAAACAACATACAATATTCTTAGAGCAGGGTTCTATTGGCCCAATTTTTTTTCACAAGTAGGAGAAAAGTTCAAAATTTGTATACCTTAGATTTTTTCTGGAAAAAAGAGATTGGCCTCACTCCATCTTGTTTCAGTTCTAGTAGATGTTGTTTGGGGCCTTAAAATGACCCTAGAAGTTCAAGACCCAAAGAAATGCTAAACATAGTAAATAAGAAAATTGATGAAAGTGACTAGGAGGAATAGCTAGGTGACCACCAAAATCCACCTAGATCATTCCTCCCCCCTTAGGAATAAATGGTCCCCATTGCATTGAGTGCCTCCATGAGATGGGGGAATTTCTGCTGAACTTGGCCCTTGGTGAGCCACTTTCCTTGGTGTAGGAGTTGGCCAACTTTAATAACCCGATACAATTGGATCTTTTGTTGGCAAGTGATTTTAAGTTGTGTGTCCATGATCCGATCAGTTTTAGTCTATTCCATATAGTCTAGATTTAACTCTGTCAGGGTGATTTGTTCTACAATGTCGGATGTGTCCAGTATTGGTAGAAATTATGACCGAATGTGATCCGCATTGAACACTGGGTGCATTCCAAGGAATGGGGGAATGCTAAGCTCAAAATAATTATCTCTCATGACCTTGGTGATGGTGTATGGACCATATCAGAGTGGGTGTATCTTTAGATGGGGTCCAAAGAGGTTTTCCTTCTGCAAATTTAATAAAAATTTGTTTCCCACCTGGAACTTGTGTGGCACCCGATGTTGATCATGTTGATGCTTGTGCTTTGCATTGTATTTATCCAATATTTCGTGGACCTACTGGTGGTCATGTTAGATGCATTCAATAAATCTGGTTGTTTTATCAGCCTTAGAAAGTAGATGTGTGGATTTTGTCTATGTGGTTACATGAGGTATGGAAACATCATGAAGTGGCATGCTAGGGGTCATATCAATGGCGTGCTTCACTTGACAATGTAGAGGAACTTCTTTGGGTGAGGAGAAAATGTCCTTGTATTCCTACACGTCTTTGTACATATGATTTTACTGTATATGGGAGCCCTGTTTGAAGGTTGCAGCCACAATATTCTTCTTCCCCTATGGGCGAATCATAATGAAAACAAATTTCCTAGTTTGGGAAATAATCTTACTTCATTGCTTCGCAATACTCAAAGAGATGGTGGAAGGCGATACTACCTCCAGTATCCTATACAAATTATTTCCCAAAGTAATAATAATAGAAAAAGGCCTAGAATCATACACTGCATGTCACTTCCACAAGTATGGTTGGCCTAATAATACATCAGACACATCAAAAGGAGCAACATCACATATTACCTCATCCGTGAAGGGCTTGATGTTGTACGGAAGGCGGAATTACTGGCAGACATGAAGATATCTTCCTTGTTGAAACCACCCAATGGTATATGGTTGCAGGTGTGTTGTGGTTGGTAGGTTGAGCTGCTTCATGACCTCTTCTTAAATGAGGTTCTTTTGGATTCTGCTATCGATAAGGAATTACAGTGGAGAACCCTTCACCCACATTTGGGAATGGAAGAGGTGCTCCCCCTCCTTTGTATAATCGGGTTCCTCCTTCTGGATCTTAGTGGTGGAAATGGTGGCAGTGGGTTCTTCATCAATGATTTTATTCCCTTTTTCATTCCCCATTTCCGTTTATGACTCAGAATCAGAACATGCATCTGATTCAGATGCCTTCAGTTAGGCCACCAGTGACTGTTTGGTTCGACACTTGATTGTGTTGTGAGTGGGGATATTATGAAATTCACACCACTTCCCCATGTCCTTCTTTGGATTTGTGGTGTTTTTCTGAGTCATCTCGCTTTGGATTTTCCCCTTTTTCTACAGTTTTGAGACACCTTTCCTTAGCTTCAGATTTAAGGATTCAAATTCTCACATCTTTTGCTTAAATTTTTTCTCGACCTTGGCAACATATCTATATGCCGTACCAAGAGAGGTAATGTCAAGGAACTCCATTTCCTCTTGAATGTATATGTGAAAATATTTGTGGTACTTGAGCACAAAATTTTTCTCTGAATATTTAATACCCAAATTTGTGCGTAGGGTATGAAACAAATTCATTAGCTCGTGCACATCTTGATCCCTTTGTTGTTGTAATGTGGTCCATTGGATCTACTTGTCCTCATAGCTCCCCACAAGGTAATATTTTTCTTGATACCATCTCAAAACGAATTCTAAGTGGGTGCAAAGGAGAACGTAGAGGGTTCCCTCTTGTCCTTTTGTTCACAGTAGGTTTCCCACCAGTTTTTGACATGGTGTGCAGCTTTGAGGAGTGAAAAAGTAATCTTTTCTCGGTCAAAGAAATCATGGACAGAGAAATAACCTTCTAGAAAATTCAACCATATATTTACGGTGTCTACATCTATCTAGCCTTCAAATATAGGAATGTCAAAGTTGACTTGTACCTTGAAAGGAGCAGCGTCTCTAAAGTGGAAGCTGGATGTAAATGTGTTGTCGGTGGGCAACCGTTAAAGGATCTGGGAAAAGTTGTCCATCATCGCGTTATTTTGTTTCTCGAGGGCCTCCTAAAGAAATATTTGGATAGGATCTCCTACTCACTCATATTTATTTTCTTTTTCCATGGAAGGCCATCAGGGTTTGCGTGACTGATCTTACAAAGGTTCAACCAGTTCAAGACCTAACTCCTTATACCCTAACCGCATTAGGGACATCCAAAGAAACATTGAGAAAGATAAGACCACTCTGATACCACTGATCCAAATTTATGAAGGAATGTAATAAAATATAGAAATAAGCATAAACACATAGATGCAGGAGGAATAACACTTCATTCCATTAATATCCACTACTAAAAAATGCTTATAGATGGAATAGTAAATAAACTAGCTCGGGCGATGGTAGCTTATCTTTGAGAAGTGATGTGATGGCGACATACCTCTAAAATATGTTACAATGAGGATCAAGGGCCTTTTTATTATTTAAAAATAAGAAAAAAAAACTAAAAAACCAAAATCCTAACCCGAGGAGATGTAACACCAAGAGCTTAAGGGCCCCGTTGTGGTTAGTTGGGTAGCCAACTTCCCGGAGTCGTAACTTGGTGATATTATCTTTGTTTGGCATTTATGATATATCATTTGAAATATATCTATGAGGAATAAAATTGTTGAAATTATTTATATGAAACATCCAAAGTAATAATGCTAATAAAATGTCATTTGGAGCCTCAAAACAACTCTGAAAGTTTAGGGCCTGAAAAACTACTAAAAATAGTAAATAAGAAAATTGTTGAAATTGACTAGGAGGAATAGGCAGGTGGCCACCAATATCCACCTGAATAAATTTATTACTAAATTGGGATACTAGAAGAGAGGATAAAGGGAAACATGGGAAATTTGATAATCTTTGGTTAGGGCCTTTCAACATTGCAAAAGTTAAATGAAACAATACCTTTGTCTTATAGAATTTGGAGGGCCAATATTATTCATTGCTAGTCAATGGAAAATATTTGAAACATTATATTCAGTTCTAAAAATGCTTCAATCATTCATCACTGTACATTACTAGTTTGTTTCATTTTTCAGAAAAGTATGATTGTTTTCAACAAAGACTCCATTAGCCCAAGGATAAGGCACTTGGATCTATATTTTCTCTTCATCTTATAGGAGGAAGCAGTTCCTAGTTGGAGCCGATGTTGTAACATATTTGGTTTTTATAAGTTATATAATTTTAGAAGAAAACAAAAATGTTAGAGAAAAAATAAAAAATAGAAAAATAAACAAAAGAAAGAATGAAAAATAAAAATAAAAAATAAAAGGGGATAAATTCTCTCTCTCTCTCTCTCTCTCTCTCTATATATATATATATATATATATATATATATATGAAAAATAGAAAAAATTGTATTCCCCAATGTATGGTGAGAAGATTTAAATGTTGCTCAGATTTTTAGTTTAATAGTATTTTGATTAATAATAAAATGTGATTGGTATGATAATAAAACAGAGTTATTGACAAAAATCATGACAAGAAATTTGTCATTTATTGTTAAAATACCACTATTTTAAAACATTGTGATTCACACTCCAAAAGCGATTGGCAGTTCACATGAGTTTTGCACCCCCCAAGCCCATCCGACATTTAGTCAATCGAGGGGGGTGCAAAAACTGGATTCCCCGAAGACCATCCTCTATTGTGCTCCCTCCCTTCATCCATTTCGCACCCCCTCTCTCCAATACCAAAAATTGTGTACCCCCCCAGAAATAACCTCCACTCATTCAAAAGATCGTTGACTCTCCTATTGCCAAAACTCACCACCACTTCCATTTTTCCAAGTGTCAACCCTTTCCACCAATCATGTCTCCCCACTTGTAAATTATCTATTAGTCATTAATTCCCCCCCCGCTCCTACATAACAGATAAACTTGCCAATAAAAGACATCATTTGAAGGTTTTAAAACTCATTTGTTTAATCAAAAGAGCCAACTCTTGACCTATCTATCCATACCGCTACTACTATCACCATTGGAAGGACTATACCAATGTACCAATCATAGACCCGAATACAACTTCGTCAAGAACAAGTCAATTGAAGGTCTTCACCAATATTTGTATTAAAAAAATAAAATCAACACATTTCCAAGTAATACAGTCCCTCTCTTTTCCTATGCAACTATGTATTCAAAAAAAATCACAGAGCATTGATAACCCCATGCTTCCTCCACTTGTTCACTTAGACCATGCACCTTTGGTAGACAAAAATTATAAGGTATAAGAAACCAATTGGGAGTTTGATTTATTCAAACTGAAAAATTCGTTAAATCATAATTTTTAGACTCAACTAATGAATTAAACTTATGGCATTCATCTCTTCCCAAATTTTCCATTCCACAAACCTTTTACTTCCCAGATTTAGTTGCATGGTGTTAGTCTAGGTATTTCCCGAGTGAGAGAGCAATAATTTCCCAAAACCAAGAGGTATTGTTCACTATCACTGCTGAGTCAATAAATAAGATGCTTCATGTCCAAAACCCTGAAGCCTTGCATTCATTTTCTCTTGAATCACTCATGTATATCGATAAAAAATTGGATGCTCCTGAAAGAACCAAAACCTTTGAAACATTCTTTCCAGAATATGCTAAAATTCCTAAAAACAATACACCGTATTAGTCATATATGTTTCCATAAATGACCAAGCAAATCATATCCAATGTTGCTTGTTTGTTAGGTTATCATTCCGATCAATGGGTCAATGAGGTCATAATTAGTTTCTTATCAGTTTTCTCATCAAATGAAAATCTTATGATTTTAAATTATATTAAATACCTAGTAGATTATATCCATGATAAATTCATAAGGTTTACCACAAAAGGAGTGTTTAAATATACCTCTGTTTTAGTGTATTTTTTCCTATTTTATCTATCAGATAGATTCTCTTTTTCCTTGCAAAAGATGGACAGTCAGGGAAATCCACAATCAATAATTCAATGGACATCATTAGTAAGAAAAAATACCACTGAATATACATTCAATGACTTTGTAGATCATTTTTTACATGTGGTCATATGTCTATTAAACAATGATGTAGAACCAAATATTGGGACAAAAATTAAAAGAATCCCACACTTGAGTGAAAAAAATAAAATAGGTTATTGGTACTTGTACCAGAATTATACAAAAATAAGAGCATATGGTTGTGAGTTACCACCATATATATTTCATAAATATGTCCCTCTTTGAATATTTTCTCTAGAGTACATTAGGAAAATTATTAACATTGATCAGCTTCATTTTTTATCAACAAGGAAGAAGGCCCAATTCCAAATCAAGACTCAAATAGGGACTTTTATTTCTAATACTATAACAACATGGAAGGAAGAAGTTGTACTATTTAAACTAATGAATTTAAAGCTAAGTTTCACCTAGTGTTATGACCCTCTAGGAGTAATTTTTAGGTTAAGGGTAGAGAAAAAAATTACCCAATATGCACACACTCCTATACCTGAAATAGAATAGTACATGAACTAGGATGAATGGCATGAAGACACCTTGCAAGAGGAAAAATAATAAAACATCTAAGCAAAATTATCTCAGAATCCACTATCTACAAAAAAGCATGAGAAAATACAAAGGGAAAGTGATTCCCATATTATCCCAAAGATCTCAGCAAAAGAATTCAATATGTATACTAAAAGGCAAAGGAAAAATAATATAGATGAATCAAAACAAGAAGATACTACACAACAACATCTAAATGTTATGATAGGGCCATTTTTACCTTCATATTCTACGAAGGAAGGAACAATTGTTGGATCTCCTTCAACCTCTCAGAATGCATCATCATCACAGAGAGGGAAAATGATAGAAATTCAAAAGGAACGAAATATATTTGCAGTCTATAAAGCAATAAAAAACAATAAAGAAGCTTAGAAAGTTTCCACTTATACTCAGTTTTGGAAGACAACTACTTCACAACATAGGCTACTTTCATCCTTTGATACAGAAAATGGAAAAATGAAATTTTCTTTCCTAGAGCCAAAGGTTACTCATCCAAGAACTGCAAATGATTACACCAAATCAATTTTCTCTTTTGATGCCTATTTGATTCATCCTATTGAACAGATAGATCTGCACAAATAGTTTGGTGAAATGATATTTTATTCCCTCACAAAATCAATTATGGAAGCATCTAAGTGACAAGATTTAGTGAAAAATGTCCAATCTCATCTGAAAATAGAGAAAATATCTTCTCTAGCCAAGGATACAAAGATAAAATCATTATAATATTTAGTGATAAAATTGGGATATGATCCAACTGATGTGAAAGCAGCAGAAGAGATTATAAAAAGAAAAAATGTAGACATAGCTACTTTGAGAAAACAACTCAAACTACCAACAACATAAGATCCACAGACTAAAGAAATAGGATATATGGAAAAGGAAAAACGAAGATATGTTTAAAATCACAAATGAGTAGAATGTACATATAGCTAAAATGAAGAAATAACTTGAAAGATTTGTTAAGGTCATATAATAAGAGGATTCATAATTTTTGAATTAAATTTGATTAGTCTTGTAATATGGACATACTTTTATTTTTGCAAATTGTTTTCCCATATTAGAAAAATAAACTAAAAAATGTAAAGAGGGTAAAAAGTCCTAAAATAAAAATCAAAGGAATTAAGATAAAAAATATCAAAAGAATAGAAAATGGACCCCAAACAAAAAAAGAGATAAAAATAAAACATAAAAGTGATGCAAATCCAAATTCCACTACTATTTATTTTTTCTGCAAAATAAAGATTATGTGCAGCTTGATACAATGCCACAATCCATGAAGGTTAAACAACTTAATCTTAACCTCTCTTGTTTTAAATTTCATGCTATTAGATAGAGAATAAAGATCTATCCAAATAGTTTAAACTTGGCAGATCAGTAGTTAGGTAGAGATTATAAGGAGCTCAATAGCTTAATCTAACCCCTTGGAAGAAATAAGGATAGAATTAGTTAGTTTGTTGTTTTAAAAGAAAAATAAACAAGGGTTTTCAAGCTCAAATGCACCCAAATAAATGAAGAAAATATTTTAGGGTAGCATATGGGTAGGTAGAAGCAGTTTTTACAATCATGGATAAGCAGAAAATTGGTCATTTTAGTCACTAACTTCCTTCAAAAAATCATCCCCTTGTAAAAACACTTCATCCCCTCCATTTTCATTCTTTCCCCTTTATTTTTCCTTTTTCCCCATTATCATCCATTTTCCTTTTGCAAAAATCCTCTTTTCCTTAGTTTAAAACCCATTATACTTGAGAAAAGTAAAACCTTTTAACTAGTTCCCATTTTATTCGAAAATATCTTTAAAAAACCCAAAAAATACTTTATCCTAAGTGTAAAAACATTATGTCAGGACTCACAACAAAGGAATTTATCCCTATATTATGTTTTACATTAGGCTTAGTCTATTTCATCTCCCTCATCTCATTTCATTACTAACAGATTAATTTATATATTAACTCCTATATTTACCCTTAAACCCAATATTAAATTAAATCCTTATATAATATATCTCAAACCATATTCTTAGTTTAACCTATGTTTTATTTCCCCCATGTGATATATAGTGTTGCTCCATCCCATAGGTTAAAACTATTAAAACATATTAATTATTTTGATCCCACTATATAATTAACCCCCGCCAATGCTAATATTAGACTTATTCACATTAAATTTGTCAATACATATTTCTCCTCTGCCTATCATTTTAAATCTCATTTATATGTATTAAACCTTAGTTTAATTACATTTTCCACCTCCCACTGCATTGAAATCTCGGGCCCCAAACCATCTGACCGTGCATGTCTATCGCATGATCCACTCTGTTTGATCTACTTCGGCTAGATATGACGGTGATAAAACCTTGTCACACATTTCTCAGCGTAACGGTTAAACAAACCCAAAGCTTGTGATAAACACAGTTTTCGAGGGTTCTCTCACCTCTACGTGTCATATTCCTATTGGATCATATCAATCATTCTAATCTCGCTTACCACCTTTCAACCTTGCGAAAACCGTCGGACGGTTTTTTCCTCTCCCGTGCCCAAACTGCTTATTTATTTGAATTGACCACCATTTAATGCCTCCACTGTTCAATATTTTTTTTTTTAAATGCCCAAATGCATTGTTGTTACCCTTCTATTACAGTTTTCAGCACTAGAAAAAGCATTGCAAACCGAGATCAATGTTGTTGACTCTGTTTTTGGCCTAAATCAAACATAATTAACCAATTTGACTGCTACGGCCACTATAGAAGTTATCCAAGTGCATATAAAGACCAACAAAATCTTCTAAAAGCTTTCCAACCCCAGAAACCCTCCTACACAGAAATAATTGCAATTTCCCCAGGTATTCTTCATAGGAAAAGACTCATTCATCAATCTAAAAGAGTTATACAATTAAATGAACCATTTAGGAATCTGTGTACCTAAAGAAAACCCTATTTCTTCATAAATACTTTGATTTTTTAAACCCTGAGCATTTTTCACAGATTTTGAAGCCTTGAATTGTTTCAAACTCAAACTTTGATTAATTGAAGCCATCTGCAGACCTGTAAAAGCCTTCTGTGACTTTCAACCCTTTCATATAGTACTTAGGCATCCTTTTTTCATAAAATTGATGTCTTAAAGATTGTTTTTATCACAGAAAGTGCATTGTAAACCCTAGATATCATTTGTTGAAGCTATAAGGTCTTGAAGTGGTTATTTTAATACAAACATTATAGTCTAAGTTTAATTGATCAAAATACGCCTTTGCAGACAAAATATAGAACCCATGTCATATCTAAAATACTTCTATAAACTATTTAAACTTTCGGAAGTGTTATTATAGGCCTAAATCATTTTTTTAAAGGTCAAAAGTATAGAATTGATAAATAAAAAAGATCTATGGCGTCCAAAAATATTCTAGCTATCAACCCTCTACAACCCCCTCTTGTAGATGTAGAGCATATTCCCATGGCAGATGTAGACTTAAAAATTACTAATACTATGACAGAGTTCAACCTTCTTGAGCACCACTGCTGGAGCCAAGAAAAAACCGTAGATCAGGCTAATGAAGTGTTTATATAGGAATCAAACTTGCCAGAATATGTCATTCCTCATACTTACTAATCCCTAGAAGTAATTAGACTCTACCAATCATGCTAATCTCCTTATCAAAGAGCCATTGTGAACCCTGAAAGGGAAGTTTTTTTTTCCATTACTACTGAGTCTATTAACCAAATGCTTTAGATACAACGTGGGCCAAATGAAGTTCCTTTGTCTATTCAAGCCCTCACTAAGTTCTACTTGGATTTGGATTTTCGCAAGAGATTTCAGATTTTTCAAACCTTCATGCCTTCCTATGTGGAAATTCCTAAGCAGAATCCTCCATACTCCTCTACTAAATTCTCTGAACAGACAAGATATAGTATTTCCATGTTGTCTTTCATCCTTGGTTATTTTACAGATGAAAATGTTGACGTTTCAGTGCTAGGTTTCGTGTCTATTTTTGCACCTGGTCAACCTGCTGTTTTCATCTTTAACTTTTCTCAATATATTGTTGGGAGTATCCATGAGCAATTAGTCAAAATGAATTCTAAAGGTGTTTTTAGGTATTTTTCATTCCTATTCCACATGTTCCTATATTTTTAGTCTGAAAAGTTTCCTATAAGCCTTCATAAGCTTGATGTGGAAGGAAATCTACAATCTGTCATATTCTAGACTTCCTTGATAAGGAAATATTCAAATGAGTTCACCTATTTAGAGTTCACAGATTCATTCATTCATCCCTTGGTCAATTTTCTAAACAAAAGTGTACAGCCCAGAATTAGAAATGAAATCAAGAAGGTTTTGCAATTGTCTAAGCACAATAGGACAGGTGATTGGTACTTGTACCAAAATCACACTGAAATTAGAGTCTATGGATCAAGCCATATTCCTTATAAACTGCCAAAATACCTCCCTATGAGGTTATTTTCTCTGGAGTATATAAGGAAAATTCTAAATTCAGATGTTGTCAATTTCCTAATTACAAAGAAGAAAACACAGTTCAAGTTGAAGAACCATGTTGGCCCATTCATCTATAATAATAGAGAAGCATGTCCAGAGGTAGAAAAACAGTTGCAGGAGTTCAAATTCATTCCTAGTTTTCTTTGGTATCATGATCCCCTTGGTGTTTTCAATGGTCTTGTTTCTTTCTGTCTGGTGGTCTAATCATACACTAGATCATGTAACAACAACTCCTTGCAAATCTATTGCAACAAAACCCATTTGTAACTCATAAAACTCCTTAGCTCTATCATCATAGGACCTCTCTGATAGGCACTTCTTATGGGAGATCCTCTTGAAATCATCCCAGGTCAAGTCTTCTTTCCAAATGCCCTTGGAACTCTTCACATCTTCCCACCAGATATCATCTTTCCTTTTAAGACTAAAGGTGGTTATCTTGGCTTTCATTTTTTGTGAATATTTATGCAATATGAAGAATTTATTCATCCCAAGAATCCATGCCTCTGCATCTTACAACTTATTCATATCTCCATAAATTGTAGGATCCTTCACTTTCTTAAAATCTTTAGGAAAATACTCCCTCCTACTATAAGGATGATGGCAGTGATGATTGTGATGACATCTCTTGTATGAGGAACTAGAATGATGCCTATACATATCATTCCTCATGTCATGTGTATCTAATGATCTGCCACCTATATGTATGTCCCCTCTATCCCATTTGTATCTGAATCAAGATCTTCTACCATAGGGTCCACTACTTTTCTCTTCATGTTCTTAACTAATCGTCATCTATCCCTATTTATGCAGCTTTGATAGGCTCTTAAGGATTGTTGCATTAACCTCTACTTTCTTATCATGAGCCATTTCCAGTCTTTCCTAAACGTCAACCAACCTGTCATTGTCTATTTTTCAACTTCTAATATTTTCCCTCAAGCTCCTAAATTTATATGTTATACCAAGAGAGTACTCGTCTCCTTACTGCCAAACTAATTTGTAAGGAGAGTCACGGGAACTATAGTCTACCATTTTTCTTGTCAACATGGATTTTCTTCTTCTTGCAAGTGTACTATGTTCAATAAACCAAATAGATACCAAAATAAAATCCATACCTCAATGATGTTCAAGGGAGGCTTATCTCATTTACAATATTAGTCCACATTATCATGTACATGTATAGTCATAAGCATACAATGTAATCAACATAAAAACATAATGACATCATCTATGACCATACCAAATATATACCATGACTCATTCACAAAAATATTAACCTTGAAAAAATCATAATTACCCAAAGAGAGCACAACTCACTCTAATACAACCATGTAACATGCCTCCTGCCCATAGAAAATTTTAGGGGTGAATATTATCCCATGGGTGAAATATAAGGGGTTTTATATTTTGAAGGGGGCAAATTTTTTATAATAAACCCAATTTATATAGTTAGCTAAAAACGTGTATATATATATTATTTTAGCCATAAAAAATAATCCGATAAAACACTATTTCACCTCTTCAAATTTCATTCAAGCCCGGAATATGCTTCCATTTGCCCGCAATTTCTAGGGATGGCACTGCTCAGGCGATATTTCACCCTATACCAATCCTAGAAATCGAAGATATTTTTGTAGTGCATTTGGCACATGGGGGGACGAAATACACTATGGGTGGTAGGGGACACTTCTTTCCTACAAGAAAGTAACATTTCAATTGATTTGTTAGATTGTTACTGGAACAACATAACGTGTTGTAAATTCACTAAATAAAATATCCTGCTACAGTAAAGGAGAAACAAGAAAAAACATATACAAATACAATAACAAGCTTAATCGAGTCAAACACACTAATAATCGAAATAGAGAACTCTTCCACTTTTATTATTTGCTGATGGTATAAGAGATAGGACACTAAAACACTTATAATGAATCCTTAGAGCTATGGAGCTCTAATATTCAAGGCAACGAGGGCTCTTCCCTTTAAGCTTCTTGCAAGTCTCTCTCTCTCCTCGATGGATGGTAGAATAACAGACACTTGGTGAACTTCTTCTCTTGGATTGAGGTGTTGAATTGCCAACAAATTAATCCTTCCACTCCTTGCTTCTTAGACAACACAATGTTGGTTTGCTCTCAAGAAATTTGACCAACATAATAATGTTCTCTCTATTATTCTTCTCATGGTGGTATTTTATAGGAAAAAATCAAATTTCCCTCCCTCGCTTGGTACACTTGTGGATGTTGACACAAGAGTGGGAGGTTGATTCCATTGTGTGATACACTTAAGGCTTCAAGGTGGCTCCAAAGCAGTTATACTTGGCTCTCTTGAGTGGGGAATATCCTTCTTCAAGTGTGCCATGTGGTCCCAGATGGTGACCTTCCTCCATACCGAGGATCGCGCAGCTATTTGAGGGATAGACATGAAGATATTTTCTACTATCAAAGAAAAGGCCATGCAGATCACTTAGGGTCAGTGTTTTCTGTGCACCATTTGATAAATTTTCCTGCTTGACCTTAGGAAAATTTAAACTTTTCATATTTTGTAATGTCTTTCTTCCTCGTAAATCCTTATTTGTACCTTTTGCTTGACATTTCTTGATGTATTTTTGTTGTATGATTTTCCAGTGATAAAATTTGGCCCCTAATGTATGAGGTATAGGAATAATTTTAAAGCCGAAATACATTATAGTTTATTTTTTGTGTAATATTTTTTAGAGAGAGAGAGAGTAACTTGTGTGAAACCTAAGGTTGGAGACCCCTTGCCGTGAGTAAAAGAGGGACCATGTTCTGTTGGAAACCTACAAGAGATAAAATAAATACAATTTTTCTATGAGTCGGGCAGGTCCCATGCTCATGATTCTTTGGCTAGTTAAAGCTTATCTAACAGATAGAGGTTTTGTCTGTGTCACTTGTGTGGTAGTGACCTACTTGTTACAGGTCAGTTTTAGCATCACTCCCAAAACCCAGATCAATATCCATTAGTGTCTATCATACTATAAATTAGTTTCCACATGCCCTACACAATTCATCTCATTAATGGTTTTCCTTCATGAAAATTTCACTACTTAGATGTCAGTTGAAGTGTTCCATTGAGACATCAATGCACCCCTAGACTATACTAAGTACTTTGCAGAGCATCTACTCCCATGCAAGGTTGCGTTGTAGGCATATAGGCCCACTTTAGAGTGTGTTGGTCAACTTTGAGCGAATTGTTCATTGGATTCCGGGAATCTTCCCAACCTCTAGTGGCTTCTAGAAGTTGTCCCAGCTATCACATCATATGATAACTTAGTATATGGACACCATGGAGGCACTGGACCTCTTATAATCCTATTCCCATGAACAAGGAAACCTCTTCATCCATTTTTGGAAAATTCATTCAATGATTCATTAATGTAAAACTACCTTGATTTACTTATAAATTGAGCACTGATCATAGTGCACAAGGGAGAAAGAATTTGTATTAGTAGAGTTATGCTGGTGAGATCATGACTCTTGGAGGTGTCATTTGCATGTAATGTTATGCTGCTAGAGTGATGATGCTGGTGTGATGAGCATGGGACTGTAGCTGGAGCAAGTTGACATCGAATCAATCCAACTGGTTGTAACTTCTCCTTCTACTTCATAATAAAGATATGTGTTCCTTTCCTAATACACGTGTCAATGATGTTATATGTGTATTTACAAATGCAATCGATTCAATTTTTTTAACATGAATAGATCATTTTCCTCTATGCCATTTTCTGTCTTCTATTTTCCATTGCAGGTACCAATCAAGTGAGTTCAGTTCAATTGAGAGCGAAAAAAGCAACAAAGGGAGGTGAGGAAAAGCGAACAGATTACAAGTAGCTTTTATTCCCTTCTCTATTGATTTTAAGGAAAAGGTAAAATATCTTTCTTTTTGTTGTTCTATGTGTGACCACCACACTTAGGGAAAGCATACTTATCCATAGGTTTGATTTATGTAAAAAAAAATGGCAACCATACAGGGGATCGACGAATCATCCCTAGTGGTTTTATCCTTCTTCATCAGCCTCTAGTAGAATTTACATGCTTTATTTCATTAATTTGAATGTGTTTTAGAAAAAGTAGTGTCTTCGATTTCCTTTTTAGATTTTCCTCTGGCACCAATACACTGTTGGTCTTGACACAGTGCTTTGCAACACACAGTCTCATACTCAGGGGTGTGTTTCTCCTGTGACGAACCAAAATCTATCATATTTTGTCTTTTGCAATTCATTTCAGTGTTTTTTTTGTTGAAGTTTCAAGTGTATGATTTCCTGTACTATTCTTGCCTCACTTTGGATATTTGTTTGATCAATTTTTCTTTTTCATTTCTTTGTCATTGTCGAATAGCTCCAAATTTTAAAATTTTACACTCGATCAGTTCTTTATTTTCAGAAAGGGGAATTTGTTGGAAATATTGAGTTGGGGGGGGGGTGGTGAATCAATATTTCTTATCAGTTAGAACTTTTAAAATATTTTAAGAGAATTAGTTAATATTCAATTATTCTTGATGTTTATCCAATAACAACAATAAACAATAGAACACAATAGGCACAGGAATTTTTGATGGAAAACCCCCTCTAGGTCAAAAACCAACAAACACCATTCTAATAAATTCTTTAATCTTCAGCCCCAACTGAAATGAAAGGAAAAACTTCCTAGAATTATAGAAAATAGTTCTTCTCCATCACCCACTGAAACGATGCCCAAATGCCCTGGTTTCTTTAGTGGTCAACTGAATGGATGCCTCAACATCCTAGACCAACCTACCACCTTGAAGTTTTCACAGGCTCCAACCTGTAGGTGACTTCATGCACCAACCTAGCACCTCCCTGCCACCATATAATGGTCAGAAATAAGACGAGTGTTGAATCCCATACCAGGGACAATAACCCATGATATAATATGATTCACAATGATTTTCTTGAACTAGACAAATCACCCAGTCACACTGTGACCTGTAACCCAACCATAACATTATCCAAGAATGACACTTATACCTCCCAAAAATGCCTCTTCAACTATAGGCAAATTGAATATTTTACAATAATGACTCTTTTACAATTTTACAATGATGATTTTTACAATACTGAATTTTGAGACGACCTGATACTTGACTTGACACTACTTCTTTGAACACTAGCAACTATTGAGGTATTGTTGTGTTTGCTTCGAGTAATGGTACTTTGGCATTGCATTTTCTTTCTAGTATGTGTCTGATTTGTCCTATTGTGTCCTCCTTATTGCAAATGCAAGAACCAAACCAATATACAAAAAAAATACTTAAACTATCCTACAAACCATATTTCAGAAAAATTTTGAAAATTCAAATGTAAATGCGTTCAACATTTATGAAAAAAACCCAATCAAACATACATACAAAAAATTACACTGTCCTAAAAAAACACATGTCAGAGATGATGTTCAAATTAAATTTTAAACACTAATCATAATTAAATTTTAAACATTAATCATACATACCTTGTTGTAGTAGACTTACCCTTGACTATTGATGTGTTGTCCTTACTGTAGTGATCCTTGAATGCATATTTTTTTCTTGCCTTCTAGAAGCTCTACATTGAATCCATTGTATCTGTGTAATTTTAGATCTTCAAGGTCTAAAATTTGGTCCTATGGTAGCCCTCTGAGTCCTCTTTCCAACCCCCTAGGTCTGATCAAAATTGGGTTCTTCAAGAAATAGTTATGTCCAATATCCTACAATGACCTGATTGTATACTAGTTCAGTATATCGAACTTATACGAAGTTCCATGTGTCAATGTTTGAACCTTTAGTCCTAAAAATGATACACAACAAATGACAACCCGTCCTCTTTCTATTAATTTTTACAAAATTTGAATCCAATGCTGATAGAGAAAATTATAATGATCTTACCAAGGTCACATGTTTGACATGAAATTCGAGAGCCTACAAAAAACCTAAATTCCTCAGATCATAAATCTGAACATATAGCGAAAAGATATCTGAAATTCAAACACGAGCTGCATCAGGATTTGTCCCAAATGGGTTTTTAGTTTCACCATCTGAAGCTATATATAAAAAAACGTTATAGAAAAAATACCACGATGGCCTGTTATAAGTAATGGAATCCTTACAAGGAGGATATGAGGGTCACAATTTATATAAATGCTTAGGTTGAGGAGGTATTCAACAAGTGAACATTGGAGGGATTTTATGAGCTTAAAAAATTATTAATTATTGATCATTCAATTACCACAACCAATTATTAGTGTCATGCCACCACCCCATGGGGTTTTAGCCCACTAATTGGGGTTACTAACTTCAAACACGAATATCTATCAAACCGTGAAGAATTACGTGGCATGCCATATATCAACGGAAACATATCAAAAAGTAGAAACAATGAAGCATATCCTTGACTCAGAATGGAGTTATTTTTAAAGTTAAAATTCCTATGCAAGATCGGGGTAGCCCCTGGTGTTGCTTGGGTTGTCATCAATAAAAACCATTGAAAAAAAAATCTCCCCCTCTATCATTTATGGCAACAAAATTACTCCCCCTGCAATCATGACACCTATTCCTACAACATTATCTCTCCCTTTGTCATGAATGGAAAAGGGTAACTCACCCTAATAAACATCATCCTACGAACCTATACCCACCTCAAATCCCCTTTGTTTTCACTTAGTTAGGTAAGAGAAAGAGTCTAATGAGAACTTGGGAGAATCCCAAGCTTTAGGTGAAGATAATAAAATGCTTCACGAGGTAATGGTTTGGTAAATATGTCAGCAATTTGTTTCTTTGTGCCAACATATTCAAGCTTGATATTATTTTCGGTCACTTTCTCTCTAACGAAATGATATTTGATTGGAATGTGATTTTTTTTGGAATGAATCATGAGATTCTCGAAGATATTAATTTCACTAGTGTTATTGCAAAATATGGGAATAGGATCATCAAACTTGACTTGAAGATATTTCAAAATTTTCTTCATCCAGAGAACTTTAGCACAACAGGTTGCTACCATGAAATATTTTGCTTTTGTTGTGGATAATGAGATTGAGGGTCCGTTTTTACTTAACCATGAAACAAGACAACCACCTAGATAGAATGCTTCTCTTTTCCTAGTCTTTCGATCATCAAGACTTCCTGCCCAATCTACATTTTCATAAGCTTGGATAACTAGATTATTTCCTTTGGGATACCATAAAAAATATTTTGTTGTGCCCTTAATATATCAGAGAATTATTTTGACGGAAATAATATGAGATTATTTTGGTAATGCTTGGAATATTTCTACTTGTCCAACTTCCTGCAATACATCTGGCCGAAAAGTTGCCACATATAGAAGACTGCCAATCATAGATCTATACAACCTCTGGTCTACATCCTTTGAAAAATCATCTAAACTTAACTTGCAACCTGTTACCATTGGGGTGAGGACAGGCTTGCAATATTCCATCTTAAATTTCTTGAGAATTTCCTTGATTTACTTGGTTTGATATATAAATATTCCTTTATCCCGCTAAGATATATGAAGCCCTAAAAGGTATGTGAGTTTTCAAAGTAGAGACATTTTGAAATCACTTTGCATATTTGTGGCAAAGTTTTTACTTAAACTGTTATCATTTCTTCCAAAAATTATATCGTCTACATATAACTCGATAATTTTTAGGTTATCTTGATCCACTTTCACATAGAGATTATTTTCGCTGCTTCTTTTCTTGAATCCTTATTGATGTAGATGTCCATCAAGATGAGCATGCCAAGCTCTAGGAGCTTGCTTGAGGCCATATAGTGCCCTCTTTAATCTGTAGACATAGTCTCCCATTTTTAGAGAGTAGAAAACCTTCGGGTTGTTCAATGTAAACTTATTATTCCAATTCACCATTTAGAAAGGTTTACTTAACATCCATTTGGTAGACCTTGATTTTTCTCGAGAATTCATAAGTGAGAAACATTGGTTGATGTTTCAAATCCCAACGGGGATCCATCTTTAGGATGAAATGTTTAATGAAAAGTGAAAGAAGGATGCAGAGGACTAGGTTTATATATAGTGAAGTATAAGAGGAAGATCAGACAAAATAAAAAATATTTTTATTTATAATTTAAGTTTTATTATCTTGTTATAACTATTTTTAATAATTTAATCCTATTTTAATTTTATTTTCTATAATAATAATAATTATTAATAAATCATATTATAACCATAGAAGCTTAAAAACCATAAAGTGAGAAACATTACAATAGCTTCCATTCTGGAAATGAGAGAATTTTTTTCTTCAAAATCAATTTCTTCAACTTGTGCATATACTTTGCAAACTAATCTTGCCTTATTCCTGGTAACCTGTCCATCCTCATTCAATTTGTTTTTGAAGACCCATTTAGTTCCAATAACATTTTTAACCTTTGGTCATGGAACCAATTCCCAAGTATCATTCTTCTCAATTTGATCCAGTTCTTCATTCATAGCTGCTACCCAGTGTTCATCTTGGCTAGCTTCCTCAAAATTGTAGGCTCAATGGTTGCTAAAAAATCAGGGTGGGCTTGGATGAACGAAGCTATCAAATTCTTTTGGTTCTAATTCCTTCATTTATGTTGCCGATGATTTTATTTGACAGATGATTCTTTTGACACCATTCTTTTAAAGCTTTTGGAGAATTTTTTTTTACATCCTGCTGATCATTTCTTATTTCCTCTTGGTTGAATATTTTTTTCCTTATTTCATTGGTCTTGTTCTGGAGCTTCCTCTTCATCCTTCACAGATTGTCCCTCAGATCTCTCAGATTTTCTTGAAGGGACAATCTCATCATCATCCTTTGTAACACAATCTTCAACAAAAGTAACATTTATGCTTTCCACTATTTGTTTTCACCTAATATTGTAGCATCTATAAGCCTTCCTTTTGCATGAATAACCAACAAAAATACCTTCATTGACACGGGAATCAAACTTGCCAAATGTTTATCTTCTCTTTTGATGTAGCATTTGCTTCCAAATATTTTGAATTATTTGATGTTAGCTGGTCTTCCTTTCCATAATTTGTATGCAGTCATGTTACAATTGTTCCTTAGCAAACCTCTATTTATAATGAATACAGTTGTATCAATTTCTTGAACCAAAAATTTATCTTCTAATTTTGAGTCATTTAACATTGTTCTGGCAATTTCCTGTATGATTCTATTTTTATTTCAACAACTCCATTTTGCTGCGGTGTTCTGGCTGTTGAGGATTGCCTTTTTATTCCATTTTCATCACAGTACTATTGAAATACCTTGGAAGTGAATTATCCACCATTATCTGATCTCAGACATTTGATATTCAAATTAGTTTCATTTTTGACCAATCCCTTGTAGATTCTAGAACATTCAAATGCCTTATTTTTTTTCTTTAAGAAGTTGATGATTGTCATTCTAGTGTAATCATCTATCATTAGCATAAAATATAATTCTCCATCTAAAACTTTTGTTCTCATAGGACCACATATATCATTATGTACTAATTCCAATGGATGTGATGAAAAGTTTTATTTTTTATTTAACTCAAGTTTTGTCTTCTTGCCATGCTGAAAAGATTCACATATCATATTGGTGGGTTTTGAAATTTTAAGAATTTATCTTACTGCTTCCTTCTTGTTGATCTTGAGCAAATTGTCGAAATTTATATGTCCCATTCGTTTGTTCCATAAAAAAATTTCTTATTCTTTCGCCAAAAATAACCCTTTAGGTGTCTCATCCAAAATATATATGTCATTTGGAGCTCTTCTTGTTGTAGCCACAATTTTACTGAACTTTCCTTTCCTGATTTCACATTTATTAGATTTAAATAGCATTGTGTGTCCTTGATCACACATTTGTCCAATAATGAGCAGATTGCGATTCATATTTTCAACTGACAACACATCTTTCAGTAATGCATTCCTGCTTCCAAGTGTGACTGTACCTACTCCTATGATGTTTGAAGACCCATCATTTCCAAAATAAATTGTTCCATCCTTATTTTTTTTCAAGGATATGTACTTATTCCTATCTCCAGTCATATGAGTTGAGCAACCACTATCAACATACCAAAAATTTATGTTGCTTTGAGCCTTAAGAGTGATAGCACATTTTTCAGTCTTCTTTTTCCATATTTTTTCATTCTGATTTTGTGAGAATTCCTTTGAGGAACTTCCAAGTCTACAATATCTAGCCAGGTGTCCAAATTTTTTACATTTGTAACATTCGACATCATCTCTCAAATGATCAAATCTGTTAATATTTTGTTGAGTTCTAGAATATCCATTTCTGAAATATCTCTTGAAACTGTATTTATTTCAAACATACGTGCGACATTCTATAGCTCTGTGTCCAAACCGTCCACATGAATAACAATTACCATAGAAGATAGGTTGATACCTGGGAGGAATATCCTTCCATGATTATTCGTGCGAGTCATGATCCCTTGAGTTGGCTGGAAGGTCTAAGTGCTTGTTAGACTTTGCATATCCATTTTATTTTGTTGTCATAGAAGGACTTGGCTCCTTTTCATATCTTTCTTTATAACCAAGACTAGTTTTGTCACTGTTTGATCATTGATTGTTGATAATTTATTCCAATGCCTTGTAAATGTTGGTGTAGTTTTGAAGAGTTTTTCCATTTTTTACTTGCTTTCGAAGAGAAACTATTTCAGCTTCCAATGCTTCTCTTTCCTTGTTGCTTTCCTTTAATTCTTCCCTGAGTGATTCTTCAAATCTTTTGTATTCTTCAACCTTGATTTTAAGATTTAGGACATGTTCCCTTTCTATCTTTAATTCGTCTTCAAGAGTGTTTACATGCTTCTTCTCGACCTTGAGCCTTTTGATAACCTTAATCACTTCATTTTGAAATTCAACCTCAGTCATCTCTTCTTCTTCGTCAGATTATTCTTGATTATTATGCTTGGCCATAAAGAATACCCTTACATTGATTTCTTCTTCGTTATCATTGTCTTCATCAGACAAGGAGTTATCTTCTTTGGAGAAGAAACTATTTTAAAACCATTTCTTCTTGCCTTTATTTTTGAAATTCCTCAGAACTTTCTTTCCATTCATAACAACCTTATTTTTTTTAGGACACATGGCTACAAAATGCCCAACCTCACCATAATTGAAACATATCAATTGAATTTTACCTTTGAATTTCCTCGTACCACTTCTCATTTTTCGTGTGAAGTAGGCAAATTATTTATCTGAAAATTCTTCTACATCTTCTTCCTTTTCTTCTTCCTTACAACTACAAGTTTTCACTTTCAAAGTATGCTTGTCCTTAATATTTTTCTTGGATGCGGTGAATGTTGTTTCTAGGTGAGATGTGTCATCCTCTTCTTGAATCCTCATTTCATATGACGTAACCACTAAATTCAATTCATATTTGCAGAGATTGGCTAGATTCCAACTATATTCCAAGACAAATACCTCTGGGTTTAATCTTGTTGGAAAGGTTCTAAGGATCTTTCGGACAACAATTTTGAGTTGTTAAAAAATTTCCTTGTAAATTTGAAGTTTTTCTTCTTTCACGTCTGAGTCACCCACATATATATTCTTAATCTTGCTCCATAGTTCTTTAACAGTTTTTCAACTCAGTACCTTAAGATAGATAGATTCGATAAGCCCACTGATAATGAGATCCTTAACCCTTGCATCATATACCATATTTTTCTTTCCTTGTTCATCCTGGGCAGTTGTAAAGCCTTTTTCAACGATTTCCCATACTTTGTATCCTTTCACCAACAAATGAACCTACATTCTTCCACTCCAAAGTGCGTAGTTATTTACATTGAACAAAGGAACTCTTTTCTTAGTATACTCCATGACACCCTTCCACTAGTTATAATGCTATTGAAGGAACCAAGATATGATACCAATTATTGGAAATACTGAGAGGGGGGGGTGGTGAGTCAGTATTTCTTATCAATTAGCACTTTTTTGTAATATCCCAAAATGGAAAAGATAGGAATATATAAAAAAATACTGGAAATAGTAGTGAATAAATAATTAAAAAATTATATGAGATAAATTTACAACCATATTATTAAACATATCATCCATAATGGGCATAAAAATCTTGAGGATCAAGTCACTCAAACAATAAAACACAAGCCTCCATTAAAATATTCCAATACATGAACTATAGATACCATACAAATGCCATGAGCCAAGACAATGCAGTTTTATGGCATAAAATGATAATAGAAAGACATAAAAATATGTATATGCTATTATATAGCTAAAATAATTCTGGGAGTGATGATCTAGGCTCCCAAACACTTTTCCTAGACAACCCAGAAAGGGTTTCCGGAAATACCCAAAATACCAAAATGCCGGAATGGAGCCCTAGGGCTGAATTGAAGATGCAAATGAATAACTGGAAAGAGGTTGCTGAAACTGATATGGAATGTATATATCTCCTCCAATAAATTCTCCAAGTGAAAGGATGATCCCAACACTAAAGATCTAACCCTCCAAATGAATCACTAAAACCTCCACTGCAAATACTCAATGAAATAATGCAGTTCTTGAGGGAAACTGTGTTGTAGGGGGTGGAAATAGGTTGACCTAGTGCCAAGATATGAAATAAAGCTCTTGGACCTTGTTTTTTGGAATCCCAATCGAAAGTATTCCTTTCCACTGAAAAAAAAGCACTGAAACTGGCCCTAACAATCCTCCAGTGCAACACCCTACAACACAACACAACTCTAAATAGAAACTATGTTGTAGCTAAAGACTCAAGCTTGGCCTAATTCCAGAATGTGGAATATGTAGCTCAATAATATCTCCTAAGTAGGCAATGGAAGTCCCTTGAGGATGAGTGTGGGATTCCCGCTCGGGAACACCCTTGTACTAAACAGTACATCAGACCCTGCTAAACTGCAAAAGCAAGCATAGAAATGTCACCTCACAAATCTAGATCTAAAAATATAAATATCAATAATCACCTAACATGCCATCTATGGATGCCTTTGCCTTCCTTTTATGCATTGTGATCCCTCTCACCTTGGGTCCCACTCATTAAAGAAACTACTCTTATGGATACTTTCTACCATTAACATTGCGTTGTCTCCCATTAATGATCCACTCTCTCCCTACTAGCGCTATTGATTTGGTCAACATTGACCTTGTCCACATGCTTTAGACCATGTTCGCACATGAGGGTGCTTTATCCAGTTATCAAGATGATCCCTTTTCAAATTAAGAGGCATTTTATTCCTACTAAATATATTTATGGGTCTCCCTACCCACTTATTAATCTATCTACATGATAAAAGAAAAAATTAATATTCCAATTGTTGGGTGTGGAGCCTAATTATCTTGTTTATTTTTTATCACAACATTGGTCCCCTGTACCTTAATGGGGTGGAAACACCACCCGTAATTAAACGCTACATGGAGGGTCTAGGGGGGGTGGTTGAGACTTTATGGAGCCCCCCCCCCCCCCCTAGTGGGGGGTTTCAAGGGCAGCGCCCTCGAAGCTAAAAAAAGATGTAAAATTTCCTTATAAAATTATAGTAATTTCTATTCAATCTGGGCTTTTCATTAGGCAAATGATCTAATGGTAGAAGTTATGTTTAGTTTAGGGTTTTTTTCCCTAGAAGGAAACCCCTCACTTGTATGAGGGTATTGTATTGTGGCTGTGTATTGAATGTTTATTCTCAAAGCAAGAAAAAAATAGGGAGCCTGTGGGAGGGAACAGAGGATATTATAGTGGATATGTTGTAGGTTGTGTCTCTTCATTTTGCTGGATAATAGAAAGTAAGGACTGGCTATTCGGGGTGGACTTAACCCAAACTGGGTGAACCACGTATATTTGTGTCTCTCTAGTTTTATGTGTTTTATATGCTTTTGTTTTACACATATTTTATGTGTTTCATTTCTCTGTAATATATAATTTTCTAAAAAGTGGTATCAGAGCCAAAGGTCTATTTGGCTGATAAAATCGCAGGAAAGAAGGATTCCTGGTTTGAGCGGGAGAAATGGCAGAAGATGGTAAGTTTAGGGTCGAGAAATTTAACGGTCAAAACTTCCCATTGTGGAAGATGTAGATGGGATATTATTTGTATCAGAAATATCTATACCTACCACTAAGTGGAAGAATAAATAAGCCGATGGCTATGACAGACATAGAATGGGAGACTCTAGATAGAAAGGCACTTGGAACAGTACGGTTGTGCCTCGCAGCGTCGGTAGCCTTTAATATTTTGAATGAAAAAACAACAGAGGGTCTGCTTAAGGCATTGGCGAAACTATATGAAAAACCCTCGCCCTAAAACAAGGTATTTTTTATTAAACATTTATTTAATATGAATATGTTGGAAGGTGGATCTGTTTCAGACCATTTAAATGATTTTAATATAGTTACCAGTCAGTTAAGTTCTGTAGGGGTAAACTTTGATGATGAAGTTAGGGCTCTTTTATTTTTGTGCTCATTTCGAGAATGATGGAATGGTTTAGTTATGTCCATTAGTAACTCTGTCTCTTGATCTACTACTTTAAAGTTTGATGATGTTATCGGTGCTATCCTTAGTGAGGAAATACGACAGAAAAGCCCCGGTGAGACATCGGGTAATTCTTTGAGTTCAGAGTCTAGGGGAAGAAAAATGGAAAGAGGAAAGAGCTTGGGATATCACAGTAAATCAAGGAAAGGCATATCCAAGTCCAGATCAGGGATAGTGTGCTAGAAATGTGGAAAGAAAGGACACCTGAAGAAAGACTATAGATCTCGGAAGGGAAAATAAGGAGATGCACAGCAAGAAAACAATCATGAAGCAAATGTGACAGGTGATGTGTTACAAGATGCTTTGATTCTTTCTTTCGAAAATGTTACTGATTCTTGGGTAGTAGATTCAGGGGCCTCATTCCATGCCACACCTGATAAGAAATATTTTCATGACTATGTTAAAGGAGATTTTGGGCAAGTCCATTTCGGTGATGATAAACCCTGTAAAATTGTTAGAATGGGTGAAGTTCTTGTAAAACAACAGAATGGAAACCAATGGCTATTAAAGGAGGTAAGGCATGTTCTAGATCTGAAGAAAAATATGATTTCAACAGGGCAGTTAGGAGGTGAAGGTTGTGTGACAACTTTCACAAATAAAACTTGGAAGGTCACCAAAGGAGCCCTAGTAATAGCAAAAGGTGAAAAGGTTGGTACATTGTATTTATGCAATGGTATTTATAACTCTGTTAATGCTTTAACTTCCAAAGGTGTAGATGCAGCATTATGGCATCATAGGCTCAAACATATGAGTGAGAAGGGGATGAATATTCTTCACTCAAGAAATTTTTTGTCAGGTATGAAGAATGTTGATTTGGATTTCTGTGAGAATTGTATTTATGGAAAACGAAAGAGAGTCAAATTTCTCAGAGTTGGGAAAGAAAAGAAGAGGGAAAAATTAGAGCTTGTGCATACAGATGTATGGGGACCTTCTCAGGTATCATATCTCAGTGGCTATCATTATGATGTTACCTTTATTGATGATGCAACTAGAAAAACATGGATTTATTGTATTCAGAATAAATCTGATGTATTTTATACTTTCAAGAAATGGAAATCTTTGGTTGAGATTGAGAGGTAAATATTGCAGCAAAGAGTTACATAGGTACTCTTTAGAGCATGGGATTCGCAGAGAGAAGACAGTTCCAAGAACACCACAAGAAAATGGTATGTCAGAAAGGATGAACAGAATAATCACGGAGAGTGCAAGGTGCATGAGATTGCATGTAGGAATTCCTTTACAATTTTGGGCAGATGCTGTAGATATTGTTGTTTATCTAATAAAAAGAGGGCCTTCAAGTTCCCTGGATGGTGGTATTCTAGAGGAAGCATGGATAGGTAAAATGGTAAACTACTCTTTTTTAAAGCCTTTTGGTTGTGAAGCCTTTGTCCATATTAATAAAGAAAACAAAACAAAGTTTGAGGAAAAATAAAAGAAATGTACCTTTATTGGATATGGTGTTAATGATTTTGGTTATCTCTTATATGATTATGAAAATCACAAAATCATTAGGAGTAGAGATGTAATATTCAATGAGAAGGTCTTGTATAAGAATTAGTTGTAGGAAAAGAAACAGGAAAAAGAAAACAAAGAATACACAATTCTTGATGAGATCACAGAAAAAGTAAAGGTGCATAAAAATAATAATAATCAAAAGCCACAACAACAACAACCACCACAACAGCAACAGGCACCTCAAACACTTGAAAGTGGTGTTAGAAGATCTACCAGGATAAGTAGACCCCCTCAACGATACTCTCCTTCATTATATTATTTATTGTTGACTAATTTTGGTGAACCTGAATGTTATGAAGAAGCAATGCAGGTTGAAAGCAGGAAGAAGTGGGAGCTACCCATGGAAGAAGAGATGGAATCCTTAATGCATAACCAGACTTGGGACTTAGTCAAGTTGCCTGCAGGTAAAACTACATTGCAGAATAAATGGGTTTACAGGCTGAAGGAAGAAGATGGAGGAAAAAAAAGGTACAAAGCTAGACTTGTGGTGAAGGGGTTTGCACAAAAGAAAGGTATTTATTTTGATGAAATATTTTCTCCTGTTGTTAAGATGAATTCAATTAGAACTATCTTAAGTCTTGTAGCAGTGGAAGATTTACATCTTGAACAGTTAGATGTAAAGACAGCATTTCTCCATGGAGATTTGGAGGAAGAGATATACATGCAGCAACCATAAGGATATGAGGTAAAAGGGAAAGAAAAATTGGTGTGCAGGTTAAAGAAGAGCTTGTATGGCTTAAAACAGGCTCCAAGGCAGTGGTATCTAAAATTTGACAAGTTTATGTCCGAACAAGGTTATACTAGATGTCACTCTGATCATTGTGTTTATCTAAAAAGGAAAAATGATGGCAGTTATATTATATTGTTATTGTATGTAGATGACATGCTTGTTGCAGGATCTAACATGCAGGAAATAAATGTGCTCAAAAGAAAATTGGCAAATTCCTTTGCAATGAAGGATTTGGGAGCTGCAAAACAAATCCTTGGTATGAGTATAACTAGAGACAGGAAAAATCGCAAATTAACACTGTCTCAGAATGAGTACATAGAAAAGGTGTTGAAAAGATTTAATATGCAGAATGCAAAACCAGTTAGTACACCTTTTGCTAGCCATTTCAAGCTTAGTAAGGAGATGTGCCCAAAGACCCAAGAAGACATGGATTATATGTCTAAAGTTCCATATGCATCAGCAGTTGGAAGCTTAATGTATGCAATGGTCTGCACAAGGCTTGATATTGCACATGTAGTGGGAGTTGTAAGCAGGTACATGAATAATCCAGGAAAAGAACATTGGATGGCAGTAAAATGGATTCTCAGATATTTGAGAGGTACCACAAATCAAGCATTATGATTTTGTGGTTCAAACATTGCTCTACAGGGATATGTTGATGCAGATATGGCAGGTGACAGAGATAATAGGAGGAGCACTACAGGATATGTATTTACTGTAGGTGGAACAGCTGTCAGTTAGGTTTCAAAAATCCAAAGTGTTGTTGCACTTTCAACAACAGAAGCCGAGTATGTTGCTGCTACAGAGGCTAGTAAAGAAATGATTTGGTTACAAAGGTTTATGGATGAATTGGGTAAGAAGCATGATATGGGCACACTATACAGTGATAGCCAAAGTGCTATTCATCTTGCAAAGAACTCATCATTTCATTCTAGGACTAAACACATACATCTCAAGTACCATTTCATACGGTCAGTATTGGAAGATGGAGAGTTGAAGCTGGAAAAGATACACACTAGCCAAAATCCTATAGATACGCTAACAAAAGTTGTAACCAGGGAGAAACTGAGAATGTGCTCAGTTTCAATTGGTCTTCAAGGATGATGATGAAGATGAGGAATAGCCAGGTCCAAAGAGGAGTCATTTTCCAACAAATGAAGCAATGGTGGAGTTGCTACAATCAGTCTCCAAGTGGGAGATTGTTGTGTGTGGAGCCTGATTCTCTTGTTTATTTTGTATCACAATGTTTAATTTGTTTAATCACACCAAGGGGTGTAACACCACGAAGAATAATGCTTCCTTAGTAGGTCCATGGGGGAGTAGTTATGATTTTTTTGCGGGGAGCTCCCCATCAAGTAGGGGTTTCGGGGTAGTGCCCCCGAAGCTAAAAATAGATGTAAAATTTCTTGTAAAAGTATAGTAATTTCTAGTCAATTCTAGCCTGCTCATTAGGCAAATGATCCGACTAAGAGAAGTTATGTTTATTTTAGGGATTTTTTTCTTAGAAGGTAACCCTCAGATGAGGGTATTTTATTTCGGCCTATGTATTGAATGTGACTTCGCAGTGAGAATACAGGGAGACTTTGGGAGAGAACATAGGAGTTACTGTACCTGGACCGTTGTAGTTTGTAGTTCTCTTCATTTTGCTGGATAATAGAAAGGAAGGACTAGTTGTTCGGGGTGGACGTAGCCCAAACTGGGTGAACCACGTATATCTGTGTCTCTCTGGTTTTATGTGTTTTGTGTGCTTGTATTTTCCACATATTTTATGTATTGCATTGCTCTGTAATATATAATTTTCTAACACCAATTAGCTGCAAGCTAATTTTGGAATATTACAGTCCTCCCCTCCCAAATGTTGCTTGTCCTCAAGCAACTGCAAGGATAGAACTAAAGAGCCTCCTCTCCTCCTCCTGTAGCATCCTCATATGATAAGCTTCTCAACTGAACAAGATGCTCTCTCATCAATATGTCCCCTAGTTGCTCCTCCCAAGTGTACAAGTTAGCCTTTGGTGACAAATCCAAATGGCTATCATCATGAAGAAGTGGGATATCCATGGAGGCAACTTATATGTTGTCTAGAGGCCTTCTTGAGGCATGGAATCTGAAAAATGTTGGGAACCTTCATTCCCATGTGAAGCTCCAAACCCCAAGCTATCATCCACACAAAACGAATCACCCTCCAAAATGGTAATTCATAGAAAAACTCTTCCACCTTTGGGTCCTGTAATATAGGTGGGTTGCATAGCTGAACATGATAGACCAAATTGTCTATCCCACGCTGTCTCTCTCTCCACTTATGAAAAGTGTAGAGTTGTTGCTGATATTGGGCTGCAATAATGTTACCTTCAAGAGGCAAAAAGGCAACTGGATCTTCATAAAACCCCTCTTTAGTTCTTTCCCAAACCATCCCATGTAAAGTGAATAGAACATCATCACAATATGGAATCCAAATGAGAAAAATACTAAAGGTTTTGTGTAGTGTTGGAAGGTACCAACAGTTTCCCAAGTGGTTACAATGCAGTTCTTCTACTTGTTGTTTCAGAACATAACGTGGCAAGTTATCTCCCAACCATTTGCTAGCTGTGCATGTTTTCTCATCTACTGGGTAGTAGTAAATGGCATTGTGTATCAACTGGGCATACAAAGAATAGCACAACACTTGCCCAAAGCCATACAAGAAATGGCTATCTCCATCATAAATGTTGGTCTTAGATAGACCATGAAGCCCAAATATAAACTTGCTCTCTTGTGGAGCAATGCACTCTACATAAATGGCAAGAGAATGCAAATACTTTGTTAGATGATCAATAACTGCAAAAACACAACTCTTACCATGTACTGAGAGTAGGCTGATAATGAGATCCATGAATGATCTCTCCATAGTGGTATGATATGTCTCCATGAGACCTTTATGAATGGAAAGGAATGAACCAAGTGCTGCATGTAAGGCCTTCTTCTTATGCTTGGAAATCCAAGTCAAGAAGATCATATCATGGTAATAGATATCTCCATCCACCACTCCATAACTCTCATCTCTTACTTGCCCATCAAGTGCATCATATGTGAAGTGATCTTGGGAACACTCCATCAACAAATCCAAACTCCCAAGTGACAGCGCTATTGGCCTTTGTAATAAGGATCCTGCCATCTCATAACTTCCCTCTTTGACATTCCCAATGCCAAAGTCACATATCATAATGCTGCTACATATGGGAGACTCCTTCCTATGTGGAAGTACCTCCTGATCCTCCAAGGCTAAAGAGTAGCCCCTTTGCACCATGATTGTGCCATCCTCTACTCCCGAAACATCATGCAAAGTATGGGAGAAAATCAGCCCATACTCTCCTAAGAGTAACCAAAGCAACACTAACTCTTGTCGCTTCCTCATCTCCTCAGCATACAAGTCATGTAGTAACATCATGATGATTGACTTGTAGAATGCCCCATACAACCAAATACTCTGCTGCCATAACATATAGGTGCCATGCAATGCCTCAAACCATAACATACCCTTTGAAATAGGATATCTCACATGATGGCCAAACTCTTTTAAGAGCAGCCAGCGCAGCCATGCCTCCTGCTGCCCTATGTCATAGATCTGCAAGTGGCTCACCAACCCCTTTCTCACCATCCACACCCATTCACCCAAATGTGGGTGTCTCCTACCATGCTCCCAATTGGTACCCCTCCAATGGAGAATACCATCCTCCCAAATCTGATCACTATCTTTGCACTTCATGAGATCTCCATATGAAGACCACTCATCAATGACCAAGTTGAACCCATAAGGTTCCAAGTATGTTGTAGGCAAAAGCTTCTCTTTGAGCTATAATGTGCTCATCAAGAAGGATCCATCATAATAATGGGAGATGTCATCCATCATAAGATGTCTTCCATCAGCCATCTTCCTATCCATTGCTACACATGTATAATGGTCATTGGAATGATCCAATAATAGTTGGGCCCCCAACTCATCACTGCTGCTCAATGAGAGCGTTGCTGATCTCCATGATGGTGTATCTATTGTCTCATGATCATGCACAATGCTGAACACACAATTCTGCATTGGATTGACTAGGATAATGCTCATCCTATCCTCTAGAACTCTACACTCCGACCCAAAGTGTTGTGTGTATCTTATCAATGAGATACCAGGATGAATATATATCTCCTCCTTGAACCATTCAAGGGTCCTCTACGCAGTGATGATCTACTACTCCAAATCAGTAGTGTTCTTTGACCATAGGTCATGCAATTGCCATGATGGCAGGTCCCCACAAATATCCATATGATGTGCTGGAATAACAGGAAGTGGAAGTGTTTGCATACCTTGATTAAACTTGAGAACATATTGTATAGCTACAACGGTTCCTCCCATCGGTGTAATGACACCTCCCACTACTGGTGATGATGATGGCCGATCCTCTACTACTGCACCACCACTGGTATAAGTCTCTTCCTCCTCATGCATCTCCTGAATAATGCATGGGACTCTAAATGCCAAGAGATCAAGACAAATTTGAAATCATGCAAGTGTTCCTTCTCCCAATGCAAGTACTCCTACAACAAGTGGTGGTGGAAGTTTCTCTTCCTCCGGAATAATAATATGTACATCTTCCCTTGGATTCTCCGGTTTCTCCTTATCAAAATTCTTGATCAACCTTTGAGTAAAATCTGCATATGCAGTCACTTTTTTATGTCTCATGGCTGAACTACCAAATGTTTACTTCACCCTCAAGGTGCAGTGCTGCAATCTCAACATCTTCTCTTTCTACTACTGGATGTAGTAGGATGAATGCATCCAACTCCCTTCTCCAAGATCTTCCAGTGCATGTGGATTACCCATGAAATGTAGACAATAGAAATCTATTGTATTTTCTTCTATGTTGCAAGGTATCCTCTCTTCTTTGATATGGATAAACTGTTGGAGAGTCAGATTCTCCTTCAAAGCTCTTGATTGAGAATTGTACTCAGCAAGATAATCACTTAGAATATCATGATCTAAGTTCCCTCCATCTCCATGTCTTTCACCTTCGTCTTCAAAGAAAGTGGACATAGTGGATCTCTTCGGATCTCTATGCAATACCGGTTTCTTTAGCTGTTGATAGGAAGTCCATGGACCTTCCTCATCTTAAAACCCTCTTGAGGTCTCATGCATCTCTCCATTCTCATCTGATTGACCTCCTTGGAGAGGTTATTCATAGATCTAAAAAGATCTGAGACAAAACCCATTCCTTATATCTTGTAGATATATTTTTCTTTTTATTCTTCTCTTCTTCTTACTCTTCTGATAGCATATTGGCTGAAAATCACAAGGTAAGCCAAGATTATGCTCTGATACCTCTATAACATCCAAAAATGGAAAAGACAAGAATATAGAACAAAATATTGGAAATAGCAGTGAATAAATATTTACATTATTATATGAGACAAATGTACAGCAATATTATTAAACATATCAGCCATAATGGGCATAAAATCCTTGAGGATCAAGTCAATCAAGCAATAAAACACAAGCCTCCACTAAGAAATTATGCCAATACATGAACTATAGCTACTATACAAATTCCATGAGCCAAGACAACACATTTTTAGGGCATAAACTGCTACAGGAAAGATATAAAAATATGGATCTGCTGTTATATAGCTCAAATAATTGAAAGAGTGAAGATCTAGGATGCCAAATACTTTTCCTAGACAACACAGAAAGGGTTTCCGGAAATATCCAAAATACCAAAATGCCAAAATGCATCCCTAGGGTTGAATTGTAGCTGCAACTAAATAACTGGAAGGAGGAAGCTGAAACTGATATGGAATGTATAAATCTCCTCCAATAAATCCTCCAAGTGAAAGGTTGATCCCAACATTAAAGATCTAACCCTCCAAATGAATCATTGAAACCTCCACTACAAATACTCCATGAAATTACGTAGTTCTTGAGGGAAACTATGTTGTAGGAGGTGGAAATAGTTTGGCCTAGTGCCAAGATATGAAATAAATCTCCTGGAACTTCTTTTTTGGCCTGCCAATGGAAATTATGCCTTTCCACAGAGAAAAAAAAAAAAAAGGTGCACATAACAATCCTCCACTGCAACACCCTACAACACAACACAGATCTGAACAAAAACTATGTTGTAGCTAAAGATTGAAGCTTGGCCTGATGCTAGAATGTGGACTATGCATCTCAATAATATCTCGTAAGTAGGCACTCTAAGTCCCCCGAGGATGAGTGTGGGAATCCCTCTCGGGAACACCCTTGTACTAAATAGTACATCAGACCCTACTAAACAACAAAAGCTTGCATAGAAATGTCACCTGAAAAATCTAGATCTAAAAATATCAATATCAATAATTAGCTAACATGCCTTCTATGGATGCCTTTCCCTTCCTTATATGCATTTTGAGCCTTTTCACCTTGGGTCCCACTCATTAAAGCCACTACTCTCATGGAGACTTTCTCCCATTAACACTGCGTTTTCTCCCATTAATGATCCACTCTCTCCATACTAGAATTGTTTATTTGGTCAAAATTGACCTTTTCCACATTCTTTAGCCCCTGTTCACACACGAGGGTGCTTTATCCAGCTATCAAGATGATCCCTTTTCACATTAAGAGGGATTTTATTCCTAGTAAAGAGATTTATGGGTCTCCCTACCCAATTATTTATCTATCTACATGATAAAATCAAAAATTAATATTCCAATTAGCTGCATGCTATTTTAGGAATATTAAAATTTTAAATCTTTTCAGATAATTAGTTAATCTTCAATTATTCTTGATGATTATCCAGTAATAACAGTAAATAGTAGAACACGATAGGCGCACGAATTGTAGGTGGAAAACCCCCTTCGATTCAAAAACCACTGAACTTTTTTTGAATAAATTCTTTAATATTCAACCCCAAATAAAATCAAAGGTATAGATTCCTAGAATTATAGAAAAGAATTCTTCTCCAACTCCCACTAGAAGGACATGCCAACACCCTGGTTTCTTTAGTAGTGAATTGAATGGATGCCTCGACATCCTAGACCAACCAACCACCCTGAAGTGTTCACAGGCTCCAACTTGTACGTGACTTCATGCACCAACCAAGAACCTTCCTTCCACCCTATAATGATCAGAAATAAGACAAGAGTGTGGACTCCCGTACTAGGGAAAATTATCCACTATACAATATGGTTCACAATAATTTTATTGAACTAGAAAAATCACCCAATCACACTGTTTGGTCAATTTAGTGTGTCCTAAATTGCTGCATTTAATTGTCAATCCGGGAATCGTAAGCTAATGAAGTGCGGCGCACTATATGTGCAAGATAACCTCTTTCTTAACTTTTTGTCGTTTTTGGTCTTTCTAAGGTGAAATGGAAATTCTAAAGTGAAAAGCAAGCTTGGTTATATTTGATCAAGGAAGTGATTTCCCCTATAATGATTTACCAATCTTGAAACTTTAAAAGAAAATTGAAATTACAATGACAAGACTTGAAAGAAAGTAAAAGTGTACTGCTGAAATGAAAAGGTGCTGCTAATCTAATGAATCAAAACAGGAAACTAGTGAACATGAAAACTAAACTATTCTTGCTGCCAACTGAACACAAAAGAAACTATGCTTACGGAAATTCAAAATTGCAATGAAATAAATCTAAATCAGGTTACATCAATTCATTTTCTGACCCTTCATCATTAGACCAGCTATGACTTGCGGAAGTAATCATAAACAACTTGTGTAACTGATATTTAATTCGCATAAAGTAAACTAATACTAAACCATACACACATGATTCAATCCCTCGCCATCAGTCCAGCTGTGGCTTTCGGAGGCAACTGAAGATGTCATACATGATTTAATATATCTAAGTTTGCAGAAAAGAAACTAATACTAAACTACACATTTCATAATGCAGCCCCTCACCATCAGTCCAGCTGTGGCTTTCAGAGGAAACTGAAGACGCTATGAGCAGCTTAATATATTTAATTTTGCAGAAAAGAAACTAATACTAAACTACACATTTCATCATGCAGCCCCTCACCATCAGTCCAGCTGTGGCTTTCGGAGGTAACTGTAGACACTATGAGCAGCTTAATATATTTAAATTTAACTACTGAATCAGATAAACAAAACTGAAATGTACAAATCAAGACTGAAGTTAAACAAATGCTATGAAAAGGAAACTAGCAGCAGAATAATGTTAGTCTCATATCATTAGCCAAAATACTATGAAAATGCCCGGGCTGTCTACTTAAAACCTGCACAAGAAAACTGATCAGTGATTTAACAATCATAAAAACATGAAAGACAAGAATGCAATGGAAATTATAGAAATGTATGAACATAAATGAAACAACTATGAAATATGAACATGTAATGAATTATGATACAATGACTTTGTTAAATAAATGAAATGAAATATATATACATTAATACACAGAACCTCGGCTGAGCAGGGGCCCTCTACACAGCTCTGGTACGATCCTCAAACACGAATTAAGTTATAAAACAGAGTTTTCTCACATTAAAAAGAAGTTCATTACAGACTGGTAGTATTACGGCTCAAGGCAACGTAATCTCTACATAACAGAGTACACACATCAACTATCAATTAACAATTCAACAGCTATCAACTCAGCAACTATCAACTAACTCTACGTGCGTATGCAAACGCTCTATATAAAGCAAGTCTCCTGAAGTTTATGATAGCAGCCAGCATGTAGACCACTAAGGCCACGGATATAGGAGTATGGCCATGTTGGAAAACGGATCTATGGAAGGTGGGCGCTTGAATTCAACTCCAGAACTTTGCATAGATGTCAATTAACCTCCGCAAGCTTAGAAACGGCCGTATGGATGTTTATATGCCACGAAACAGAGTCCAGCCGACATAAAACTCCATAGTTGACTTCCACGTGGATGGCTTTGACCGCGGCTTTCTTTGACGAATTTACTTGAACCAATAGGACACGAACCATGTCCTAGTCATTCCTAGCCTGCCCATGTGGCTCGTTTCCTTCGTAGACACCTGTAGCATAGATTTCCACAAAATAGCTGCGGAAAGTTGCAGCAGCTGCGGAAAGTGACAAGTTTCCGCAGCTGTATGAACAAAATCTAAACCAAATAGAAAACACAAAAACATAATTAAAAACCATGTTAGATACCCTTTTGCACATGATATTGACAATTTTGGAGGTTTAGGTGAGTGAAAAAGATATGGAAAAGTGTATGGAAAAGAGGCAAATTCGGGACTCAACATACCCCCACCGTGAAGGTGTTGCATGTCCTCATGCAACCAAAATTTTGACACTCTTTGTTCAATTCATGTGCCTTGATACTTCAGCCAGCACATCTAACCCCCTTCTCTTCTTCTTTGGTACTGCCATCATTCTGGGTTTCTTCATGAGGCACCTGAATTTGATATTCACAAGTGCTCTGCTCAATTTTTGGCATTTCCTTTTTAGCTTCTTATTCTTCTTTTGCCAAATACCCAAATGTAACATAGTATTGTCATGGATAATCTTGTTCAGTTTGCCTTGCTCTTTGAGTGTTTCATTTTCATTTTTGATATGCCGATTCAAAAGCTCAAGCTCAAAAATCTCCTGTTTTAATGACTAAACCAAATCATCCTGCAATGTATGAGGCTGAATAGAAGAGGTACTTGGGCCTGTGGCTGCCTTCTCCAAGGATTCTATATAGTCATATACCTCCTGCTGTTTGGGGTCTACTTCCGGTGTCTTTTTCATTGGGCTGTCCCCAAAGTGCTGCAAGGCAGAATTATGTTCAAAATCTGGCCGAGGAGAACTTACATCAATATTTTGCTGAGAATAAGATGGAGTATGCTCATTGTCTGATTGGGAGTGAAAGGAGTCAGGTTCACTAACTGACTGAAATGGACTATGGTCAGTTGGAGACTGTTCAGATGTCTCCTCACCCAAATCAATGAAATGAGGACCTTTAATTCGTGTTTTTCTCAGTTTTCCCTTAAGCCTGCTGCTTCTCCTCACATGCTGTGGTACACTACCCTTTTGTTCTTGTTTTCCTGTTTTTGCCTTCTTGGATAGAGATGACTGTTTTTGAAGAAAAATTAATCTTTCAGATAGAATTTGGTGATCTTCTTCTTCAGAAGAAGGAGTTTTATGGATAGCCTCAATAATTTCTTTCCCTTTTGATATTATTGGCTTCTTAGTTTTGATTTCCTTCTTCTTCCTTTTTACCAATCTCTCTTCCCTATCATTTTTCTTCATAGTAGTAGTAGAAGTATCTTGGATTTCATCTACTGTTCTTTTCCTTCTACTTCTTTTTGCTGTGCTAGCTGCGGGAATTTCCTGTGTAGGAGCAACTTGGGTTTCAACATTCATTTTCTTTCTTCTACTCCTTCTAATTGGATTACCTTCAAGAATTTCCTGAGGTTCTTCAAAGAAGTTTCTAACTAGGAATTGTTCCCATGTATCTTTTCTTTCTTTTAGCTCCTTTTCAATCAAAATTTTTATAAGCCCATGATGATATAAATGAGGCTGTACATCTCCTAGGTGTTTTTGCACAGTCACAGCCATTTTCTTCAAGCTATTGAATAGGAAATAAGGAAGATTGAGAGTTTGGTTTTCAAGAAACTTCATCAATAGCCTAGTATGATACATGTACATAGAGCCAAAACGACCTTCACATGTAATAAATTTCTGAACAATGAGTAGTAAAGTGGCCCATTCATCTTTTATTGCATGCACAGGGATTCCTCTTTTAAAAACAGTGATATCCATACCTTGATTTCGGAGGATTGTTCTCCATGCCTCATCACTGATACTTTTATTTTTGAACCAACGTTCTCCTTCCTGAAGAAGCTCTGTGGCTGCTGCTATTGATGCTTCATTAACCAAAAACTTGAGGTCTCCCACTTCTGCTTCCGAGCCATCAAATGATATTGCAAACACTTTGGTAACTTCTCTGTGGTAACCCCTAAATTTCTGAATAAAACGCAGCCATTTATCTTTCCTCAACATATCTTTTGCTTGTGGAAATCCCTCTATAAACTTCGGTCCTTCCGGCTCTGCCCTTAATAATTTTCCCATTCTACTTCTCTGTGCTTCACAGGCTTGCCTCTGTGAGGGTTTAAGTGGAAATAGAACGATGGAATACACAGAATCGAGCACAATGCTGTGGGGATGTTATCACAAAACGAAAATGAGCACCATAAACAGAATGGAATAAGACTGTGGGTGGATATACGGGAATGAGAGTGAGTAAAAGGAACGGAATGGAGTGAAACAGGGAGTGAGAATGAGTAGCGTGGGGTTTTGTAACCACGACAGAGACACGACAAAGAGGTTAACAAAGTATAATGCATTCGGCCGCATTTTGAATTTTGGTGGTTGTGTAATAAATATAAACACTTTCAATCAATGATTATGAAGTTATGCGGCTTGTAAGAGTCCTTTGTCAACTCAAATTCGTATCATTATCTACGGTGGGATATTTGAACATGAGTGAGAGTCGGAATTTCAATAATGAAACCGTTTGTGAATAAATTCAAGAGGATAACATATAGATCGTGGAAGGTTACGGGACTGTCAATATAATCATTGCGCGTTATGGGTAGAGCTCATAGTTTAAAATTACATAAAAATGTGTTTTTCGATACTATTTGAAATAAACTTTATTCATACCTTTGGAATCCTTGCTTTTGCCCTTGGTCTTCAACTGATTGATATTCATTAGTGTCTTGAACGTCCCATTGATCCTCTCCTGCATTTTATTTCATAATTTATGAAAATAACAACTAACTGTACATTCTTTTTGAAAACAGAGTAGTAGTAGCTGTGGAATCTGCTTCTGGCTGCGGAAACTGGAGTCAGCTGCGGAAACAGATGTCAGCTGCGGAAACTGACACAACTATTACTTGGCTGAAATAGAAATGAACAAATGACAAATGACCAGGTGGAAATGGTCATAAAAAGATTTTTATTGATGGAATGGATGAAATGAAGTGGAATGAAGTGAAATGAAATGAAATGAAATGAAATGAAGTGGAATGAAATGGAGTGGGTGGTGAGATGAAATGAAATGAAAGACAGATTTTTTTTGAAAAATATAGAGTGTCAGGTGTCCCTGATTTTCACCCCATATTTTCTGTATAAGACTGCCAATCAATGATTGGTTTTCAGGCTTATACCATTTTTTCTTTTTCTTTTTTTTCTTTTTTTTCTTTTTCTTTTTTTTTTTTTAACTTGAAAAACAAAAGCTAGCTTGGTAGAGAAGAAGGATTCTTCTTTACCAGCCTGATTGCAGAACTTTCTTGAAACAACTTGATAAAATCCTCTTTAGAGAGTGGCTTATGATAAACTTTCAATCTATGGCCATTCACTATAAGAGGAGTTTGAAACTCATCAATGGTCTTGATTCTTACAGCTCCATTGTTAAAGATCTTGTCAATCTCATATGGCCCAAGCCAATGAGTCTGAAATTTCCCTTGAAAATCTTTAAACTTGGAGTCAAATAACAATGCCCAATCTCCTTCTTGAAACTTCTTCTCTTTGATATATTTGTCATGCCATTTAGTTCTTTGATATTGAACTAGATCAATTCTTAGAATTGCTTCTTGTCTGATCTCATCTAGCTCATTCAACTGCTCCATTCTATGCTTTTGGGCTTCTGATAAGTCCATTCCCAACTGAACTGCTATCTTGAAGGTCTTGACTTGGAACTCAATGGGAAACAACACTTCTTTCCCATAAACAAGTTCATAGGGAGAATGTCCTGTTGTATTCCTCCATGTAGTTCTGTAGGCCCACAAGGCTTCTGGAAGCCTTTCTGCCCAATCTCTCCTATGTAGATGAACAGTTTTGGTGATGATACTTTCAAGAACTTTGTTTGTGGACTCCACTTGACCATTTGCTTGTGGATGGTAAGGAGTAGATCTTCCGTGCTTGATTTTGTATTCTTCCATCAACTTCTCCACCAAATTTGATGTGAATTGGCTCCCCTGATCTGTTACAATTTCTCTTGGAACACCAAAGCGAGTAAAAATATCCTCATAAAGAAAATGAACAACTGAATTTTCAGTAGCAGATACTAATGCTTTAGCTTCTACCCATTTAGTAACATAATCAATGCAAACCAATATATACTTCTTTTGCTTCGATGGTGGATTAATCGGTCCAATGAAATCTAAAGCCCATTTTTCAAAGGGTTCAATGAGTACCTGTGTTTGCAGTGGCATTTCATTTGAAAGGGTAGGTTTCCCTACTCTTTGGCAGCTATCACACCTTTGGACATATTGTTTTGCATCTTTGAAGAGAGAAGGCCAATAATATCCCAAGGAAAGGATTTTATAGGCCGTCCTTTTGTCCGCAAAGTGTCCGCCGCATGGTTCATCATGACATGCCTTAAGAATATCAGGCATTTCATCTTCCCTGACACATCTTCCGATCACAAGATCTGGCCCTGTTTTAAACAATTCGTTAGAAATCCATGAATATCTTGAACTCTCCTGAATAATTTTTCGTTTTTCTCTTGGAAATAAATGTGAAGGTAGTTTCCCTGTAACCAAATAGTTAGCAATATCTGCATACCAAGGGGTCTTAATAGTTACTGCAAACAAATATTCATCAGGAAACTTATCTTCTACAGAAGAATCTTCTTTAGTATTTTGAATTCTAGACAAGAAATCAGCTACTGTATTCTGTTTTCCTGGTCTATCCAACACAGTAATATTGAATTCTTGCAAAAGTAAAAGCCATCTTGTCACTCTGCCATTAGTAACAGGTTTGTTCATTAAATATCTAATTGCAGAATGGTCCGTATGAATAAAAGTTTCATAGCCTGTTATGTAATGTCTAAACTTATTAATTGCATGAACAACAGCTAAGAACTCTTTTTCAGTCACAGTATAATTCAACTCTGTGGGAGTCAAATTTTTACTGGTGTAATAAATGGCATAAGGAATTAAATATTTTTGACCCAACACAGCTCCAAGAGCTGTATCTGAAGCATCTATAGAAATATGGAAAGGAAGTTTCCAATTTGGTCCTCTCAAGATAGGTGCTTCAGATATTCTTGTTTTCAAAGTTTCAAAAGCGGATTGACAATCAGGATCCCATTTAAATTCACAGTCTTTTGTAAGCAATTTGAAGAGTGGAGATGCTATTTTAGTGAAGTTTTCTATAAATCTTCTATAGTAACCAGTAAATCCTAGAAAACTTCTAACATCTCTTCGACAATTTGGAATAGGCAACTTGGAGATGACTTCAACTTTTGATCTATCAACCTTAATCCCATCTCCTGAAATATGATGTCCTAAAACAATCCCTTCAGTAAACATCATAAAGAATTTTTCATGGCTTAATGAAAGGTTTGTTTCCTTACATCTTATGAGAACTTTTTCCAAATTTTCTAATGCCTCTTCAAATGAATTACCATAAACTGTAAAATCATCCATATAAACCTCTACACAATCATGGATTAGATCAAAAAAAATTCCTAGTACTGCTCTTTGGAATGTTGTTGGTGCATTACATAACCCAAAAGGAAGCACTCGGTAGGCAAAAATTCCCCATGGACAAGTAAATGTAGTCTTATCTTGATCTTCAGGTGCTACCTGTATTTGATTATAGCCACTAAAACCATCCAAAAATGAAAAGTACTTTTTACCTGCTAATGTATCTAATACCTGATCAATAAAAGGCAAAGGAAAGTGATCCTTCAAAGTTGCTTTGTTCAATTCCCTGTAATCAATGGATACTCTCCATTTACCATTCTTTTTAGGTACTATAACCAAAGGAGAAACCCATCGGCTATCTGAAATTGGATAAATGAAGTTTACATTGAGAAGTTTTTGGAGCTCTTCTTTCACTATCTCCCTAAGATTTGGATTCATCCTTCTTTGAGGTTGTCTGATTGGTCTAATGTTTTCCTCAATATAGATATGATGGATGCAAGTCTTAGGATCAATACCCTTCATGTCAGTATACTCCCATGCAAATGCAGTAGAATGTTTTTGCAAGATTCTGGTTAATTCTTCTTGTTGTGACTTCTCCACATGTTTATTAATATTCAATGTCTTTTCTGGAAAAATCTCAAAAGCAGAATTACCAAACTCTTCCATAGAGTAGAGAGACATTTGTCTTGATGATAAATATTCTATGTCAGATTCCAACTGAAATTGTGTGGGGTCATATTCTCAAGTTATCTCAAAATTTTCTAATGTGTTCAGAATTTGACTATCCTCACTAATTTCAGAAATGGTAAAGACAGGTTGTATAGTGTTCTCATCATCGACCCATTCATTATCTCCTATTTCTGTAATTGCTCTTGCGGGAGGATACAAATTGAATTTCTTTGTCGAATTACCATTAGAAATGTACATGTCTCCAGATCTACAACTAATAAAAGCATCAACTGTGGCCAGCCAAGGTCTTCCTAAGATAATTGGATGTCCTCCTAGATTACTTTTGGGAGTCAAAATCATAAAGTCTACTGGATATTCCCAAGAATCTAAGGAGACTGAAATATCTTCTAATACACCATCCGGTTTAATAACCGATCGATCTGCAAGTTGCAATAAAGTAGGTGTAAAAAGAAGGTTAGGAAGTTTTAACTGTTCCATAGTCTGTCTACTCATAATGTTGATAGCAGCCCCTAAGTCAATCAATGTGCTTGGAATTTCTATCCCATTTATATGTGTCTTGACAATTGGACTTCCTGGATCTACATACTTCTGCATGGTAATTTTTCCCATCATAATGTCTGCAATCTTTCCTACCAGGTGGATTCTTCTTGTGTCCTTTACCTTCCTTCCTGGTCTTTTGAAACTCAACTCCTTTATGGTTTTTGCTAGAATAGGAATTTCTCGAATGGCTTGTAGCAATGGAATCTTGATACAAACATTCTTCAATTCATCTAGAAAGTCATAGTTAGGCAACAAGATTTGTTTTTCCACCCCCTTATCAATTTGTAGTCTTTCCGAAAAAGGAGGTGTAGATGAAGATACAGGTTGCTCAACTATAGGAGTTGTGGATGTTAGCTTTTCTTTTTCTTTTTGAATTTTTGAATTTTGAAGAGATTCTTCCTCAGAACCCTTATTGACTTGAAGAGAGTCCTCCTCAGAGGTATCTTTCTCTTGAATGTTTATAGAAGGTTTTTCTAAAACTCTACCAGATCTGAGTTGTACATCGTTGAGAGGAACAATCATATAGGTAGGAAATTGTTGTCCTTCTACCATATAAGTAGTTTGAGGATTCTTATTGTTAGGATTTGGCAATGGTTGAGCTGGAAGTTGATTTGTCTTCTGTTGGTATGGGAGCATGAGTTGAGGATTTGTATTTTGTTGAGAAGGTTGATGTTGTGGAAATGGCAATGAAAGTTGTTGTGGATTTTGGCTTGGAAATTGTGGAGCTTGTTGATTTTGAAAAGATGGAGGATATTGATAAAATTGAGCAAATCTCCCATAGGGATTTTGCATCCCTTGTACCCATGGCTGATATGAATTTTGATGTTGGGGCCAAGGTTGTTGCCAAGGAGTCCAATTTGGTGGGGTTTGAAGATTCATAGGGTTATTAAACCCTTGAGATTGTTGTCCCTGCCAAGGTCTCCTTGCGACAAAACAGAGAGATTCTATTGAATTTGGATCTTCTTGAAAAACAGCTTTGAGTCCAGGGATTGAAGGAAAATCCTTGATCTCATGATTTTCTGAGAAAATCATACATGTTTCTACAACTTTTGCATCCAAGGGACATTCCCTTAAAGCATGTTTCTTTCTACATTTCGGACAAAAGATGGCTAAAGCATCTGTTTCCGCTTTCTGCTTGTTTTGGATTTTAAGGGTGTCTAGTTGTTCACTAAGGCTCCCTAAGATATCAGTTTTGAACTCATCAAGCATATTACCAATCTCTGCCCTACTTACTGATCCAGTTGCAGATTTGTTGGCCCTAATAAGAGAAGGATCCCTAGGCCCTTTTCCTGTTTTAGATTTTCCTCTTGAGAGATGGACACATAGTTCTGTTATGTCACGAAGTGGAAGTTGAGAAATGTCTCCTTTCCCCATCATGTTTAAAATATTTATCCATTCATCTCTAATGGCTTTTAATATGAGGGCTTTCAAGGTTTCATCATCTAAATTGCTCATCTTTGCTCTTTTCAAGTTGTATTGAAATCTTTCAAGTAAATCTTCCAAATTTTCATCTTCTTTTTGCATCATTTTGAATACCTCATCCTTGTGATTGGTGGGCATACAATAATCCAAGTATCTATCCAAAAATGTTTGTTTCATATCATTCCAAGTCCTGATAGATTGAGTGGCTAATCCCATGAACCATTTCAAAGCAGATCCCTTCAAAGTTGAAGGAAATAGTTTGAGGTTTTGAGAATCTTCCATATAGTCATAAGTTCGGCACACTACTTCAAACTCAAACAGAAATGTTTCAGGATCCTCACTTCGTAATCCATAAAAGTTAGGGAGAACAGATGGTGAGATATTTTTCATTGTTGCATGAGTTTTCTCATCAACTATAGGGAATCCAAGCAAATTGTCCCTATTTCTACCGTTATTTCCTTCACCATTGTTATCTTCATTATCTCCTCCTCCTCTACCTCCACCTCTATTTATTACTTCCTCTTCCATGATAGTTTCTTTAGAGTCCTTATAGTCCTCTAGTTCTTCTACCAAGGAAGGATGAGAGAAAGTTTCTTTGTTTTCTAAGTGGGTTTTAGTAGGTGGTATAGGAGAATCCTCTAATTCAACTGTTCTTTGACTTCCAAAAATCTTAAGGCTAGGGGTAGATGGTGGTGAATCTGGTCTATGCCTTGAAGAAGATGGAGTTGTGAAAATCGAACTCTTGGCTTTAGCTATAAACCTTCCCCTAGAATCTCTTGCCCTATGCATGCCATTTTTTATTCTTTTTTTTTTTTTTTTAAAGTTGGGCTAATAATTCTCTTTCTGATCTTCCATATCACACTAGGTGCAAGAAGAGAGCATACTTAAGAAATTACTAAACCAATAACTCTCTTTTCTGATCCTCCAGATCACACTAGGTGCAAGAGGAGAGCATACTTCAAGAAGTTATCAAGTTTTCCCTTCTTTTATGATTTTATATATTTTTTTTAAGAAATTGGCTACCTAGTTACACTTCCCCGGCAACGGCGCCAAAATGTTTGGTCAATTTAGTGTGTCCTAAATTGCTGCATTTAATTGTCAATCCGGAAATCGTAAGCTGATGAAGTGCGGCGCACTATATGTGCAAGATAACCTCTTTCTTAACTTTTTGTCGTTTTTGGTCTTTCTAAGGTGAAATGGAAATTATAAAGTGAAAAACAAGCTTGGTTATATTTGTTCAAGGAAGTGATATCCCCTATAATTATTTACCAATCTTGAAACTTTAAAAGAAAATTGAAATTACAATGACAAAACTTAAAAGAAAGTAAAAGTGTACTGCTGAAATGAAAAGGTGCTGCTAATCTAATGAATCAAAACAGGAAACTAGTGAACATGAAAACTAAACTATTCTTGCCGCCAACTGAACACAAAAGAAACTACGCTTATGGAAATTCAAAATTGCAATGAAATAAATCTAAATCAGATTACATCAATTCATTTTCTGACCCTTCATCATTAGACCAGCTATGACTTGCGGAAGTAATCATAAACAACTTGTGTAACTGATTATTTAATTTGCAGGAAGTAAACTAATACTAAACCATACACACATGATTCAATCCCTCGCCATCAGTCCAGCTGTGGCTTTCGGAGGCAACTGAAGATGTCATACATGATTTAATATATCTAAGTTTGCAGAAAAGAAACTAATACTAAACTACACATTTCATAATGCAGCCCCTCACCATCAGTCCAGCTGTGGCTTTCGGAGGTAACTGAAGACGCTATGAGCAACTTAATATATCTAATTTTGCAGAAAAGAAACTAATACTAAACTACACATTTCATCATGCAGTCCCTCACCATCAGTCCAGCTGTGGCTTTCGGAGGCAACTGAAGACACTATGAGCAACTTAATATATTTAAATTTAACTACTGAATCAGATAAACAAAACTGAAATGTACAAAGCAAGACTGAAGTTAAACAAATGCTATGAAAAGGAAACTAGCAGCAGAATAATGTTAGTCTCATATCATTTGCCAAAATACTATGAAAATGCCCAGGCTGTCTACCTAAAACCTGCACAAGAAAACTGATCAGTGATTTAACAATCATAAAAACATGAAAGACAAGAATGCAATGGAAATTATAGAAATGTATGAACAAAAATGAAACAACTATGAAATATGAACATGTAATGGATTATGATACAATGACTTTTTAAAGAAATGAAATGAAATATATATACATTAATACACAGAACCTTGGCTGAGCAGGGGCCCTCTACACAGCTCTGGTACGATCCTCAAACACGAATTAAGTTATAAAACAGAGTTTTCTCACATTAAAAAGAAGTTCATTACAGACTGGTAGTATTACGGCTCAAGGCAGCGTAATCACTACAAAGCTAACATAACAGAGTACGCACAGCAACTATCAATTAACAACTCAACAACTAACTCTACGTGCGTATGCAAACACTTTATATAAAGCAATAAAATGTAACTGTCTCCTGAAGTTTATGATAGCAGCCAGCACGTAGACCACTAAGGCCACGGATATAGGAGTATGGCCATGTTGGAAAACGGATCTATGGAAGGTGGGCGCTTAAATTCAACTCCAGAACTTTGCACATATGTCAATTAACCTCCGCAAGCTTGGAAACGGCCGTATGGATGTTTCTATGCCACGAAACAGAGTCCAGCCGACATAGAACTCCACAGTTGACTTCCACGTGGATGGCTTTGACCGCGGCTTTCCTTGACGAATTTACTTGAACCAATAGGACACGAACCATGTCCTTGTCATTCCTAGCCCGCCCATGTGGCTCGTTTCCTTCGTTGACACCTGTAACATTGATTTCCACAAAATAGCTGCGGAAAGTTGCAGCGGCTGCGGAAAGTGACAAGTTTCCGCAGCTGCATGAACAAAATCTAAATCAAATAGAAAACACACAAACATAATTAAAAACCATGTTAGATACCCTTTTGCACATGATATTGACAATTTTGGAGGTTTAGGTGAGTGAAAAAGATATGGAAAAGTGTATGGAAAAGAGGCAAATTCGGGACTCAACAACACTATGACTTGCAACCCAACCATAACATTATCCAACAATGACACTTATACCTCCCAAAAATGCCTCTCCAAATCTAGGCAAATTGACTCTTTTACAATAATGACTCTTTTATAGTTTTACAATGATGAGTTTTACAATACTTACTTTTGAGACGACTAGCAATTGTTGAGGTATTGTTGTGCTTGCTTCAAGTAATGGTACTTTGGAATTGCATTGTCCTTCTAGTATGTGTCTGAGTTGTACTATTGTGTCCTCCTTCCTACACATGCAAGACCAAACCAATATACAATCAAAATACCTAAAATGTCCTGCAAACCATATGCCAGAGAAATATTCAAAATTCAAATGTAAATACGTTCAACATTTATGAACAAAATCCAATCAAACATACATATAAAATAATTACATTTTCCTCCAAAAACACATGTCAGAGATGATATTAAAATTAAAATTCAATCACTAATCATACATACCTTATTGTAGCAGACTTACCATTGACTGTTGATGTATTGTCCTTACTGCAGTGATCCTTGAATGCATATTTTTTCTTGCCTTCTAGAAGCTCAATCTTGAATCTACTATATATGTGTAATTGTAGATCTCCAAGGTCTGAAATTTTGTCATATGGTAACCCTCTAAGTCTTCTTTACAACACTGTAGTTTTGATCAACATTGGATTCTTCAAGGAACAGTTATGCCCAATCTCCTACGATGATCTGATTATAGAATATTTCAACAAAGTGAACTTGTACGAAGTTCCACATGTCACGATTCAACATTTTGTCCTGAAAACACTACAGAACAAATTAAATCTCGTTCTATTTATGTCACTTTTTACTAAATTTGAATCCAATGCTCAGAGATAAAGTTATGATTATTTTCCCAAGGTCACTTGTTTGACATGAAATTTGGGAGCCTGCAAAAACCCTAAATTCCTTAGATCATAACTTTGAAAATATAATGAACCAATATCTAAAAATTGGCCAAGACCTTAGTTAGGATTGTTTCCACATGTGTTTTTAGTGTCTGCATATGAATTTTAGCATAAAAAAATTTATACAAAAAATGTCTCGATGACCTGTTATAAGTAGCGAAATCCTTACGAGGAGGATATGAGGGTCATAATTGATATAAATTCCTAGGTTGAGGAGGTATTCAACAAGTGAATGTTGGAGGTATTTTCAGAGCTTAAAAAATGATTAATTATTCACAATTCAATGACCACAACCAATTATTATTGTCATGTGACAACCCCATGGGGTTTTAGCCCACTAACTGGGGTTACTAAGTTCAAACAGGAATATATCTCAAAAGCTAAAGAATTATGTGGCATTCCATATATCAACGGAAACATATCGATAAGTAAAAACTATCCAAAATACCCTTTACTTAGAATAGAGTAATTTTTCAAGTCAAAATTCCTACGCAAGATTGGGGTAGCCCTTGGTGCTACTTGTGGTGAAATCAATGAAAACCACTGATAACCATAATTTTCATTTTAGTCTTCATTTATCTAGAAAGTATTGAGTGATTTTTTGTGAATTATAGTTTATTTTTCGTTCATCTAAACTTAAAATAAATTGACAATAAAAACATGCATTTACATATAGGGACTATGAGTGTTGCATACGAATAGTTAGGGAATTTGCATTTAGATGTGCTCATTAGTGATTTCATGCAATCTGATTGCTCTATCTCTTGTAGCTAGTTTATCATTGTCGAAAATAAAATCGAAACAAATTCTTATCATCTTAGTTGCATTCTAGGAATGTAAAATACATCTCGCTCGCGATGAACCTGCAAGACAAAATTATAAGAAAGATCAACTTAAAATTTATCTGAATTTATCTAAGAGGTAATTTTCACTTAACAATAACATTTAGAGGTATAGGCCAGAGACATGTTCCAACGTTGTTAAACATAGAAGCTGTCGTTAATTGTATGTAATACATTCCGAGTGTAATACCTCATTCCACATATGTAAGTATATCAGAGCTCATCCACGTACTTTCATGTATATCAGGCGATGTTTTAGTATGAAAAGTATAATGGGATGCTCTCACTGTGCGGTTTTGCATTAGACAATAATAATATTGATTGGGCCTCCATGTACCATCGAGTATATTTGGGAGGAAAACAATAGGTTCCTTACCATCCATACGTAACCTAGTCGGCTGCCTTGTCCATTGTGATACACCGAACACAACATTCAGGGATATTACCTGCATGTACATAAGTCCTTGGTTTACTGGGGTGGTATATTCAAGTTCACAGTTTCTTGGTAAAAATTTTGCCTAGCTTTACCCTTTTTTTGTTTATTTTTTTTCTATAAAAAATCAATCAGAAATCGTGGAAGAAGATCAACCCTTTCCCCATCGTTCGCATAGGATAGTGAATAAACCACCTTTACTGCCAAAATCTACACCTAGTAGACAAAGGCGAGCTCGTCCTACCAATTTCGGTACCTCTGGAACATTTGGTGCTACATCTTCATATAATTTACAAGAGTCATATGATCCTTTAATTACCGAGTCTCGAGTCATTTCAACCAATCCCTATTTATCTGCTATTGTCGAGATGGAACCCTCACAGCTACCCGAGGACACTAAAATTAAATCTAGTGAAATGCTAAATCCAGAACCTGAGCTTATTCAACTCAAAGTTGATCCGGAACCTATTATTCTTTTACTAGAACACCTTGATCCCGAAGTTGAACAACAAGAAGTTGTTCCCATGCAACTGTCTCATCCTCAGTCATCCATAACCATTGAGTCTTCCTATTTACCACAGAGTTTACCACCTAGAATTTATCTCAACCTTGATGGTGAAGTACTTCCACCTAGTTTTATTTTAATAAAGGAATAACTTCAGGACGATACAACCCCTTCATGTCCCACTCATTTTGGGTTAGGGCTTCATTTTTATCCATCTTTTCCTCGTTTGACCTACTCTTCCCCTGTTGATCTTGTTCACTCTCAAGTTCCTGTAGATTCATTAGAGTATTCGCTGAGTTATTTAATCGTGGCCAAGACAACATCCCAAGCTGTACCATATGTTACATCTGTGACATCATCTACTTTTGCTTCATCTTCGATATTTTCTACGACACCCAAGTCTCATCTTTATGGTGGTCCATCTGTCCCACTGGGTTACCAAAACTTAAATGAAACCTACTCTGGTGTCTCCTCTAGTCCATGTAATTCTCCCATTTCATCATCTTGAATTCTATCTAGTTCATCTCTTCTAGGTACTTAACGAATTGATCCTTTATTGTCATCATTAGCTCAATATCGAGCTAGTCCATCTAATTACTATCCATCTTATCCAGTATTTGTTGGATTCCCATCATATGAAAATTAGTATGTGTAATATCCTTATACTCCATATGATAGGGGGCAACATATGTTTGGGCCATATGGCAGTACTACTTCATTTTGAGGTCAGTCTTATGTTGGAATGCTTGTTTTTCAATGGCAACCTACTTTTCCTTTTCAACTGCAAAAGGTTGTGTATAAATATCAACCAGTTCAACCTGTTGCGTCTGTACCTACTACGAATTTTATTACTTCTTTGGTTTTTTCTCAGTCTTCCTAGGCAGGTCCTTCAACCCCTAACCCTCAAGTTTAAGTTCTATAATCTTCGTCTTCCAAGGCTGGTATTCCACAACCATCTGTATTGGGAATTTCACAACCACTTGTTAGTGTACCTTTGTCATAGGATTCTACTGGTCCCATCTATTCACAAACTGGTTCAAATTATCCTAGTAGGTAACAATTTTATCAAATTCCATGGAAGACACAACAACCATTCCAAAATTTTCAAGCTTAACCAGGTCCTGGTTAAGAAGCCTATCAATGTTTTGGTCAACAAAATTACCCCTATCTGGGTTACCAACAAAAAAATCCTTATGTTGGTGCACAACAACCTATTTCTTAGGAAATTCCATCCTATCTTGGTTATGCTCACCTGATCTAAATCGATATTTGTAGTTTGTTGCAACATTAGAGTTACCTGCTTTAAAATGGCTCACTAATGATCCAATTCATTATTTATTTTGATGGTCGGTGATTCTTCATAAATTACCCCCTGACTTTCAAAAATTCAATGTAAATTCTAGAGAAGATTCGTCTACACATGTTATGACTTATCATTTATGGTGTTCATCAAATTCCTTAAATGATGATTCTGTTAGATTGTGTCTTTTCTAGCTGCAAAGTGGTACATTGAATTACCATAAGCTTATTTTGATAACTTTATAGCTTTAGCCACTAATTTTTTAACCCACTTCTAGTTACCCATCAGATATGAAACTGGAACGAAACTTTTGACCAGCTTTAAATAGACCACTGCTACTCATATATCATATCATATACATGAGTGGCGTCATCATCTTCAAATGGTTAAAACATTTTGTTCCTAATCAACTCTTAGCTGAGTGGTTTATAAAGTCCTTGTTTCCATCTATCACCAAGGATGTGGCCTATTATCTCCCCGTAATTTTCTAGATTGATTGAGATACAAACTGACAAGGGTAACATCAAACCAAGCTTTGGAATCCAAGGACCTAGCCTTCCTAGATTTGGAGAGGGATCTCTAAATGTGTGCTAAGACATGTCTTGTTTTATTTTAAGGGTTGATTTTAGGCTAGATGTTAACTGCAAGGTATTTTGATTGTTTTTTGGTTGGGTATGATACTTTGATAGATTTTATATTGGAAACATGGAAGATTGTTAAGTCATTGGGCAATGGAGTCTAACAAGGTCCAGATAATTTCATCAATGGTGTTTAAGAGAATTTGCAGGGAAAGTTTACTTGGTTGGTGGATATTTTAAGGTTATGAAGGATTTATGAAATGGACATAAAGATTTAGAACAACAAACTAATAAAGGGATGAAACTGAATCCTTTATATACTTTTAAACTGAGGGAGTTAGAAAATTGATAAGAACAGCAAGAGAATCAAAGGCATAAGCAGAACCTAATCCATTTGATTTCAGACTGAAAACAGATAATTAACCAAGACAAACATTCAAATAAAAACATACAAAGGTAAGAAACTTATCCAAATTTCAAATCTTTTATCATCTAGAGAAGAAAAACATTTAAGATACAAAAGTAACTATAACCATAGAAGGAGAGAAAAATCTAACATCCAAAGTCACAGCTATAAGGTTTCCTTAAAAAAAATTTAGCTAAGTAAAATCAAAGGGCATGATTTTAAATAGACTTGTTTGACAAACCTTGTTACACCATTTTTTGGTCATCTAACCTATTATCTTTAGATGGACCCAAGTACACCATGTAAGACCAATTTTACCCCAAGTAAAATTGCTTTCACTATGTAAAATAACTTAATAAACCACATTTATTAGGTTGTTTATGGTCTAAACAGGAAACCCCAAAAGGAAATATTAAACAAACCTATTTTGTTTGATTTTCCTCATGGAATAATTAATTAAACCATATTTTAATTATTATTCCTAGTCATGTTTAACCCAAAACAAATAAATTAATTAGATAAACCTTTATTTATCTTATTATTTTCCAGGAATAATTATTTAAATCTTATTTAGATAATATTCCTTGTTAAATATGACCAAATCACCCACAAATAATTAAATAAATCATTATTTATTTAATTATCCTTCAACTACTTCCTTAAAAAGATAAATAAATCATTTATTTATTTATTATTAACAAATAAAGGGATTTGACCCAAGTCAAATACTTTTTCCCTCCAACAAATATAATAAAATATTCCATAAAAGGTGGATCTAGATTTGGTTAACATTATTTTAATCATGCACCAAGATTTAGAATGACCCAATATTTTGTTATAAATAGGAGGGTTTTTCCTACCATTCTTCACCTTTTTTTGCCTATTAGATCACTCTGGATCTATACACTTGGTCACATTCTACATTATTTGCTATGTGAGCTCCCTTTGAGTTCTATCTTTGTCTGGGTTTTCTACACCAACAAGAGAGAGAGATTCCAGATCTGAAGTGCTGAGGACTTCCAAGAACCCATCCCATTGAGGAGAATTGGATACGCCTTCTTGTTTTCCTCCCAGGTGCCCTTAATACAAAAATTCTTTCAAAAATTGTTCTTGTCTTGTCTATTGGTATATGGAGAAAACCCTTCTTTTTACTACTTAATGTCTTTCTATGCATAGATCTGGTTTTTTGCAGGTCTTTTCTTGATCAACTAACTGCAGATCTGAAGATATTGGCAGCCACTTTTTTTTTTAGGGCTATTAGTTATGCGTAGCTAAAGTGGTCCTTTTTTGTACACTTTGACAAAGGATTCATAGTAACAAATGGCGACTCCACATGGGTTTTAAATTACGACCACTGTCGTTTTTCATATTCCTGCATATCCAGCTACTTCAGACCCTAGGGTTTCTTTTCAGCTATTTATTTTTCCTATTTTTATGTTTTTTTTCTCACATAAAACCCTCAAACATTAAAATTTCTAACTTCCGTGTGTTTATGGCCCTATTGCGCAGGTAAGCGACATCAGCCGCAACTGAGACGACAACTTTTCTGGAAATCTGCTGCCGAGACACCCGGAGCTTCAAGTTGCACTTTTCAGCCCATAAACTATGACCTGGACCTCCATGTCACACTTTTCTACCCATTTTCTGTGACCTGCACTGAAAACGGGTTAGAACTTGCGACCTGCCAATTTTTCAGCTGTTTTTCTGCAATTTTTCTGGGTTTTTCTGAAGCTTCTGTCAGGGTTTTCCAGCCTTTGTCTCAGCCCGTTTCGACCTGTTCCTGAGCTGTTTTTCTCATCTAAGTGGGAACCTATCCCCCTAGGGCTTCAGTACCCTCCACTTTTGGTGGAAGAGTTTTAACTACTTCAGGTGTCTATTTTCTCAGAGTTTCAGCCTCCCCTTTTCCAGATCTGATACATCCTTTTCAGATCCCTCTCAAATCACCTCCTGAAGATTTGTTTGGATGTACTTTTAGGGCCTCCTCCTTGCCCCTTCTGCCTTTTGCTGATTTCCTCCTTTTTTCTAGCCACCTTGCCTCTATCTCTTGGCTGTGATCTGCACCTCTTTTTCAGCAGCTTTATCCTTCAGATCCCTGTCCCTTTTGACCCTAGATCTATTGACCTCTTTTTAAGTGTGTTTTGACTAGATTTTTGCCCTTTTTTAGATTAGTTTTGAGTGACCCGACTTCTTGGGTTGAATTGATGCACTAGTAGCTATTATTTTTCTATTATTTTAGCATTATATACTGTTCTTTGCAGATTTATTTTCAGTTACGCAGCACACTTTTTCTCTTGCTCTCAAAACAAAAAGGGTTTAAAAATTAAAATTAACGCACGCCACACACTCACCCTAAGCGAAGAAGAGCCTGGTTTACACCGCCAGGCAAAGACTTTAAAATCAATTGACACTGCACCTCCTTTCCCTTGTGGTTGTTCTTCTTCCCCTTGTGTCGTGTTTGTGTTGTCATCATTGCGCCCCCAAGGTGCACTTCCCGGAGGCTTCTTGGCCTTCACCCTCAGTTTCCGGTCGATCGACCTGCTTCGTCCCGCCGTCGTCGAGCCAGTCCTCCTCCGAGTCCGCACTCTGACTCCTCTTCTGACTCTTTGGGTTCTCCTTTTCCTTCTGGTTCTCCCCCTGTCACCTTCACTATGTCTGGTCCAGGGCCTAATGCTAGCAGTAATCCCGACCCTAATGCCGGGACTACTACTAGCGAAACCACCACAGGAACTACCTCGGCCGCGCCCTTGCTCCCTTTCATGGCCGGCCTCACCCTCCCTGATTTGGACCAGTTGATAAATGACCCTATACACCATGATGCTAGTTGGCCCGCTATGCTGACAAAGCTCCCTTCCGACATCCCAAAGTTTGAAGGCCTTGCTGGAGAAGATCCTTCAAATCATGTTTGATCTTTCCACATGTGGTGTTCCTCTACCTCCATTACCGATGACTCTGTCCATCTTCGGTTGTTCCAACGAATGCTTTCTGGTGCAGCTTCTAAGTGGTATGTTGATCAACCCACTTCCTCTCATACCACCTTTGCGACTCTTGCCCGAGCTTTTTTATCTTACTTCCAGCTTCCCCTTCGTTATGACACTGGTATCGAACTTTTGACTTCTTTCTGTCAATCATCTGCGACCCGCCTATCTGATCATGTCAAGGAATGGCGAATAAAAAAGAGCCTATGTCAATCCCCTACTTTTGAAGACTGTGTCTACATGGACTGGTTCCTTAGATCTCTCTTGCCCCCTATCGGGAAATATGTCGCATCGCATTTTCCCCAAACCGAAGAAGTGGCCCTCCAACTGGCGTTAAAATATGACTTGATCTACGCTCAGATAGGTTATGTTTATACCGTTCTACCTGATCTACTTGATCTACGCGGCATGAGTTTCTCATTTGTATAGCATAGTAGATGATTTGGCGCAGTCTCCTACTACCATTTCCACATTGGAACTCCTCCATTCATGCCCTTCCCAAAAGAAGGCTCTGCTATCTTCCATGGGCGCTGTAGATCCTACTGATGACCAAATGATTGTTTTCGATGCCCATCAATCAGAACATCCTCCTCTTCCTACTTCCGTCGCCTTCCAAATCCCAGTCAAAATCCGGAATGCTAACGTTTCCTGGTGTATAATTGATGAGGGGGCATCCACTTGCATGATGTCCACTTCGGTTTGGAAGCAACTTGGATCTCCTTATTTGGCCCCTTCCACGATCACCCTTCGAGCGTGGGATGGCCACGCCTCCCAGCCCATTGGCCTCTTCCGTAATTGTCCTATCACTCTTGCGGGCAATATTTTTTACGTTGACGTCGAAGTCATTGACGCCCCTCTAGATTACAACATTCTCTTGGGGTAGAGCTACACCTATGCTATGTCTGTTGTCCCATCTGCGATTTTCCACAAGATGTATTTCCCTCATAATGGAAAGATATTCACCATTGACCAGTTGACATATCATGAGCCAACATCTCAGACCTCACCTGAGACGACCATCTCTTTTGTAGCTAATAGGCAAACCATCGATTATTTGACCAGTGTCTCCCCTGGCATCTACAAAGAATCCTCTTTTCTTGTAACCTTCCCTGGTCTTCCTCCTCCTCCTATCTCCAACCCCATCTCATCGAATGTTTGCATGATGAAATCGTCTCGGGCTGCTCTCAAGCAACCTGCTTCGGCTAGTCAGCAACCGCGCTCTACGCAACCCGCTCCTAGCCCTTCACCTGCAGCTGGCATTCATAAGCCTCTTTACCCTCCTGGAACGGTTCCTCCAAGCCTTAGCCCTTTAGGAGCCATCCCACCTGGCCATTACCCCTCTGGTTAGATATCGTTCCGAGCTCCCCCACCAGGAGTGTACACGGTACTTGTCATGGCCACCCTCTCTCTTCCTAACCTGATCCTTGGGATTCCCGTCTGGTACCTTGATCCTCCAGCCGCAACCCTTCCTGGTGAACCCAAACCTTATATTTCTTTGACCTCGGTTCAACTGGTCCCCATGACTTTTCCCGCTGCAATAGTGCCTCAGTCACCTCAACAGGAACCACCTCCTGTTGCGACCGCTTCGGGTAAGAAGGGAAAAGCTCGCAAGGGGGCATCAAAGGACAAGGATGCCCCGACAAACCCTGCCCCTCCTCAGCTTCCAAAGCATACCATCCAGTGTGCTTTGTGTGACCTTGTCGGTCACGCCACCCATACCTGTCCTGAATTGCTTCATCTCAAGCCCATGGTTAATGTCACGTTCCCTGAGTCCATGGTCCTGGAAGCCTCTGTTCCTTCCACAACCGCGGCAAAGAACCCCACGACTATTCACACCAACCACCCCTGTGCTTTGTGTGATCTCCATGGCCATTACACCCACCTTTGTCCCCGCCTCGAGGACTTCCGCACCTCTCTAGCTGCGGTCCGCCAATTCCAGGCCAAGCGTAATGAGTCCACCTCTCCCCTATTTGTGCATTTTTCTTTGGTAGAACTACCAGATATGACTGCTCCCATTGAAATTCCCCCTCTTGATGTCAAGATGACGGAGCCTTCGTCCATTATTTTCTACATATCATCATCCATGAGACCCTCGGGGAACCTTCCATATGAATCTTCCCCTATTGTTTTGCTTGACCTTCCTTCAGCGATCACCTTCGGCTCAACATCGGTAGATCCTTTATCTTCTTACTCTTTTGTCACCCCTTGTGACGATGCGCATGTGACCCTCTCTTCTCATGATGATGATTCAGGTAGCTTCACCATGTCAGGTGGTCTTTCTTCCACCAGTCACCCCATCTTCTATCACGATGACAACATTATGGAAAAAATCCCCACCCTTGACTTTCTCAATTCCCCCTTACATCGAACCTATGTGTTTACACCACATATCCCTTGTGGCCATTACATCGAAACCCAATGTTTGGGTAAGGGGGCACCCACATTCGAGAGACCAAGAGAAGCAATTCTCCAAAACTCTCCTAGTGTATCTGGTCGTGCCGACTTTAGTACCATTATTCTTCCACATTTAGAAGAACCTCTAGAGTCCCATATCACTTCAGATCACTCTAAGGATAATACCCCTTATCATTCCTTCATCTTACATCAGCAACTCCATCTCTTAGACATTGTTGTTGACCAACCTATAGCTTTTCTACGAGAGCATCAGTTCATTATCTCCAACTCCTCTCTTTTGGATAGTGACACCAGGTATGCCAACCCAGAAAATTAAAGTCCATTTGCTTCCTATATGCAGTACCAAAAGAGATTGCTAATCCTTCATTCCCTTTCCCCAAACTGCATAACCATAACGAAAACAAATGGCGCACCACATCATTAAAATGTGTTTAGATTCCCCCTTTTCTAAATACATTTTGGCATGACCACACCATGCTTGGGGGCACCTATGCCCCTCACCCATAATCCTCCTCAAAATCGAATTTCTTCACTTGCCACACTCATACTAGGGGCACCATTTGGCCTCCATGCTTATCTATGCTCGTGTTGATATTCGTCATGAGTTCCCATCTTGTACTCATGTTTTCATGGTCCCCCATTGGACCTTTACTATGTGGCAGCACCATCAAGTCGCCCTTGTTTAGAGCATCTGAGTTGAGTCATCATCGCATTCATAGAGTCTATCCCGAGTCCCTTTGTACCCCACTATAGTCCTCCATCCCTCATTGCTTGGTTTCTCTCTTGTGTCGCACATTATGGCCTTCAGTCCCACTGTCCCTTATCCCTGATGATATCGTGTCAGTCGCTGCCATATGATTCATGCCCTTTATGCTCTAGCAAGGGAAGTTGTCCATTCGCTACTCAGTACCCTCCATTCCACCATTATCATCGGTATTAGTCTGTCCATCGCTCTATTATTTTCTCTCGTGCCTTAGGTGAGGATCTCTCATTGCCTCACCTATGGCAGACCTCCTTCTGTCGATAGTAGCTCATTCATTCCAGAAGCCAGGTCTAGAGGGCGGTGTACCTTGGTTCCAGCTTCCACTCTTGTTCGGTGCCTCGGATCAGGCAAAGGGATCTCTCATTTCCCTTTGACTTGATTGTTTCTCCAGCTCCTTTCAGCATGACCGAGATCCGTATACTTGATGGTTCAGTGATACAGCAGCAACTCTTGATGATTCCCGGGTGTGTGTGAGATGTCTCAACCCTCATGAGGGGGTGGCCCTGCAGGTAGCCCCCCACATGCCCGGATGACTTCCTCCTTGCAGCCTTCGATGCAGCTCCAGATATTTGATGATGTTGGCCTTAGCCACTTGCAGTGCCTATTTGATTTGCATGTATCAGTCAGATTTTGTGAGCCCTTCCCCATTTACAGGGGGAATTTGGGTTGTATTTGTATCTCATGTACTCAGATATTATTGTACAAGTCCTGGCTATTATCCCAGGCACAGCATGTATATGGGATTCCTCATTGTATTTTTATCTGGCTCATGATTATGCCGGCTGTACTTTATGGTTCGGTCCCTTGTTTATTGGACACACTATTCTTTTGTACTTTGTCTCGGCGGGCATAGGTATGCCTCCCCCGCTGCCTTCAGCACAGGTACCCTCTCATAAAAAGAGACTTGTTGCACCTGCGAGTCTCGTCTCCTCAGGGTCTAGTCCTTCAGCACACTATCTACCTTACATTTCTCTCTCTGACATCCCTTTTGTTGTCTAGTGATTGTGTTCTTACAACGTACTTCGGTCATACGATTTTCTCCTGACACTCGCACGCTGGGGGGCAATCTGTTACACCATTTTTTGGTCATCTAACCTATTATCATTAGATGGACCCAAGTAAACCATGTAAGACCAATTTTACCCTAAGTAAAATTGCTTTCACTATGTAAAATAACTTAATAAACCACATTTATTAGGTTGTTTATGGTCTAAACAGGAAACCCCAAAAGGAAATATTAAACAAACCTATTTTGTTTGATTTTCCTCATGGAATAATTAATTAAACCATAATTTAATTATTATTCCTAGTCATGTTTAATGCAAAACAAAGAAATTAATTAGATAAACCTTTATTATCTTATTATTTTCTAGGAATAATTATTTAAATTTTATTTAGATAATATTCCTTGTTAAATATGACCAAATCACCCACAAATAATTAAATAAATCATTATTTATTTAATTATCCTTCAACCACTTCCTTAAAAAGATAAATAAATCATTTATTTATTTATTATTAACAAATAAAGGGATTTGACCTAAGTCAAATACTTTTTCCCTCCAACAAATATAATAAAATATTCCATAAAAGGTGGATCTAGATTTGGTTAACATTATTTTAATCATGCACCAAGATCTAGAATGACCCAACATTTTGTTATAAATAGGAGGGTTTTTCCTACCATTCTTCACCTTTTGTTGCCTATTAGATCACTCTGGATCTATACACTTGGTCACATTTTTCCACTATTTGCTGTGTGAGCTCCCTTTGAGTTCTATTCTTTGTATGGGTTTTCTACACCAACAGGAGAGAGAAATGCTAGATCTGAAGTGCTGAGGACTTCCAAGAACCCATCCCATTGAGGAGAATTGGAAACATCTTCTTGTTTTCCTCCCAGGTGCCCTTAATACAAAAATTCTTCCAAAAATTGTTCTTGTCTTGTCTATTGGATATATGGAGCAAACCCTTCTTTTTACTGCTGAATGTCTTTCTATGCATAGATCTGGTTTTTTGCAGCTCTTTTCTTGATCAACTAATTGCAGATCTGAAGATATTGGCAGCCACTTTTGTTGTTAGGGATATTATTTATGCGTAGCTAAAGTGGTTATTTTTCGTACACTTCGACAAAGGATTCATACTAAAAAACCTAGATAAAGCTGCTTTAAAGAGATGATTCCAAGAACAGAATATTTCAGTGACAGCACTATGCAGGGCTAACCATAAATCATAATTGATGCTAACCGATCTAATTTATTCAAGAAATGGATGAGCTAAGAACTTGTTAGAGAGCAATAAATGATTTCTCTAATGTATCTTAGCAGAAGAAAACATTAAGGCAGTGAAGGACAAACAGAATTAAGGTGACATTAGAAAACATTTCTTAATCTAAATTTATTGTCTTACTGCAACATCGCAAGATGGAAAACATAATGGAAAACTAGAAAACATAAACAAACGAAAACTTCACCATCAACCAAGACTATGGATCCTGCAAACAATCCTTCTCCATCAACAAGCAAATTAGATCATACATGAGTTCCAAGACATCAATTTCTCTTCAAGAGCTTCAAAGGACTATGTATTATTCCATCATCAGTCATCAAAATCCAACGTTTACAATGAGTTTCAATCCAATATTTATGTTGTAAATGAGGAGGTGAAACTCTTCTAGGGTTCAAAATGTTATTAATTACAGAGTAAATGCATTCCTAGCCTTGAAAACCACGCGGGGCATAAGGTAAGAATATCTGCAACTACTTCTTTGTTTAAATAACTTTGTCTTAATTTCTGAGATAAAGATAGGTGGAAAAGATTGACTTTTAAGGCTCTACCCTATCTTTACAATAACTGTTTTGAAAGTTTAAAATATATTCTTTTTTGTATTTACAGATAAGAATTTTCCAAAGGAGTCAGTTGATATTTATGACTGAATAACTACGCTGTGTTGATGTGTTCAAGGCTTTTTAGCCCGAGTTTCCTTAATCTAATCATTTAAACTGTGTTTATGGCCTGATTCTTCTTTAGCTTTCATAACTCATCATGCCACTTTGAACACGTTTCATACTTCTTTAAAATTTTGTTTCATCTATTTTTAACTAATTTTTTAAACCTTTTAATCTTCTTTTTAATATTTAATCACTATCTTCTTTGTTTGCACATGTGTCTTCTGTTGCTGCGGTGGAGGGTTTTATTCAACCAATGCTCATGAGACATTAGTTGAGTACTGAAAAAACCCTGAAGATCCTCTTTCTGCATATTGGAGCCAAGGATCATCATCTTAAGGCTCTCTACAACAAATTTTCTGTGGGACGACTTCAACATTAAACCACCATGAAAACCTGCAACCAAACAATAAAAAATTAAATAAAACCTACGTTATTTGGGTTTAACTACTTTCAAAGGCTATATGGATGGTTCGTGAGTGATTACAGAGGAGGGAGAAAGTGCAGAAGGGGAAATCCATGGCGGAATTAGAAGAAACTAGAATGAATTTTGATTAATGGTGCGAAATGGTGAAGGTGGTTTTGGGGGAAAACCGGCAGTTTTCATGTGCGATTTTGGTGGTAAGCGGTAAGGCCCTTTTTGGACATGATACGGTTGGATGGACGACACCTGTTCAGGCCAAAACTGGTTTTTTCGTGTTGAAACGAGGTGTTGAAAGGTTTTGGTGAAATGGGTGCGAAAGTGAATATGGACTGTCAGATTTGGATGATCGACAGTCAAGATCTAATCGTGATCTCACGCAGATCACAGATCATCAAAAAACTCAACAAAAAGGTGAAATAGCGATGACCATTGGATTTGGAAGATCAACGGTTGGGATTACATCGCAATTTTGCGCGAACAACAGATGGCCCAGGTGGGTGAGAAATGCGATTGAGTGCCCATCGTTGGATCAAGAGGATCAACGGTGGGGATTCTGTTGGGAAAAATACTGAGAGGGGGGGGGTGAATCAGTATTTACTGCATATTCAAACTTTTTACTTTTTCATTCCTTAAAACCCATACGCTACTTTACTACAGTAAACCAGCGTATATACGCGGATCCCATTTATGAAACTAGCGTATACACAGAGATTTAGATATGTCATTAAATCTTCACTTAAACCATTCCATCATTAATTCATCAGATATTCAATAAGCAGTAAACAGGTGCAGTAAGAACAGAATAAACCATCACACAAAGCATCACACATGAACACCAGGATTTTTAGGTGGAAACCCAAATCGGAAGAAAACCACCGCTGCAGTTGCTCAGCCTTCAATATTTTATTATAGAGAAAACATCTTACAACATATGTGCTGGCGCAGACTTGACTGAAGACGTTGCCCACGCAATTACATTGCCACTTCTCGAGGAAGTGAGCTACACCTTCGACTCGCTTAATAAATTTCTCACCTGAAAGAAAGCTACAACCCCGATCTCGCCAAGAAAGCAGCCTCACCTGGAAGGGAGCTACAACCCCCTGACTGAAGGCTACAACCCTCAGCACCTCTATTGACCACGTTTCATCAATTTTCACACTGGATCCAAATCTTCCTTTAGGACACCACTTGCAGGCCACGTTTCATCATATTTTCAGACTGGACCCTTTCTATACTTTTAAGCACATTCAACCATGAAACAGATACATATAACTTACTGACAGATATCAGTAAACCAGCAGAACAGATCAGACATTTCTTACCACAGACTTCAGCAAACCCTAGTTTGTGTATACGCTTTACTTCATCGATTTCGCGTATATATATGTCTGTCTATTATTAAACGCGCGTATACCTTCGTGTGTTTTATTACAAAGATATCGCTTATCTTCGCCGAAGTCGCGGATATACGTTTCTTCCTCCTTCGAAGAAGGAGACCTTCAATTATTCCAGAAAGATACTTCTTCGCATCAGATATTCCGGGGCTCAGATTTACCCCTTTCACTCGTACGTATGTTCGCCAGATGTTCGCCTCATCAACAGACCTAGGCCTCCTAAGGCGCAGCATCAAGTAAATACAAGTGCATTTCAGATCTAGATCCCCTTCTTCATCATTGGTGCATCATACACTCATATTTATCTTCAAGTGTAACCCTTTCCAATCAGATCTACTTCAGAGAGAAGTATTCATTCAAGCTCAGACATCTTGCACCACATTCATGTTGTGCACAATGAATTTCTTCTCCTTTTATATGATTATCCTTTTTCAATACCATGAGCCCCTTTTTCAATACCATGGACCAAGACAATACCATAAGCCCAAAACTACCTGGACGGGGTCAATTAGGCGGATCATTACCCAATACTATGGGTCAATACCATGGTGGTTACCCTTGGATTTGCACTTTTTGAGCGCTTTAGCCCATACGCTACTTGTAACGTTCCTTTCCGCGTGCATACGCGACTTCCCCTAGGCCAATCCGCGTATACCAAGAGACATGCTCTTTTTCATCATTCTCTGAGTACATTCTGAAATCCTTTCTTCATTGCCTTCTGTAAATACTGTAGATACATCAGATTTCCTTCATCAAGGACATATTCTATCAAACACATCTTCATCAAGTAAGTTGTCATCATCTTCATCAAGTGGGTTTCCTTTCAAGTACAACACTCAACATCATATCATCAACAATCATCATATCACTTCAGATGTACATCATTTAACAAGTCCATCAAGTCAAGCATAACTTCATCAGGTGGAGTGCCATCAAGGACAATACATGTCAACAGTCGCACGTCTTCATCTTCATTCCGTGGGTTGCCATCAAGGACAACACTCTGCATCATATTTCCAACAATCTCCCCCTTTGGACTTGATGGCAACCACGATGGTGTTTGGTTACCACAGCAGATAGATACCATGTCACTCTCCCAAATATGTCACATCATTACCTTCTCTTTATTCAAACACCATGTAACTCTCCCCCTTTGACATCAAGGGCAAAGGGCGGATCAAAAACCAACATTCTCCCCCTTTTCTCCTCATGTGGAAGAAACAGTCTGCAGATCTGATATGTGCTGAAGTGGCCAAGCTCCCCCTGAGTCCATGCCGAATCTCCAAACATATTTGTCAATGAAGTACATGACTCTATGAACTTCCTATCACCAAAGACTCATACTTACATCAAATATCCAACCAAGTGGATTTACATATAAGACTCAAGTACCCAACCAAGTGGGTTTACAAAATTTGACTCAGCTACCCAACCAAGTGGGTTTACAAAAATGACAAGTCCTTACATGACTGAATATTACAATTTTTACATCATGGGTCTCAACAAGACCTTTTCACAAAAATATAAATATGACCATTTATGACCAACACCAGAAAGTCCTCAAGAAAGAGGACATATTTCAGAACCATAATAATGCCAACACTGCATTATAGTCAGCAAAGCTAATGCTCCCCCTGAATCTGTGCAACCATGCATCCTTTTCATATGACTAAGGCTCCCCCTTAGTTTGTGCAACCTGCTACTCCCCCTAAACCAGTGCTTCTTCCTTAACTTCTGCAATCTGAGATACCTTCAACAGCAAGTCATCAATAACAATCTCTGCATGATCTGTCCTCATCTCTGAACTATAAGACTTTCATCTCAACAATGAATGCTCTTCATCATAAAGCAAACAGGCTTCATTCAACACAAGAACCCATGCATCATTTCATTATCATGAGTATAACTAGAATGATGCTAACAGTGCAATCATCAGCAGTCAGACTGATGCTCCCACTGGACCTCTGCTTCAGATCTTCAGCTATCAGATAAATTTTCTTATCATCAATGCATACGCGACTGCGTCTTCTGGAACTCGCGTGTATACGCGACTTTAGTTAATGGAACTCGCGTATGGAAAGTGTAATATAGAAAATTTCACACCTTCATCTCCTTCTGCAAATTTACCTTCTGTTCCTGTCTTTTCTTCACACCAGATGCACTGTCAGAAATACATCTAACCAGAATAATCAAATCAACTATGAGAGTCATCATGCATTGCTCCCCCTGTGACGATACATTACTAAATCTCATAATGTATCCCACATCATTCCTGCAGTCAATAAGAAAAGTTAGCTTCAGAAGCAGATGACTGCAGTAGGGTCAGAATTCCCTACGTTTCTGATCGGTCCTTCATCTTGAATTGAGTGTTTTCTTCAAGAAAATCATTGTTTTCTAGAGCATCAACAAAAACATCCTTTTCTTCTCTAGATTGTTTCTTATTCCATCCCTCCATCTTCTTCCAGATTTGTTTTCTATTTGTGTGTTGAAATTTCTCATATCTGTTCGACCTGCATTCCTTTCTTATATGTCCATACTTGTTACAAGAATAACATCTCATGTGTCCAGAAAAATAAGCATAAGAATCATAATGAGTATTTCTATTCTTCCTCCTTTTACAATCAGCTGCTTTGTGTCCATACTTGTTACATGAAAAACAATATCCCTTGAAGAAACCAGAGTACCTTTCCGTGTAGGAACTGTTTGTTTGAGGCTGAAATGATCTGCTCCTGCAATTTGCTGCAACATGTCCATAATTATGACATTTAAAACATTCAACATTCTTGAATGAATTCCTTTGAGAATTCATGATTGTTGGTTGAGCTTTTGTCTCTTTCAACATTTCAGGTTTTGCATTGACATCCTCTGAATTTTTGGCACTTCCTTGTGAGCTAGATTCTCCTTTAACAGTTTCATGGAAACCAAGACCATGTTTGATAGTATGAGACCTTTGATTACTCAATATTGTCCAAAATATTAGTACTATCATGAAACCTCAACAATTTTACCTTTTCTTCTAATTTGCCTTTGAGAATGTTTACCTCAACCTCCAAGGCTTGACATTGCTTTGTCATGCTTTCTTCTTTCCTTCTTCCATCTTCTACTTGATCCTTCAGATTTGGAATCTCTTCTTTCAACCAATTTTCGTTTTCTTCACATGTTTGTTGCAGCTCTTCATTCTTCTTATTTGATTTTTCTAGATCTTCTTTGAGAGAGATGATTTCTGCTTCAAGGCCTTCCTTTTCAAATGATTGTAGAGGTTCCTTATTTTTCTTACTTGATGCTTCTAAATCTTCCTGAAGACAAATGATTGCAGCTTCAAGTCCTTCATTTTTCTTGCTTGATTTTTCAAGATCAGCTTCTAGATCTTTAATTCGATTGGATGCATAAGTATGAAACCTTTGATACTTGTCCACCTATTCATTCAGCATTTCTATTTGATCTTTCATTTGTGAGATCATCTCTTTATAGATAGTTTCTTGCTTATTGTATGAACTTTGTAGTTCTTCTTCTTTAATCTTGAGAGCTTCTTCTAGATCCACAACTTTACTTTCACTATCTTTACTATTGCTTGCACAAAGAAGAGTATTACAAGTGGCCTTCTCCTTTTTCTTCTTTGCCATGAGTGCTTGTAGATCTTCGTCAGAATCTGTTTCATCTTCTTCAATTTTGCTATACATGATTTCTGAGATATCTCCTTTCCTCGAGTAACCTTCTTCTTTTGCTTCTTAGCCATGAGCACTTTTAGATCTTGGTCAGAATCTTCTTCATCTTCACTGGACACTTCATCATCATCTTCTTTTGCATAATAACTCTTTTTCTTTTCAAATTGTTTCCCTTTACCATGCTTTTCTCTATAAGGACATTTAGCAGCATAGTGACCAACTTTTCCACACTCAAACCATTTGAAGGGAAGCTTACCTTTGAATCTTCCAGTACCTAGTTGGAGCTTTCTCACGAAATTTGCTTCTTCTTCATCGGATATATAGCTGGATTCTTTGACAACTTCCTTTTCTTTTCCTCTTGTAGATGCTTTAAAAGCAGCTTCTCTTATTTGAGAAGGACCTCCTTGTCTCATTTCAAAAGCAGTCAGAGTACCATGTAATTGAACAATAGTAAGAGTTTGCAAATCTTGCCTTTCTTCAATAGCTGAAACTTTAGAGTCAAATTTTGAAGTCAATGATCTTAAGACCTTTTCCACCAGAGTAGTATCAGCTATGGTTTCACCCAAATTTCTCATTCGATTTACAATATCATCCAGACGAAGAAAGAAACTGGCAACACTCTCATCACTATGCATCTTCAAATTTTTATATTCAATTCTAAGAGTTTGGAGTTTTGCACTTTTTACCTTTGTGTCTCCTTCATAGCTTAGAATGATTTTGTCCCATATTTCTTTTGCTGAATGTAGCTGCATCACTTTAGAAAATTCCGATTCAGACATGCTTCCCAATAAGACATTCACTGCTTTGGCATTGATTTCATACTTCTTTCTTTCAGCTGCATCAGTAGGAATATTTGCCGGGTATTGATAACCTTCATCCACGATTGCCCATACATCTGCACCAAGACTTTGCAGATATGATTTTGTTCGTACCTTCCAGAATATCAGATTGCTTCCATTGAATAGAGGTGGCTTTATAGACATTACTCCTTCTTGACTTCCCATTGCGACGGATCTCCTTTAAGCGATCAAGCTTCTCCACAAGGACCCCCTCTGATACCAATTGTTGGGAAAAATACTGAGAGGGGGGGTGAATCAGTATTTACTGCATAATCAAATCTTTTTACTTTTTCATTCCTTAAAACCCATACGCTACTTTACTTCAGTAAACTAGCGTATATACGCGGATCCCCTTTATGAAACTAGCGTATACACAGAGATTTAGATATGTCATTAAATATTCACTTAAACCATTCCATCATTTATTCATCAGATATTCAATAAGCAGTAAACATGTGTAGTAAGAACAGAATAACCATCACACAAAGCATCACACATGAACACCAGGATTTTTAGGTGGAAACCCAAGTCGGGAGAAAACCACCGCTGCAGTTGCTCAGCCTTCAATATTTTATTACAGAGAAAACATATTACAACATATGTGCTGGCGCAGACTTGACCAGCACGCAGGCACCCACCTGCGCTCGTTTACCAGCCTCTCCTGGAAGGGAGCTACGACCCCCTGACTCGTTTACCAGCCTCACCTGGAAGGGAGCTACGACCCCCCGATCTCGTTTACCAGCCTCTCTTGGAAGGGAGCTACGACCCCCTGACTGAAGGCTACAACCCTCAGCACCACCTTGGACCACGTTTCATCAATTTTCACACCGGATCCAACAACTTCAATAGAACACCACTTGCAGGCCACATTTCATCATATTTTCATACTGGACCCTTTCCATACTTTTAAGCACAACCATATATCATCAACAGATACATATCAACACAGATCAGATAGCATAAACACAGCAGAACAGCTCAGATATTTCATACCCCTTGCTTCAGCAAACCCTAGTTTGCATACGCTCTTTTACTTCACCGATTTCGCGTATATACGCGCTTCCGTCCACACAAACCGGCGTATACCTCAGTGTATATTTTATTGCGCATACGCGCTTTCTCTTCGCTGAAGCTGCGTATATACGCGCTTCCTCCGCGTCGAAGTAGCGTATAGATCTTCAATTATTCTAGAGCAGCATACTTCTTCAGATCAGATATTCAGTTCAGATTTACCCTTTCACTTCAGACAGATGTTCGCCTAGATGTTCGCCTCATCACAGATCTAGGCCTTCCATAAGCAGATCAAGTAAATACAAGTGCATTTCAGATCTAGATCCCCTTCTTCATCATTGGTGCATCATACACTCATATTTATCTTCAAGTGTAACCCTTTCCAATCAGATCTACTTCAGAGAGAAGTATTCATTCAAGCTCAGACATCTTGCACCCACACTTATGTTGTGCACAATGAATTTCTTCTCCTTTTATATGATTATCCTTTTTCAATACCATGAGCCCCTTTTTCAATACCATGGACCAAAACAATACCATAAGCCCAAAACTACCTGGACGGGGTCAATTAGGCGGATCATTACCCAATACTATGGGTCAATACCATGGTGGTTACCCTTGGATTTGCACTTTTTGAGCGCTTTAGCCCATACGCGACTTGTAACGTTCCTTTCCGCGTGCATACGCGACTTCCCCTAGGCCAATCCGCGTATACCAAGAGACATGCTTTTTTTTTCATCATTCTCTGAGTACATTCTGAAATCCTTTCTTCATTGCCTACTGTAAATACTGTAGATACATCAGATTTCCTTCATCAAGGACATATTCTATCAAACACAACTTCATCAAGTAAGTTGTCATCGTCTTCATCAAGTGGGTTTCCTTTCAAGTACAACACTCAACATCATATCATCAACAATCATCATATCACTTCAGATTTACATCATTTAACAAGTCCATCAAGTCAAGCATAACTTCATCAGGTGGAGTGCCATCAAGGACAATACATGTCAACAGTCGCACGTCTTCATCTTCATTCAGTGGGTTGCCATCAAGGACAACACTCTGCATCATATTTCCAACAGATTCATCATGGGACGCACAATATATAACATATGGGAAAGGGGACAGACAAATAGCAATGAAGCACTGACCGTTGGATTAATGAGATCAACGGTCAAGATATATTGTGGGGGGACCATGGAGGTACAAGGGGGAGAACAAGGAGGAGTCTCGCTGGCCGTTGGATCATGATGAGAACAACGGTGGAGATTAACTACAGGGGGATTGGGGTGTATGGAGAGATCTCGGCACCGGGTGTCCCCACAATGAATCTGTGCCATAGATCTGGGTTGATCGGACGGTGGAGATTTATGGAAGGCGAGAGCTATAGCAGAGAAAAAAATTTCGATGGTGATCACTTTTAAAGGAAAAAAGGTTGCGGGGACCGGCAAAAAGTCGAAATGCCGATGGAAAAAGTGAAAAACGGTCGTCCGATCTGGGAGAGAGCAATAGTCAAAAATCCATCGGCGGGGAAGAACCATCGGGGAAAGGAGGCGGGAAGTAACAAAATGTGATGTCCAATGGGGGGAGGCGATTTCTATGTGCTAATGGAGTGGGAGCTGTTAGATCTTAAACAGGATCAAGGGTGGAGATTCGAGCGGGGGATTAGCCATCAGCGGAAAAAAAATTATGGGAGGTGAGAAATCAGATGTGTTGAAGTGTGATGGTCGTCCGATCTAGGAGAGATCGATGGTCAGGAGTCCATCGACGGAGAAAAGGGTTTGCATAATTGACCCATTACGATTTGTGATGAAGCGTGGACCATCCAATCTAAGGGAGATCGATGGTCACGAATCCATTGGTGGAGGTTTGGTAAAGCGAAAATGGGAAACGCCGAAGTGCAATGGCCGATGGGGGCTTAAGACTTTGGCCGAAGGTCATGGGCCTCAGTCTCGTGGCAGAAAATGGCTAGGGATATTTCAAAAGGTGCTTGAGCCTTAAGGTTAAAATGAGCAGAAAATAGGCCAAAGTGAGGTTTTTTTAGGGTTCCGATAGAGTGAAAAAAAGGGTTTAAAACCAAATAAAGAGGGTTTATAAGGTTTAAAAGGGGATTTTGAGGAAGTGAAGGATAATTGAGGGGAAAATGAGGGAAAAATGGGGGGAAATGAAGGACACATTTTGAAATGGAGAAATGATGGAAAATGAGTCAGAAAACAGTCCTTTTTTGAGACAGTAGGGCTTCTTTGAGGATTTTTGAGTGAAGAGATCCAAGAGGTGGATTTTTGAAGGATAAGGGGCATGTCAAGACTTCAAGAACTCACAGATTTTCTCCAAATTTGTTTCTTGAAGACTAACAGACCTGTTTTAGCCATCATAGTATACGAAAAATTTATAGATGGCTAACATGGCCAAAGGCAGTGTTGTCACTGATGAGAAAGTAATTTCTATTACCTAGTATTTGGATTTTATTTATACTTAGTCTCACAATCTGTATCAAAAGATTCCAAACACATCAATACCAAATTTTTTTATTCCTCCTTCTCCATTTGGTAAGGAAATTCATGCTGACAATGGTGTGATTGGTTATGCTAGCACTTCTCCAGCAAGTCAACCGTCTGGTTATACACTTGTTGTTTCAAATCAAAACCCTATTGCATATGATCCTTGGTCATATTCTGAAATACATGTCATGTCATCTGACAAAGGAAAAATTGACAAGAAAAATAGAAGTAAGAATAAGGGGAAAGATAAGAATAAATTAAATTCACCCCCATAGGAAAAATCATCTGATTCATCGGGTTCTTTTCGCAAACCTCGTTAACCTTGCTTGATATGTAATGAGGAAAATTTTACATGAGATTTTCCTCATCGCTTAGAAGTCTCGAAGATTCTTAAGACTTCTGTCACATCTTCAGTGTTGAAATTTTTTTTTCCGAACCCAGAAACATGTATGGTTGCTACAGATCCTGCTTCTAGTTCGCAAGGGCTTATGCTATCCGCCACTAAGCCAAAAATTGATGTTTTGGTGGCTAATTGAAGTAAAAATTATAGTAATCCACTATTTTCGTCTAATGGTCAGGCTATATATCAACCTAATACTCTGAATTTGACTTCATATAATTGGGCTCCACTACGTATTATTCCAGAGTTAACAATAAAGCCACCAAAGGGATTTGTTCATAAATTGACTTTCAACCCTCGAGCTCATGCAACTCAAAATTATAACGTAGTCGAAGATCTAGCTCAGTCACCTTCTGCTATGTCAATGCTTGAGGTTCTTCAGGATTTTCCCTCCCAAAAGTAGGGTTTTTTGTCGGCTATTGGTGGAATCAATCCAACGGATTATAATCTTGTAGTCTTTAATCACATGGGCTATGTGCCACGATTACTAGCACAATTATCATTTTTTATTCAAGTAAATGTCCTGAGTCACCTCTTTCATCAGACTATCATCGATGAAGGCGCATCTACTTGTATCATGTCTAGGATTTTTTGGAAGTCACTTAGCTCGCTGACTTTATCACAATCACCTATGACATTGAAAGCTTTTGACAATCGTACATATAAGACTTATGGAATTCTCACTAACCTGTAAGTTGAACTAGGGGGGGAAATAGTTATTATTAAATTTGAGGTAGTTAACGGACCCCTTGACTACAATACATTACCTGGAAGATCATGGGTTTATGCTATGGTTGTGGTAGTATCTACTTAATTTCGTGTGGTCATCTTACCCCATAAGGGAAACATCACAATCATTGATCAACTCTCATTCTTAACCTATAGTTCCCAAGCAACTCGAAATGTTATGTTTGTTCGTGGACCCCTGCTATCTCCTTAGAAAATTGGTGTAGGTCTCTTTAAGTATTATTCCCTAATGGGCACCTTTTCGTAACCATTTCCTGCAACATTGGCGGAAATCACAAAAATAGAGACCTGCAATATTATATATTCCACTTCATCTGACATAAGGAAGATTCCCAATTATTCTGAAATAGATAGGTTGGGTGAAACTATATTGAGGATAGTTATTTTACTGTGTCAGCCTCATTAAAAAATGAAGTAGGTCTTAAGGATAGTTCCTTTTACTATGTCAACCTCGTTAAAAAATCAATCAGGCCTTGAGGATAGTTCCTTTTACTGTGCCAGCCTCGTTAAAAATGAATCAGGTCTTAAGGATAGTTATTTTACTGTGTCTACCTTGTTAAAAATGAATCAGGTCTTTAGGGTAGTTCTTTTAGTTTGTCAACCTCGTTAAAAAATGAAACAGGTCACTACAAGAATTTTTTTGTTTTTTTGTTTTTTTGTTTCAAGCTTGTGTAAAAATGAAACCACTTTCAAGCATAGTTTTCCTTTGTTTAAAGCTTGTATTAAAATGAAACTATCTCGAGTCCATTTATTTTATTATTTTCAAGACTCATTAAACTCATGAAAATCCAGAGATTGTTTTGCTATCTTTCATGCTCATAAAATAGATGAAAATGCAAAGTTATTTCCGTCTTTTCGTATTCGTAAATGAAATTGAATTTCATCCACAGATCACACTTTTATCTCTTTTTTGAGCTCTATTAAACATGAAAAAGGAACCCCCCCTGAAGTTCTCTTTTAGCTCTTTTCAGACTCCCCAAATATGAAAATATTCTGAGCACTTGTCCTTTCGAGCTCGTAAAAGGAATTGAAACGACATCTACTCATTATAAGTTTAACCCTTTTCCAAACTGAAATAGATTATGTTTACGAAAAAGGAAAACCCTAGTCGAACATGGCTAGGAGGTTCCCTCAGGTATTATTTTACACTTTTTCGGATCTAAGTGATAATATTACGAAAAATAAGTTGACGAGTTTTCTTTTCGTCCCCTTTTCAAAATCTCTAAACATGAAAAAGGACTAAGTTTTCACTGTCGTTAGACTCATTAAAGCATCAAATAGAGACAAAATTGTACATCATGACAAGATTGATTTTCACCTTCGCTAGACTCTTTAAAGCATCACATAGTGATGGATTCACCCGATGGGTGGAATTATACATCAAGCACATGTTATCCTCCTCAATATTGTTAAAAAATAAAGAAGTATTGGTCAACAATGACTGGGAAAAATTGGAAAGGGATAAAACACTTTATGGTAGCAAGTCTCTCTTGAAAATGACATTGATTCACTTCATTACTGTCACTTTCGGGCTGGGTTATCTGCTTGATGGTCTATCATACCTATGGTGTATCACACCATCCATCACTTCAATTTTGGGTCAATACTGCCAACTCATTGAGTGTCACCAATATGTTCAAGAGAAGTCACTCAGTTATTCGTCATCCTTTGGAATACTCATAAACCTTTATTTCATGACCTCTATCCCTAAATATTGCTTCATCAGTTACTTCCATTTTGTGACATTGATGGGGGAAACATAAAGGCCCTCATGCGAAAAGTCTCTTCGTGTCGACATCAACTCATCATCTAGTAAGTTGACATAGAAACAACTTTTCAGTCCCTTGGAGCTTGCTTACATCAACGATAGGTTCCTTGCTTTTGGTGACAGGTTGACATCACAGGCCTTCAACCGAAAGACTTTATATGGTGGTCAACATCAAATCATCTATTAACACCATGGAGAATGTACTTCAGTACCTTGAGAGCCATTATCATCAACGATGGTTTCTCTCACGTTTGTTTATGGGTTACATCATTGGCTAGTAATCATAAAGTGTATTTCCATGCTCAACTTCAGATCACATATTCACATGGTTAGACTCGTACTTAAGTGATCGAGTGAACGGGGTAGAATTCCCTGGATCTAGTTTCATCTATCCGAGCTGTGATTTCAGGAGTAGTACTAGATTATCCGTATGATGGTATTTAAATAGATGGTCATCCTATCATGGGTTTATATCTATAGATGACTTTCTGATGTTATGATAATTTATGTGCTAAATATGGGTATGCCTCCCTCAAAAATTTATGTCCAAGTTGAAAATATATCATGATGTAATGTATTGTAATTAATGCAGGTCACCATCCGCTTCAGATCCTACTCTTTACATCGTAAACCATATAAATCAACATTATCAATTTTTACTTCATGCTTTGGGGGGTAGATGTTACAGGCCAATTTGGGCATCACTCCCAAAACCTAGATCAATATCAATTAGGGTCTATCATACACTAAATTATCTGCTACATGCCCTAACCAAGTCATCTCATTGATGGTTTTACTTCATGAAATTTTCATTTCTTAGATGCCAGTTGAAGTGTTCCATTGAGAAATCAATGCACCCCTAGACTGCAGTAAGTTATTTGCAGAGAAACTAATGCCATGCAAGGCTGCATTGCAGAGCATCCAGGCCCACTTTAGAGTGCATTGGTTGAATGGGAGTGAATTTTTCATTGGATTCCAGGAATATTCCTAATCTCTAGTGGCTTATAGAAGTTGTCCCAGCTATAACATCATCTGATAACTTTGAATATGGAAACCATGGAGCCATAGAAACTCTTATCGTTCTATTCCCATGAACAAGGAAACCTCTTCATCCATTTTTGGAAAATCCATTCAATGGTTCATTAATGTCAAACTACCTTCATCTACTTATAACTTTAGCACTGATCATAGTGCATAGGGGAGAAAGAATTTCTATTAGTAGAGTTATATTGGTGAGATCACAACCCTTGGAGGTGTCATATGCATGTAATTTTATGCTATTGGACTGATGATGCTAGTGTGATGAGGATGGTACTGAAGGTAGAGCGAGTTAACGTCGAATCGATCCAATTAGTTGTAAATTCTCCTTCTACTTCATAATAAAGATATTTGTTTATTTTATAATACATTTGTAAATGATGTTATATGTGTATTTACAAATGCAACTGATTCATTTTTTTTTAAATGAATAGATCATTTTACTTTGTGTCGTTTTTTTCTTCTATTTTCCATTTCAGGTACCAATCAAGTGAGTTTAGTTTGATTGAGAGCGACGGAAGCGATGAAGGGAGGGGAGGAAAAGCGAACATATTACAAGTATTTTTTCTTCCCTTATATATTAATTTTAAGGAAAAGGTAAAATATATTTATTTTTGTTGTTCTAAGTGTGAGCACCACACTTAAGGAATTCATACTTATCCATAGGTTTGATTTTCGTAAAACACTTCTCTTTGGTTGATGATGACGATTGCTAATGCCCTCAAGGGCGTTTTTTCTTTGACAATAGCTTGAATGTAGTGCCCACATGAATAATCATGGTATGGAATGTTTTTAGAATAAATTTTCATTGTATGCATGTGTTTATGACTGGGAACTTCTCGTGTAAGCATTTCTGTAAGAGATGCTTATAATGGTACAGGTATTCGACGAATTCTGACGAAGTGCAATGGTTGTGGAGTACGATTCCATCTTGACATGAAAGCTTATGTTGTAGTCGAATGTCAAGAGGATCAATGACATCAATGGGCGATGATGACTCCCATGGTGCCATATGAGAATTCCCCTATTGAAGTCAGGATTGGAAGATGGTTTTTGAAGTCGACAAAAAGGTAGCCTCAATCAACCAAGAGAATTACTGATGCAAGGCACTAGGGTCTCTGATGTAGCAGGCAGGGTGTGATAGGTTAACATAGGCATGATGATGCGAAATGGTTGTAACTGATGATGGGAGTTCAACAGCCCAAGGTCAGAGCTTGTAAATGCAAGTGGCGACAGTCATAACAATTTCTAGTAAAGAAAACCCTAAGGTTGGTAGGAATTTGAGGGTGGGTATGTGGTTGTTATTAATGTTATGGCGGGGTTGGGTAGAGAATGTGAAGCTTTGACTAGGGGTGATTAGGGACTGCTTCCAGGAGAGAAAAGTGGATGGATGGGTTGGGTGGTTCTCCTAAAAAATATTTTTATAGTTCCCAAAGGAATATAAAATGGGTTTGGATGTACAAACATAGAGATGGGCGCCCCAAAAAAATGAAAATTATCACTCACCGATGATTTGAAGAAGGTGATTTTACTGAGTGTGGGGGGCCCATTCATTAGTCTCGTTGCAAGGGTGGTGAAGTGGATGAAATGTTGTCGTAGATGGGCTATGCTAATAGGGGTGAAATAGGCCAAGTGCGAGACGCGATGGTGCGTATTCGATCTGCTTATGAGAATGGAAGTCCAAGAAATGGGTTTTATCGTAACATGGTAAAACTTGACTTGATGCATGATTGATGGATGAACATGAAGTGCTTCCTGAAATAGGATGTTACAACCATGGTGTCATATTCTTGATGCATGGTCTACTTGAGTGATGGATTCCATTGAGGGTGAGGTTCTACCGACCGATGAGTATGTTTATCATTTTCAAGGTGGGGTGATGACATGGTTGGGTGACTTTCCACTTGTGGATAAATGATTTAGATATATGCAAAGCTTCTTTGGGGAGCCTATCATACTAGGGGAAGAATGATACCTACTGTTGAACCTTCAGTGGCTAGGACAACAGGTGGTTTGTCGTGATTTGTAACACCTGCAATCAATAACCCAAGTGAAAGAATATTTTCCATTCAAATATATTGAAAAACATGCTGAATGAAAAAGCGATAAGAGAGGGCGTACCTGTCGCAGCTGGAAAATGATTTTTTTTAGGCGTGAATGTGTGAAGCCTCCTTTGGATGTGATGAGGTGATGATCACTGTGTTGCTTTAAGTTTTTCAATTTGTAGTTTTGAGCTCCCGTTATGGTCTATCGAATAATTCAAAAAGGGTGATATATCGGCCAATATGGCTCATTTTAGTTCATTTGTGCTATTTGAAAGCTGTGAGGTTAGAGCTGAGCCCTTGCTGCCAAGTATTTCTTGTCATTGCGGTTAACGTATTTACTTGTGATTCATGTCGTCAGTGCTAGGTAGGGTCCTGAATGTCCATCATTTTAGTTATTTTAGATTTATCAAGGGGGGGTTCATAAAAATTAGGTTTGTACGAATACTTACCTCTTTCTAGCCTTGATTGCGTGGGAGATCAAGGTACAGGCATGAAAATCCTGCAGGAAAATAAAATTTCCCGCGAAATTTCTACGCATGGCACAAAATTTACGTGAAGACTCACTTGTCTATTCCTAATACAGACGTGTGAAAATCACACTTGTGTAGAAAGCAGGCATAATGATGAGCCAAGAAAGATTATTTTGGTTAAAATTTTGATTTTTTTTTCTTTGGTTTTTAGGTCACTAACGTGGTTGTGCTTGGTGACAAGATTTTGTGGTGTGAACGTGATTGGACTGAACTACAAATAGCTTTGGCACGGGATGCCAATGCACAAGGGCTTCTATCATAATGGGGCCTTTTGAAGTTTCTGGAGAATGACATCTTGAGATCTCAAGATAGCCTGCTTCGCTTCATGGTCCTTTGCTGGAACAGGAGGTGAAACATGATGGTGTTACGAGGTCAAGATGTCACCATTTTTCTGGAGATGGATGTTTATTTTGTGACTGGCTTACTGCCTGAGGCTAAGGCACTTCCACACCCACTGCTGCCTAGGAGGGTGAGTATATATTGGTGGGCGGAGCAACATTGTAGCGGTGCACCTCTTTCTTAGGGGTGTTCCCTTATTACATCAGTGACCGAATTCGCTAAGCGATGTTCCTCGGCTATGATAGTTCAGTTGACAGGGTCCTCGTCACCCAACATGGCGTCAGGACCACTGATTGGTATCCTGCACCAGCTCAAGGCTGGGAATTTTCATGATTGGGTGCAGCATGTATAAGATGGCATGGTGATGCAGCTAGGGAAGGCTCGAGGCAGATCCAAAGTATTTACTTATACCATCATCCTCTATAGTATTATGTTTGAGAGGGTGGTGATGTTGCGCCCCATCTTGTCAATCCCCATTGGCCCATGCCAAGATCCTCGGATGTGGTGGTGGGCGTCGGTTATGCCTTGTGGCAGAGGAGGGAAGGTGGGTTGATATTTGGATGCAACTACAGAGGCATGGTTTGAGGAGAAACCATAGATTTTCATGGACTACCCATATGCTGAGATGGATTTTCAGGGTGATCCAGATATGGGTCTTCTTTCCAGTTATGTGTGGGGACCTGCAGGTATGATGCTTTTTTATCTTTTTCTATATCTTTGAGATTTTATGATGTGTATATTTATATGTCTATTGTGGTGACACTGACACTATATTTTTTTCTTATGTAGTTGTGGGAGCGGTTGGGCGTCTAACCACCCGCTTGGTGGGGAATCAACCACCAAGGTAGGTTCTAGGTGGAGCTGCTCTATCCCAGGTTGGGGGGCGAGGTGATCGCGCTGGACCCTCAAGGGAGGGTAGCAGTGCGGCTACTATTGAGTACACCATTGTTCTTTCTTGTTCTTGTGCAGCAGAGGCACGAGTAGCATAGGTTGAGGGGAATATAGCTTTTTCTAAGGCTCGGTCCACTAACTTAGCATATGCTTGGGGTTGGGTGGAGATATTGACCTGGGGTATGCCATCCCTGGATTTTTTTGATTACCTGGACGACGCATGGCTCCAGGTATTGATGGCTCGAGAGAATACGTCTCGTCCGACATTGCATCAAGTGGCACTTTCAGTTTTGGTTGTTGCACCTGTATTGGAGTCAGGTGCAGTGGTGGGTCTAGAGGATCCAGTTGGTGGGGCTTAGCCCTAGAGATTTTTTTTAGTCAATGAAATCAACCATTATGAGGTTGCTTCCCTTATTTTTGATGACATGGATATATATGTTTTGGATAACCTGTGGGTCAGAGATATGACTTGTGTATTTTGACTTATGCATGTTTTTGATATATATGCGAGATATGTATTTTTACAGCTCTTAATGATGTGTCTATCCTGATTTTTTTATGGATGTCATGTATATTTGATGGAGATCTATTTGTTATGTTTTTTCTTCTATGGATGATTATTGTGATATTTTTTTTTTTTCTACTGATGATGGTTTATACGGGATGAATTCTAGTCTAGAATGTGATTAGCTATACGATTCGCTGTCTGGTGCTAATTTTTTGGTAAATGTGTGAATGTAATATGATCAAATTGATGGCTTAATATTCGTGCATGCAGATATTTTCTAAATAGTTGAGAATATCGTACTTCAAATTCTTGGTTTAACTGTGAAACCACTCGCAGGGAATCAAGGTATATATGTAGGTGGTGGATGCCTTGGTTGAAGGCATCGCTCATGAGCCTGATGACTGTTACATAGCATTTTGTTACCGTCCTTGCAATCCCTCGCCCCACATATTGGAGGGTCTATTCTGTGACTTGTGAGTAATGTCAAACTCTACAAATACATTCTTTGCATTCTTCTGCATAAGGACATGATTCTTCCTGTTGAACATTTCCTCAGAAAGCACCCAAAAACCTATGTTTTGGCATTGGCGTGGGTAGCCAGCTCACCCCTCGTGCCAATGGGGAAAATTTTCACTAGAGGCTACGCCAGCTGGTGCTCTGTCCCTGTGTTGAGCCCACGCCAACCTTTTTTGGAATGTTTTTTAACAAATTGGAGGTGGAAGTTTCCTTTAACCAACTCAAGAATGACTCATTGCAAGTGGGTAAATTTGATAAACCATGGATCTCTTCCTTTAGTAAATGGTTGATGGAACATTCTAAGAGGATAGGACTCCCCCCATGATTATAGGGATCCTAACCTCTCCTTCTCCCTCTATATAAACAAGGCTTCTCCCTTTACAAAAGCTAGTTGAACATATACCCAAGAAGATGAACTTGGAGAAGAGATATTATAGCTGAGTAATCAATATAGAGAAGGTTGAACCAAGGAGGATCCCATAGAGGAAGTCTCGTCTAAATTCCTGACGAGGTTTGTGAGACGTGCTCCACCAGAACCCTACTGGAGGGGATCACAACGTCGAAGCCTAGTTGTACTCTTCCTTATTTAATTCAATATACTCGACTATGATATTGATTCCATCTCTGTGTTATGTTTATTTAATGCATGTGATTTATTCCTCTTTGATTGAATGATAGTTAGTAATGCGAAATAGTATGTTGTGTATCGTCTTTGTTTCTTGTGTATGTGCAGGTATCCGTGCATGACAACGAGTAGATCGTGCTCTGTCGAATCAAGAACGAAAGGCATCCATTCTTCTGGATGACACAACAGCGTAGGACCTACGGTGGTGATCTATCATGTCTTTGTCCATTATTAACTAGGAATTGATGTCATAACGTGTCTCGTTTGTGGCTAGACCCACTCTAGGGCTAGTGGGACTGCCTACGTCTGCAGAAGGGATTTACTTCACCAACAAATTGGCGACTCCGTTGGGGATCAATGTGAGATTGTCTTTCGTCTATTAGATCTTATTCTTGGTCTTTTCTCACTTATCTTTCCTTTTTTGGATTCTTTTGCTGAGCTTCAGGCCCCTATTTAGTCCCAGAGGATCATTTTTGACCTCTGTTTTTCCAAATTTTCATCTTTTCAAGGTTGGCTTGATTGGCGCAGTTTCCAGCCTGACAGTCACACCCACTGGCGCGAGTTTCCAGTTTACCACCCACACCATCCCCTGTCTGGCGTGGATTATAGCCAGATAGTTGTGACAATTCCTGTAGGTGCTAAGGTTCCTCTTGTTTTAGAGTTTTTGTCCATCCTGGTGTCTCTGGGTGTTTTCTTGACTTGATTTGAATGCTTTGAGTTTATTTGTGACTGTGATCAGCCTTCTTCCTCCAGTTTTTTGTCCATTTATTTCAGCATCATGGATTTAGTTCTTTCTAGGGCTTTGACATGCTTAGCCTCCTGTAGGTGTTTGGGTCTCTTTTTGCACGGTCACCTCCGTTATTTGCTTGATTGCATTCAGCTCTCTGGATCCGTTTTGAGTGGTTGCTTTTGGTGAAATGAGTCTTTAGTGAGTCTTGTCTCTTTCATTCAGTTTTTCTTCCTGTCACTCCAAGCATAGCTCACATTTCTTGTATGGGTCCGTTTTGACATCTTTCTTCAATTTGAGAGATTGTGACATTGGTTTGAGTCTTTATTTTGTTGGCTTGTGATTTTTTTGGATTGTTTCACTCCGACTCTTGCATTAGCATTCTTGAACTAGTGTGAAGATTCGTGTTTCATGTTATTTAGTGAAATGTTTTCTCTATTACAGTGAAAAAATCAAAAATATATTTTGTTCTTGCACTTTTTGTTTGCATCATAAGAATTGGAAAATATTTTGCATAACTAGCATTCGTCATTCTAGGAAAGATTTTTCCTTCTCATTAGTTTACATCAGGTTCTATAGTGAATACTTCTGTGAGTTCTCATTATTTGTTATCACTTGAAATTCCTATCCTTCTCATAGATAGCTCTTCATTGAACGAAATGGTATTCTATGGCATGTAGTTTGCATTCAGGAATTTGTGAGATCCAACATTCAGTAGGACCTTGGGATTGAATCATAAACACAAGATCAACTTAAAATTTATTCAATTAACCTAAGGCAACATTGAAACTTAACGAAACATTTAGTGGCATAATTTAGAGACGCGTTCCGGCGTCTTAAAACCTAGCAACTTTCGCTTGCCATCTGGCTTCAGATAGTGCTATTACAGACTTGCGCTCCCCGTACCGTCGAGTATATAAAGGGAGAACCCTATAGGTTTCAATCCTTTTATCCGTAGGAAGCCAAGTCTGCCACCCTGTAACCATGATACACCAAGCACAAAATTCGGGGAGACTACCTGTATGTACATCAAGTCCTTGGTTGATTCTTCTTTCATTTTATAACCAAGGTGTATATGGTAGTTCACAGGAACCTAGTACACCCTTTTTCCTAGACTACCTGAGTAGTCATTTTCAATCTTTACTGACTCCATAAATTTGAAAATATCATCGAGCACTTGTCCTTTCATGCTTGCTTAAAGCTGAAAGAGACTAGAGTCATATTTGACTGTTTCTTGACTCTTAAAACATGAAACAATAAACTTTTGGTTCAATGTGGTAAAATAAACTACCTACAATTACACGCCAGTTAAATATTGTTTACCTGGCCTGTATTTGTTTTCTTTGTTTTTGATCCAAGAGTCTTCTTTTTCGATCTTTTCCCCTTTTCTGGTGTGCTACAGTCACAGTGGAGGAACCATCAGTTTTGTCTAATGGCACTCCTTTCTTGGATGTTTCATATGAAACTTCATAGATCTCCATGTCTGCTGAGATTCAACAACTCGTCATCCCATCAGAGTATCCCTTTGGAGAACCAGTTGAGTTCCATTGGCCTCTTTCAAACACTTGGTTTGGATTTGGGGTTGGGGAACATTTTCCCCCTCTTACATCGAGATCGTCGTTTTTGGCTGCTATCATACATCCTAGCCCATGTACTCTTTTTCAAGATCTTACGGTGGATTCAGACATGGATTCGTCTGGTCCTAATGGTAGTGAGGGTATTCCAGTTTTTATGAACAATACCAAGTCTTCCCAGAAGACATCTAAACAAAACCTACTCAATCTTCACCATCTATGTCACTTCCAACTGGATATAGGTCTTTGGGTCAGATTATGGCTAGTATTACCTCCATGGAAACATCAACTCCGTCAAGGGGTCCGATTATTCCATCCTTAGGTATGTCACCGACGACACCTGTCTCGTCATCGACACCTTTTGTCACGTCTGTTCCCACTAGGCCCATTGTCTGTGTGGCTACTTCAGCACTGGTTGTCATTGCACAGTCATCAGGGGTTTCAACTTCAGTAGAAACCTCGATTGCCATGGAAATCCCTGACGACCTTTCGTTTGAGGAGTATCGGCTGGCTGTTCAGCAACAGAACTCCCAAACTTATCAATCCCCTCAAGATCCTTATAGGTCTTATTTTTCTCATTATGGAGCAGATGGTACCTCGATTTATTCACTTCCTTTTCAGTATGCCGAGCAAGGCAACCCCATCTACTTGCTTGCTCCTGAGGCTTATCAGTTCCTCCCTGGTTTTATACCTACCTTGCCTATGCAACCCTCTAACCAGCAAGGGCAACCCTTTTAGGGACAACCTTCGGTTCAGTAGGGGTATGTTTATGACCCACAAGGACAACCCATTTAGGACAACCTTCGATACAACAAGGGTATGCGTACGACCCACAAGGGAAACTCTTACAGGGACAACCTTCGGTCCAGAAAGAATTATTTTATGGCCCGCAAGGGCAGCCTTACAATCCTCAAGGTCAACCTTTACAAACCCAACTTGTGATCCAACCAGGGCAACCTCAAGGACCAGCTGGGCAGTCGATATATCAACCCGGACCTCCATATGGTCCTGGGGGGCAGATTCATCCATCTCAACCTTTGGTGTAACCTCAACAACCTCATCTTCCGATTAGTCCAAATTTTTCACAAGCAGGGCCATATTATGGTCTTGCTCCAGGTCAATCTATTTATTAGGCACAACCTGGCCCTTAGTAGCCATCAGGCCATCCCACTCAACCGGGATGATCTGGTGGCCCTCATCAGTTAGGTCAACCTGCTTAGCTGAGTCAACCTGCAAAGCCTACTCACCCTACTTAGCCGTTGCTCTACTTTATGCCGCAGACAAATCAATCGCTACACCCGACGTATCCAGCTCAACAGGGCCCCACTTATCAACAGCTTGTTCGACCCCAAGGCAGTTATTTTCCTCAAGGTCAATATCAACTGGTTTATAATCCATATCAAGGTCCTAATTATTTCCCTCAATCGCCAGACTATACTTATACTCTGCAGCAGAATCCTTATACTGCTCAATCGCCACCCCCGTATACTCAGAATCAGTATCTCGGTTTTCAACCCACGTATCCTAGTCATCAGCTACCATATCAACCAAATTACCTACCTTTTACCCCTTATGGTCATAATCCTTTGGGACAGAACCAATGGGGGTATATTTGTACTCAACCGGGATGGATTATAGGTACGGGTCCTTATCGAGGACCTGCTATGCCGTTTAATCCTCAATTACCTTTCCTCGCTACATTGGAGTTACCAGATGTGTCCAAATTGACAAATGATCCCATTATTCATAATCCATATTGGCCCTCGGTCCCGACGAAGGTTCTTGGTGATTGTCCCAAGTTTGAGGGAAAATCTGGAGAAGACCCCCAAGCTCACGTCATAACATACTATTTATGTTGTTCTTCTAATTCTTAGGTGGACGACTATGTTCGGCTTCGTCTCTTCCAGTGCACTCTTACTGGAGCTCCTGCTAAGTGGTATATTGAACTGCCTCGTGGCATCTTTCAAGATTTCAATACTCTTGCTATGGCATTCCTAACTCACTTCCATTTTCCGATTCGTTATGAAGTCGGGACACATCTCCTCACATCCTTGAAATAGGACCGAGCTCCCATATCTCGGACCACATTCATGAATGGACATGATGTCATCATTTGATCAAGTTTGAAATTCTTCATCAAATTATTACTAATTGGTTCACTACCTCTTTTTTCAATTAGATTACGAAAGACATCACCATGGGGGCATGTGTAACTAAGGAACAAGCCATCTCTCGTGCCTAGTACCTTGATTTAGTTTACTCTCAATCAGGAATTTTGTACGACATATTGACTGAAGCTCCATGTCCTGGGACCTCTAAAGCACCGGCTACCCCATCGGTCGACGGTGTCATTGGTTCTGTATCTCAGACTTCATGTAAGTATTCCTATGGAAAGCAGAAATCAAATTCTTCCAATAATTCTACTCCTCCCGCTACCCCAGATTCTGGTAAAACCGTGGAGATCAACATTGTTCACGCAAATCCTGCAGACAACACTTCCAAAGGGAAAAATAAGGGCAAAGGCAAGGCCAAATCCGATGCCCCAAAACTGGAATCGTCTAAACCTCGTGCTGACGATGGTTCACAACGAAAGCCGAAGTATCCCTCTCTAATTTGTGATGAGGACCACTACACTAAGGATTGTCCTAGACGATCCAAGGTTATTCAACTACTCAAAGGTGCTAAGGGAACTCTGGTGGTCCTTGAGGAACCTTTCCCATCGCAGCAGACCCAGATGGTCGAGCAACCTCCCACATCTGCATCGTTTGGCTCTCAAGTTCTTATGATGAATGGTTTTGCACCCGTTTCCATCACTACTCAGTTGAAGGATTATGCCAGATCATGCCAGGTAGTTAGGAAAGAGGTCGTTGATGGTCCTCCTCCCCCACGTCCCTCTGCTCCTCTTGAATTTGAAAGGCCAAATGCTCAACCCATTATATGGCCACCTTCTAAAGGTGTTCTCAATAAATCTTCTTATAACCCTAACGCTCGTGCCACTTAGCATTACAATATTGTTGAGGATTTGGCACAGGCACATTCTATGATGTCCATGTTAGAAGTGCTCTAGAGTTGTCTGTCTCAATGGAAAGCGTTATTATCTGTGATCGGCAGGATTGACCCTGCTGATTCTAGCCTTCTCTCCTTAGATTTAGAAAATTTCATCCCCCAACTTCCGCACCATATTCCGCTTGTTATACAAGTCGGTATCAACAATCTCAACATCCATAGAGCCATAGTGGACTAAGATGCATCTACCAGCATCATGTCATCTCCTTGATGGAAGGCTATTAGCTCTCCAGCCCTCAATTCATCTCCCAATGCCCTAGAGGCATTTGATGGAAGGGAATCAAAACCCTTGGGTGTTCTCACTAGCTTTTCGATTACATTGCAAGGAAAGACAGTCAACGTTGAAGTAGAATTTGTTGATGCCAAACTCAACTACAATATTCCACTCGGTTGCAGTTGGACTCATGCTATGTTGTGCATTCCGTCCACCCTCTTTCGACTTCTGAAGTTTCCACATGAGGGAAAAATTATTACTGTTGACCAATTGTCATTCTTTACCTCGTCTTCTGAGAACAACATGCTATACATGGATCAAATTCCTAATCCCCGTGATAGTATAGGGATGGGTCTCTTCAAGGATCCCGCTCTCATGGGTATTTTTCCCCTTCCGCCGCCGAATACTGTTCAAGTCAATATGGTCTCTCGGTCAAATGACCCTTAGATCATCCCTTCACCGGAATAGGTTGATTCATTTGGAGATTCGATGCTGCTTAGTCCAATCAAGATCAATTATTGTGAGCTTACAGCTGCATCTAATTGTCCCCCTCCTGAAGCTGCTCCTTTGAGCATGTCTCTCGATGTGTATTCTCAATCCCCCTGGCTCGACGATGCGGATTTTCCCGATCCTTTCAAAGAAGTGTTTCCATCCAACGAGGCTATCATGGAAACCATGTCTCTCGAGGATCTACCATGGAGCGATGGGCATCATCATTCCTCATTCATGCCTTGCCTCGGGACCATGTCTAACTGTTTTGAGTGCCTCTCATCTTAGGTTCCCTCTCCATTGCTTCAGACGCCCATTATGACTCATGAGGCATTTGTGGAGGGTAACCTGGGTAATATTACTCAAACGATGCCTATCAACATTTCCGTCAAACCGAGGATCATCGAGAACATCCATGTGAGAGTCACTTGCTCTTCTGAGGAAGTCCAAGTGTACACTAGTCTTTTTCGTGAATTCCGCGATTTTTTTTCCTGATATTACGAATAAATGTCTGGAATCGACCCCAGTATTCTAGTGCATGAGATTCCCACCTACCCAGGTGCGAAGCCTATTCGACAGCGTCTTTTTTCTATGCATCCTCGAAAGGCTGCCGCTATCAAAGCTGAAGTTGAGAAACATCTTAAAGTGGGTTTCATTTATCTAATTCCCTTAACTGAAAGGGTTTCTAATATTTCTCTTGTAGATAAGAAGCAGGGCGCCATTTTTGTTTGTGTTGATTATCGTGATATCAATCGGGCATGTCCTAAGGATAATTATCCCACCCCGTTTATGGATCAGATCATTAATGATTGTGCAGGAAGTGAAATTTTCTCTCTTATGGATTCTTTTTCTGACTATAACCAGATTAAAATTCTCCCGTCGGATCAACACATGACCTCCTTTATTTTCCCATGTGGAACATTCGCATATAGGAAACTCCCATTCAGCTTAAATAATGTTGGGGCTACATTCTAGTGCATGATGTCCTATGATTTTCATGATATTTGGCATATTGTCCAACCATATCTAGACGACCTTCTGGCTCATTCAGCTACACAGAAATACCACCTAGAACATCTTCGTCAAATCTTTCTTCGTTGTAGATGCTATCATATTAGGCTCAACCCGCATAAATGTGTCTTCTGCATCGACTCCAGTAGAATCTTAGGGTTTATCATATCTAAAGATGGAATTCGCGTTGACCCTCTTAAGGTTGAGGCTATTTTCAATCTCCCCTCCCTGTCCTCATTACACCAACTCCAAAGTCTCCAAGGGAAAGCCAATTTCCTTCGTCGTTTCATCCCAAACTACGCCGAACTAGCCAAAGGATTTACACGACTTTTAAAGCAGGACATCCCTTTCCATTGGGATGATATTGCTCAACAGTCTTTTGATAGACTTAAGACGTTACTTTTCAATGCTCCGCTATTGCATCCTCTGAATTAACATGGTCATTTCACCCTCTACCTAGCTGTTGCCTTCAACACGATTTCCATGGTATTGGTTCAAGATGATGATGACGGTAACGAACATGTCATTTAATACCTGTCTCGAAACCTTCTCGACCCTGAAACGCATTACGCACATGTCGAGAAGTTAGCGTTAACTGGGTTCCAGGCCATCCAACATTTCAATCATTACATTCTTTTACACACGGTGACCATGATTTTTTATTGTAACCCCATGACTAATATTCTGTCATGGAAGTTGCTGGGGGGCAAGTACTCGAAGTGGATTTTTATCCTCCAAGAGTTCAATTTGGAATTCACTACTGCCAAATCTAAGAAATCACTTGTTTTCACGGATTTGATTTGATCTTTCCCCGCCAACTCTGCTCCTTCCTCCTCTAAAGGTTATATTCTGGACGAAACTTTCTTCCTGATCAGCATCCTCAATCCATGGTAAGGTGATATCATCGTGTACCTCAAAATGTCTACTTTCAGGTCTGATCTAATGAAAGATGCCTGATGCCACGTTCGAAATTAATTGAAACCTTATTGTATTGTTGGAGATACCCTTTATTGTGTCAGAGTTGATTCTGTAATCCACCGATGTCTAACCCTCGAGGAAGCAGAGAAGGTTTTAAATAACTACCAAAGTGGTGCCTATGGTGGTCACATTTTTGGTTATGCCACTACATAGAAGATCCTTCGTGCTGGCTATTTATGGCTGTATTATTTTAAAGATTGCATTGTTGCAGTACGTAAATTCCATGCGTGCTAGATTTATCAATGCAAGATGTGTGCACCCTTACCACTACACCCTGTCATTACCGTTGGCCCTTTTTCCAAATGGGGCATAGATTTTATGATGTGTAACCCTTGTTCGACCGAGGGGGAATGCCTATATTATCGTCGCTGTCGATTATTTTACAAAATGGGCTAAAGAAATTCCTACACTGGCTGCAGATGGTAATACATTGGCACAGTTCTATTCAATCATGTTATTTCTCGGTTTGGTGTCCCTCAAGCCATCGTCACCGACCATGGTTCTAATTTTCGAGATTATATGATGGCAGAGCTAACATATAAGTTGGGTTTGCGTCACGAAAGCTCAACACCTTACTATCCTCAAGCTAATGGCCAATTTGAAGCTATAAAAAAGGTCCTTGTCACAATGCTTCAACGAAAAATCAAGATCCACAAATCAAACTGGCATCTCATGTTGTTCTCAGCTCTCTGGGCTTACCGAACCTCGATCAAGAATGCAACTAGATTTACCCCATTCCAATTGGTATATAGTCTGGAAACCACGCTTCCAATTGAATGCAAAATCCCTTCACTGAAGTTAGCTGTGGAATTACTACCTGATACTTCACCTGAAGAAGAACGTCTCCTCTACTTAGAGAGATTGGACGAAACTCGTCGCTTACCTACCTTGGTCAGCAACGCACAGAAAAAATGAGTCAAAGCCCATTTTGACCAATCAGTTTCTCCTCGTCCTTTCATCAAAGGCGATATTGTTCTTCTATACGACCAAGCTTATGACAAGCTGGGGGCAGGCAAGTTCCAACCCATGTGGCATGTGCCCTACATTGTCAAATGTGTGTTACAGAATGGGGCTTATGAGCTTATTGAATATGAAGGTTGTCCTTTATCGCATCTTAGAAATGGGTTGTATCCGAAAAAATATTATGCTTGAATCATTCACATGTGATATGTGTACATAGGTGAATATTTTCATTTTGTGTGCATGCTTTGGCCTGATGTGCTTTGTGAGCCTTTTCTTCTTATTGGGTCTTGTTTGCTATGCATATGACTATTTATCCTTATGTCGGTTTCGTAGATGGTGCCTCCCGCAGTACCAGGAACTTGTCTTTGGAAGCCTGAGTAATTTATGATCCTGTTGGTGAGTTTATTAAATTACAAGGCATTTGTCTGGGGCCAGCTACAAACAATGTCGTGGAATATAGTGTATTTTTGGAACTATTAATTGAGGCAGTCAACCTCGGCATACACACATTTCTTGTCAAGTTGGATTCACAACTTGTTGTTCTTCAACTGAACGGCCATTATTCGGTTCAAAACCCGTTCATTTTAAGATTGTATTTGCGTATTCGTTTACTTGAATGAAATTTTGATTTCATTACATATCAACATATACCAAGACGAATGAATACATTAAGAGACACAATATCTAACATTATGTTAGATAGACATTTGCGCAATTTATAAAAACATCATCACATGTACAAAGACCCATGTAGAAAATAGATGTATATATATATATATATATATATATATATATATATATATATATATATATATCTCTTGTTTACTAGCCATGTGCATCATAAAACCCACAAAAAATAATATATGTATGTTTCGGTTACATCGCGAGAGAACATGTCTCTCCAAAATGTGTAGAAATAAAGCCTAAATGCCTAGTTAGCATGGTGCTCATGATAGCACGTTACCGCCCATACCAACTGCCTCAGCAAACGGTGGATACGACTCAGCACTCCCACAGTGTGCCTCTGGTAGGCTCGAGGTACATCGTCCAAACATGCATAATCTGGGACCCCACGGGCAATTCCCTCCAGGTTCTGCACTAAATCCTTGTCAATGCCCTCACCCTAAGGATCAAAGTCACGAGGAGTCTGCCTCGCTATTCGAGACATACTCGCAGGATGCTCTGGGCCAACATCTGCTTCCATATAAGATTAACTGTCAGAACATGCATATATGCCAAAAAATCATAAAAATCATAAAAATAACAAATGAGTCTTACCAAGTTCTTCGTCCCAATCCTCTCCCTCTGGGAGTGAGATGTTTGGGTCTCCAATGAAGTCTGTGTCAGCGTAGGGCCAATACTCTATGACAATCAGTTGTCGTCAGAGCTAATAAAAAAATTCTAGCCTCCAGGACATCTGCTGGCCACCCCCTGCTCTGGGCATTAGTGCCGCCCATCGGGCCATCCATGGCTCTCTAAGTGGCGTCTCCGAGACTATAGCCTCCTAGCGCTGAAATATGGGTAATCGTTCAAAAAATAACAATACCAGAATCAACCCATACCCAAACTGCTTTAGTTTGGAATTCTTTCATTTGGTGAGCTGCCGTTTGATGTTCATAGTTATAGCCTCAGCCCATTTGAAGATGGTTGGGTTCATACACTATGAAGCAAGAAGTAATTGAGTCTTCGTAGCCTCATGTGGTGCCTGTGATCACACGGCCCGCGTGATAGTGTGTAACACTACTCTCAGTGCTAGATCAGGGACGATCTGGATATCCACTTTACTGCTCCTTGTTCCTTTTCGTGCCCTTGGGCACACCCTGTTCATTACCATTGTCATAATTTCCCCGGAAGGCCGGGTACTAGTCAAAATGGGGACTTCACCTCTACACGACAGTCCAGTGATAAAATATACATTAGATAATTCTAGATCAAGCTCTTGATCCCGAAGTATGAACTTCTCCTGATCCTCGTCCCAAATGCTGATGAGATACTGAAGAAATTTGGGCTGAGCCCAGAGACACGGTGTCAGGAAGAAATTTTTGAGCCCAAAATTCCTAAGGGCATTCATACATTGCTCATTTTCCATGGCATGTTCATCCTCTTCGCTGTGTTCTCTCTCTTTCCACTCGATTACCATCTTGTTCTACTTTGTACCTGCATGCATCGATCATAGGAACATTGTAAGACCTCTTAGGCATTAAAATTTGAAATCAAACAGTTGCATTTTCTTGAATTGAGTGCATATTTTGAGTTGTGCAGTTGGCACGACTTCTTTTCTAACAGTTGGTCCACCTGGTGCGACCCTTGTGTAAAATAGGGTTGATTAGCATGGGTCCGTGCCTAAAACCCGCGCCAACCGCGGAGCCCTAATTTTTACAGATCCTCCCCTAAGAGACTCCAAATCACAATTAAAGGTACTGAAATATAGCTTAAAAGATGGAAAATGGTGTCGGATCTTACCTAAAGTAGATGGAATCCGGATTGGTCCACTGGATTGTCCATAATCATCGCCTAAATATTGCAACAGAAATGGGTCACTGTTTCTCTGCAAAGCGGTAAAAGTGAAAAGTAAATATTTTTTACCACTGTTGGTCTTTTATAACTTTTCAAAATCCTAAAATAGGTTTTAAAAACATATTTGTCGATATATTTTCATATTATTTTCATGGAATATGTTTTACACGCGTCTTTTTTTGGAGCGACAGGTTTTTCACGTGGTTATGAAAAAGAGACGAGTTGTATTTTATACTTTTTCGGACTCGGTAAAAACACAAAAAAGTCACTACTGGAGTCACCTATCAGCTCTTTTCTGATTCTCTAAAACTAAAAATATTTCCAAGTCACTTGTCATTTTGAGCTCGTTAAATTGGCTGCAAAATGATATCTACCCAGTATATGTTTACCCCTTTTTTGGGTTGCGATAGATTATTTACGAGAAATGAATACCCTAGCCTATCGCGACTATGAGGTTCTCTTAGACATAGTTTTCTACCTTTTCAGGTCTATGGGACTACCCATGAAAAGGGACTGCTGGAGTTTTATTTTTTGCTATCTTTTCAAACTCTATAAATATGAAAATACGCCAAGTTCTCCCTTTGTCAGACTCGTTAAACTCTAATGACATCGGACTCTGTTGCAATGATGTTATTCGAGTTCCTCCTTCCTAGGGCTCGTAAAATGTAGTAGGTTGGATTTTTCCGAAGGAAAAACTTACATCAAAAGCACATGCTATCCCCTTCAAGCTTGTTTTCAAAAATAATTGGGGTACTCGCCAAAAATGGTGGGGGAAAATGCAACCATGGTCGTAGTCGTGTTGGTAGTATGTCACTCTTGAACATGGCACTTGTCTGCATTCGTGCCAAGTTGGGGACATCTCATCTCGTTATCTTCTTGCGTCCATGGGTTTGGGTAATCTATTTTGACTGCTCATCTAATCTCTTCCACGTCACCATGACCTCAGATACCTTGATGTCAAATACTACCAAATCCTGCGTCATGTCCCCGATATGTTAAAGAGAATTTTGCCTCTGCAATTTTAACCTCCCTCTGATTCTCTATTGGTCTTGATTCACAAAGATCATGTTCCTCTGTCTCATGTCAATGATGTGGGAAACATTATGGCCCACCATCGATCAAGGTCGCTTCCTGTCGACTCGAAATCATTATCCAGGAAGCTGATCTAGAGACTCCCTTCAGGTACCTTGGAGCCTGCATGCCTCAATGATAGGTTCTTCGCACTCGACGTAAGGTCTACATCATTTGCCTTTGATCGATTGACTCTATGGGTGTTCGACATCAGATCAATGTTCACATTTCGTGGATTGTGCCCTGCGTACCTTGATGACCATTGTCATTATTGGTGGTTTCACTCACGTCTGTTAATAGCTTTCATCATTGGCTGGTAATCAGATGATGTTCTTGCATGTTATACTTCAACTCACATATTCACATGCTCGAATTTGTACTATGTTCGGGTCGAGATGGAGCACAAGACCCTCGATTTTTTTTTATGAAGTCTAGGTTGCAGGTTCTTTGTGGATAATTATGAAATATTATATGACTCCTTTTATTGGATGGCTGTGACCATACCTGAGACTATTTATTGATCCCTACTTCTGGGTGGTTGTGTCCATACCTCGGATCTCATTAGTCATATACTCTCTTATGTATGGCTATGCCCATGCCAGATGTCATGTATCAGATATATCAGTTGTATTCATACTTTTAGGTTTTCCAACAGCAGTGTTTTGGTTGAACGCATTCTCATAAAGCATTTCACCCCTCCATCTCTCTCAAATCTCATGCTTTAGGGGGCATCTATTACACAACATTTTGTCACCATTCCTACAATCCCTCGCCCTGCATATTAGAGGGTATTTTTCATGACCTGTGAGCAATGTCAAACTCTGCAAATACATTCTTTGCATCCATCTGCATTAGGACATGATTCTTCCTGTTGAAAAATTCCTCAGAAAGCACCCAAAAACATATGTTTTGGAATTGGCGCGGGTAGCCAGTTCACCCCTTGCGCCAATGGGGAAAATTAGCACTAGATTCCATGCTAGCTATCATTGTGTCCCTGTGTTGAGCCCGCGCAACATTTTTTGGAATGTCTTTAACAAATTTGAGGTGGAAGTTTCCTTTAACCACCTCAAGAATGACTCATTGCAAGTGGTTAAATTCGATAAACCATAGATCTCTTCCTTTAGGAAATGGTTGATGGAACATTCTAAGAGGATAGGACTCCCCCCACGATTATAGGGATCCTAACCTCTCCTTCTCCCTCTATATAAACAAGCCTTCTCCCTTTACAAAAGATTACTGAACATATAGCCAAGAAGCTGAACTTGGAGAAGAGATATTATAGCTGAGTTATCACTATAGAGAAGGTTGAACGAAGGAGGATCCCATAAAGAGAGTCCCGTCTGAATTCCCGACAAGCTTTGTGAGACATGCTCCACTAGAACCCTGCTGGAGGAGATCAGAATGTCAAAGCTTGGTTGTACTCTTCCTTCTTTAATTCAATATACTCGACTATGATATTGATTCCATCTTTGTGTTATTTTTATTTAATGCATGTGATTTAGTCCTCTTCAACTGACTGATAGTTAGGAATGAAAATTAGTATGTTGTGTATTATCTTCATTTCTTGTGTATGTACAAGTATTTGCGCATGAGAACAAGTAGATCGGGATCTGTCGAATCAGGAACGAGAGGCAGCCATTCTTCTGGATGACACAACAACGCAGGACCTATGGTAGGTGATCTATCAAGTCTTTGTCCATTCTTAACTAGGAATTGATGTCATAGCATGTCTCATTTGTGGCTAGACGCACTCTAGGGCTAGTGGGATTGCCTTTGTTCGCAGAGGGGATTTACCTCACCAACACTGAAAGCATCTTATTCTCCCTAATTATTGGTGGTTGATCGAATGCATACTCCATTTGTGAAAAATGGTAATCGATCAGGATAGTAGATGGCCGAGGTGGCTACTACTAAATTTGAAGACCATCGCAATGCTCCATCTACGAAACCAAAATAATGGAGGTGGGAACAATCCATATGTTGACACTAAAGCATTTTTTAGCACATGTCTTTTGATGATTGTGATGAAAAAAAAGAGTTTGCTACATAAATCTTATCTCTAGGGTTCAGGCCTCCTGCCCCTTATGGGTAAAATTTCTTGAGGTATATCCCATTCACGGGGTTGGCTAGGCATGTACCATTGGGATCTGACAAGATACATTCTCCCTTGAGGAGGCAATGTTTTGTAACGTAGGGACCTTTTCAGAATGTCTCAAACTTCTTGGGCCCTAGGGAATCTTTCGTGACATCGTAGCAGAGGACTAACTCTCCTTCGGTAAATGAGCAAGGGGTGATGTTGCAATGGAATGATTATGTTACCCATTTTTATGAGCCTCATTATGTTGGAGTGAATTTCGTTGATTTTTGTCGATGTTTTCTAGTTGCACCAATCATTTTGGTAAAGGTTGGGTATCATCGAGGAGTTCAATGGTGATGTGTAAGTTAGGGATTTTTCATTTGATGGGAATCATGGCTTCGACCCTATACACAATTGGGAAGGGTGTGAATCTTGTTGAGATTTTAATTGTTGTGTGGTATGCCCACAATGCAGAAAAACCCATGTGGTGCTAGTTTTTGTTATGGTTGTTTAACATACGTTGTAACATTGTTTTGAGCACTTTGTTGACAGCTTCTACCTGTCCATTGGACTGACAATAGGTGGACAATAGTATGGTAAAGAAAATTCATGTGTGAATCCTAGGTGATGAGATAGCTCTTGGAAAATTTTGTTTTTAAAATGTTTTCCATGATCAGAGACTAACTCTTTTGGCACGCTGAACTGGGTGATGACATGGTTGAATAGAAATCGTGTAGAGGTTTCTACCATGTTGTTATATGTGGGCATGGATTCTTCCCATTTGGTGAAATAGTAGACGGCGAAAACTATGTATTTTTGGTTGCTAGATGACACCGGGTTGCAAGTCATGAACTCGATCCTCCATTTGCAGAAGGGATTGGCTACAATGACTGGGTGGAGGGGAGCGGGAGGTGATTTTGCCTTCTGGGCAAAGCATTGAAATCACTCACTTATTTTGACTATTGCGATGTAGGCATAGAATAAGGTGGGCCAAAAATATCCTTCCTGTATAACCTTTTGGGTAGTAGCCATTCCGGAGAGGTGGTCATCACAAGCCACACTATGAAAATAACTGAGGGCTTTCTCAGCTTGGTCGTATGTATGGAATAGATGTAGGATTGTATCGATGCCTTGCCGATAAATAACATATCCCATGAGGAGGTATTGGGGGTCCTGGTAGCATATGCACCTGCGACCATCATGTGTGAGCTTTGTATTGAAATTTTGGGCTCCTAGGAATAAGAGGATCTCTCCATACCAAGGATCGTTAGTCGTCAATAGAAAGAGATGTTTGTCCAGTAGTGAGTCTTTGGTTGGTTATCCCTTGGTCAGACTTGGGAGGTCAGTGATGAAATCAACTAAGATAAAAGCTTTCTTTCTCTTGGGGGAGCTGAAATGTAAGTCAAACTATTGCAGTATGACTACCCAGTGAGCATATTTGTGGTTCATCAAATGGAGGGTCAGCAGGTATCTCATGGGGGTGATAGTTGCGATGACTATTGTAGTTCATGGGATAATCTAGTTCTGAAGCTTTTAGACTATGTCTATTAAGGCTAGGAAATTTTTATCCTCGGGCTCATACCTTAATGGGGGGCCTGATAAGTTTTTACTGACGTAATAAATTACGTGTTCTTTACCATCAGGGCTATCCTGGGTTAACACCCTAGCCAAAGTGGTTTCAGACGCTGATAGATATAAGGTGTAATATTTGTCGTAGTTTGGTGGGCTGATAAATGGGGATGAAGATAATGCATCTTTCAGTGCCTCAAACGATTGTTGGGCTTGATCATTCCATTTGAATGGGATATCCTGATGGAGAAGGTGTAGGAATCCCTAAGCACAAGTGGCATAATCTGGGACAAAGCATCTTAGGAAGTTGGATTTCCCTTGAATGCTTTGGAGTTTCTTGAGGGTTAGAGGTGTTGGAACATCTTTGTTCACTTGAAAATTGAGGGGATTGACTCTAATCCCTTGTTGGGACACTATAAAACCTAGAAGTCGACCTGCATTGATGCAGAAGAAAGACTTGAGAGGATTCAAGTGTAGGCTATATTGTCGGCATCTTTGGAATACCGAATGTAAATGGTGAGGGCATCCAAGTAGGTGAGGATATGGTGGGCTAGGTCATCAAATATATAGTTCATGGCCTACTGGAAAGTGGCTCCAGCATTTTTAAGACTGAATGACATAGCCTGGTATGTGAAAGTTCCACATGGGGTGGTGAATGCGGTCTTGTATCGATTAGTATGTCAAATTTGAATTTGGTTATACCCTCAGAAGCTGTCCATGAAGGAGAGGGCCTTGTGTCCAACACAAGTGTCAATGACTTGGTCGATAAATGAGGTAGGGTAGTTGTCTTTTAGACACGCTATGTTCAAATATCAGAAATCAGTACAGACACGAATGGTGCCTTCTTTTTTCATTATCGGAATAGGGTTGGAAATCCATGATGTGTAATCTATGGGGTAGATAAACCCGGCTTTGTGAAGCTGGTCGATTTCTTGCTTAATTTTTTCTGCCTTAGATGGGTGAAATTGACGTTGTTTCTGGTATAATGGTGGTATGTTGGGCCAGGTGTCCATATGGTTCTCTATGACAGTGGGACTGAGCCCTAGAATCTCTAAATAGTCCCATGTGAAGGCTTCCCTATATTCTTGCAACAAGTTTTTGTAACAAATTACTTCATCTTGGGAACATTCTACCCCCAGTGAGATTTATTCAATTTTCTCAGGATTTCTAGAGATATTTATCTTGATGGTTTGTGAAATGTTGGACATGTTCCCTTCTTTGAATGTGTCAGGTGCCAGAATGGGGTTTTTGAACCAATTAAATTTCCCATATGCAAGGAAATATTTTGATTCTATCGCGTATATCTCTTTGTTTCCTAGGTTTTTTGGGATGAACGTATTTTTAGGAAGAAAAAACTTGTGGTGATGCACTGCATCCCACAAATAATATGTTTCTGTCATGGCCTCTAAAATATCCTCGTCTAAATGGAACAAGGTATCTAAGGGGGAGTGAGTTTGATTAAGGCCATGAGGAAGTGATCTGGTCCTAATGGAGCTAATCTAAAAACATGAATGGGATCCCACATTCGATGTTGTGGAACTAGATGTGGTCGACACCGTCGGTGGTACAGCTACTTTCATAGTTGTAGCGGTCATGAAACCCATGATATATTAGCAGACGGAATGAGCCATGGTTCTTGTGCATGACGAGATGAATCGTGTGTGGTGTTGTGTGTCATCGATGTTGGATGGTGGATGAATTTCCATCATGGTGGCTTGCATGAGAGAAAGTTTAGGTTCCTCACGAGGCATACTAAGAGTACTTTCACTTTCTTGGATTTGGAAATTGTGTTGAGTGTAGAGTCACCTAAAGTTTTCCAATAAGGGGCACAAATCTATTTCGTGGTTATGGATAGTGCAAATGGTGCATGGTATCATGGTGCTTACTCATTAGATGGCATGAGAACCAACACTACTCATTTTCCTTGAACTGGATGCTTAGAAATGATCAGGCATAGGGGTATGATTTTTCTTTTTCCATCTCTGAGTTTTTGATTTTGGAATGTCTAGCTCTTTTGGGGGGTTTATACTTAACATTTATCTTACCGCTCGTAGCCTTGGGAGGTACTCACAATTCATCGTATAGTGGAATTGTGAAAAAATCCTACAATAGTAGTGTGTGATATTCTCTTGGTGTTACACCAAAATTTGTCACCATGGCATTTAGTTTTTCATATGGGTCTATTAACACCTATATAGTGCTCCCTTAGAATTATACAACCCTAAAGTTCCTAAACTGAGTCTTGGATTTGGAGAAAAGCTCATAAAAATCATAAAAAACCTAACTCCGCACTTTTCCTATCCATTACCTACGGTACCGCATCTTTTTTTAAAGAAAAACTGCAGTACCTACCGCATGTTCTATTCATTAAAACTGTGAACCCCTGTAAAAGGTAAAATGAGCAAAAAAGTAAGTTCTAGAAGCCCAGCTGGTCGAAAATTCTCCCAGTTGGAAGCTTCTAGAAGGCGTTATCTGGTCGAAGCTTCACTCCCTCCATTCATGAACATTCATCCCTTCTGTTATCACTATAAAAGTTTTCCAAACTTGGACAACTTGTATTTGTTCCTAAGTCATAGTATTAGATATGGGTTAAGTCATTTTTATGTTTTTAGAGTCTAAGTCATAGGGTTAGAGTCTCATTTCCATCATCAAATAAATTCCAACAACCTTGTTTCACACTTTAAGGGTCCCATATTATGTTTCGGAATTCATGTGTTTAGTCATTTAAAGAAACAAAAATGAATAAGCCATGAAACCACGTTTTCGTAGCGTAGACAGTGCTAAAAACTACTTTTGCGCTATGAAAACACTGGTCTTTTCGTAGCGCAAAACCCTGAAATTACATTACATGCGCTACGAAATCGGGGATTCGTAACCAATCTTTCCCAGCTATCAAATCTATCAAATTTATTTAAATTTTCATGATTAGGTGTCAGTCCATGAATCCTTTCTCACACATGCAACCATTCATAACCATCATGAGATTCGTTAGGGGTCATTTATCATTAGTCATTTTAAAATTTGAAAAGGGATGATTTTCCTTGGTTGTATTGTCTCATGCAAAAAACTCTTGGTGCATCTCTCTCTTCGAATGATACGTTTATGGTAAATAGAAACTAGAGCTTCTCTCAATTTTCAAGCGAGGTTGAACCAATTACCAAGCGAGGCTGAACCATTAATCAAGCGAGCCAGTTTCTCTGAAATCAAGGGAGGAATTTTATTACAGGTTTTCTGAAGCCACATGGATTTCAAGGGAAATAGGATATAGGAAAAAAGAAACCACAGGTCAGGCCACTGTTTGAGAATGGAAACTGAAGGCATATAGGCTCTCACCAAGGATAAATCAGTTGAATAAGCCTTCAAGAAAGTACGATGTTGGAGATTTTGTGAAAAGCTACAAGGAGGTCATAATCAAGTCACAAAATAATTTGCCATTAATTTCACAGGTTCAAATACAAAGGTTTTATTTTTAAACTTTCCAATTTCTCCTAAAATTATATCATTAGTCACAGAGATTCCAAGCGGAGAAGAAAGGTGGTTCAAGAACTTCAGGTTTGAAATGGAACCTTGTAAAATATTTTTGAAGCCAGAGTTTGTGGACACAGATTTAACCAAAGAAGTGCCAAGAGGTTATATCAAGAATACATATGCTAACCCGCTCTCCAACATTCAAAGGTACTTCACCAGTGAAGGAAGATACCATAAGGTGTATTCTTATCATTTAAAACTCTTATTGCATTTCACTGGAATAATTTCTCTAGATTTACCTTTCTTCCTGTTTCGAAGTTTGGCCAAGATGGTAGATAAGGTGTAGATGAAAACTCAGGCATGTGGAACTTCATTATTCCATCATGGTCTAGTTAAATTAATAGTTTTGTATTAACTTCAGAGGGCGAATAGAGAATGTTCTGTATTTCTATTTTTGTGTGGATTTGGGGTGGAAACACATGGAATAGGTGTTAGCCCTAGGGCCAAAGAAAAATCAACTTCAGAAACCACTGACCCTGCAGAAACAAGATCAAAGAGATTTGTCAAGTTAAAGCCTAGAAAGTAAGTGAAAGAGCCAGAGATTAAAACACCAGTGATTATTCAAAAAACCCCTCAACCTGTACAAAAGAGGACAACCAAAGGTAAGAAAACAGTACAGGAACAGTCAACCAACAAATCAACCTAGAAAATATTGACTAGAATTCAAATAGTAAGGGAAAAAGGAAAAACAGTGGTTTCAGAAGAAGATCTAGGTTTAAAGGGTAGTTTGAATGATATTTTACAAGCTATTGATATTGAGGAATCTCCTTTATTTCAGGCATATTTTATAAGTTTTAATGAAGGGAAATATAAGAATATCAAGTCTTCCAAGAAGCTGGATTTTAATGATGAAATTTTAGATATTGCGTTCAAGCCCAGAATGTCTCTAACTGGGAATTCAAAAAAGTTGCAAGGGCTAGATGTGGAGTTAAATAAAGCTGGAAAAGTTTCAAATGTTTATGAGGAACCCATAGACCTTTCATCACCTATGTCTGAAAATGACAGAAACAGAGTTTTCAATACTCAAAGAGAAAAGAGCAGTTATGAAGGAATTAAAGAAAAATTAAGACTAGCTAATCTTGAAATTTATAAGCTTAAGAAGAAAGAAAGAAAACATGTTGTTGAGAGGATAAATTTTGACACAATTAAGGCTCTGTGGGAGCTTGAAAGAGTCTCAAAACCTGAAACAGTTAGCAGTGAAGCTTAGTATTTTAACTGGACTCTTCTTGCAGGAAAAGAGGCTAAATTTGTGAGAAGGATAAACGTAAATTTAAGGGCTACTAATAGAAGGTTGAATATGTAGATTGAAGATCTTGAAATTCAATTGACAAACTCTGAAGGTCAGCTACAACAGAAGTAAGGCAGTAAGTGACAAATCCCTAATACAGTTTTGTTTTGGGAAGAACACCACTTTTTGAAAACATTGCAAAGTTGACTTATGTTGATTATTAAGGTCTATTAGCATCAAGGAAATAATTAAGTGCTAGAAATATTCTTAAGATCTGAAGATGATGAAAAAACTGTGTAATAAGGAGATACACAACATTTTCGTAGCATGCTACGAAACTGCTGTAGGTGCATTTTTTAACATTTTATAAGGGTTTTGAAGGGTAAAAAAACTTCATTTTCGAATTTGGTTGTTGTTGGTGGTTTTAAATGATTTAAAAATGAAACTCCAAGTCCCAAGGCAAAGGAATTTGGATCATTGAGAGTGGTTTACAAAGGTGTAAATTCTACGCTACGAAAACGTTGCTCATTTCGTAGCACAACCATGTCATCTCCCCTTTTACTTTTTGAAAGGCTTGTTTTCTATATAGGTGGAAAGGTATGGTTCCATGAAGGTGAAAACACATGTCACTTATCTCAAAAGGTTAACATTTCCAGTAAAAGGGGTTCGAATATCATCAAGAACAAAAAGGCTGAAATATAGGAAACATGTTCCCTGTTTTGTAGGGAAAGTAAGGCATGAACCAGTATGATAACATAACAAGATTGCAGGCATCATCAAGGTTGAATGCATGGAGGAACAGCTGTCAGAGATATCATTTAAGTTCTATATAAGGTTGTTTAGATATAATAAGGAGTTATACTCCTATTTGTATTAGGACTTCTATAAGACACAATTTACTGTCAAATGTAATTAATAGTTAGTTTTAGAGAAAATAGGTGTCAATTTAAGATAGAATTAAAATTCCTCTGAAGATGGATCATAGAATCCAAGGTTGTAATGACTCTATAAGAGACATGAGGTCAAATTGTACCAGGTTGGAAATTTTCATTAACATGCTGACTATGTTACTATAGTTGAATGTGTGTTTTTAGCATACTACAAATATTGGCTTACTACTCAAGATTAAAAAAGAGTTTTTTAATGTGTGATCTTCCTATGGATTTCCTTGTCTATCTATTTTCAGTGGTATAAACATATGTTACTTAGAATTCATTGGAAAATTCTCTAACTTCCTGCATATGTTTTTAAACTATGTTTTGTTCACTTTGTTTTTGTTTCGCTGATACACCTAAAAAGTCTGAAATTCCCTAACTTCCATGATAAGATAATTTTGATGTTTTGTGGGGACATACCTATATTCCATAGCCCAATAGATGTTTTTTGATAAGTAATTCAACCATTCATACACTTTATATCCAATTTATTCTTAGAGTTAGCCATCTAATCCTTTATTCAAAATCTTAAACCTAGTGAGAGATCCCTATCAGGTTGAGGAGGCTAAGCCTCAACTAAAAGTCTGGTTTGAAATAGTTACACCGAAGTAGCCTAAACAGCAGCCTATCAGGTCCTATTTTTGTGATAACATTTTGGTGTGTTTTCCGGGAGCTTGAACATTTCTCATTCCCAAAATCAAGAAACTAAACTTTTGAAGGTAGCAGGAGCTCAGAAATTTTTTCGAGGCTACAATCTACCTTGGTGACTCCACACATTTTCAAAGTTTAAAGGTGGCTTCGAGAAGGAGATATACACAGAGCAATCCTAATCCCAATCCACCTATCACTGTGGACAATCCAAACACTATTTCAAGAGGCAGTCAAAGAATTTCAGAAATATCAGGTACTCCATCTCATTCAAAATATTTCCCCTCTGAAATATTAAGAAGTCCTAAAGACAAAAGATTTGATGATAAAATTCATGAATTTTTTTTAGGTCAGAAAGTGAAAAGGAATTCATTTATATTATCTTAGACTTGCAAAATAGGGGAATTTACACTTCATCCCTAGTAACCCAAGAGGACAAAGAATAATTTTGGGAAGTTGTTACCTCTGAGCTATTGTTCAAAAAAGAGTCTCTAGATAAACTTAAATAACTTGACCCTTTTGAAGTCCTACTAAAATCCAAATTTGGTTTTCCCCTTCCAAATTGGAGCTCAATTGTTAGTGGATTGCAGAAACCAAGTAGCCCTCCTCATATCAGTTCTTCATCTTCTGTTTCTGTCATTCCTAAAACTACTTTTCATCCCTCAAGCATGGTTGCTCCTGCTAGGTATGCACCACTTGTACTCCCTGTTGTTTTGCATGACCTTCCTAGTAAATATGTTTCTAGTATTCCTACTTTGGGTAGGGATGAAGAAATTATAGCAGAGGAATTTGTAGATAGATTTAATGATTTTATAGACAGGGAAGAAGTTGATGATGAAGATGTGAAACTAAGGTTATTTTCATAGAGTTTTATTGGTGAAGTTAGAGAATCATTTAAAGCCCTTGCACCAAGAAGAATTAGAAATTGGGATGAGTTTGAAGATAAATTTTTAAATAAATGGGGAAACAGAACCAATCCAGTTCAAGCACTTACTGAATATAACAGCCTTAGAAGGGTAGTTTATGAGTCTATCAAAAAAATTTCAAAGATATTTAATAAAGTTTTTGACTCAATTCTAGCTCATTTGAAACCTCTGGAAGCCTTAGCACAAATGAGATATGATGAAGCATTTGATTATGACTTTTATCTCTTATTGAGAGAGAGAGAATCACCTTCACTTGATGAAATGAAAAGTGATGCAGTTAAAGTGGAAGTAAACATGATAGCTGCTAAAAAGTCAAAAATGGGAAAAACTAAATTTAAAGAAGAGGAGAAACCTTCCACTTCGACTTCTCAAGACAAATTTGATTCAATGATGAACACCATGGAGAATTTGATGGATAGGTTAGCTCTTGGAAATACTTCGTCTCCTCCTATGCAACATGAACCTCAGTTTAGAAATCCTCAATTCAAGAGACCTTAGAACCAAAAAAGGCCAAGAGAAAATAGAAATCAGCGGCCCGATCCTCCAGTGAGACCTCCTTTTCAGCAGAATTTGGTAGATGAAGAAGATGAGCCTGAAATTCCTAAAGAATCCATCCATTGTATTGATGAAGAGATGTCAGGAATTTTCTTGAATAAGGAAGAGCATGATGAGTCAGATTTGGCTAATCAAGGGTGTTACACCATTTTTTGGTCATCTAACCTATTATCATTAGATGGACCCAAGTACACCATGTAAGCCCAATTTTACCCTAAGTAAAATTGCTTTCACTATGTAAAATAACTTAATAAACCACATTTATTAGGTTGTTTATGGTCTAAACAGGAAACCCCAAAAAGAAATATTAAACAAACCTATATTTGTTTGATTTTCCTCATGGAATAATTAATTAAACCATAATTTAATTATTATTCCTAGTCATGTTTAACCCAAAACAAAGAAATTAATTAGATAAACCTTTATTTATCTTATTATTTTCTAGGAATAATTATTTAAATCTTATTTAGATAACATTCCTTTTTAAATATGACCAAATTACCCACAAATAATTAAATAAATCATTATTTATTTAATTATCCTTCAACCACTTCCTTAAAAAGATAAATAAATCATTTATTTATTTATTATTAACAAATAAAGGGATTTGACCCAAGTCAAATACTTTTTTCCTCCAACAAATATAATAAAATATTCCATAAAAGGTGGATCTAGATTTGGTTAACATTATTTTAATCATGCACCAAGATCTAGAATGACCCAATATTTTGTTATAAATAGGAGGTTTTTTCCTACCATTCTTCACCTTTTGTTGCCTATTAGATCACTCTGGATCTATACACTTGGTCACATTTTTCCATTATTTGCTGTGTGAGCTCCCTTTGAGCTCTATTCTTTGCATTGGGTTTTCTACACCAACAAGAGAGAGAGATTCTAGATCTGAAGTGCTGAGGACTTCCAAGAACACATCCCATTGAGGAGAATTGGATATGCCTTCTTGTTTTCCTCCCAGGTGCCCTTAATACAAAAATTCTTTCAAAAATTGTTCTTGTCTTGTCTATTGGTATATGGAGCAAACCCTTATTTTTACTGCTTAATGTCTTTCTATGCATAGATCTGGTTTTTTGCAGCTCTTTTCTTGATCAACTAACTGCAGATCTGAAGATATTGGCAGCCACATTTGTTTTTAGGGCTATTAGTTATGTGTAGCTGAAGTGGTCCTTTTTCGTACACTTTGACAAAGGATTCATACTAACAAATGGCGACTCCACACGGGTTTTAAATTACGACCGCTGTCGTTTTTCATATTCCTGCATATCCAGCTACTTCAGACCCTAGGGTTTCTTTTCAGCTGTTTATTTTTCCTATTTTTATGTTGTTTTTCTCACATAAAACCATAAAAAATTAAAATTTCTAACTTCCGTGTGTTTCTGGCCCTATTGCGCAGGTAAGCGACATCAGCCGCAACTGAGACGACAACTTTTCCGAAAATCTACCGCTGAGACAACCGGAATGGGAGGTCGCACTTTTCAGCCCAAAAACTGTGACCTGGACCTCTAGGTTGCACTTTTCAGCCTCTTTTCTGCAACCTGCACTGAAAACAGGTCAGAACCTGCGACCTGCCAATTTTTCAGTGGTTTTTCTACAATTTTTCTGGGTTTTGCTGAAGCTTCTGTCAGGGTTTTCCAGCCTCTGTCTCAGCCCTCTTTGACCTAGTTCTGATCTTTTTTTACTCATCTAAGTGGGAACACAGCCCCCTAGGGCTTCAGTACCCTCCACTTTTTGTGGAAGAGTTTTTAGCTATTTCAGCCATCTGTTTTTCTGAGTTTCAGCCTTCCCTCTTTCAGATCTGATACCTCCTCCTCAGATCCCTTTAAATCAGCTTTTCTTCCTTTCAAATCACCTCTTGTCATTTTGTTTGGACCTCCCTTTAGGACCTCCTCCATGTCCTTTCCGTTTTTTGCTGATTTCCTCATTTTTTCCAGCCACCTTGCCTCTGTCTCTTGGCTGTGATCTGCACCTCTTTTCAGCAGCTTTATCCTTTAGATCCCTGTCCCTTTTGACCCTAGATCTATTGGCCTCTTTTTAAGTGTGTTTTGACTAGATTTTTGCCCTTTTTTAGATTATTTTTGAGTGACCTGCCTTCTTGGGTTGAATCGATGCACTAGTAGCTGTTATTTTTTTGTTATTTCAGCATTATATACTGTTCTCTGCAGATTTATTTTCAGTTACGCAGCACACTTTTTCTCTTGCTCTCAAAACGAAAAGGGTTTAAAAATTAAAATTAATGCACGCCACACACTCACCCTAAGTGAAGAAGAGCCTGGTTTACACCGCCAGGCAAAGACTTTAAAATCAATTGACACTGCACCTATCTGCCCTTGTTTCGACATTGTAATCACTTGATTCTGCACCTCCTTGCCCTTGTGGTCATTCTTCTTCCCCTTGTGCTGTGTTTGTATTGTCATCATTGTGCCCCCAAGGCGCACTTCCCAGAGACTTCTTGGCCTTCACCCTCAGTTTCCGGTCGATTGACCTGCTCCGTCCTGCTGTCGTCGAGCCAGTCCTCCTCCGAGTCGGCACTCCGACTCCTCTTATGATTCATTGGGTTCTCCTTCTCCTCCTGGTTCTTCCCCTGTCACCTTCACTATGTCTGGTCTAGGGCCTAACGCTAGCGGTGCTCCAGGCCCTAATGCCGGAACTACTACTAGCGGAACCGCCACAGGAACTACCTCGGCCATACCCTTGCTGTCGTACATCGCAAGCCTCAGCCTCCCCGATTTCAATCAGTTGATCAATGACCCTATCTGCCACAATGTTGGTTGGCCTGCTATGCCAACCAAGCTCCCCTCTGACATTCCTAAGTTCGAAGGCCTTGCTGGAGAAGATCCAACCAATCATGTCTAATCTTTCCACATGTGGTGTTCCTCCAATTCCATTACCGATGACTCCATCCGTCTTCGATTGTTCCAATGCACGCTTACTGGCGAAGCTTCTAAATGGTATGTTGACCAAGCCACCTCTTCCCATACCACCTTTGCGACCATTGCCCAAGCCTTTTTATCTTACTTCCAGCTCCCTCTCCGATACGATACCGGTACGGAGCTCTTGACTTCCTTTAAGCAAACATCTTCGACCCGCCTTTCCACCCATGTTCAGGAATGGCGACGTAGACGCAGCTTATGTCGAGCTCCCCCCTTCGAAGATCGGATCTATATGGACTGGTTCCTTCGCTCTCTCCTAGCTCCCATTGGCAAAGATGTCGCCTCCCATTTTCCTCAAACCGAAGAAGCCGCCCTCTAAATAGCCTTGAAATATGACCTGATCTATGCTCAGTCTGGTTATGTTTATACCGTTCTTCCTGACCTCCCCAGGCCTGGTGGTGCCAACGCCCCGGGGGCCTCTCATTCCGCCGACAGTATCGTTGGAGCCCTTTCCCATCCGCACGCTCAACCTCCTATGGGCTATGGTCTCCCTCAGGGAGGGGCCAGCACCTCTAGCACTCTTCCCCCTCCCGGTAGCATGTATCCAGGATACGACATGCCTCCTCCTTTTGCCCAACCTCCTGCTTACCTCAATGTTGCCCAACCTAACCATTACCTTTATTCACAGCCTGGTGCGCTAGCTCCTCCAGCATATGCGCTTCCATCTCCCTTGCCTCCTCCAAACCCGCAACAGCACCTACAACCCCCTCCAGGGCAAGTATTTGCACAGCAGGGCACGACTAATCCCCCTTCTTCTCAAAGAAGGCGGAGAGGCAATCCAAACCAATCTGCCCCTGGTACTCGTGGACCCAATCCTCAAGGTGTTGACCCTAACACTGCCAACCAGCAACAGGGCACTCAGCCCAAGCCGGACAGGCCGCTTCGCACAAATAAGCCTTGTTTGTGTTGCGGTGTTTATGGTCATTACACCCATGATTGTCCCCTCTTACCCCAGATGCGGCAGATGTGGGAGTCTCAAGCCACATTGCGCGGACAACACGCCTCCCCTCATGCTCCTCCTAATGTGGCCACTACCCAACCAGCTGTGTTTACTGATCCTTTCCCTCAGCAAGGATTCGTGGCTACCCAACCGCCTGACAGCCAGGTCGCCACTCCACCTTCCCTTTCTAGTTCCTCCTATTACCAGATCCTTATGATGAACTCTGATCCTTCGCCAACCGTCAACCTTCACCTTCAAACTCGGTCTCGCTGGTACCCCAAGCCTCCCACTCAGTCTGCCCCCGAGTCCCCTTCTTCCGGTTCTACAGAGCCTCTTTTGACACCAAATGGGCCCTTACATATCCCTCAACCCAAAGTTCAGGTCCATCCCAAGATTCCTAAAGGACCGTTACATCAAAATGTTGCTTCTGGTCGAGTTGCTCATTCGTATAGCATAGTAGATGATTTGGCGCAATCTCCTGTTGCCATTTCCACACTGGAACTCCTACAGTCATGCCCTTCCCCAAAGAAGGCTCTACTATCTGCTGTGGGTGCTGTAGATCCTGCTGATGACCAAATGATTGTGTTTGACGCCCATCAATCAGACCATCCTCCCCTTCCTGCTTCCGTCACCTTCCAAATCCCAGTCAAAATCCGAAACGCAACCGTTTCTCGGTGTATAATTGATGAGGGGGCATCCACTTGTGTGATGTCCGCTTCGGTTTGGAAGCAACTCGGATCTCCTGAGTTGGCCCCTTCCACGATCACCCTTCGAGCGCGGGACAGCCACGCCTCCCAGCCCATTGGCCTTTTCCGTAATTGTCCTATCACCCTTGCCGGTAAGATCGTTTGTGTTGACGTCGAAGTCATTGACGCCCCTCTAGACTAAAACATTCTATTGGGGCGAAGCTACACCTATGCCATGTCTGCTGTCCCATCCGTGGTTTTTCGAAAGATGTATTTCCCTCACAATGGAAAGATAGTCACCATTGACCAGCTATCTTACCATGAGCCATCGTCTCAGACCGCCCCCGAGACGACCATCTCTTCTGTAGCCAATAATCAAACTATCGATTCCTTGACCAGTGTCTCCCCCGACGTCTACAAAGATTCCTCCCTGCTTGGAACTTTTCCTGGTCTTCCCCCTCCTCATATCTCTGATCCCAGCTTGTCGAATGTTTGCATGATGCAATCGTCTCGGGCTTCCCTTAAGCGACCCACTTCAGCTAGTCAGCAACCTCAGACTCAACCTCGCCCACTGCAACCTGCTCCTAGCCCTTCATCTCTGCCAGCCGGACCTCCTCCTTCTTGCCCTTCTCCTACAGCTAGTATCCCTGAACCCATTTATCCCCCTGGAATGGTTCCCCCAGGCCTTAACCATCTCGGAGCCGTCCCTCCTAGTCATTACCCTACTGGTCATATACCTTTCCTGGCTCCCCCTCTCGGATTCTATTCTGTCCCCATCATGGCCACCCTCTCTCTCCCTAACCTGACCTTGGGTATCCCCGTCTGGTACCTCGACCCTCCGGTTGCTATCCCTCCTGGTCATCCCAAACCCTACATGGCTTTGACACCGGTTCAACTGGTCCCCTTGCTTCCTCCATTTCCACCGTGCCCCCAACACCTCCACAGGACCCTTCTCCTGTCGTGACGGCTCCCGGGAAGAAAGGTAAAGCTCGCAAGGGGGCACCCAAAGACAAGACCACCCCGACTGACCCAGCCCCTCCTCCACCTGCAAAGCCTTGCACCTTGTGTGATGTCGTCGGTCACGCCACCCATGCTTGTCCTGAATTGCCCCATATTCAACCCATGGTTAAAGTCGCGTTCCTCGAGTCTACGGTCCCTGAAGCCTCCATTCCTTCTTCGTCCGTAACCAAGAACCCCAAGACTCTCCACACCAACAAACCCTGTGCTTTGTGTGGTGTCCATGGCCATTACTCCCACCATTGTCCTCACCTAACGCATTACCATGCCTCTTTAGAGGTAGTCCGAGAGTATGAGGTTGAACAAAATCAATCCGCCTCTCCCATACTTGCACAGTATGCTTCGGGCCAGCCTGAGGATCACCCCGCTCCCATCGACATTCCCCCCCTGATGTTCAGACGACAGAGTCCACTACGACCATTCTTTATCTATCCTCCTCTGCAAGACCCTTAGTGTCCAGTCCCCCTGCACCCTCCCCTGTTATTTCACCTGACCCCCTCTTTTCTACCCATACACGAGATCACTCCACCCGTATCTCTATTGACCTCTGTAGTCCGAGTCCCCGCCATACCTCTTATAGCCCTCATATACCACCCTCTAGCTTGTATATGAGCCATAGCCATCCTGCTCATTGCATTCCCTCCCGCAGTTGCCGCTCGATGTCTTCTGTTCACTCACGCTGCCGTCATTGTATCTCCTCCCCCCATTTTTTGTCTTGTGACACCATTCTGCAGGCCCTCCTGTCCCCACCCTTTATCGGTTACGCTGATGGTGCAAGTCGTTACTCCCGGAATCTAGCCTCGGCGGGTTGGGCCATTTTCACCCCCTTGCATGCCCTTGTCCTCTCTAACAGGGTCTGCATTGGTACTGCCACCAACAATCAGGCTGAATATGATGCAGTGCATGGTCTCTTAGCCGATGCCCTCTTTCATCGCATCCTCCATCTGCATGTTCGTTTGGATTCCCTACTTCTTGTCATGCAACTAAATGGTGTTTATCGTGTGCATAACCCTGTGCTGTTTAGACAATATTTACGAGTGAAACTCTTGATACGTGAATTTGAAAACATAACTTTCAACCATGTACCTCGAGAACAAAATCATATGTAGATAGTATTGCAAACCATGTTCTAGATTGGCATTTATCACACGCATTTCATACAAGAAAATAACATTCATAATCATTAAGAACGATGCATATCCATAATATGTGTCACAAAACATGTGTTTAGAGTCCATCTACTCTGATACATATGACATGCCCATATCATGTTACAAAAAACTCAAAACTGAGGGCACCACCTACCCCTACATACACACTAAGGGGCACCACATGCCCCACACCTACTCACTATCTGGCAGATCCCGATCCAATGGCTCTGCCCCTGCAGCCCGTAGATCACGTATGCCTCGACTGGCCATCGCCATGCACCGCATGACACCTCGCCATTCCGAGGGAAGACCAATGCATGCCTCCACATACTGGTCGTCTAAGTCTTGCCACCCATGCTCTGAAACTCTGGTCAACAATGTCTCGCATCTACAGCGGATGTCCTCCAGAAGGGCGGCCACATCCTCATTGCGCGCTGCTCTCGACCTACTCGACCTTGCAGCTCCAGAGGCTGCCGGGCATCCCATATATCCGGCCGGTTTTACCGGAGCTATATCTGCATACCAAAAGTACATGAATCAGTACCATATCTACTATTCAATAAATTTAACATGCCCATACAAGAATAGTTACTTATCACTTACCATCGGGCCCCCATACTTGGCCAGGAGGAAGTGGTAGGTTCGGATCCCCACAATAACTCATCCCACTATAGGGATAGTCGTCTATGTATAACAACATATGATCCCAATGGGCAAAGAACTCAGGTCGAAACACTCGCCTGACCGCCCCTCCTCCTCCTCTGCATAGTAGCCGCCCCCACCAGCGCATCCTGGGCTCTCTCGGGCCCCCATCTGGGAGCTGTATACGAGGCTGCAAGGTCGGGATCTTCTCGAAGAAGAAGGTGCACAATAAATTCCCATACGAGCAATCGTGGTTCACTTGCCGCTTGCAGAGAGACAACTGTTGCTTTAGCGACACCAGCATCATTTGGGCCCACCCATAGTAGGTCCCACTCAACACACTCTCCACAATCATCTTCTGCCCCCGAGTGATGTGATGGAGGGCCTGGTTGCCCAGGATACGCAGCACTGTTGTGGCCACTGGACAGGTCTCTAATCTCTCTAGGTCCCCGATCGGTATCCGAGTCCCCTTGACTTGGAGACCCGGTCGACAATGTCTCTCCACAAACTCCATGATATGCCGCCCCCGCGGTAATACTGGCTGCATGTTTCCCACCATCCCCAGTGGCAGGAGACCCGTCAGGAAATACACATCCTGGACTGTCAGTTCGCCTGTACCCCTACACTACAAAGACCTCATGCTCTGGATCCCAGTAACTGATAATCCAGGCCAACAATGGCTCTCCCGCTCTCATCAAAGGGTTCTCCAAAAACTTTAGAACCCCAAACCTGGCCAACACACGACGGATGCCCTGATCTACCTGAATCTCTGCCCGTAATGTACCCAGGTCTCTCTCTCTCCAGTTAACCCGTATATCTGCCATATCTGCACAAAACCATCATTTTTGTCAGCATACAGATCGGTAATACCATAACCAAACACAAAAACCCAACTCTCCACCATAAAACAACACTAAAACCTCCTCATCTCCCAGGTCGCAGTGTTTTTCCCAATTCTGGGACAGGTCGTAGTTTTTGCCCTTAAACCTGCTTCCCAAGTCACACTTTTTCACCCAAAAAGTGCGACCCGGCCGTAGAGATGAAGGAGGGTATGTTACTGAGATTTTGGGCCCTAAACTGAACTTTCAATCCATGAAAATGAAAGAGTAAGGTTAGGCCTCTTACCCGCAACTGATGGATCTCGATTCCAACGGTCAGTTTGTCCGCTACGCTCGCTACAAGATTTAGGGCCTTCTCTCCTCTCTACATTCACCACAGCAACACTAGCAAATGAGTGAATTTGGAGGGAAAAATGCCTTATTAAAAGAGAACCCTTGTTTCTTCTTTCGCCTGCTGCGACCATACCGTAGCCTCGTTTGCCAAACTGTCTGCACCGTTGGAAAGCTCTCACCGAGCCCTCAAATGGGTATCTGTTATTTTTTGGTGATTTGATACTTAACCAGGACACATTTTGTCCAAGAAGGGTCACTTCACCTCTCCTTAAAATCACATTTCTTCACTTACGACACTTGTACTTGGGGCACCATTTTTCCTCCTTACTTGTCTTTGTTCATGTTAATTTTCGTCATGAGTTACCATCTTGTACTCATATTTTCATGGTCTTCCATTGGGCCTTTACTGTGTGGTAGCACCATCGAGTCGCCGTTGTTTAGAGTATCCAAGTTGAGTCATCATCGCTTTCATGGAGTCTATCCCGAGTCCCTTTGTACCCCGCTATAGCCCTCCATCCTTCATTGCTTGGTCTCTCTCTTGTGTCGCACATTATGGCCTTCAGTCCCACTATCTCTTATCCCTTATGATATTGCGTCAGTCGCTGTCGTGTCATTCATGCCCTTTATGCTCTAACAAGGGAAGTCATCCATTCGCTACTCAGTCCCTTCCATTTCACCATCATCATTAGTGTCAGTCTGTCCGTCGCTCTACTATTTTCTCTCGTGTTGTAGTTGAGGATCTCTCATTGCCTCACCTATGGTGGACCTCCTTCTATCTACATCAGCTCATTCATTCCGGAAACCAGGTGTAGAGGGCGGTGTACCTTGGTTCCAGCTTCTACTCTTGTTCGGTGCCTCGGATCAGGCAAAGGGATCTCTCATTACCCTTTGACTTGATTGTTTCTCCACTCCAGCTCCTTTCGGCATGATCGAGATCCGTATGCTTGATGGTTTAGTGATGCAGCAGCAGCTATTGGTGACTCCCGGGTGTGTGTGAGATGTCTCAGCCCTCATGAGGGGGTGGCCCTGCAGGTAGCCCCCCACATGCCCGGATGACCTCTTCATTTCAGCCTTCGATGCAGCTCCATATATTTGATGATGTCGGCCTTAGCCGCTTGCAGTGCCTCTTTGATTTTCATGTATCAGTCAGATTTTGTGAGCCCTTCCTCGCTTATAGGGGGAATTTGGGTTGTATTTGTATCTCATGTACTCAGATATTATTGTATAAGTCCTGGCTGTTATCCCAGGAACAACATGTATGTGGGATTCCTCATTGTATTATTATTTGGCTCATGTTTATGCCGGTTGTACTGTATGGTTCGGTCCCTTGTTTACTGGACACACTATTCTTTTGTACTTTGTCTCGGCGGGCATAGGTATGCCTCCCCCGCCACCTTTAGCATAGGTACCCTCTCATAAAAAGAGACTTGTTGCACCTGCGAGTCTCGTCTCCTCAGGGTCTAGTTCTTCAGCACACTCGTCTACCTTACATTTCTCTCTCGGACTTCCCTCTTGATGTTTGGTGATTGAGTTCTTACAACGTACTTCGGTCATACGATTTGTTCCTAACACTCGCACGCTGGGGGGAAATCTGTTACACCATTTTTTGGTCATCTAACCTATTATCATTAGATGGACCCAAGTACACCATGTAAGCCTAATTTTACCCTAAGTAAAATTGCGTTCACTATGTAAAATAACTTAATAAACCACATTTATTAGGTTGTTTATGGTCTAAACAGGAAAACCCAAAAGGAAATATTAAACAAACCTATTTTTTTTTAATTTTCCTCATGGAATAATTAATTAAACCATAATTTAATTATTATTCCTATTCATGTTTAACCCAAAAACAAAGAAATTAATTAGATAAACCTTATTTATCTTATTATTTTCTAGGAATAATTATTGAAATCTTATTTAGATAATATTCCTTGTTAAATATGATCAAATCACCCACAAATAATTAAATAAATCATTATTTGTTTAATTATCCTTCAACCACTTCCTTAAAAAGATAAATAAATCATTTATTTATTTATTATTAACAAATAAAGGTATTTGACCCAAGTCAAATACTTTTTCCCTCCAACAAATATAATAAAATATTCCATAAAAGGTGGATCTAGATTTGGTTAACATTATTTTAATCATGCACCAAGATCTAGAATGACCCAATATTTTGTTATAAATAGGAGGGTTTTTCCTACCATTCTTCACCTTTTGTTGCCTATTAGATCACTTTGGATCTATACACTCTGTCACATTTTTCTACATTATTTGTTGTGTGAACTCCCTTTGAGTTCTATCTTTGTCTGGGTTTTCTACACCAACAAGAGAGAGAGATTCTAGATCTGAAGTGCTGAGGACTTCCAAGAACCCATCCCATTGAGGAGAATTGGATACGCCTTCTTGTTTTCCTCCCAGGTGCCCTTAATACAAAAATTCTTTCAAAAATTGTTCTTGTCTTGTCTATTGGTATATGTAGCAAACCCTTCTTTTTACTACTTAATGTCTTTCTATGCATAGATTTGGTTTTTTGCAGCTCTTTTCTTGATTAACTAACTTCAGATCTAAAGATATTGGCAGCCACTTTTGCTGTTAAGGCTATTAGTTATGCGTAGCTAAAGTGGTCCTTTTTCGTACACTTCGACAAAGGATTCATACTAACAAAGGGGGGGAATCGTTAGATTATTTTAAGGGATATCAACATGCCATTTTTGAGATGAAAAAGAAATATAATCTAAGAAACAGAAATATACCTATCATTGCAAGAAAAACATTGCCTAAGAAAGATACTCCAAAAGTTGCTGAAGCTAGAAATGATACCTCAAAGGTGACTGAAGGTAAAAAGGACACTCCACTTGGTAAGAAAGACACTCAACTTCCTCCTCCTACCAAAGAAGCTGAAAAATCTATTTTTGTTTTCAACCTTGAGAATGAAATTTCAAAAATTAAAATATCAGTCCCATTTAGCGAGATTCTCAAGGTAAATGGATATAGAAGAAATATTGTCAAGTTGTTAAACTCACAACCAAGAGCTGTTGATATTTTGAATGTTCAAGAAGATAATCCTACTATATATTTGGGTCCAAGGATAGAAGATGAACAAAATGAAGAGTTTCATCCTTTTTATGTAAGCATTACTATTCATGATATGAATTTACATAATGCTATGTTGGATTCTGGGGCTTCGCATAAACTTATGCACAAAGTAATCATGTAAAGGATGGGATTACAAATCACAAGACCATATAAGGATTTATTTTCCTTTGATTCAAAAAGAGTTCAATGTATGGGTCTAATCAAGGATGTTGTTGTTGGTCTAACACAAATCCCAGCAAAGACATTTGTTATGGAAATTGTTGTGGCTGATGTTCCTCCAAAGTTTGGTATGCTATTGTCAATATCATGGGCAGCTAAAATCAAAGGCACAATGCAGATGGACCTTACCTACGCCACTGTTCCAGTTTTTGGTGAACAGAGGAGATTGTATCGAGAGACTAAACTGGCTTACATGGTAAGTAGCAAAGATAAGCCTCAGAATTTTTCTATTTATGCCTTTGATACTGAGCTTAGATATTACATTCTCTTTAAAGAGCCAACTGATAGTGTTGATGAAGAAATAAGAGTAGAAAATCAGCAAACAAAAAATCAACAAGTAAATGAAAAACAGATGGAAGAATGGTGGTCACTGTACTTTGATGGATTAGTAGGAAAAGAGGGGGTAGGAGTAGGGATTTGGATTTCAAGTCCAACCGATGAGAGTAAGTTTTACTCTTACAAACTGAATTTTGATTGCACAAACAACATGACTGAATATGATTCTTTGATTTTGGGTCTAGATTTTCTTAAAAAGATGAAGGCCCGAAATATTTCTGTTTTTGGAGATTCTGAATTGGTTATCAAACAAGTGGAAGGTGTTTACTAAACAAAGGATGTAATAATGAGATCTTACAAAAATTAAGTTTTAGACATGTTTGAGAATTTTCAATCTTTTTCCTTCATAGTCAAATCTAGAGATCAAAATTCCATTGTTGATTCTCTTGCTATCTTTGCAAGTCTCTTCATCATTCCTATACATTCAAATGAAAAATATGAGATTGAAATTCATCATAAACCAGCCATACCAGACAATATAACAAACTGGAAATTTTTTGAAGACGATCAATAGTTAAAGAATTTTATTGAGCTGAAAGAAGAGTTTGAAAGTATTCATGTAGATCAGCAAAATATGTTTGTTGAGTCTAAAGGAAATTCTGAAGTTTTTCAATTAAAGAATAATGCAATACCAAAAGGTATTATTCCTCTTGAGAAGATTTTTGATCAAAATGATGTTTTTAAATCGCCAAAATTACAAGCTGATGAAGAGGAAGTAGAGAGTTGTAATCTTGGTACATTAGCTTTGCCTAAAATGATAAAAATTTCAAGGTTTCTTTCAACTGATATGAAATTTAAATATATTGAGATGATGAAGAGGTTTATGGATGTTTTTGCTTGGAATTATGCTGATTTAAAGGAGTATGATCCTTCCATTATTCATCATACTATTTCTATCAAATAAAATGAGAAACCATTCAAACAGAAGTTGAGGAGAATTAACCCCCTTCTCATGCCATTGATTGAAAGGGAGATCAAGAAACTCTTTGATGAAAAAATCATTGTCCCAATCAGATTCTTTAATTGGCTTGCAAATTTGGTACTGGTTAGAAAGAAGAATGGAGAAATCAAAATTTGTATTGACTTCAGAAATTTGAAAAAAGCATCACTAAAGGACAATTATCCTCTTCCCAATATGTATACAATTCTGCAAAATATTTTTGGTTATCAAAGAATGTCAATGCTTGATGGTTTTTCAGGTTACAACCAGATTCTTGTACATCTGGATGATCAAGAGAAAAAAGCCTTCACAACACCATGGGGCACATTCATGTATGCCAAGATGCCTTTTGGTCTCATGAATGAGGGAGCTACTTTCCAAAGAGAAATGGACATTGATTTTTCTAAAGAAAAGGATAAGTAGGTGGTTATTTATCTTGATGGTATAACAGTATTTTCAAAGAAAGAAGAAGATCATTTGAAACACTTAGAAAAGGTTCTGCTGAAATGTAGAAGGTTTGGTATTTCCCTTAATACTACTAAAAGAATTTTTTCTTTAACTTCAGGAAAATTACTTGGTCATATCATTTTTGAAGATGGAATTAGACTTGATCCTAATAGAGTTAATTCAATTCAAAAGGTAGATTTTCCAAGAAGTAGGAAATAGATTCAATCATTTCTTGGAAAAGTGAACTTTGTTAGATGCTTCATTCCTAACTTTCCTGAGATTGTCAAAGATAATAAAAGGATGTTAAAGAAGGGATTTGATATCAAATGGACAGCTGAAGCTAAAAAATATTTTGAGAAAATCAAGAAGGCACTCACACAAGCACCGGTACTCATCAGCCCATATTTTTCCAAAGAATTTTTCGTTTTTACATTTGATTCCGAAAACACAATTGTTGGAGTTTTTCTACAAAAAGGAAAGAAAGGTACTGAACAGCCTATTTCTTTATTTAGTAAAACATTAGCAAATACTGAGCTAAAGTATAATATTCTAGAAAAATAGGCCTATGCTTTGGTGAAAGCTATAAAATATTTCAGAATTTATATTCTGCATTCTCACTTCATGGCATATGTTCCAAGTGCTATGGTAAAAGACATTCTAACTCGAGCGGATCCCGATGGTAAGAGGGGAAAATGGATCGCAAAATTGCTGGAATATGATATAGAAATCAAACCAACCAAGTTGGTGAAGGGACAAGGCTTGGCAAAACTAATGACTCAATCAAATCTAGACTGTCTAGACATAAATTTGAATGCAGAAATATCAGAAATTTTTGATGATGAAGAGGAAATGGTTGAAATTGAAGAGAAATAAATTATTTTTGAGTGGTATAAGGATGTGGTTTTTGTCCTACAACATCACAACACTCCCACTGATCTAACGAAGTCCAAAGCAAGGTTTATAAATTTAAAATCTTTAAGATATTTTGTATATGACATAAATCTATTTTGGAAAGATACAGTCAGAATTTTGCTGAATTTTTTAATTGAAGAAGAGGCTGATAAAGTCATTGAAGAATTTCATAAAGGTGATTGCGGAGGGCACCATTATTGGAAGGCTACAGAAAATAAGATTCTCAGAGCGGGATATTTTTGGCCAACAATGTTTAGATACATTTATAAAAGAATTGCTGCATGTCACAAATGCCAAATTTTTGAAGGAAGAAGAAAGCTTATACCTCTAACTTTTGTTCCTATACATGTGGAAGCTCCTTTTCAGTAGTGGGGGTTAGACTTTATTGGAGAGATACATCCACCATCATTAGGGTGGCATCACTAGATTCTCACAGCAACAAACTACTTCACCAAATGGATAGAGGTGATACCAACAAGGCAAGCTAATGATTTTGTAATTATTTCTTTTCTAGAGAATAATATATTCTCTAGATTTGGCTGTCCCATGAATATTATAACAGATAATGATACATCATTTAAGTCTAAGAAAATGATAAATTTATACCATCAATACCACATCACTCTTGGACACTCTACTGCATATTATCCGCAAGGGAATGGTCTTTCTGAATCATCAAATAAGAGCATTGTAAGGATCATAAAAAAGATATTGTAGGAAAACAAAAATCTTGGCACTTAAAGCTGAAGTAAGCCTTATGGGCTGATAGGATTTGTGCAAAGAGGTTAATTGGGACTTTTCCATATGAACTTGTCTACGGTGTTGAAGTTTTTTTTCCGACATCACTTCGGGTACCAGTCATGAAGTTAATTCAAGGATTTGAGGAGGAACCAAATGCCATTCAGAGGATGATCAACCAGCTGATAGCCTTGCAGGAAAAGAGAAATGAAGTCTATGACAGCCATCAGCAGGTTCAAAATAGAATCAAGAACACATTTGATAAGAAGATCAAAGAAGATAGTTTCCAGTTAAAGACAAAGTGCTGAAATGGGAGGCCAAAATTGAGGAAAAGGGAAAGCACGGTAAGTTTGAGAATTTACGGAAGGGTCCTTTTAATATTGTTGGTTTTCATTGGAACAACACTTATATATTAAAGGAAATTGATGGAGGATCATATGCTAGAGGGCTTGTTAATGGCAGGTTCCTAAAGCATTAAGCTTGTTGAAGTTTTATCAGTCACTCATGACATTGTATATATTCCATATTTGTCAGTTTTAATGCTAATAATGACAAGCTGAAATAGAGATCTTAAGCCTGAGGTGAATTCCCAAACAGTTTGAAGAAGATGCTTGTCAAATCAAATTTCTGCTTTTATCAAAAATGGATAGCACTGGAGCTACAGGTTCTTAGTGTACCACAGGGGCACACTATCCTAAGTGGAGACACTGTTACGACTATAAAAGTTTTCCAAACTTGGATAGTTTGTATTTGTTCCTAAGTCATGGTCTTAGATAGGACTTAAGTCATTTTTATGTTTTTAGAGTCTAATTCATAGTGTTAGAGTCTCATTTTCATCATAAAATAAAGTCCAACAACCTTGTTTCACAATTTAAGGGTCCCATATTATGTTTCGGAAGTCATGTGTTTAGTCATTTAAAAAAAAAATTTTGAATAAGCCATGAAACGATGTTTTCGTAGCACAAACAGTGTTAAAAAATGCTTTTGCGCTATGAAAACGCTGGTCTTTTCGTAGCGCAAAACCCTAAAATTACATTACATGCGCTAGAAATCGAGTATTCATAACCAATCTTGCCCAGCTATCAAATCCATCAAATTTCGTTAAATTTTCATGATTAGGTGTCAGTCCATGAATCCTTTCTCACACATGCAACCATTCATAACCATCATGAGATTCGTTCGGGGTCATTTATCATTAGTCATTTTAAAATTTGAAAAGGGATGGTTGTCCTTGGTTGTATTGTCTCATGCAAAAAACACTTGGTGCATGTCTTTCTTCGAACGATAAGCTTATGGTAAGCAGAAACTAGATCTTCTCTCAATTTTCAAGCGAGGTTGAACCAGTTATCAAGCGAGGCTGAACCCATAATCAAGCGAGCCAGTTTCTCTGAAATCAAGCAAGGCATTTTATTACAGGTTTTCTAAAGCCACAGGGATTTCGAGGGAAAGATGATAGAGGAAAAAAGAAACCAATTGTCAAGCCACTATTTGAGAATAGAACCTGAAGGCATAGAGGCTCTCACCAAGGATAAATCATTTGAAGAAGCGTTCAAGAAAGCAGGATGTTGGAGATTCTGTGAAAAGCTACAGGGAGGTCATAATCAAGTCACAAAAGAATTTTCCATTAATTTCAAAGGTTCAAATACAAAGGTTGGATTTTTAAACTTGCCAATTTCTCCTAAAATTATATCATTAGTGATAGAGATTCCAAAGGGAGAATAAAGGTGGTTCAAGAACTTCAGGTTTGAAATGGAACCTTGTAAAATATTTTTGAAGCCAGAGTTTGTGGACACAGATTTAACCAAAGTAGTGCCAAGAGGTTATGTGAAGAATACATATGCTAACCTTCTCTCCAACATTCAAAGTTACTTCACCTGTGAAGGAAGATACCATAAGGTGTATTCTTATCATTTCAAACTCTTATTACATTTCAATGGAATAATTTCTCTATATTTACCTTTATTCCTGTTTTGAAGTTTGGCCAAGATGGTAGATAAGGTACAGATGAAAACTCAAGCATGTGAAACTTCATTATTCCATCATGGTCTAGTTAAATTAATAGTTTTGGATGAACTTCAGGGGGTGAATAGAGAATGGTCTGCATTTCTATTTTTGTGTGGATTTGGGGTGGAAACACATGGAACAGGTGTTATCCCTAGAGCCAAAGAAAAATCACCATCAGAAACCACTGACCCTACAGAAACAAGATCAAATAGATTTGTCAAGTTAAAGCCTAGAAAGCAAGTGAAAGAGCCAAATATTAAAACACCAGTTATTATTCAAGAAACCTCTCAACTTGCACAAAAGAGGACAATCAAAGGTAAGAAAATAGTACAGGAACAGTCAACCAGCAAATCAACCCAGAAAAGATTCAATAGAAGTCAAATAGCAAGGGAAAAAAGAAAAACAATGGTTTTAGAAGAAGATCCAGGTTTAAAGGGTAGTTTGAATGATATTTTACAAGATATTGATATTGAGGAATCTCCTTTAGTTCAGGCATATTTTATAATTTTGAATGAAAGGAAATCTAAGAAGATCAAGTCTTCCAAGAAGCTGGATTTCAGTGATGAAATTTCATAGTTTGTGTTCAAGCCCAGCAGGCCTCTAACTAGGAATTCAAAAAAGTTGCAAGGGCTAGATGTGGAGTTAAATAAATTTGGATAAGTTTCAAATTTTTATGAGGAACCCATAGACCTTTCATCACCTATGCCTGAAAATGACAGAAACAGAGTTTTCAATACTCAAAGAGAAAAGAGCAGTTATGAAGGAATTAAAGAAAAATTAAGACTAGATAATCTTGAAATTGGTAAGCTTAAGAAGAAAGAAAGAAAACATGTTGTTGAGAGGATAAATTTTTATAGAATTAAGGCTCTGTGGGAGTTTTAAAGAGTCTCAAAACTTGAAATAGTCAGTAGTGAAGCTCGGTATTTTACTTGGACTCTTCCTACAATCAAAGAGGCTAAATTTGTGAGAAGGATAAATGTAAATTTAAGGGCTACTAACAGAAGGTTGAAGAGGCAGATTGAAGATCTTGAAATTCAATTGACAAACTCTGAAGGTCAGCTACAGCAGAAGTAAGGCAGTAAGTCACAAATCCCTAATACAGTTTTGTTTTGGGAAGAACACCACTTTTTGAAAACATCGAAAATTTGAATTATGTTGATTATTAAGGTCTATTAGCCTCAATGAAATCATTAAAGTGCTGTAAATATTCTTAAGATTTAAAGATGATGAAAAAACTGTGTAATAAGGAGATACACAGCAGTTTCGTAGTGCGCTACGAAACTGTTGTAGGTGCATTTTTGAAAATTTTATAAGGGTTTCTAAGGTTAAAAAAAATTCATTTACGAATTTGGATGCTGGTGGTGGTTGGAAAGGATTCACAAATGAAACTCATAGTCTCAAGGAAAAGGAATTTGGATCGTTGAGAGTGGTTTACAAAGGTGTAAATTCTGCGCTACGAAAACACTGCTCATTTCGTAGCACAACCATGTCATCTCTCCTTTTAATTTTCAAAAGGATTGTTTTATATATAGGTGGAAAGGTATGGTTCCATGAAGGTGAAAACACATGTCACTTATCTCAAAAGGTTAACATTTCCAGTAAAAAGGGTTCAAAGATCATCAAGAAGGAAAAGTTTGAAATATAGGAAACATGTTCCCTGTTTTGTAGGGGAAGTAAGGCATGAACCAGTATGATAACATAACAAGATTCTAGGCATCATCAAGGTCGAAGAAATGGAGGAACAACTATCAGAGATATCATTTAAGTTCTAGATAAGGTTTTTTAGATATACTAAGGAGTTATACTCCTATTTGTATTAGGACTTCTAGAAGACACAGTTAACTGTCAGATGTAATTAATAGTCATTTTTAGAGAAAATAGGTGTCAATTTAAGATAGAATTCGAATTCCTCTGAAGATGGATCATAGAATCCAAGGTTATAATGACTCCATAAGAGACATGAGGTCGAATTGTACCAGGTTGGAAATTTTCATTAACAAGCTGACTATGTTACTATAGTTGACTGTGTGCTTTTATCATAATACAGATATTGGCTTACTACTCAGGATTCAAAAAGAATTTTTTTAATGTGTGATATTCCTATGGCTTTCCTTATCTATCTATTTGTAGTGGTATAAAAATATGTTACTTAGAATTCATTGGAAAATTCTCTAACTTCCTGCATATGTTTGTAAACTATTTTTTGTTCACTCTGTTTTTCTTTTGTTGATACATCTAAAAACTTTGAAATGCCCTGACTTCCATGATAAGTTAATTTTGATGTTTTGTGGGAAAATACCTAGACTCCATATACCAATAGATTTTTTTTTATTATTAATTCAACCAGTTATACACTTTATATACAATTTATTCTTAGAGTTAGCCATCTAATCCTTTATTCAAAATCTTAAACCTAGTGAGAGAGCCCTCTCAGGTTGAGGAGGCTAAGCCTCAACTAAAATTTTGGTTTGAAATAGTTACAGTGAGGTAGCCTGACCAAAAACCTATTAGGTCCTATTTTTGTGATAACACCTTCATAAAAGGAGCCTATTCCTTAGTCTTTGGAACTTAATCCCTCGATAAGAGGACTTTATCCCTTCCATTTTAGAGCTGTAATGACATACTTCTGCTATAAATTAAGGCCATGGTCCAGTCTCAAGGGTACTTACTGAGATTGAATATTGGAGATTGTACACACTTAGTACTTTCTTTGTACTTGGTAGCTACTGATATGTAAAAAATTACTTGATTTGTACTTCATATTACATTAGAGAAGAGAAATTGCTAAAGAAACATACTCTTTTTTCTAGCCATTATCCATGCGAGAACGATTACAGACTTGTATCTAGGCCGGTTCAAAGAGTCGAAGGGCTTGTCAGACCAAAGGAAAATGCTTTTTCCAGACCCCAGAAGGACCTATACAGCATCAAGGTGAACACGGTTGTAAGTTTTCTTCTTTTATTTAAAGATAATACAAGTGGATCCTATTTTCTCAGTAAGTTGTTTATGTATTTACTTGAATGACTTATTTCTTAAATTCCTTGATCATTAAGATATGTTTATGATTTATGAATTAGTATATTTTGTAGGTTCTTTTGATTCTCTTTCATGTCTTTGATTGTAGGCCTTAAGAGGTGACTCCTTTGGAGCAACAGGAAAGAAGACTACAATGAACATTGGACCGTAGGTAGGTCCTTTTCCTTCATCATAGATACTTATAAATCATATATAATATAGAGGAAGTAGTTTACATTTGTCCGTTTGTTTCTAGATATCCTTTGGATACTAGGGAGATCGTTCTTGTCCACAAGAAGGATTTATATGTGTAACACTTGGTTACAGAGATTGATTTGTAGGATGGGGGTGGCCATGCGAAGGTTCTTTGTAAGGTTCTTCAGTTCCTTACATTGATTGACTTGGTGGTCAATTTTATCACATACCCCGCATGTCTTCGTTAGATGGACATGGGCCCTACTAGGATGGTGTGTTGATTTTTCACACTTAATTATTTAGTATTGATAGGGGGCGGGTTGCTTGGGTGTAGTCTGCCTTGCATTAGGTTATCTTGGGTCTAGACCAAAAATATTTTGGTTGTGCAAACTTTCGAATGAGTGTATGATTTCTATTAGCAGGCACACTTGGGGGATGTAAGTACAGTGTCAAGTCTGATGGTTGCCTTGAAAAACAAGAAAATAATGTCTTTCTTGGGTATTCACTTACCTCTGGGCTGGTGAAGTGATTGGTTACCATCTATGGAGTGACTCTAGGTCTAGGCATTTGGAAACCAAATGGTTACGTGTGTTGCATACACATAGGTTGGTCTTATCCGTGGAGGGCGATTGGGGGTGATGATGTGCCCCCTGGATGGCCATTTTTCTGCTAACATGAACAGAATGGATCTACTTGTCACATCCTCTTGCATTGTCGAGCTTTCCATGGATTCTGTATCTGAGCCATCTGCTAGGGAGAGGTGTAATATGGTCATGCGTAAAATGGTTAAATCCGAACAAAGTTAGGGGATATAATGGCAATGATGAACTAGGTGATCTCTAGAACATATCGAAATGAATATCAGGTTTCCCCTAGGCCATCATAGTATACGGGGTTAACAAGATATGATCTTTGAAACCACTCTAGGGCTATGTAGTCGACGATGAAATGATCGCGTTCATCATAGAGTGCACAACATTGGACGGGAGGTGGAGGGAGAAAACGAGGTGGAGGTGGTCTCTTAGGTGAAAGCCTCACCTCTTATAGGTATAGCATGACTCGAGGTTCTTCCTCATCTGTCTGAATGGGGGGATGTGAGAGATCCTCTTGTTATGAATGTTCTAGGGCATGCAAGGCATTCCTGTATTGTAAAATTTCTGGGTAATGATGAGTGTAATGCCCATAATGGTTGTAGATAGTGCATGTGTGGTTGGTGCATAATGCTTTCCCTTGATTTTTCATGGCTGGTTCCTTTTTATTGGAACTTGGGGCTACAACATTTATTTCACAGCTTAGAAGAGGTTTTAATTCATTTAATTTTGGGAAAATATTGGTAGGAAGGCCTAATACATCGCATAATGCACAAGGTTGCAGTTCCCTTAGTATAATGGGGTTTTCTTTCTTTTTCCATTTTTTGGGAGTTTTCTTGGTCACTTTAACTGGCATTGCTACGGGAGTATTGTTAACCAGTGTCACCTCCTGAAGAGTGATGGGGGTTATTCCTATAGATGTGATCCTAGGGCCTTCGAGAATGGTTGGTGGGACCAAATACCAGACAGGTATTGTGAAATACATGTTTGGAAATGTTACCATTTCCAAGACTTGCTATGACAGAAAACCAAGTGGAGGGTATAATAATGGAGTTTGGGAGATGGCGTAGGGTAGAAAATTCATTCCAGTGGCCTCGTTTTCATTACTACTAGTCTCTATCTCCTAGCGGGTTTCAGTGTTTGATGATAACATAATGCACACTGGGCCCTGTGAAATCAAATATTGTTTTTGGTATGACAAGGGGATCACCTAGCAATGATCTGAGGATTGATGATGGTTTGAATTGACCAGGGCCATATTTTTGGTACCGCATGAGTGACTTTGTAAATGTGTCTACATAAGGTAGAACGACATCGAAAATCATCATGGGTCATTTGTCATGGTATTTCAATTGGTCAATGGTGATGATTCGATCCTCGTGGGGGAACATCATCACCCAAAAAATAAAGGAGGCTATGGTAGACATGGCACACATATCACTCCACCTAAGGATTATATTGTAGTCAAGCTGAGCATCCAAGAACACAATATCTATGAGTATTGTTTTGCCAACAAAGTTAACAGGGACATTCTGATAGAGACTGATGCGAGTGGAAGGGTGCTTGTCATATGCTTTGAGCATGATAGTGGATGGCTTCAGTTCTAGAGATCCCAACTTCTACCAAACGATGTTGGACATGATGCATGTAGATGCATCCTCGTCGATGATTCATCGATGCATAGTGATGTTTTGGACTGACATCGGTATCTGAAAGGCGACCAAGGACGAAAGCCCTAGGGTGGATTTTTCTAAGTAAAAATACATAAGGCTCAAATTAGAATGTTCGATGGTGCCTAATGTGGAAAGTAATTATTTCTGTGGCTTTGGGAAAGATTGTAGGACCTCTAAAGATGACATGGAAGCGAGCGATTATGCTAAATCATCCAAGATTCTATAGTTGTGGGCTGCTTTTGAGTGGTGTTAGACTCGCCTTATTGGACCCTTAGCCATATTTGTCAAGGGTTTAATAGGCATTTTGGATATAGTCAACGTTGTGGTAGGTGACCTTGTGTTGGCTCTTTACGATTTGGTGTCTGAGGGGGGATCATAGTTTTGATTCCTTGTCTGAAAGAACATTTTGTTGCTAGTCATATAGATTTCATGGTTGCTATTCCCAAAATCATTTGGGGTGGTTTTTTCTTTTGGGTATTAACCACTCCTTCGTGGGGGAAGGGATCCTACATTACATCAATTTTTTGTGTATGTCCCCCTTGTCCATGGTTACCCTAAAGTTTCTTTAGCTCAAGGAGTTTGGGACAGTGATGAGTGTAATGGCCATACTCATGAAAAATAGCACAATAATGGTTTGTCCGCAGATTGGCCCTCTTGTTCTTCCCTTGGGATTTTTTTGGCTCCTGGTTTTGATTTTAGTTGGGGTTGCCCCCAGCCTGAGATCGTGGAGGGCATTGTTGGTTACTTCCCCCTATTTAGAATCTCCATTTTGTTTATTTTTAGGCTTTTTCCTTGTATTTTTAGGAGCATTAATATGATTCTCTTGGTCATAAAACTGGTGCGACTGAGCTTGAGAAGGTTGTAAGAAGTTCACTAGCACATTCTTTTGTGATGGTGAGTTTTGTGTTGGGGAAGATGAATATTAGGGTCCCTATCCTTGGTTGGTATATGGTTGCTGGGGGGGAAGTATCCTATCAGCATTCCTAGCTACGTACTAGGTCCCATGTGAGGGAGGGTATGATCCTCCATGCTGATGGTGGTATGAAAACACCCTTTTGGTCATATTCTGTAGAGGTGCAAAGTGATTCTGGTGGTATCAAGGTTGCGTGATGTTATGCTTATAATCATACGAGTAACTTGGGTACTGGATACTGCTGCCTAGGTGACCTTGGGTCAATGAACCAATCAATATATCTGTAGTATTTGACGTGTCTAAGTTTGTATGCGTGAGTCATTAGGCATGACGTTGTAAATATATGCTGACTAGGTATATATATAAGTTTGAGTTACTGGGCTTTACTAATCGCGTCCTCCTCAGAGGTACGTCCTTGGGTTTTAACATATTTTGAAATCTCTACTATGACAGTCTTCAAATATAGGTCCAATAAAATTCTATCATCAAGTTTGTCTTTGCACAAACTTCGATGTCATTGCCATTCATGGAGATGGTCTAAGATATGGATAGCTAGCGTTTTCCTAAAATGAGTTAATAACTCCATCCCTGAAGCATGGTGGATGGGTAACTAAAAATATTTTAGGAACACAGTAGCAAGGGTGCTAAATTTTCCATGCGAAGCAGAAGGCTGCTCCAGATACCATTTCGAAACAGGTCTGGTTAAGGTGTGCTGAAATAGTCTTAGTCGAATAGTATCATCAATAATACTATTGGACGAAAACCATAGGTGTAAATTTATTATATGGTTTCCAGGTTATTTTTCTTCCTTCCATTTTAATTTTGGAATGTATGAAGGGAGGTTTGTGGGCATGGGGGGCTAGTTGGGTCTCTGTGCAATGGGATCATTAGTTATCTTTGATAGATATGGGAGTTTTAATGATGCTAGAAAAGGTAATTGAGTATTGAGAGCTATTTTTTATTGTGGAAACATAGGAATCTGGGGGTGGTTGTGTATGGCGGGTGCATAGGGGATATTACCCTATGACGTACCCCATTGTGTGTTCTTCTAACTCTCAGGAGGGGTAGCATTCCTTTTCCCTCTAGGGGTTGTGGGAGGAGTTGTGTGTGGTGACCTTTTGGGGGTTTCCAACTTAATATGCCCCAGAAAAGGATGAACCAATAAGGGTGGTTGTGTGTCATCTTTGACGCCTAAATGGTTAAATACCCCACTCCTCCCTCTAATGGGGGTAGATCTAGAAAATGTCTAGATTGACAAGGTCCCGTTGGGTCCTTTATGGTGTCGACTTAGTTTAATTTTGGAAATATTTTAGTTTTCTGAGAGGAGAGAGATTATTATATAATCAAATGTGATCGCATACATAAAACAAAGTGAAAAATAAAAAGGTAATTTTCTCCTTTAGATTAATGCTATGTGATGAAGAAAGCAAAAAAAAATATGGTTTTTTTTTTTCACGTATGATACTCAAAAAACCTAGAAAGGCTTAATCTTCCCCACACTATCAAATGTAACTGGGCCTTGTGAATATATGTTATGATAGGTATTGGGGCTAACATCATGAAATAACTGGTGACACCTTCCAATAGCCAAAGAATCGACCGAGGTAAAGGTATGAGGATTTATTGTTGCTTGCAACATCACCTATAGGGAAGGATGCCCTAGATTTGACCACTAAAGTACGGTCGTGCCACATGAGCGTTTGAGTCTTGACCTTCTTGGTATTCAACTACTAGTATCGAGCACTAGATCGGTCAAGTAGCCCTAAATAGTACCGCACGCACTTGGCATAAGCTTAACATCCTCTGAAATGGGTCTCTGTAGCGCTCGGGAATTCTGTTTCGTGGGAAGATAGATGGATTTTAAGCTCCCTAAATAGTCAACATCTATGTTGTAATATTCCAAAATTAATTGGAATATTAAAATTTTGTTTTGTCAATTAGATAAGTGAATATGTGGGTGGGGAGACCCATAAATCTCTTTATTAAGAATAAAACCACTTCTCATGTGAATTTGGATCATCATTTCAACTTAATAGAGCACCTTAAGGTGTGAACAGGGGCTAGAGCATGTGTACTAGGTCAATGTTGAATAGATCAACAACGTTGTTATGGAGATCATGGAATATTAATGGTGGACATCACAGCCATTTAGGAGGAGCGTAAGCATAAGATTAGCTCCATTATTGAGTGGGACCCAGGGTAAGGAAGCTCACCAAGCATAAAAGGAAGAGGATGGAAGCATTAGAAGACATGGATTTTTATTATTGATTTTGATATTTTTAGATCTGTGTTTTTCATGTGACATTTCTATGCATGCTTTTTCTGTTTAGCAGGGTCTGCAATGTTGTTTAGCACAAGGGTGTTTCTGAGCAGAAATTACACCCTCATCCTTGGAAGAATAATAGTGCCTACTCAAGAGAGGTTATCTTGAGCTGCATTACCACTATCTATAACTTGGATAAGCTTTAGTCTCATATACAATGTAGTCTATGCCAGATTTGTGTTGTGCTTCAGGGGTGTAGCAGTGGAGGAGAGAGATCTCCAATTTTTGAGCTAGTTTTCCATTGGAGGGACCATCCTTTCATGTGAAGGCTTGTGATGAAGTTCTCAAGGCTTCATTTCATATTTTTTCACTAGGCCAAGTAGCTATCATCAGCTACAACTCAGTTTCTCTCAAGGAAAGCATGATTTTAGAAAGAAGCTGCAACAATGGGTTTATTGCCCTAGTTGAAGGATTTGTGTTTCCTTTGATGGGATCATGCCTTAATTTAGAAGATATATTGGAGGAGAATCAACCATTTCATATTTCATATCAGCCACCTCCTATCAGTGATTCAGTTGCAGAGATTATTCAGCTCTGGGGCCAAATCTGCTATTCTTGTAGATTGAGTATTTCTAGAAACCTTTTCTAGATTGTCCTGGAAATCTGTTTTTGAGCATGGATCTCTAGTATTATCATTTTTGGAGCATTATATCAGAAGCAATATATTTTTCTATCTTTCAGCTATTATTCTTTCATAGACAATGCAGTTTTCTACAGTCTTGTATTTCATGTATTAACAACATTTCAGATCTAGGTGTATGCTTTCATGGGAGGCTTGTTTGCCCAACTTGAGTGATATTTTCCTCAAGATATTGTACCTATTTTTTTGTTATAATCATAATGGAATGGAACTATGGTTGTATCATGCTTTGATCTATTGATATTTCTGCATATTTCTAGTTTTATGTGCTATATTGTTGCTTTCCCCATTTGGGAATATTACAGTGGTATTGGAGCATAAACTTTGCTCACCCTATGTACTTCAACCATTATTTCATCTAAAGAATCTTCTCATAGAAAGGAGAATATATTAAAAAGAGATAAAGGCAAAACCCCATTATTAGGAGAAATGAAAGGGAAGGAGTTATCAAGACTTCTTTTTCAAACTATGTAGGGCATTAACAATGACATCATAGAGATGCGGATGGAGAGATATAGAGATTCTCCCAGAGGGATTGTACATAAATAAAGCTCCATTTTTTCACCTTGTGGGTGTGAGAATTCAGCTACACCATCAGATCTACAACGTGGTACCATGCCTAAATTCTTGGAAAGAGAAGAAGAGGAATGAGAAACACAAAAGGAGGAGACTCTTGGTGACTATCTCAAAGAATATAAATCTTAGTCTAGAAGATTCAAGGAGCATCTAAAATTTCAATGGTTTTGTCAAATCAAAGAAGATAGAAGACCCAATAACCACAATAGAAGAAGAGGGTGCATGCAACACACTTTGGGTAGATTCTCTCTACCTAATTTTGATGGCTCACCCAAGAGCATAACCAAGGCTTGGGTAAAGAAGCTAGACACATATTTTCAGCTCCATCAAGTTTCAAAAGAGGAGGCCATTAGAGTAGAAGCACTGCATCTTGAAGGTAAGGCTTATGCCTGGTGGTTTTATGAATCTTCTTCATTGAATAATGCAAACATATCTACTTATGAAAAGTTCACTAGGAGGTTAGTGAAAAGATTTGATCAAAGACACTCTGAAACTTCCTTGGGTGAGCTAGCCAATCCCAAGAAATCAGAAACTTTTCATGATTTGGAAGGGTCAATGAAACCAACTCCATTTCAAAACATTATTGAGGGGGTTAAATATTTGCAGGATGATTTTCCAAGGTCAAAAGCCCCACTTCAAGAAATACTTTTTCCTCAAGAAGAATACATGATGATTCCTCCTTCAATAGGAGATCAAGACAAAGGGTCTCTTAATGATGAGGTGTTCTCTAATGATGAGGAGAAGGAAGAGAAAGAGTTGGACAGAGCCTCCAGTGCTATGAAAACAGGAGGAGATCCACCACTATTTGGAGATGGAGATGAATCAATTGCTTCAACTAAAGGAGCTCTTGTATCTTTGCAAGAAGCTCCAAAGGATATTACACATGAAGATAATGAGAAGCATGTGTCTATGTTGATAGGCAAGGATACAAAACAATGGAGGAAGTGTGTTCCAACATTGACCACATTTTTGGGAACATACACCATGATATATCACTTCTTTGTGATTAAAAATCTTGACACCAATATGACCTTTGGTGTGCATGGGTTGATTACATTGGACAAGAACACCTTAAATTGTGAGATCTTGTAGAAGGTCGGAGAAGATGAGAAGGAGGGCCAAAATCAAATGATTTGAAACATACACACCCATCCTTTTCAGGAGGTTTATGCATAGAAGCAGGAGGATGATTTTCACATTGAGGGTAGGGACAAATCAGTCCACTCACATATACAACCTGCTTTAGGCCTTGATATTTCATTACATGGAGGCATTCCACCAGGGAGACCCCCTGATTTGAATATGATAAAAGAGTTCTCTCAACATGGTGCATCATTGATAGACTTGGATAAGTAAGGAGCCTTGGGAGGAGCTAGCACAATGCAAAGAAACTTTGATGGGTTCAAAGGAGGGATGAGCAATTTTCTGATATGGACATTTCCATCTCCCACTTAGCTATTTGTGCTGACAGATGATGATTTAGGAATCTATGATGATACAAGCAGGGTGTCAATGGGCTACTCCATAACCTTGGAGAATAAAATTATACTTCCACAAATGAGGAAGATCTGTCAATATGACAAGAGGTTATTGACACTATTGTATGCATTGGCCAAACTATTGAAGTTTTGGATGGGAAACACCTTCCAAGAGGAGGTCGACATCCATGTACTTCAATATTGTCTTGGAAAATATTAGCTGCAAAGAAGGCAACAAATTTGGGGTAGCAGTACTCCAACACGTGGCTTTGGCATTGATCATGTCAAAGAGGAGAGCTATGATGTGACATGTGCTTCATTTCATATTTCTACATCGTTGTCATTTTTGTGGAGCATAGATCTATATTGGGAGTCCCAACTATTGGTGGAATATTCCAAGAACCTCTTCACATGTAAGGTTATTGATGGGCAAGTGATAGATGGGAGGTATAGAGTGGTCGATGGAGTCATTTATTTCCATGATCAGATCTACTTGACTAGAGACTCCAAGCTCAAGGAGGGGATTCTACATGCAACATATGGGACACTCCTTTTAAGACATGTAGACTTCATTGAGTCCTATCACACCAACATGGAGGATTTCTATTGGGATGATCTCAAAGAAGATGTGCACTGACATATCAAGAAATATGTAACTTTTTTTATGTATGAGGAGGAAAGAAACTACCTTGCAAGGTTGTTTCAGTCACTTCCCCTTTTGATGAAGAGATGGGAAGGTTCAACTAAGGACCTCTTCACCAACTTGTCTACAATATATGGTAAAGATTTTATTTGTATGCTTATTTATCAACTAACAATGTATGTACATTATTTTACAATACATTTGCAACACATTTCTCCACAAGAGAGCAAGCCACTCTTTGGATTTCATGGCCCTTTTGGGACTACATGAAGCGATGGGATTGACCACTTTCTAGAGGACTTTGGGAAAGACTTGTTTTTCTTGGTTCATATTCAGCCAACACCTAATGTCCTCTACTATTTTCAAGATTTTGAGAATCTTATGGCAGCAAGCAAGTGGTTCGATGGCCACTTATCATATCATGTTTTTAGACAACTAGAAGAAGAAGAACGGTGGTCTCACTTGAGGGACTATTTTCACCATCCAGTATGTCATGTGACACTTAGTCCATATTTCTTTTGGAGCCCATATGGTGATGATACTCTATTTACTATATGTGGGGTGGATTGGGAAAGAGAGGTTACTAGAGCCAAAGAGTGGGATCATGAGATTTCAAGTACCTTTTGGCTTCTTAATGACCATATTATTACAGCCCAACATCAACAGTTCCACATCTACCATAAATGGAGAGAGAGATAACGTAAGTTGAACAGTTTTATCTCTCATTTTCAACCATGCAACCCCTATACATTGCAGAAGAAGGGGATTAGTGATTGTTTCTATGAGCTACAAATGATGGATCACTTTTCTTGGATGATAGCATGGAGATTAGAGTTTCTCATTGGGATTTAGGCACTCAAAATTTACCATCTCTCATGCCTTGAGGAGGCCAATGGACAACATATAAATTTTTCCATATATCTCCCACTTTGTCATTATGAGAGGTATTTGGTTTATCTACCAAAGGATAACTTATATACTTGGGAGGAGACATATCCATTCGAGGTCTTGCATTACACTTGCAGTTTCTTGAGGACAAGAAACATTTTGGACGGGAGGATTATAGTATTCCAAAATTAATTGGAAAATTAAAATTTTGTTTTGTCACTTAAATAGGTGAATAAGTCAGTAGGGAGACCCGTAAATCTCTTTATGAATAATAAAACCACTTCTCATGTGAAAGTGGATCATCATTTCATCGTAATAAAGAACCCTAAGGTGTGAACAGGGGCCAGAGCATGTGGACTAGGTCAATGTTGACCAGATCAACAATGTTGTTATGGAGAACATGGAGGATTAATGGAGGACAATGTAGTAATTTCAAAGGAGTGTATGCATGAGAGTAGCTCCATTATTGAGTGGGAGCCAGGGTGAGGAAGCTCACCAAGCATAAAAGAAAGAGGATGGAAGCATTATAAGAAATCAATTTCTATTATTTATTTTGAACTTTTTAGATCTATATTTGTCATGTGACATTTCTATGCATGATTTTGTTGTTTAGCAAGGTCTGCAATGCTTTTTAGCACAAGGGTGTTTCTGAGCAGAAATCCAACCTGCATCCTCGAGGAACTTAGAGTGCCTAATCAGGAGAGGTTATCTTGAGCTGCATTACCACTATTTGGCATTTTTCCAAGCTTTAGTCTCATAAAAAACGCAATCTATTCCAGATATGTGTTGTGTTGCAGGGGTGTAGTAGTGGAGGAGATAGATCTCCAATTCATGAGATGGGTTTCCATTGGAGGGATCATCCTTTCATCCAGAGGCTTGTGAGGAAGTTCTCAGGGCTTAATTTCATATTTTAGCACCAATTCAAGTAGCTATCATAAGCTATAGCACAATTTCCCTCAAGGACTGTGTTATTTTAGAGAGCAACTGCAATAGTGGGTTTATTGCCCTAGTTGGAGGAGTTGTTTTTACTTGGAGGGGATCAGCCCTTAATTTAGGAGATATATTACAGGAGGATCATCCATTTCATATTTTAGATTAACCACCTCCTATTAGTGATTCATTTGCATAGATTATTTAGCCATAGGGCCAAATATGCTATTCTTATAGATTGAGTATTTCTGGAAACCTTTTCCGGGTTGTCCAAGAAATTCTTTTTGGAGCATGTATCTTTAGTATTAGAATTTTTGGAGCATTATATCAGCAATAATATATTTTTATATCTTTCATTTTATATTGTCTCATAGAAAACGTAGTTTTCTACATTCTTGTATTTCATGTATTAACAACATTTCAGGTCTAGGTGTATGCTTTCATGGGAGGCTTGTTTTCCCAACTTGAGTGATCTTTTCCTCAAGATCTTGTACCTATTTTACTATTTTAATTATAATTGAATGTAACTATGGTTGCTTCATGCTTTGATCTATTGATATTTCCCCATATTTCCAGTTTTATGTGCTATATTACTACTTTCCCCATTTGGGAATATTACATATGTTTCAAAATGTAGAATGACCATGGAATCTTATTGGATAACTATCCCCAATGGTCCTAACCTAAAATTTAATTCCCTTTGTGGCCCCTGTGGGGACAATTTAGAGAGTCTTAATTTTCATAAGGTGTGCCTTGGTGAAGCGACTATAAGAAGAGGACCAAGGTCCTAATTTACTGAAGCTTTGTGTGTACTTTCAAGTGTACAATTAGAATGTTATAAGATATGGATATGTGATAATCCTTTAGACTCCTCTAATTACATAATGTGTGGTTTTTCCTTTCATAAAATAAACAATGTGCGGTTAATGGACCGCTTACACTTTAACCTAGTTATACTAAGTTTTCCACTATAATGAGATGGAAAAATATCTTAAGAAAGCTTTCATATGCATACCCAAGCTCACCGAGAGGTGCAAAGGTGGCAGAGATTACTTTCCTTCTTTTCAATACTTTGGTCCTTGTCCTAAATCCTAATGCAAAAATTTGAACTAAACTAATGCAAAATTTTTGAAAAATCAAAAACTAACTAAAAGTGTGTCGATGTATTGGCCAATAAATTTTTGATAATTAATCCTATGTGTTTGGTGTCTATTATCAAAAAATAGTTCTATTAAAAGCCACTTACTCACCCCTACTTAAACTATGTGTGATTTTTTATGATAATAAACAAAAATTAAAACAATCTAATTTCCAAGTTAGAGTTCAAAAAAGAAATTTCCTAGCCAGTCAAGAAACACCAGAACACAGTGATGGAAAATGTATTATGGATTTCCAATCACTTTAAAATTTATAAAAATGAGGAAAAACTATCAAAAAATAGCTCACTCGTTTCCGCACATCTTATTTTCACACAAGAGTGTGATTTGCGTGTCTATGTTGGCTAAATGCGCATTGATTTGTAGTGCCCGAAAAATTTTGTCTCATATGAGCTGAATCTCTCACTGAGGGTGAATGAGAAATGCTAAGGAGAATAAGGAATGATCCTGCATAAATTATGGGTAGGAGAGAGGTCCTGCAAACAAAAACCACTCGCTTAAATAGAAAAAATAAGTGGACTTTCCATTCCTGTTGTAGTGCATTTGGCACATGGGCAGACGAAATGCAATATGCTTGGTAGGGGAGGCTACTTTCCTACAAGAAAGTAACAGGTCAATTGGTTTGTTATATTGTTAGTGGAACAACATAGCATGTAGTAAAATAAGTAAATAAAATAGCATGCTACAAAAGAGGAGAAACATGAAACAACATATAAAAGTACAATAACAAGCTCAATCGAGTCAAACACACTAATAATCAAAAAATGAGAACTCTTCCCCTTTTATTATTTTTTGATGGTATAAGAGATAGGGCACTAAAACACTTGCAATGAATCCTTAGAGCTATGGAGCTCTAATATTCAAGGCAAGGAGGGCTCTTCCCTTTAAGCTTCTTGCAAGCCTCTCTCTCTCCTCGACGGATGGTAGAATAGCAGACACTTGGTGAACTTATTCTCTTGGATTGAGGTTTTGGATGGCCAACATTTGAATCCTTCCACTCCTTGCTTCTTGGACAAAAAAAATTTGTTTTTATCTCATGCAATTTGGCCAAGATAACAATGTGTTCTATATTCTTCTTCTCATGGTGGTATTTTATAGGAAAAATTCAAATTTCCTCCCTCTCTTGGTACAATTGTGAATGTTGACACAAGAGTGGGAGATAGATTCCATTGTGTGCTACACTTGAGGCCTCAAAGTGGCTATACCTCACTGGCTTGAGTGGGGAATATCCTTCTTCAATTTTTCCAAGTGGTCCTAGATGGTGACCATCCACCATACCAAGGATCGCATAGCTATTTGAGGAATAGTCGTGAAGATCTTCACTACTATCAAAGAAAAGGTCACATAGATTTCTTAGGGTCAGTGTTTTCTGTGTGCTATTTGATAAATTTTCCTTCCTTACCTTAGGAAAATTTAAAATTTTCAAATTCTGTAATTTCTTTCTTCCCTATAAATCCTTATTTGTACCTTCTTCTCGACATTTCCTAATGTCTTTTGCTTGTAAAATTTTCAAGTGATAATAGCTATGGTTGAATTAAAACCTAGATTTTATGGGTTTTCTTATTTTATTTCATGTATAAATGTGTGTCTTAGCAGAAGAAACTCTATGATTGATTGAGGCTCAATTTTTCAGTCTAATATCTTGCAAACTCGTCCAGAGTCTTTGAAATTTTAAACAAATAAATGGAAGCTAAAATGGGGAAAATAATCTCGGAAACAAAATTTAAATAAATGGCATGAGTTAGGTTAAAAATAGAAAAAATAAAAAATAAATGTTGCTAATATATGCAGGGAACTTGGAAGCCACATTCGGGGTTATCACCGTCTCTCACAGATTATGTTTTGAAATGTTTTCTACTTGTGCAGGTCAAGAATGGGGAGAAACTTTCCAAAAAAAAATTATCTTGTCTAAGGTTTTATTTCTCTCGCCTTCATCACAATGGGATAATAATAACACAAAAAGCATAATTCAGTCATGGATCACTTGAATTTTACAACTCTTCTGAAATCCCTCGTAGTAGTCCCAAGACTGCGTGAAAACCCACTTATATTTTCAATATTGCTATATTTGAGATTAAAACTATCTTTACTTCTCGGTATCATAGTAGTTGTGCTACTATTGAAGAATACCAAATAAATAATTAGCAACTAGATAGAGAGTATCATGATTTCACTAAAAAAAATTGTGCAATGTCTAAGGATGGCCAATTGCATGAGTTATTGGATTTATGGACACACATTAGATAACATGGAGTCCCAACATATTCTAATTTGTATGCTCGTCTCTTTCAAGGGTGTATTAAGATAAAAGATTTGTCATAGGGCACACAGATTCATGTACATATGATAAAACATGGATTCAAGCCTTGCCTTTTCCCACATAACAATCTCATCAATATGTATACCAAGTGTGGTAGTTTAGAGGATGCACACCAAGTGTTTGACAAAATACATAAAACATATGTGATTTCATGGAATGTATTAATTTCAGGATATTCCCAACATGGGCTCTAAAAGGATGTCCTAAGGCATTTTCGCATGATGCATACGTTGGGTATGAAGTCAAAGCACTTCAATTCTTCTAGTGTGTTGGGTGCATGTGCCAACCTAGCATATTTGGAACATGGCAAGTAGGTTCATACCCAAATCATTAGAATTGTACATGATAACCATATATTTGTGGGAAATGTACTTGTTAATATGTGTGTGAAATGTAGGTTACTAGAAGAGGCACATGATGTGTTTGATGACATGTTTGAAAGAGATAAGATTTCATGGAATGAATTTCTTACAAGCTATGTGAAAAATTTACATGGTGTCAAGGCACTGAAACATTTTTGGAAAATGAAACAGGCAGGTTTGAAGCTGACCCACTTCACATTTGACGGTGTTCTCAAAGCATGCAGTAGTGTTGTAGCTCAAGAACATGGTAATAGAGTCTATGGTCGAATTATTAAAACTTTTTTTGAGTGTAATTTGTATGTGGGAAATTCCATAGTTGGTATGTATGCTAAGTGTGAAATCCTAGAGGATGGACTTACAATGTTTTCTAATATGGGTGACCAAAATGTGGTAACATGGAATATAATGATAGGATGAATTTTCCAGGTTCTAGATGTTGAATCATGCCCAAAATATGTGGAGAAGGCACTGAGTATATTTAGGAAAATGCAACGAATGGGAATGAAGCATGACCATTTCACCTTCTCCAACATCCTTGGAGTTTTCTCTAACCTTGCATTTATGTAGAATGGGAAACAAATCCATGTTCATATCATTAAAAGAAATTTCGAATTAGTCAAATTTGTGGGAAGTGATCTTGTTGTCTTGTATGCAAAATGTGGGGTAGTAGAAGATGCACATAAATGGTTTAATAAAATTCCAAAACAATATATTGTCTCATGGACTACAATGGTTGCAGGATATGCCCAAAATGGGCATGGAGAAGATTCCATCAAAACTTTTCATCAAGTGCTAAGGGGAGGGATGAAGTCAAATCAATTTACTCTATATAGTATACTCGGTAGATCTATCATAATATAAGTTGAGGAACAGGTAAAGTAGCTTTATACCCACAATATTAAAATTGGATTTGAATCACTTTTTCTGGTGGGAAATTCTCTCATTGGGTTGTATGAAAATTGTGGAAGCATAGATGATGCATGCAATATGTTTAGTGGAATGCCTAAATGAGGTGTAGTTCCATGGAAGGTGTTGATATTAGGATATGCTTAGTAAAGTTGAACCATATCACCTTTGTTGGTTTTCTCTATGCCTGCAATGATGTAAGCCTAGTGGATGAAGGTTCTGTCTACTTCGATTCCATGACTAGAGAACATGGAATTGAACCAAAAATAGAGTGTTATGCCTATGTTTTTAACCATCTTAGTCATGCTTGATGCTTGGATGAGGAAGATCAGTTCAAAATTCATCAATGAAATGAAACTTGAATATAATGTTGTAGTGTGGTGGACCTTGCTTGGTGCTGATAGGATCCATGGCAATATGGAAATAGGGAAGCGTGGATAAAAACACATTATTGAGTTGAGAACCACACACCATGAACATATGTGTTGCTTTCAAATATACATTCCTCTTCTGGCATGTGGGATGATGCAACAAAAGTGAGAAATATGATGAAAGATAAGTGGATTAAAAAGGAACCAGGTCTAAGTTGGATTAAATTCAAGAAAACATATCATTATTTTTCAGAAAGGGATAGATCACACTCAAAAAAAATGAGCATCTAAGAAAAATTAGAGACTTTTATAGATGAAATTAAGAGGCAGGGCATGTTCAGCAAGAGCATAAAGAAACTTCTCTTTCCCATTATAGTGAGAACCTAGAAATTGAATGTGGGCTTATCAACACATCACATGGAATGCCTATCAAAGTGATTAAAAACATTTTTGTATGTAGGGATTTCCACAATACTTCCAAGTTCATATCTAGAGTTTCTGGAAGAGAAATTGTTTTGAGGTTTTGAAATTGTTTTCATCATTGCAAGGATGGTTCATGTTCTTATAGGGATTATTTTTGATGAACAGGTAAACAAACTAGGAAATTATTTGTAAAGTAAAGGTTTGATACTCTGTTGGATATATGTGTTGTTATACTCTCTATTATGGATAATGGAAGAAGAAAGTAATGTATATAAAATCTTTTTATGATTCTTCAAGGCAAACAAAAAAAATGTTTGAAGGCCTTAAAATCTTGGAAAATGAATAGTTTTAAAATTGGCTTAAAAATATTCCAATATTGATTTCTCTGATCAATTCTATGTATCTCCTGATTCTATTGAATGAAACTTAACTTCCTTATACCACAGATCCTACAAGATTCTCATCAAAATTTTGTACTTCTATCTCAGTTCGTTTTACTATGCGATGTTTAGGAAGTTCATGAATTACGGAATCGCTATAAAGATTCACATTTCATTACATATTTAAATATATTTTAAATAGAAACATATAAAATCACTAATAAGGAGCCAATATGCTAGCATAGTACATGTTACTTAGTACTAACCTTGTGGGTTACTAGTTTACAGTTTGAATATATTTCAGTAAAGAATGTATGAGAGCTCAGTTGGACTGTAGTGAGAATAGTTTCTTATTTATGTGCTATGATCTTTTAAGAAATGTTGAGATATTTAATATAGTTGGATTTAAAACTTTAGATTTATATATCTCATGATACCATGGATCTATAATATACTCTTTGAAACTTTTTACTCCTTCCTCAGTTCTTTTGACTATGCAATGTAGTAAAAAGTGGTTTACCTATTCCGCGTCGATAAAGATTCACATTACATGGTATATGTAGGCATAAATTATAATAACAACATAGAAATTCATTTGGAAAGAGTCATTACATCAACGTAGTCCTTGTTACTTAGTACTGACCCTTGTGGCTATGTACTCACTATCCTGGATTTTTCTTTCTCTATTGGCTATCTTAACTACCACCAACAAGCTTACAAAGAGAAATGACATATTGGGGAGCTACAGAGTTGACCTCAAAGCTCTCTTGAAATTTGAAGTACATATCAATATATTATGAAATATTAAATATACTAGAGGACAGCTAGTCATAAATGACCATATTTACTAAAGAAACTTTCTGAACAATCCTTTTATATTATGCCTTCTATTTAGTGTATTTTGTCTTGATTCTTGGCAGTCATTTTGTTGTAGCCTTTTAGAGTCTTTATCAATATTTCTTTATTATGTGTCAATTTACTTGTTTTTCTATGTATAATCCCAAATAGGTGTTGCAGTTTCTTTGTCTTTCAACAACTCTTGTCATTTCAAGCCTCTGTAGTATTCTTGCAACCTAGGATTGTAGTATTTCCAGTCTATGTGGTTGGATCTTGTGACCTTTTTTTTCTTGGTGTATTTTTTTAAAAGAAAATTTACCTTGTGGCAGGGTTCTTATGTCAGACATTCGAATATTTTTTTTTTATCATTTCCACATTTCTTTGGAGTTTCATGTTATTGGCACTGTGCACCATTTTAATATAGTCCACTTAGTTATACTACAAACTGATCTTGGAGACTATGTCTGACCGACATAGTGTCTTGTCAGAATGTTGATTCTTCTAAGATTTTTTATTGTCTTAACAATGCATGCAGGTTTTTCATCCTCATGAATTTAACCTTAAAGATGTGACAGAAGTCAGAGTTAAATTATTGAATTATTTTATAGATCTAAGTTGTGACTAGAATTGTTATCTTGTTACTATACATTTGTGAGATACACATTATAGGATCTCAAATTCTCAATTTTATGCTTGTTTCTGTTAATTTAGTTTATGGATACTCGGAATTATAATGTAAATATCATCTTTATTTACATAAGATCTTCTTGACCTATTTTCTCTATTGGTAATGCAATTCATTACTACAGTTTCTCATGAAATTCATACACCAATGAATGGTGTTCTTGGTAAGTCTACTCTATTATATGCTTTGAACATAGTTATTAACTAGAGGTGGCTATCGATTTGTGACATTCATTTTTTAATTCTTACACTTGTTGGAAATGCAATTGACATTAAATCATTATGTGTTGTGATATATGGAGGTTAACATCTAGAGCTAGGCTTGCTTTTCCTAATGACAGAAGCTCATTAATAATTTTTTGTAAGAACAATGCATGGATTCATTGTTTAGGATGCATCTCAATTTTTGTTCTTACACATTGTGTGTATAATTATATGCATATTTAATAACATTTACAAGTATAAACATTCATGATATTATTTATTGTAGGATAAAATTGAACAAGGAATTTTACTGCATAAAATTTTTTAGTTGATTTTGATTTTGATTTTTTTTTTTTTTTAAATCCATTGTTCCACAAAGGGATTTTTGAGGTTTTCCATTACACCAAATTTTGTGGGAATTAGTAAATATCCAATTATTTACCACTATTTTGAGTGGGAAGTTAGTCCCATGTTCCAAGGTGGTGATTAGGCCATGTGATTTATTCCCAGAAGTGCAACGGTTAGGTCAACATGCCCCCTTTGACATGACTCGAGGGGGTTAAGCTTGGGTGAATGATCTAATACCATGTTCAAGTTTTACATTACACCAAAAAACCGTATGAATTAGTAAATTTCAAAACCCTTACCATTACTTTTAGTGAGCATTTAGTCTCATGTTCCTAGGATCGTGGTTAGTCCATGTGATGGATTCCTAAAAATGCAACATTTGTCCAACAAGGATATATGGGAAAGTACCATAATGTGTTTGAAGAAACCTATTTATTTCAAAGCACTAGTGTATGGTGGGGGTAATATATCCTAGCATGGGTGATTCAACCCTAAATATAAAACATATATCACATATAAATTTGGAAATCTGAAAATTGTTGTGAGTTTTCAGTCAATGGTTAATGATTACATAACAAAAATTAACCAAAAATAAGTTACATTAAAACCAAAAACTAAAATTATAATTTATGAAAGAAACAACATACCATAGTCTTGAGAAATGGTTAGTTCCAAACATTTTCGATTGGGTTTTATTATAATAGAAAAATACTTGTGTTTCATGCTTCCAGCTATTGTTCCATCGATAAAGTGAAAAATTACATTGTTGTCCCTAATATTTCCTACAGGAAAGCTATAAATAAAGCTTACAATTCTCCTTAATGATGGCCAATATCACATTAGTGAAAATACACCACAAATTATCTATTGTTATTAGGTTTCAGTCACCAAGTTTCCAGTCAATAATTAGAAGTTAGAACCAGCAATCTTGAACATAATATTTTGTATTGGTTCAGTGTGGGGTTTACCTATGTAATAACATAGGTGGGGTGCGTAGGTGTGAGATGGAATTAAAAACATTGTGTGTTTATTTTTGAATCGACTTAAACAACACCCCAAGAACAGGGATGCCCAAAAGTGCACCAACTGACAGGGTCCTGCATGTCCTTGTCTACAGGGACGCCAAAAATTGTGAAATGGACATGCCTTACGAGATTCTATGACATATATGGTGTAATAATTACTTCTAATATGTAATATTGACATCCACAATGTCCTCTGTATGGTGTTTAGCGAGAAAGGCTTTTCCAAGGTCATCTCTCTCTGTATAATCAGAAAAATTTGACACTACAAGAACACACTCAAAATTACTTTATTTAGCAACTTCTTGGAAGGCATGCTCTAGACTCTTAAGTCCTATTGTTTTGAATTTAAAAGTTCAAACTAGCCACAAAACCACAAAAATCTAAGGGTGGTATCTATATGTAATCAGTGCATGCATTTATTCTGCAGCTATCTTGGTATGATAAACATGGCACTTTTGATAGTGATTTCCTTTCACTGTTTTCTATCAATATTTTGCAGGTCAATCTATAAGTGATTTGGTGTTGACTGTTTGTGTCCTCTTGTGTCTCTTTTTTTCACTTTTGTATATCACCTTTTACCTGCCAATTTTTTTGTAATATTACTTTTGAAGGTTTTTTTTTCATTGATTGCTTGGTTTTATATTGTATTGTGTTACTGTTTATTTGATGTCACTTCATGTTGTCCAACAACTATATTCTTTCAAGAGAATGGAATTTTCTACAATTTCTCATAGTTGTTAGATTCGTGAAAGTGAATTGTACATGTTGGCATTTTAGGTGTAATAAATCACCCAACATCAGAGAACATGAGTAACTGCATCCAATTTTAAATTGTAATGTTTATTCTACTATGATTTTTTCTATATTACTGCAATGTTAGCAACGAAACCCTTTCTTATATTAGCTTGTTTCACGCTTTATTAGGTCATATCTATACTAGGTAATGATAAAATATATTTTATGATGAGATTCCCATAGTGCTTCCAAGTTCATATCTAGAGTGTCTAGAATATGTTGTAGGTCACTTCTATAGATTGAAGATATTTTTCAGTGATTTAGTGCCACAAATTTGATGGAGCAACACAGATGGATTTCACATCGACCAAGTAAGTGATTATACCTTCATAACTGATCTTGAAAACAAATTTATTTTTCATAGATGCACTTTTTAGTAATTATCTTAAAAGCTTCCTATTATAGTAGAGTTGCTCAAATTATGACACTTATTACAGTTTTTGGTAGTTTTTGTTTATCTTTTGTGAAACTTCATTTATATTTAGGACAAGAGAATCTATAGTCCTAGAATGAATAGACTTGCACTTAAAGCCTTATATGTTAGAGTCTACTCTAATATTTTGATGTCTGAATTCCAAATATCGATTCATTTGGTTTTTTGAATGGCGTTCTTCCAATGAAAATACATCCATTACAAATCCCATAAGTCTTTTCACATTGAATGGTATTTTTCACAAAATTTATCAGTTGATAAATTTTACAAGTTTGTAATGAATTGAAGAGTGGAACTGCTAATAATCTTTTAAGTGACACTTAAAAATATCAAAACAATACAATGTGTCTAACAAGATCAAATGTCGATCAATATAATTGGTTAGAAAATCCTATAAAGTTGCTATAATGGAACTGAGAAATGTTGAAAAGCTCCTAGAATGAGACCATAGGTTCTAGACAAATTAGTTATAGGGGTTCTCTCCATAAAATATAAATTTGAGGTTCCATCCAAATTAGTTGGAGGGTTTTTTTCCATACAATATGAAAGTGAGGTTCCAGCCAAATCAGTGAGAGTGTTTCTGTCTATACAATATGAAACTAAGGTTATAGCCAAATCAGTTAGAGGGTTTGTTTCCATACAATATTAAACTACTAGAGTGCCACACATTTTCCAATAACTTCACAAATTGGTCACTTTGGCTAATTTCTAGTAGATCTCATCATTGAAATGAAAAAAACCCATTATTTCTTTTAATATATCCTAGAAATATTGTTAAGTAAGTGTCTTTTGAGAACTGGCCTATTGTGTGTGATATATGTGCAACTACCTTGTTTGAATGCAACTCAAATTTGGACATTTCCAATGACTCCTGAATTGTAACTAAGGTAAGTTATTCAGGCTAGCTCAAGTTTGGCATGGCTTCAACAATATTCTAGTGAAACTATTTGCACTTATATTTGTGAAAGGTCAAGTTACCCAAATTGATAATCACTTCATATATATTATTACCATTCAGGCTATTTCGATTTAAAGTTGACACAAATTGGAAATAGTTGTATGTTGTGCTTATTTTCTCACCTTAAATTCATATTTTTTATTTCCCCTGTGAATATTGGAGGTAAATTTTGCAATAATTCAATAATGGTTATCTACAATTACATATATGGGGTTGACATGATCCTAATATTTGTATTATATTCCTAAACCAACGAGAAAATGAGAGAATATGAAACACATCCAATCAAATCATTCAAAATTTATTGGTCCTGTGGAATTTAGATCAACTGCAGGTGTCTACAATTAGATAATTATTTTGCAAAACCCCATAGTGGGTCAAAGTTGAGTTCAAGTATTCCTAGCAGCTTTAAGATACGAACTATATGAATTTATCTCTGTTAAAAAATCAAAAGAGAGATTCGAATTGTGCAATAACCCGAAGTTATCATATGAAAAAATACCTTGCAACCCCATTTGACAAAGAATACGTCAAGAACTCCTTTATAAGTTTTCTACACCAAAGACCATTCCATAAGCATACATTCTATGAGTTAAGTAGACCATTTGGATAACTACCTAGTTGGATGGGATTTGATCACCTTTGTGAAGGACATAAGAGACTACACGTCCCTAATTTTATTCCACGCACTCGCATCCATCCATGGGATTCTTCAAACAAATAAAATCAAAATGTGGGAGTTCCACCCAAGCAGGGTCATAAAGATGATCATAAGCACGATCCTCAATATGATGCAAAATATGGGCACAAGAGTACTTGCTCACTTAGAGTGGATGTTACTTAATTTTTCATATTTTCCTAACATGAGTATTTTGGGCCATTATGTTGTTACAATATGAGTCAAGATTTTATTTTATTTTCTGTTTGGTTAAAATAGATTCCTTTTTCCACCCTTAATCGGCTCTTGCAAAAAAAATTACATGTAGAAAATATAACTCTACGGATAACTTCCATTTATAAAAAAACATTGATAATGTGTCTATTTTACTCGTTTTATTTTGTAGTTTTGCGTACTAATTTTTTTGGGTACAAAAATCATTCAAGTTAGGTAAACAGAAATGGTTCCAAGGTTTTCTTGGCCCTTGAAGAGTTTTGTGCCACTAGGTACTTACCTACTTCATATATTTCACTTCCACATATATTTTTATGAAATCATACTATTTTATAGAAATTAATTGCAATACATCTACAAAATGATAGAGGAATTTATGTTGTTCCTTTATGGTAGTTTTGTTTCATAATTGTTTAAAAAAACTATTGTATGAGGTATTGCAAACTTAATTTTTCCCAATGAGATAACCTAATTATACGAAATAATCCGGGTCGATTGGGTACACCTCTATTATTTCTTGTACATAGATGAAAGAAATTTAAATTTATTTTAGAAAATACTAAAAAATCATAAATTTAGAATGTGAAATATATGGCATTCATGTTCACTGTTGGAGCTAGTAAAATCTAGAATTCTAATGTAAACACAATTTCTGGTAATCGATATTCTTTGATAGAGAACACTTACAGTGAGACCACATACCTCTCCTCATTTCAATTTTTTGAAGTAGCATATTTTTTCCTAACTGAAGTTTTGAATGGATGCAGGGATGCATCTCGAGAGGTGTGGTGAGACCTCCAAATTTCAGGTGAATTCTCTTATAACATTGGGGTCCTACGACAGGGGACCATACCATTAATATTAGATATATAAACTTACAAAATACCTAGCGTATGAGAAAAAATTACTTTCAATGCTAAATTAATCACATTTAATAAAATTGGCAAGACAAAAATACTTTAACATAATCCATGAGCGCTAAATCACCTACATTTAATACATTTGGAAATTACATAGTTTGGAAATTTGAAAATAAGGTGATTCATTGAGTTTTTTATTGTAAAATCATCAAATTCCAAATCAAAATGAAATACAGTGATAAGTCATACAATTACATCCACAGCCATTTAAATAGTAAAGAGTAGGTTGTCGTAATAAAACTAACCAAAATAGAAATGGAACAAGGATCAAGCCACTGTACATGTTCAATAATCCAGTGCTATGTTGCTTTGCATCTATCTTCCATTAGAAAATTTCAACACGATGCGAATGTGTTGATAGTTGGATTCTATTTCAAGTATAATTGCTTTCCTCAAATTGAAAATGAAATAAATCAAAGAATATTGATGGTCTCCAAATTGTAGTGAAATAATTTTTGTTGTACCTGAAACATGCTAGTAATGGCATAATGTCATCAAAAGTCTCTATCGTCGACACTTCTACCTTTGGAAGGTTACAATGCACTGTAATTTAACTTAAAACTTTCTTTTTTATACTAGAATGATGGATGGTCTAGGCAATTTTTTAGGTGTTTCCCCATGCTCTAGTCTCCTGCCATGGTGTCATGCCATTTATTTGTACGATATATCTTGGTACCTAAGGTGTGCACTGTGAAGGTCCCTCCACCATTCTAGACAGCATGGGGAGTGAAATTCCATATAAGATGATATTGTTTATTTTACATCTAACAAATGTGATCTGATATGTAAAATCATAATTTTATAATCTAGTAGTGAGATATAAAGCTAGGAACCAAAAATAAGAGAATATCAGCTTGGAAAATTATCTTGTTTGGAGACACCTTTTGGATGGTTTTGAAGGTTTTCCAAGGGCAAAAACCTAATGAGTTTTTGAATTAAGTGGATATCTCGTGCCATTTGATCTGAGGTAAATAAAATCTAGATTGACTATGTAATTGGATGCTCCTCTATCTGTGTCTCCCTCCTATACTACTAGAATAGGAAAACCATGTCTAGTTGAGGGATATGGTGATTGGATTTCATATGAACTATGAACCCTCTCAAAACTAGTCGAAAGCGATCCTCAATGTGTGCATTTATTAGTGAAGTGTGTTGGTGTGATAATGAGGATTTTAAACAGCTCTATAAAATGCTTTTGCATGGACGACCATATTAGTGTTGAGCACTTACAACGCATGTCCTTGAATTTCTAAAATTTTGTAACAACGTATGTATAATGATGTATATATTCAGAGAGCACGAAATTAATGACTCAATATGTCATGTCTTTACATGTTGTTCTGAACTACCATCTTACTTTCTATTAGTAAAAATAATAAATTGTTGTATCGAAGTGAATGGATATTTCAATTTTATTGGATCATTTCACTTGTAATTCATATTCTTAAGTTTTTAAATATTTATTTGAATATTTAAAATACTCTTAAGAAATATTCTATTTCCTTGTTTGGTGGTATTTATTATTCATAGCTATTGTCTCAATATTTCAAATTTGATCATGATTATTTAATTGGCAGGCAAGAATGCACTTTCCAGATTGTGTACACTGCTGAAATTATGATTTTGATACCAGGTAACATTGAAAAGAATGTAGGTTTTTTCGTTACTGAAGTATTTTGAAAAATTTATCACTTCTGTGATATTTGAGATTTTTTTTATGGTTGGTTGTATGGATATATTTAACTGATTAGTTTTTCAACAGTGGAGTGCTTCAAAAACATATAGTTGTGAATGTTCACTTTATTCTCCCCTAGAGCTATATCTAAAGGATTTCAAAAAAGTTCCATCTGATTCAATAAGGTGTTGGAGAAAAGGAATGCAATGATCCCATATTGACCTCTTAATTTTCTGCACGATTCTCTAACTACCCTGGTTTACCATATTTTAAGTCCTCTATTTCCTTCAAATTGTTGGATTCTCTATCTTGAAAGGCTTTTTGATAACACACATAACCGATATTTTCTTTTATTGTTTTGGAAAAATGATACAACTAATGTTTATGAGGACTTCTAGGTAAATTTATTTCATGATCCACATATTATGACATGGATAAATTCTTTTAGTGACATATGTAATTTCTTACAAATATTAATAGAAAGTGTTTTTTATGTTCTGGAAAAAGGAACATTGTATAATATGAGATATTGTTCAAAGGTCCTGATTGTCTTAATGTTATTTTCTTATGCAATATTATTTTATTTTCATGTTGTGACTTATATGTGTTAAGTCTTTACTCTTTTAAATAGGTTTTTCTTAAATTGGTTTATATTTATTGTTAAATTTTTTTTTATGTGCATGACACGACCCATATTTGTTGACTCTTGGAATTAGCATAATTTCAAGTTTATTTTTTTGCACTATTATGTGGGAGAAGATATTTTTCATGTGACTAGTATTTTGGTGGCTTGGAATAACTGAAAACATTATGGATGTGAATCTGTATTTGAACCATCTGGAAATCCAATCCTAATTGTTTCCTACACAAAAAAGTTGCAACTTTTGATAATGAGTTTAACATGAATGTTTTGACTTCAAATAAGGAGCATGTTGCAAAATATTAGTGTGAAATTCCTTTAAATATGGAATGAGGATGGATTGGTCTCCATGCAAGGGGATTCAAAGGTGGTCCCTCATATCCCCTCATTTCATTGATTGAAGATAGCAAGGTTCAAGTTTTTGATATCCATTTTGGCCCTTTGGATATTCATAAGGTATTATTTTGGACATCAATTAGTTGATAGCAATGGTTAGCTGACACATAGTTGTGCTTTTAGTGACTATACATTATCAAAAGATATGGAAAATTTCCTCTTGAATTTAATGTAAACCAAAATCAATTATATCAAGGTACTCTTTTTTTTCAATGAATACTAAAGAAAGGATATCATACTATTGTTATTATTATCATTTTTAATGAATATGGGTCAGCGTGAGCACTCAAAATATCTGAACCCTTGGTATTTTGAATTGCCAGAGAGTAAAAACTATAAACATAAGGTAATTTTGGGTAGTTTGAATACCATTTTGTATATAAATTAAAACAGCATCTCATTCTCAATCTCGGATGCATGAATCCTGTGGAAGTTTTCTTAAAAATCATGAATTTATGATAACATCTTGATTCTCATGAGTCATTGCCTCATCTTGGAAAATATTTTTTTCCTCAGATAGATTTGGCATAACATTTTTTCATAGTTACAACTAATAGAAATTAATAATTTACAAATTTAAGCTTCGTAATTTTTTTTAATCCATCACATGATTTTGGAAATTTTATTTTCTCCAAATATTATTTGACTTTAACATTTTATTTTAGTTGGGGCTGATACAAAGTAATAATCAATAAGTGTTAAAGAATTAAACTTTGTAACTGTATTTTTCCTTTTCCATTACAAATATTAACAAAAAATATATGCCTTACCTTATATAAATAAAAAAATTGGAATCAAGATTCATTCTCACCCAAACCAATCCTATATTGTATTCTTTACATTAATACAAATTTGGATTTATGCCCACCCAAACTGATCATGTATTCCCTGCCTTCAATTTTTTTTTAGAAAAATGGAGACGTTTTGGAGCGGCGTCCCCTACGTCTGACAATTTTGCTCTATTTTGTAATAATTTATTCTTGCGCACCTGTTTTGGGGCAGGTCAAAACCCTTCACGAATTTGAATGAGTCAAAAGGGTAGACCAAGAAGTTGCAAACCATGGTTTGGGAACCATAGAGTATTGCATGCTAAACAGTATAAATAAATGAATATATTGAGTCTAAGAAGTCAGTTTTGGGATAATTCTAAACATGGATGGTAGATTTTGATATTTTGTGATTGGTTTGCTGGATTTGTGTGGGTAGAAGGCTCTTGTTGGCTGTGTGCGCAGAGAACTTAGTCCTGCTGTGTGCAGACCCCGCTAGCTCTATGTGCAGGATGTTGAAGTGTTTTGTAAGAAGGAATTGAATTCATAGTAGTAAAGGAATATTGTTTCGAATATTTGAGTTATATATACATCTTTTTGTTATGTTATGATTGTTTCTACATATTGTTTCCATTTCCTGTACTGTCTAAAATTAGATCTCTTGCGTGACTGTGATTGGGCTTATATGAATTTTTATTGGACGGATATGGTTCTATTAGGCTCTAATATGATGTGTTAAATGGGTATTACTTGATTTATGATTGTTTTGTTAACTTTTGTGAGATATTCTGCATATTTGACCTAAATCTGTCTAAAAAGGGTTTACTAGTTAGGGTTGTTGTTCCTAGGGGCTGCTTATGATTAGTTGGATGTTAAGGCACCCACATCATTCCAAATCTCTATAAGGGTGTAGAAACCTAGTTCTAGCACCCCCCATACTGCTTTGGGTGAGACTTTGACATGCGCAAGTAGGTCACTGCCGAAAGGGCCAGTAGTAAGAGGGTTTTGTTGGTTAACCTCAATTTGGAAGCTGGGTCGAGACCCCTCAAGCCAAAAAATGGTTTTGTTTCCAGGACTGAGAGAATTTGGAGAGAGATTGGGTGATGCCGCGAGGTCATTGGCATCCATTAAAGCATAAACTTGAGGACTGGTTTGAAAAACATATTCAGTATTTTTCCCTAAAAGAAAACAAAAGTAAGAAGCTATTTGTTGAAGAGTGGAAGAATAATTATATTTTATCAGAAGTGGATGAGATCTTCTTTGTAACCTTTGCATAAGAACTATAGGAGTGGTTGGTGAGGTTAGCCGACTTCCAAACATGTTGGAAGGAAGATTAGATCACGTAGTGGACCAAAAATTTATCTAGAAATTGGAAAATACTGATAATTATATTACCCGGACTGTAAATCACTCGGTTGATAGCATATTGGGTGGATTTGTAACTGAATTTGCAGTTGATAAGTTTGTGTCCTACTCTGAAGTTGATCGAAGTGATTTCAAAGGATTGAGGGGTAAGTTCTTACAAAATTTTCCTCTCCTGATTAATATATTATTGTGTTAAAAGGGAGTTTTGTGCAGCCAAACCAAGTGAATGACCCCTAATTAGAGCAGAAGCACGAAATAAAGTGGTAAATACTATTGGGTCAATCAAGAGGGAAATAAATATGTGTACATTCCTTTGAGACATTCCCCTGATCCAAATGGAAGTGGGGCTACCCACACAGATACTAGCCCTCCAACTACACCACCATCAAACTTGCACAAGGGTAAGAATCATCCTACCCCACCTCCACCCCCACCTGCGGATGATATGGCTACATAGGTGAAGTTACCTACAGAAGATATGGACCGATTTTGGTTCATGGCGAATGCAGTGTGGGCTACACAGAATGTCAATAACAATGTTGTTAAGAGATTGCAACTAGCAATAGCCTTTAAAGGTCATGATTTGGATTCATTGATGGGATGCATTACTCAACACATGAATCCCACAATATAGGAGATCAAAGATGCCATGAAGCAATAGTTATGAAAACCTAAGTCTTATTCTCAATGCGTAGTAGAACTAAAAGATATTAGGCAAGGGCCTATGGAGTCAGTTTGGGAAGCTGAAAAACTGCTAAAAAAGGGCATCAGTGACGGAGTATTTTCTTACCATGACAAGCATCATAAGGAATGGTTCATTGCCATGATGTTTCCACATCTGCATGAGCCCATGGGTCAGTATAATATTGACTTGCAGGAAGAAACCCTAGAAATTGCTATGAAGTTTGAAGTTGTGCCAAGGGATGATGCTCAATTTGGAGCACTACATATTCAAAGACAATTAGAGGTGATGCACTTAGAAATTCAGAATTTAAGAAGAGACCAGGGTAAATAATCTAGCGCAGATGTCTGGTGCATACGTTGTACGGTAGCTGGCCAAACCAAGGATCAAAGCCCTCTCCTGTTGGATTATATGCAAGCTCGAGGACCGATTCCACTACACCCAAGGGATATTTTTGGGCCTAGTACCCCAAAAATGTGGTGCATCGATTGTCGGGTGGTAGAGCTACATGATACAGACCACTACCCACGGTTAGCTACCTATGTTCTAGAATTGAAGCAACAATGGTGCAGATTCTACTCTTCCATGGGACATGATGAGCACAACTTCCGCACGTACAACTTGATGATTGATAAAGGGATCCTTTATAGAGTTTAGGCTTACCATTCATCACCAGCATCTCGCTCTAGATGCAGAGGATCCCTAGCAAGAGGATGGGGAGTGGTGAGAGGCGGAAGCTCTAGTAGGTGAAGAGGGTAGCTAATTTTCTACAACTATGGAGACGCCGGACATTATGCACGAGACTGTCCTAACCGTGCACAAAAATCCTACAAGTATTGTAGGAAATTTGATTAGGTAATTAAATATTGTCGAGTGTTGATCCCTAAAATGCATGAAAAATGGTAGATGCCAACACAAAACATATAATGGGTTATGGTTGAGCCATGCGACGATGGTCCAAGTGTAAATTTCATTACATGTAGTGGAATTTCTACTAGAGGAAATGAGGAGAAGGCCGCCGTAGAACCACTAATCAAAAACACATCTGACAAAAAGGAAGGCCTCAACCTACAAAAAGAAAAAGAGACTTTCATCAAAGCCAAAAAGGAGTTTGCTGATATAGAAGCAACCACTTCGAGAACTCTTAGGGAACCAAAATATGATGATGAGGTTAAGCCATTCTTACAAGCCTACATTAAGCTATTGTGCAATAAGAAGGTGTTAGGAAAAATACTGAGAGGGGGGGGGTGAATCAGTATTTAGGGATGAAAACTTTTTCACTTTTTCTTTCTCTTAAAACCATATGCTATTTTACAAAATCTAATGTGTATGTCCAGAGATCTTATTATGTCTTTACTTAGATCATTGCATCATTCATTTATCAGATGTTTAGTAAGCAGTAAGTATGAACAAAAATACCAGAACAAACCATCAAACATAAGCCACACATATGAACACCAGAATTTAAGGTGGAAACCCAATTTTGGAGAAAACCACCGCTGCTATTATCTCAGTCTTCATTATTTATTATAAAGAAAACTTCTTACAATTTATGTTGGCACAGACTTATACCAGCACGCAGGCACCTACCTGCAGAAAGGCTACAACGTTCTCTCTTTTACCAGCTACCACTGGAAGGGAGCTACAACCCCCTCACTGAAGGCTTTGACCCTCAGCTCTACTGCGTTCCATGTTTCATCAATTTTCATACAACATACCTTGCAGGCCACCAGATTTATTCATTTTCTTCAGTACTCTCGCACCAATTCTTCATGATTTCATCAGTCGATCAAACCAAAGATTCATCATCATCAGATCATTATATCCATGGGTGCATCGTAGATTCAGATTTATCAATTAAGAATAGATTTCGTCTATGCAGATATTCCTTGTAGAATTTTTTTTTCATTCACCACCCTTACGCATGCACACCTCGTACTCTCTTTCTCTTTTCCTTCTATAGTTTTGCCTTTAGTAAAACCATGAGTCAAAACCACCAAACCGTTGATGGTATTCCTTCTTTTATTGGAATTTTATTCATCAAATTCATGGAATTTGATAAATAAACATTATCAACAACCTTTGGCAAAGTAAATTATATAATAGAAACTTACATTAATCACCAGCGCTTTTATCAAATGGCTTTTAAATCGAGAAATATAGATTAAACTGGGGCCCTCGCTAACAATCGATCTGATCAGAGGGCTCACGTTTCATCGCGCTGCAACATCCAATCTGAAGGATATCGCTTGGGAAAATTTCACGGGCAATAATGCACGATGGCGCATCGTACTTGTGTTATCCTTTGTGCACCTTTCGAACACAGCCACCGTCCGATGGCATCTTCCCAGATCAACGGTTTATATCAATATCGCTGGGCATCCTGGGTCGAACGATAATGCGCGATGGCGCGCAGTGGTTAAGCGGTTTTGTGAAATCGTACAGGGATGTGTGTCGCCCGTTTTATGGAATCGGAGCCAACCTCTTGAATACCGCTCAACCCGGAAAAGCGGTGCGATAAAAATCGAAAACCACTTTCACTGTTCCTCGTACGGTTTTGCCTTCAAGGTTCTGCCCACTCTTCAATGTATTATTATAATTAAGTTGCGCTTTAATGTTTTGCCTTTTATTACAGTTCCATTGCTAATTTTAACGCTTTGTTCACAATTTCGTTTGAGTCTTTTAACATACATTCTTTACACTTTTTGTTGCCTTCCGAACTCGACACAACACAATGTCACTCTGTCTTCAATTCTGCTATGATATATATAATATATCAACCTTCCATTGCATGTTCAAAGTTCTATCCTATCGCAGTTCCGCTTCTAGCTGCACATTCAAGTTCTTGATTCCGTAAGCTGATCACTGTACTGTGGTCCATCGCAATTATAATCTTTGCTAAATTCAAAACAATCATATCTCCGCAACCATATCTTTAATTTTGAATTCTTGCCACAGGGACTCAACTATCCTTCCTTCTGAATTCTATCAAGAATATACATATAATTCACAGAGAATGCAGAACCTTTTTAAGTTTGATGGTATTTTTCTTCCTATATTGTCTCTGGACAACTTTCAATTCACTGCTTGTCCTTGCTCCTTGACTGATACTATTCTCTGTAGCTCAAACTGTAGATGCACTCTTTCTCTGTTCTTTTCTGCTACATGTCTTTTCTCTGTTCCTAGTTACAGTTTCAGATGCCAATTCCTTTGCCACTTCCTTTTCCATCAATGACAATATTTCCAACAATCTTCCCCTTTGGCATTGATGGCAATATTCTTCCTCTGATTTTCTTATAGAAGCCCTTTGTTGCTTTTCGCTTTTCCTCCCCCTTTGACATCAATGGAAAAGAGTTGATCAAGATTTTTTGAACTGACAATACCATGCTCCCCCTAAGATCATGCTGCATCTTCAAACATAATATAAAAAAATGACTTATAAATGTCAACAATGCATCCTTTTCATATGACCAATGCTCCCCCTTAGTCTGTGCATTCAGAGATGCCCAACAACACCTCACAACCAATTTAATCTTCTGTATTTAAGTATATCTGATATTCTGCATGGCAGAGACTACTCCCAGTTTCTGTATGAGATATTCGAACACCTCTCTGGGTAGAGGTTTGGTAAATATATCATCAACTTGTTCTTTGGAGGGAACATACTCCAATTTCACCTTTTTTTCAAGCACTTGTTTACATAAGAAGTGATATTTGATGAGAATGTGCTTGGTCTTGGAATGCATAATATGATTCATTGAGATACTGATGGCACTTGTATTGTCACACATAATGGAGATAGGAGGTGAACATTTGATTTGAAAGTCTTGTAAGGTTTGCATCATCCAGAGAAGTTGACTGCAACATGATGCGGCAGCCACATATTCTGCGTCTGTTGTAGATAAGGCAATAGAGCTTTGCTTCTTGATAAGCCAAGATACTAACCGAGGCCCCATATAGAATGCACCACCACGAGTTCTTTTCCGATCATCAACACTTCCATCCCAATCTGCATCAGTGTATGCATGAAGAGTAAGATCAGCATTCTTTGGATACCATAGTCCAAAGTCTTGAGTTTCTTGTAGATATTTGAATATTCTTTTCACAGCCTGAAGATGAGACTCCTTTGGATTAGCTTGGAATCGTCCAACAATCCCAACTGCATGCATGATGTCTGGTCTTGTCCCAGTGAGATAAAGTAGAATTCCTATCATATATCTGTATTCCGGTTGATTCACTATGGGGGAATCATCATTAGAACTAAGATTACATCCAGTTATCATTGGTGTACTTACAGGTTTGCAATCTTCCATGCCATACTTCTTCAATATTTGCTTGAGGTATTTTGCTTGTGATAATAATATGCCATTTGTTGCTTGTTGCACTTGCAATCCAAGAAATAATGTTAGTTCCCTAAGTAAAGACATTTCAAATTCTTGCTGCATATCAGAAGCAAATTTCTGACTCATAGACTCTTTATTACTTCCAAAAATGATATCATCAACATATACAACCACAATCAATAGTTTGTCATTTTCAGTTTTTTTGTATAAGTTGCTATCAGCAGACCCCTTTGAAAATCCTTGTTGATGAAGATATTTGTCAAGACAATAGTACCATGCCCTTGGAGCTTGTTTGAGACCATATAGAGCCTTTTTAAGTCTACAAACAAGTTTTTCATCATTTCCCAAAATGAATCCTTCTGGTTGTTCTATATAAACTTCTTCTTCTAAATCACCATTGAGAAAAGAAGATTTAACATCCATTTGATAAACTTTGATTTGTTGGAAGCTTGAAAAAGTAAGAAACATTCTTATGGCTTCAAGTCTGGCTACAGGAGCAAAAGTTTCTTCAAAGTCTATACCTTCTTGTTGAGCATACCCCTTGCAAACAAGTCTAGATTTATTTCTTATAACATCCCCATTCTCATTTAACTTGTTTTTGAATATCCATTTAGTTCCAATGACATTTTTTTCATGAGGTCTTGGTACTAATTCCCAAGTGTGATTCTTTTCAATTTGATCAAGCTCTTCATTCATGGCTTGAATCCAACATTCATCTTTGCTAGCTTGACTAACAGTGTGAGGTTCAATAGTGGACAGAAATGCCAGATTGCTAGAAGATCCCACAAGAGTCCTTCTTGTTTGTACACCTGATCCCTTTTCTCCCAAAATTTGAGATTCTGGATGATTCTTTTGAACATATATGGATGGAGCTTTTTCAGATAAATCATCTTTGGGTTCTTCATTGGGTTCACTGTCTATATCATTCCTATTTGATGTAGAAGGATATATGTCATCATCGTCTTCATCTGTTGTTTGTTTTTCTTCTTTTGGAGCTGCAGGAGACTCATCAATAACAACATCTATACATTCAACAATATTCCGAAGTCTTTTATTGTAACATTTATATGCCCTACTCCTAGAGGAGTAACCAAGAAATATTCCTTCATCTGCTCTGGGTTCAAACTTGCCAAGTTTTTCATCATTATTTTTGATAAAACATTTTCTTCCAAAAATTCTAAAATGCTTTACAGTGGGAGAATTACCATACCAGAGTTCATATGGAGTTTTATCACTATTTACATGAACATGTTCCTTGTTGAGAATATTTACTGCTGTATGTGCTGCTTCTCCCCAAAATGTGTTAGGTGTTCCGGAATCATCAAGCATAGCTCTAGCCATTTGTTGAACTGTTCTGTTCATTCTTTCTGCTACGCCATTCTGTTGTGGAGTGCCAGCTACAGAAAGCTGCCTTTTTATGCCATGTTGTTCACAAAATTCAAGGGATTCATTGGATGTATATTCTCCTCCTCGATCAGATCTGAGACACTTGATTTTTAGACCTAATTCATTCTCAACTAGTGCTTTGAAGATCTGAAATTTCTCAAATGCTTCATCTTTGTGTTTAAGCAGCCCAATCCAACACATTCTAGAGAAATCATCAATGAATAAGATATAGTATTCCTCACCTCGTGGTGAATTTTTCCTCATAGGTCCACATATGTCAGTATGAATGAGTTCAAGAGGCTTACTTGATGATCCTTCCTTGGCAGTAAATTGTACCGTTTGCTTACCGAATTGGCAAGACTTGCATATGATACTTTCAGGTAGAGAAATATTGGGAAGATCACGAACTGCTTTGAGTCTTCTTGTTTTGTTGATTTGAGAGAAGCTCAGATGCCCCAACCTTCTATGCCATAGCCAGTTTTCTGAATATTTACTCAAGTGACATTGTTCTTTGTAGTTATTCAATACATACAGGTTGCTTGGAGTTCTGTTTCCTTTTATAATTGTTTTACCTGTATCAAGATCACGCACCACACATTATTTTGAACTAAAGACAACTTCTGGCTTCCTGATCACACATTTGACTTACACTTAGAAAGTTATGCTTTAATCCATCCACATACATGACTTTATTATCTTTCACCTTTTTCTTTTAGAAAAATGTATCTTTTCCTTAATGACCGTAGAGCATCATTTCCAAATGTAACATTATTTTCCTTTTCTAGAGCACTATATGCAATAAGTTTGTTTTTGTCACCTGTCATGTGTCTTGAGCATCCACTATCAATGTACCATTGGTTTTCTTCATCTTCTGCAAATAACTCTATGCCACAATTTTCAACCTGTAATTCCTTCTTTTTCCATACTTTGGAGCTTGAGGGAACTTGTTCTTTTGGCTGAACTTTGCTCCTGCACTCAGATTCTTCATGGTAAAAGTTATTGCAATAAGCACATTCAACTTCATTTTGAAGAGGAGAAAAGTTGTTATAGGTATTCTTCTTTGGTTCAATATCAATCCTTTTCTTTCTTGCTTCTCTTGTCATGATGGTTTTATATGCTACACATTGAACAACGTTATGACCAAAATTGTGACATGAAAAACATTGTCCATTGAAGAAGAAATTTCTACGATCATAAAATCTCCTTCTTGAATTTACCTGTGGATTGGTGTTTCTTTGAAAGATATTCCTGTTATTGTTCTTTTAATTGAGATGATCATGCTTTACCTGCAAAGATTCTTTATTCCCTTGCTGAGTGGCAGCATGTTGTATACTAGCAGTAGCTGCTTTTAGACAACAAAATGTCGAAGCTCGAGAAGATTATCCGATATATCCAAGACCTGTATTTATAAGGGGATAATGTTGTACCTTGATAATCTCATCTAAGGTTTCAGATCCTTTAGAAAATATAAGATTTAGAGTCTTTACTTTCTCAAGTTCTTTTCTTCGACTTACTACTTCCCATTCTAATTTCTCATTGTGTTTCTCTTTTTCTTCAAGTTGATTTTTGAGAGTTTCTATGATTATTTTACTCTCTTCTAAGCAAATTTTGAGTTGATTGTTTTCATCAAGAAAATCATCATTTTCTAAAGCATCCACAAAAGTATCCTTTTCTTCTCTATATTCTTTTTCAGATGCCATAAGAAGTCTAAGATCTTGTTCACATTCTTCCTGACTATTAGATAACCCTTCACTATCTTCATGAGTATAGTAGTTTTTTCTAGTGCTATAACGATTCTTGTTCCTTCTTACTACTTCCTTCCCCTTTTTATGTGAATCGTATGAGGACACTTAGCAAAGATAATGACCAACTCTTCCACAATCAAAACATTTGAAAGAATCTTACCTCCTCGAACTTTGGGTGCTGGTTGAAGTTTCTTTACAAAGTTTATGTCATCTATCTTCTTCTCACGTAGATAAGTGCACTTATTCTATTTTTTGTACTTCTTCCTTTTGTAGAAGTTCTAAAGACCGCTTTCTTGATTCTCGTAAGATGGTCCTCTCTTCTCATTTCATATGCAGTTAGTATGCCATGAAGTTGCACCACAGTAATATTTTGAAGATCCTGCTTTTCTTCAAGAGCAGAAACTTTTGACTCAAATTTTGCTGTTAGTGATCTTAAAATTTTCTCAACCAGAGTAGATTTGGTCATTGTTTCTCCTATATTTCTCATATGATTTACAATATCATCAAGTCATAAAAAGAATTTTGCAATGCTTTCCTGATTATCCATTTTTAGATTCTCATATTGAATTCTGAGAGTTTGGAGTTTAGCACTTTTTACCTTTGCATCACCTTCATAACTTGGAATTATTTTGTCCCATATTGCCTTTGCAGTATTCAGCTGCATGAATTTGACAAATTATGATTCAGTCAGACTTCCCAATAGAGAATTGACCGCCTTTTCATTGGTTTCATAATTCTTTCTTTCTGTTGAATCTGTTGGTACTGTAGCTGGATATTGATATCCTCCTTCAACAAATGCCCATACATCTGCTCCCAGAGACTGAAGATAGGATATCATCCTTATTTTCCAGAAGATTAAATTTTTTTCGTTAAAGAGTGGAGGTCTGATAGATGTTGTTCCATCTTGATTACTCATCTTGCTTGATCTTCCTTCTAGCGGCTAAGCTTTTTCAGAAGGACCTAATCTGATACCAATTGTTGGGAAAAATACTAAGAGGGGGGGTGAATCAGTATTTAGGGCTGAATTTTTTTTCACTTTTTCTTTCTCTTAGAACCATATGCTATTTTACAGAATCTAACGTGTATGTCCAGAGATCTTATTATGTCTTTACTTATATCATTGCATCATTCATTCATCAGATGTTTAGTAAGCAGTAAGTATGAAAAGAAATACTAGAACAAACCATCAAACATAAGCCACACATAAAAACACCAGAATTTAAGGTGGAAACCCAATTTGGGAGAAAACCACTGCTGCTGTTATCTCAGTCTTCAATATTTATTATAAAGAAAACTTCTTACGATTTATGCTTGGGCAAACTTATACTAGCACGTAGGCACTTACCTGCAGAAAGGCTACAACCTTCTCTCGTTTACCAGCTACCATTGGAAGGGAGCTACAACCCCCTCACTGAAGCCTTCGACCCTCAGCTCTACTGTGCTCCGCGTTTCATCAATTTTCATACAACATACCTTGCAGGCCACCAGATTTATTCATTTTCTTCAGTACACTCGCACCAATTATTCATGATTTCGTCAATCGATCAAACCAGAGATTCATCATCATCAGATCATTATATTCATGGGTGCATCATAGATTCAGATTTTTCAATTAAGAATAGAGTTCGTCCATGTAGATATTCCTTGTAGAAATTTTTTTTCATTCACCACCCTTACACATACGCACCTCGTACTCTATTTCTCTTTTCCTTATATAGTTTTTCCTTTAGTAAAACCATGAGTCAAAACCACCAAACTGCTGATGTTATTCCTTCTTTTATTGGAATTTTATTTATCAAATTCGTTGAATTTGATAAATAAACATTATCCAAAACCTTTGGCAATTTAAATTATATAATAGAACTTTACATTAATCACCAATGATTTTATCAAATGGCTTTGAAATCGAGCAATATAGATTAAATTGGGGCCCATCGCTAACAATCGATCCGATTGAAGGGCTCACGTTTCATCGCGCCCCAACATCCAATCCGACGGATATCGCTTGGGAAACTTGCACGGGCAATAACGTGCGATGGCACGCCGTACTTGTGTTATCCTTTGCGCACCTTTCGAACACAGCCACCGTCTGATGGCATCTTCCCAGATCAACAGTTTATATCAATATCACTAGGCATCCTGGGTCGAACGATAACGCGCGATGGCCCGCAGTGGTTAAGTGGTTTTGTGAAATTGTATAGGGACGCGTGTCGCCCGTTTTATGGAATCGAATCCAACCTCTTGAATTCTGCTCAACCCGCAAAAGCGGTCTGATAAAAACCGGAAACCGCTTTCACTGTTCCTCGTATGGTTCCACCTTCAAGGTTTCGCCCACTCTTCAATGTATTGTTATAATTAAGTTTCGCTTTAATGTTTTGCCTTTTATTACAGTTCCATTTCTAATTTTAACGCTTTGTTCACAATTTCGTTTGAGTCTTTTAACATACATTCTTTACACTTGTTGCTGCCTTCCGACCTCGACACAACACAATGTCACTCTGTATTCAATTCTACTATGATATATATAATATATCAACCTTCCATTGCATGTTCGGAGTTCTATCCTGTCACAGTTTCGCTTCTAACTGCACATTAAAATTATTGATTCCACAAGCTTATCATTGTACTGTGGTCCATCGCAATTATAATATTCTCTAAATTCAAAACAATCATATCTCCACAACCATATCTTTAATTTAGAATTCTTGCCACATGGTTTATGATGTTTACGAACAATGATTCATAGTTTTCCACAGGGAATCAACTATCCTTCCTTCTGAATTCTATCAAGAATATCCATATAATTCACACAGAATGCAGAACCTTTTTAAGTTTGATGGCCTTTTTCTTCCTATACTGTCTTTGGACAACTTTCAAGTCACTGCTTGTCCCTACTCCTTGACTGATACTGTTCTCTGTAGCTCAAACTGTAGATGCACTCTTTCTCTGTTCTTTTCTGCTACATGTCTTTTCTTTGTTCCTATTTACAGTTTCAGATGCCAATTCCTTTGCCACTTCCTTTGCCATCAATGACAATATTTCCAACAGAAGGTAGTAGATAATCTCCAGGCCTTAATAGACAGCTACGTAGAAAAAGAGCTGCCGCAGACAAAAAGCAAGGTTATAAACAAAGTTTACAAGCAGAAGAAGAGAACGAGTAGGGATATGGGCATGACAGTTCAGATTGGTGAATACAAGATGGACTAGGTCATATTAGATATGGGGTCTGATGCAAATTTCTTACCTAAATAAACATGGCAGAACATGGGAGACCCAAAGTTAGAATGGTCCACCATTCAGCTCTACATGGCTAATCAACAAAATATCATCCCACTTGGCAGGCTTCCACAAGTTGAGGTCGATATCACGGGAGTAAAGGTATATGGTGAATTTGAGGTTATACTAATTGTGGATGATTCAAACCCCTACCCTACACTATTAGGACTAGTTTGGGCCATTTATATGGGACGTATCATCAACCTAAAGTGCAAAAGCATAATCTTTGAGAATAATGGTACACGGCTGATTGTCCCACTAGATCCGGCAGAGGTAGAATGATACAAATATCCAATGCACGGAGGGGATGGGGTTGACCATGTTAGAGTTAGAATATGCATTCTGCCATTAGTGAACGATTCCTTTCATCATCTCTCATTTTAGGTGTCTCATTCTGAAATTTTCATATCATTCCATCAGGTCATGTTAAAAATTCTTTCATTGATGGTAGCTTTCCTCAATAAAACTTCACTCTCCTTCAAAGAACCATATTTTTTGACTCACTCCCATGTCCCCTTGAGCATAATAACACCTATGAAAATTCTCTTTTCACCATGACTTGTCTCATTCAAAGTCAATCATGAAGATCAGGTCTTAAAAGTCTCAATAGGTCATTGGGTTTTGTTTTTCAAGGTGATTACTCCTTCCAAATAAGGTAAGAAAGCATATGAGAGTGACTCAAAGAAATTTTGTCTTCCTTTATAGAATATCATCACTTTGTAACTATTTTATTATTCAAGTTGTAATCATTCTAATGATTTTCATATCAAAATGATATCTTGATATAAAATCAAATATGTCATTTATTTTTTATTTTTCAAATGTAATTTTATGTTTTTATATGTAATAAGTTTTTCCCTAGCTTCCAATTCCATCATTCTTTCCAAACTGAACCAAAGAAAGTTAAGGTCCATTAGCTGATCAACCTGCAAAGAAAAAAATTCAGAAAGGTCAAAGAGTATCAGTGCCAAAGCTTGAGAAGGAAAGTGAACATAAGAAAAGTATGTAATTTGAATTATAAATTTAATCCACTATATTATAAAGCCATGAAAAACCTCGAAGGAAACCCTATTTGTTTCATTCATCCTTCAACAATCCTCAGAAAAGGATAAATTTCGCATTTTTAGTGAGCAAACAAGTAAATTTCCAGGGTCGATGCGCGTTTGAGGGAGACACTGCACATTTGAGAAGGGTCGTTGTGGGGTTGCTCAAACTTCTTAGACCATTTTTCCTGGATACTGTGCCTTTGAGAGTGGTCGTTTTGCGCTTTCAATAGACACTACGTGTTTACTCTAGATGCTGCGTGTTTGCTTAGAAAGTCAGAAAACTACCTTTCAGCCTCCCACTCCATCAGAAAATGCCAGATCTTTGCATGGGTTTTCTTCAATGATCTATTGATCAGTGAGTAAGCCATATACATTATCTTAGTGATACATTCTATGTTTTAAAATCATTTTAATATTTTTCTAAGGAATAAACCCTAGTTTTCATTTCAAAACCTAATCCATAAATTGTTATATATTTCCTATATATTTTTCCATGTCCCTATTCCCTAATCATACCATTCCTAATACCTCTAAATCCTAGGTTTTTCATAAACCTAAGTTCCCATTCAAATTTCCATTACTTCCATTTCCCAAAACACATCTTTTCACTTCACATTCCCTCCATTTCATTCCATCACCCTAGGGTTTCTACTTCAAATATGGCTGAAGAGAAGAACAGAAGTATTAGTGAGGAAAAGAGACTGAAGAAAAATCCATATAAAAAGGGAGGGAAAGTCATTAGACATGAACCAACAACCACTAGAGAGCTTATGGCATATCCCCTCACTATGTTGTGTTTCAATCATGTAGGTTGTTTTGAATTTTGTGAGAAAGTGAAAAAGATCCAGTATCATCCTATGTTGACAAGATTGTTCATTTATAATCTTCATGGGATATAGGTCACTCTTGCCAAAGTTAATTTCACTATGTCCACTAATAACATTGCAGTTGCTAAAGGGATCCCAAATGTAGGAGAAAAATGGTTTAAAAAAGGAAATCTCAATCATTGCTACTATGATCCATATCTTAAACCAAGATACAAGGATGACAAAAAGATAAATTTTCCTTTCTCTCATCTCCTTGACAGATATGTCCCCATGATGAAAGTCATCATGAAATACTTCACCTGTGAGGGGAGTTTTTCTAGACTCTATTCTTATCATACCTGGCTCCTCATGCACTTCACTAGAGTCATAATGCTTCACATAACCTATTATCTCTCCTACAACATTGACAAAATGGAATATATTACCCAAAAGAGAGATTATGGTCCTCAAACGCAGAGTATTTTCCACCACTCCCTCATCAAAATGATAGTCGTGTATCATCTTGATCAAAAGAACATTACATGGGACACCTTCATATCAAATGACATTTTTACTACCCCACCTAGTGAGCATGACTATAATTCCCCTTCATCATCTCATCCTCCCACGTCTATTACTCCGTCTCAGCCCACTGTTCATACATTATTACCAAGTCAGCTTTATTTACCTCATTAACCTCATATTGATCCTTATTCTTCACCTTTATATAACCCTACATCATCATCACATCATGATTCAGAGTCATCAAGCAATGAGGAAGATATCGAGGCAGCATGGGCTAGTTTGGTTGAGGTTGAACCATTTCCAAAAACTTACCAGAGAGGTTATAGGCATGTGTTTGTTTCACTTGGAGTGAAAGGGGCCATTCCTTATTCATCAACACAATAGGTAGATAACAGTAAGGAAAAGGTGATAGAGTGAGTCATTGATGATAAGGAGGGGAATCATAAAACAAGGAAAGAGTTTTAGTTGATTGACCTAGGTGAGGAAGATGAAGAAAAAATCACTAATGTAGCAATTAAAGGAAAAGACGGAAAGATTAGTGAACTTGAAACTAATATTGAGAGGGATAAGTATGTGATTGACCTCCTTGAGCAAGAAAATTAGCAGTTGAAGACCAAGTAGGCCATCAATGAGGTGAAGAGTATCAAATCAAAAAGAGAGGAAAAAAAGGCTAAAGCCTTTCTTGAGGAAACATTGGAATGTTTGGTGAACCTGATGATGAGGAGGCTCAGCCTCCAAGATAGAGACAAAGGACTAGAGGGATGAAAAGAGCTCTAGCCCTTAAGAGACAAAGGGAAGCTGAGCTAGCAAACCAGCTTACCTTAAATGAATATCTTGCCCTAGAAATCAGTAAGGACAAAGAACAGAAAGAGAGAATTTCATTGGCCAAGCTCATAAGAGCCAATGCTAAAATTTAAGATTTGACCAAGCAAGGATAGAAAGAGAAGTTAAATACACTTGCTGAGGTGTCACTCCATGCCTCAGGAACTTGATGAGCAAATACACTCACCATTTTGACAAAATTTTAGCACACTTTTCACTTTTATTCATTTATGTGTTTTTGAGTATTTTTGCACACTGAAAATTTTCCAAAGGTGTAGTGACTTGGACGTTATGCTCTTTTCTACGGCCTCCAAATGACAAAGCCACCACCAGCATGTTCATATTGATAAGTGCATCAACCCTAGCAAGTTTCAGAGTGTTTGGAGGAGAATTGGTCCATCAAAAGTGCCAAAAACCATCAAAGTTTCATGTTTCTGCCTCCAAATCTGCCTGGTTGCTGCATGTTTACCAGTCTTGGGAGAATAGGTTGTTGACAGGGAAAATTAGCACCATTTTAAAAACTGGAGGTAGTTTTGGAAAATAGACACAAAGGGATTTCCAATGCACTATCATGGAGTTGATTTGGATACTAGAAAGGCACTCAAAAATAGCCTTGAACAAGGGTCATTGTTTCTACCTAGATAGTGTGTGTTTGATAGGGAAATTGCATTTTACATAGTCTTCAACAATTTTTTGAGTTTCACTCAAGTTTGAATTTTTACCTTGGGAAATGAGAAATTAATTATATAAATGGTCAATATGAATGTAAATACCATTTTTTTACTTTTATCTAGGGTAAATAAATTAGGTAACTCAATTATTTTAGGTGTATGAATCAATTCATTAGAGATAGGAATGAGTCACTTTTCTCATCCTATACTCTAGCTATCAGTTCAAATTTTTGTGTAATATCTCCCTCACCTCATGTATTATACCCCTATGGATGAGTAAAGGTGGTTTTGAGGTCTATTTAGCTAAGGTATTCATAGGAATCAAAGGTTGGCATTAGTTTGAAAGTTAGGCACATTGATCAGGAACCAGTTTGGCCTGGATATTAATGAAAAATTGCAGCTATTTCCATGGGATTGATGTGGTATGAATGTTTGGCATAGTTTCTTCTTTGTGATAATATGTATGAATTTTTTGTAATCTCATAAGATTTTTCATGTCTATTATATGTTAAATTTCAAGTTTAAAGGAAAAATACATGTTTTTCATTCTTTGTTTTGGGAAATTTTTCATAATCTGTCCATTTTCTTTAGTTTAGGAAGAAATCGTCCCCTATGCTCTTCCTAGATCCTCATCAGTCTTAAACCATATCACCAAATCACCTTCAAGTGTTGAGCATTCTACCTACCTTTTGGCTTGAGGTGTGCTAACCAAGGTTTGGAGGTTAAGGTTTACCAACAAACCCCTATACTACTGGCCCTTTCGACAATGACCCGCTTTCACAGGCCAAGGTCTCACCCGAAGTAGTATGGGAGGGTGTTGGAACCAGGTTTCCACACCCTGGGAGACTGTAGGTAATTAAGGAAAATATATGTTGAAGCTATTAAGTTTGCATAGACTGAGTCTATTAGCAGGCTTTTAACAGTATAATCAGCAAGTAACCATAACAAATTTATTATCATTAACAAATATGATCAATACATTCACATGCACTTGCGCATTAGAAATATCATTATAGAACATTATAATCACAACTAATTAATAGATCACAGATACATTCGTAGGTTAAATAAATAACACATATGCACTTCAGTAATAAGCACGTTCAGTCCAGATATCATAAAGATACTTCAAATATATTCCACCTTCATTAGTATCCAAAAACCAAATTACAACCCAAAACAAAGCCCATGCACACAGCCAGTAGGAGTCCTTACCCAAAACAACCCAAAACATATCTCAACAGTTCACATGTATCATCAATCTTAATTCTTCTTACCTACTAGACCCAACTATCTATCTGTTTATATCATCGTCACCTTTTTTATCTGATGGTCTACAAACTGTGGTTTGCAGACCTTGGGTTTACCCTTTAACCCAATACAAAACATTGGGGCCTTTGACCCACCCCAAAACCCCTACGCAAGACCAACTATTACAAAATTTTATTAAAAACACAGCTTAGGGAACCCCGTTCCAACATGCCTCCAACACAATCTTGTGACTCATCCTGAGTCACAGTGGTCGTGGGGTTTGCATCTTCACCTGAAGCTGCTTGATTGCATCGACCAGAGGGGACATCACTCTTTCACTCTGCGTAGCAGAATTTTGTGTAATATTGACCAAATTTTGCAAATTTGTACCTTCAATAGCAGCAGTGACACTTTCCAGGGTCTGGTTCAACTGTTTGACCTCAACATCCACTTCCTGAGACAGCTTGAGGGCTTCATTGGCACATGGCTTGAGGTGATCACTCAAAACCTTATTCTTGTGGTGCAGCTTTTCCAGGTCATCCCTGAGTGCATGGATGGCTCACAGACATGTTAGACGTTGAGCGGGGATCAGAGTGGACATGGTCTCTTCCAACTGCTCAAATTATTCTTCCTTCTGGCACAGTTCTAGAGTAAATTTGCGCAGGAGAGGATTGCACTACACCTTAGACCACAACTTTATATATGTCTCAAACAATGTTGTGCCCTAAGCCATCTGAGCTATAATGGCATTGGTTTCTTTTGTGACCAACACGGCTCATTGGGCTCGTACCTCAGGCGGAGTTTCTCGTTGCAATTTGGCCTGCAACGCAACAATCTGTTGCTCCATCTCAGTCTTAATAGTCTGAATCTTGGCTCTAGAAGCCTTCACAGCTACAACGAGTCCTTCTATCTTGGCCTAGGGGGTGGAAAAGGTCGGGATATATTCATTCACATCTGTGCATAGCCTATTGATTAGACGTTCCAACTCAGTCTACTGTGTGGCAGCAAGGATGCATGCAGTCTGCGCCTGAGACACCTATGCGGTTTTTTCCATGATTGTATACTCACCTGTACTGAGCTGCTAATGCACCGATGGTCTCTGTGCTAGATCTCCTCGAAGAGGGATGTGTGGATAACCTGCAACGGTTCACGCGGAAGCTGGGAAAAATATAATTTCACTTCTACACAGGCCTAGACTTGCGCACATAAAGCAGGCGGGCTCAAGCTGAATGTTGCACCTGGCAGGGGTAGAGGTGGCTTTTATTTGTGATGATTAGTTCACTGCTGGTTGTTGGGGGTGGCCTTGCTTGAATCATTCTTGTCTACAGGGTATCGGTTTTGAGTTTCATAGCTTGGAGCTCGTACTAGAGTGCAGTGACCTCGACCTTTTCTTGCTCTTCCAATGGAAGCCATTTATATTCTGAGGTGAGGGTGACTACATCTGCGATCTACTCTAGGTATTCCTCCATCAAAGTAACTTCAGTCTCCCTACTGGGCCTTGTAGCCCATCATTTATTTCGCTAACCTTTGAGAGGTTTGGTAGTTCGTTTCATACCACATGGGGAATCAGCACCATGTGCATCCAAACCCTCTTTGTCCATGTCCTGATATGAGTCCTACTGCGATTCTGGCTCTGCACCCTTCTCGATGTCATTACCATATCCTTCTACCTTATTGGTGGTATCAGGCGGGGTGGTATTTGGGGTGGTGCTTGTACTAGCATAGTCAGTTGTACCTGACTTGAAGCCTAGTCTCCAGTGTGGTGGCCAGGTGGAAATGTGTCGGTCAATTTCCTCATTGGAAAGCATGTATGGCAGTGATACCCATGGTGGATCCTTATGACCCTAGATCTGCACATTGTGCATCGTGACTTGGAATGTTGTGATGCTCTTGTACTTATCGTAGATCATCAATGACAAGTGTGGCTAGAAGTGGATTTCCACTGCAAGCCCACTCTGAAATAGGACCCAAAAGACTTTATTATCCTCAATCCACTACTCATCCTTTGAATCCCACAAATTCATGTATCACGCCCCCTCGTACATGTCTGGCTCAAGCTTAGGGAGGATCGAGTATTCGAGGGCTTCCAATGTGACCAACGCGATGATGAGCAATAGCCAGGAGTAGCAAAATTCCCTTCCATGATCTTCAGCCTCATGCACGTTCTCCCAAAATTCATTGTAGAGGAATTGGGACCAATTGAAGCAAACCCCTTTTCATTGCGGCCAGTCAACTGAATTACATAAGCGGGGATGGTCGCAACCTGGCACTTGGGCATCATTTTACATGCCAAAAAAAAAGTACCCATGTGCACTTCGGGGTCACTAATGGTGTTGATTATGAACCCCCTAGTATTCTGCTCAACATGTTAGTCATATTTCACCTTATCGGCGATTTGTTGCTTATAATTCTTGCCAAAGCACTCCATGGGATTCAACCCTTCCATGGGGAGACTAGTAATATAGTGAATGAGGGTGGCATCAATCAGAATGCGGTCTCGGATTCATAAGTTGTCATCATGGACCAGGGCTAGTAGTTGTCGCAAAATTCAGTTAGTTATAGTGTATCGGCCAAAATGAGGCATTCACAGCAAGTTTAGTAATCCCAATTTTTCTAGCCTGTGTGTCCACGACAATGGGATGACTTGTAGCACATCATCTTCCAGTACTCTTTCAAGGTACAACTCAGGTGCCAATTCTGGGAATGCCTCTAGGTTGGCTAGGTCGTGGTCAGAAAACTTAATTGAGGTGAGCTTACCATGTGCTTCTCTAATAATAGGGACTTCACCTGGAATCAGTGGCATTTGCAGGTAGGCACGCATTCCTTCAAGTTTCTTAGGCGTAAGCACCGAGGGCCAGCAAGGCCAAACATAAGGTGACAACCAAGTGATTGGTTCAACGATATGGGCATCTTCCTGAGTACACAGAGGTCTCCTCGATGGGTTAGGAAAATGTGCCTGGGGCACCTTTTGGGGGGAATTCACATTCCAAGGTGAGGTGTGTGGCTTCCCTCCAGTCCATTTCACAGCCCTCCCCTGCCCTTGCTTTTGGTCTTTCCCTTTATCCTTCTTTTTCTCAGCCTGCTTCCCCTTGGTTGGTGTGGACACAAACTCTTCAACTTCAGGGTTAACCTCCAATACTTCATCAGTGAAGGCCAAAGTATGCGATGATTCAGTTCGATTAGTTTCGGTCATTCTTGCTTGGAAGACAAATTCGAGATTGCTACTATAAGAAAGGGTAGCTCGCCCAAACATTAACATAGCACAATAGTTATGGAATTTTTCAAAGCACAAGATATCTAGAATGCACAGAACCCACGTATGATCTACCCTCCTACTTTTATAGATTTGGATAGTGACCAATGGTTGGGTGAGGCTTATATGAAACTTACCATCAAGCAAACGGTAAAAAATCTTCGTAAATCGCCTCATTAATTTCCAAATGCCCGCCACTTTCAATGGTAGCATTTTATTTTTACCCAGTTTTACTGTTCCAATGGATAGTTTTCATAGCTATGTATTACCCCTGCAGTCCCTGTGCACCTCCTCAGGCTTCCAGACCTATGATCAGCCCCTATGTTCCCAGCACACCTCTTCAGGCTTCCAGATCTGCAATTGACCCTTGCGCATACAACGGGCCTACCCGTGTTGCTCCTTCTACCTCCGCATATCGCACCCCATATAGCTACTCTGTCCATATAGTCATTTTATTTGGTATAGTTTGAGCCATATGCCATTGACATATCCCAATACCATATCACTGCGTAGTGTATCTAACAAGATAACTCTTCCATCAATGATTTCCTTTACCATATAGGGACCTAGCTAGTGTTAACGGAACTTCCACGAGTGCTTCGCAAACTGGCTATCGTATAGCAAGACCAATTCTCCCTTCGCAAAGGTATTTTCCGAATATGTCTATCATGCCATGCTTTTTCTCGGTCCTTCTAAACTTGTTGATGAAAATTAGCAATGAATCGATCTTCTTCCAAGGCGACTAGTTGCGCTAATCGTTTTTCCATGATATCGGGCTCCACCATGTTTGTAAAGGCTGAGATGCGTAGGCTAGGAACAATATACTCCATGGGCATAATAGATTCCTTTCCATAAACCATCCAAAATGGTTTTTTCCCAGTCAATTTCTTGCAAGTGGTTCGATAGGCCCATGGGACCAACGCGATGCGCATGTCCTAGTCGCTTCGATCGACATTACATACCTTGGTCAACGCATGTTCCAAGATTTTTTTTAAAGCTTCTTCTACTCCATTTGCTTGCGGATGATAAGGGTTACTTTTTGCGTGGTGGATCCAAAATTCTTCACTCAAAGCTTGTATTGTTTCACTAACAAAATGCACACCTCTATCACTCATCAAGATCTTCGGATAGCCAAACCTAGTTAGAATATGTTCAAAAATAAAGCGCACAATAGTGTCTGCAGTACATTCCTTCATAGCTTGCACTTTGGTCCATCTGGTTACATAATCAGTTGCAGTAATGATGTAGCAGGAACTTGTCTTCTTCCCTAGTGGGTTGATGGGCCCAACGAAGTCTATCACCCATTTGTCAAATTCTTATAGGGCCATTTGTAGCTGCAAGGGAATTTCTTCCCTACGTGATTCTCTTCCTGTCCTTTGGCATGTGTCGTAGGCTTTGTACTAGTCATGAGAGTTACTATGCAGTGTGGGCCACCATAGCCCAGCTCATAAGATCTTTTGTGTTGTCGCTTACCTTGCGTAGTGACCACTTGCTATGCCCCTTTGGGCTTCTACTAATATGGCTTGTCTTTCATGCTCCAAAACATATCTTTGCAACACCTCATCAGCTCCCAGCTTATACAAGTGGCCCGTTATGATGGTAAAGTTCGTTGCACGAGTTACCTGCTCTTTTTTCTGTTGTATCGAATACTCTGCAGGCGCCATCCCCATAGTTAAGAAATGATTGATATCGACAAAGTGTGCATCAACCACCTTAATGGAAAATAGTTGCGCATCAAGTAGTCCTTCTTCTTGATTGGTCAATTATTCACCACTCTTGATTCGAGACAAATGGTCGAGCCCAAAATTTATTTTCCTCGACTTTATGATGATTTCAAAATCATATTCTTGAAATAGCAGTAGCCATCGGTAAATATTCCCCCCCAACATACGCTTATTCACCAGGTACTTCAAAGTTGAGTGATCTGTGAACATCTTGAAGTGCCCTCCCAATAGGTAATGTTGGTATTTCTGCAGGTCATATACTATGGCCAACCCCTCTCGCTAAGTAGTGGAGTAGTTAAGCTCTGCACTAGAGAGTTTCCTACTAGAAAATGCAACGGGGTCGTTAATGTCCCCTTCCCTGGGCTGTGTAAGGAAAACTCTTAGGGTGATTCCTAAAGCATCGACATGGACATGGAAAACCTTTGCCTAGTCAGGAAATATAAGGATAGGTGTAGATACCACCTTTTCCTTGAGTAGTTCGAAGCTCTTTTGGCACTTGTTGTCCCAAAAAAAATGATACATCCTTCTTCAAAAGCTTTTCCATGGGTGTCGTGATCAGTGCGTACCCTTGAATAAACTTTTTGTAGTAGCCTGTGTGCCCAAGAATGGAGCGAAATTGTTTCTCAGTTGTAGGGACTGCTAAGTTGATGATAACCGCCACCTTCACAGGGTCAACCATCATTCCCTATCGACACACTATGTGACCTAACAAGATCCCAAACGGTAGTAGAATATGCACTTCTTGATATTTAAGGAAATATAGTGTTTTATACAAGCATCCAAAATCAAGCATAGGTTGGAAATGTGCTTTTTTACAACCCAAATATTTTCCAATCGTAAAAATATACCTCTAAAAACTTGTGGATGAACTCCTTGAATACTGCGACCACCACCTGTGAAAATATGGGAGGGGCATTCTTGAGCCCAAACGGCATGACGATGTACTGGAAGGATCCCCATTCAGTGGCAAACGTAGTTTTGTTGTGATCTTCAGGTGTGATCCTGATCTGATGGTAGCTTGAAAACCCATCAGTGAACGAGTACGCTTCCTTCCCTCCCACACTATCGAGAATTTTGTTAGAGAATGGTGTAGGGAAGGGATCTTGAACGCAGGAATCGTTTAATTTTCATAGGTCAAAAAATATTCTTATTTCTCCTTTAGTCTTTTTCTCATGGACCACCATATGGCTTACCCAATCTGACTGTTCTAGCGGTTCGATGATACTTGCAGCTATCAGTTTGTCAATTTCTTCCCTGACTTTATGCTTATAATTAGGGTTCAATCGGTAAGGTCACATCTTAACAAGGCGTGCATCTAGTTTTAAAGTGATGCCCATGACCCGTAGGTCACTGGTAATCCCCTTGAGTTCTGATAATTTCATAGGAAACAGGTCCTGGTACTCTGTGAAAATTTCGATGAATTTTCCAACAATATCATCATCCCAGTAATCCCCAATTTTAGCTATCTTAGGTTGTTCTTCTGTTCCAATGTTTACTTATTCTAGCTAAGAGGCTTGGTGACATCGACAGTCTGTAGCAGAGGTCCAGCAACTATGTGTTCTCCCTCTGATTTCGAGATAGTGATATTTAACATATCTTCATCACATTCATCCACCGATAGATTGAGATAGTTAACAATATCCTGCATTTGCATATCCCAAGCTGGTGCCCCGTACTCCACACGCGGTAGTGATTCATCAAATACTAGGGCATCTATATCCTGCAGGGCCTCATCTAGTGCCTCAGTTCCGCATATAAACTCGAACGTCCCCACAAAATAGTCCTTCATGGTCTCCTAGTGGTGGGTACGCTGATGTAGTTTTGCATCCAGATACCATGCAGTGGGGATTGGCCCCAAGGCATGAAGAAAAAAGTTGGCCCATTCGTCTATGGTACTTTCACATCATGCCTCCATCCATGCAGTCATGTGCTTGTGCAGGTCTCCTTGGCCAATGAAAGTCTCCATGCATGGATGAACCAGGGGTTATAATTGTAGGATCATCATTTTTTAGCATTCCTCCCAATCTTGGAATGTCCCATTATGAGTTTCCCACCACCGCACAAGGGTTGCATGCATGGCTAGGTTAAGTGCCCACATTATTCACTCCCTTGGGAATTTTTCTTCAAGTGTTCTCATAAAGTCCTTAATACTACCAGACCCATCAAAATAAGGCAACTCTCTTACCTCTCAGGAGATACATCGAAATCTCTTTGTCATCTTCAAACACCGTAGCGTAGATACAACATGTAACCAATTCTGCCCATTTTCAATCTCCCCATGGGATTTAGAGAGGCATTCACTATATTTCTCCCAGAAAATCACACCATCATTTGTAGGATTAATCCAATCCTCATCCTGGATGGTGATTTTATAAATATTATCTACGTCATCTTCTTCATGCACAAGCTTTCTATACCGCTCTCCTTTCGCAGGGTCTAGAGGGACTATCACTCTTGTACCCTCATTCTCAAAAACCATGCTTATTTTCTTCAAGTTGATAATGCCTCCCATGTCTATTGCCCAATAAAGTCCCAGGAGTGCAGGATAATGGTCTGCATCCTCCATAATATGAATTACTTCAAATTCTACGCATTCCTTAACTCCTGTGATATCTACCATAATCTTTGACAGTCTCCCCAACAGTATGATCTTCTGTTGGTTAGCCATGCAGTGCTGTATAGTAGACCATTCTAGCTTAGATTCTCCCATCCTCTGTCACGTTTGCTTGGGCATGACATTCGCATTAGATCCTAGATCCAGGATGACCTGATCCATTTCATAGTCACTGACTTGCGCTGTTAGCCACATTTCCTGCCCAGTGTGCTTCTTGTTCTTGTACAATTTTTGAACATATATAACTTATATGGGAAGGTCAGTTCTTTCCACGTAGCTTTCTATCAGTGCTTGAATATTTTCTACTACATTTTGGTTGCGTAGCAACTTCATACATGCCTGTAAGAATGGTTTAACTTCATCGTTCATTCTTAGGTTTGTTGGAGCCTTGGAAGTAGATGCCTCATCCTTGGAAAAGTCTTTGCGAGCTTCGACAAAGGTTTATTTCTCCTTCTATAAGTCCAAGCTTTCCTGTTTGATAACAACTTTCCGAATAAGGGGTTCAATCGTAACTTACTCCTTAGCTCCCCTAGTAGCCATGCTGCTATGTGTTATGACATTAATATTTGGTCCCTCATAACGCAGTTCCACATTAACCCTCTGCACATTCTGCATTGGTGTCTGCTATTTTTCCTGCATTTTTTCTATTAGTACTGGACAATCTTCAATCACATGATCCAATTGTCTACAATATTGCAATATTTTTGTGTAGGGTTTGGACAATCCCTTGCGAAGTGTCCTACTTCTCCACAGTTATAACATATCAACTGCCCTCTTCCCCAACCTACGCTTCTACCCATTCCCCCTCCTTTTTCTCTTTCTAGTGAGCCTCCTCTACCCGAGGGAGATAGTGGTGAAGAAGGGTCAGCCTGTACCCTATATAGGTTTCCTCAGTCTATCATTAAGTCATAGGTCCAATATTTATGTTTGTCATACCCCATAGATGAGCAGAATTGGCACCATTGTTGTTTCAACTATGGGACATAGGCACCAAGATGGGGGAAGTGGTTGGTATCATGTAGCCTGGCTACGCAGTAGTCATCACACCATAACAAAGGACCACTTGGTCCCACAGCTTCTTTAGGGCATAATGGGTTGGGTCCCTTGGCCTACATGTAGTCTGCTAGTAGAGGGAACTGATCCTTGGTGTGGCCAGACACTGTATATCTTATGCACCATATGTCGGCGCTAGCTTATTTTCCTAATTATTTTCACAGATTCTAGATTTCGAGGTGCATTTCCTCCAGCTTTTCTTGTACCTGTTGCACCCAAACTGGGCATCGTCTCTTGGTGCATCTTCTAGCTTCATAACAATATCCAAGGCTTTCTCTTGCTTCTCAATCACTTGCTGACCCATAGGTCCGCACAGGTGAGGTAGTAGCATGGCGATGAACCGTTCCTTGTGTTTTCTATCATCATACTGAAATTCCCCATCTCTGATAACCTTCTTTATCCGCTGATTATCCTCCCATACAGACTTAGTGGGTCTGTGTTTAAACTATTTCAAGTCCGTCACTAGCTAAGAGTAGGACTTAGGCTTCTTGAACTATTGTTTTAAATAATTATTAATCTCTTGAATAGACGGAATCGTGTACTAGCCTACATAACCCATATAATAGTCCAGGGCCCTTCCTTTAAAGGCGAGGGATAATTGTGCCCTTTTTACAACATCGCTAGCCACATTCTGTGTAGTCCATACTGATTCTGCTACAAACTAAAATCGGTCCATATCTTCATCTCCTACACCCTTGAAGGTGGGTAGCTTCATGTGTATGGCCATATCTTCTTTCGGTGGCAGCAAAGGTGTGGGGGAGTTCTTGCCCTTATGTTGACTCGAAGGTGGTGTAGTTGGAGGACTACTTCCTGTGTCTGCAGTTGACTCTCTTAATGGACTATAGATGGATCTATCCCCTTCTTAGTTGGTTTGGTAGTACTTACCACTTCGTGTTGTACTCTCACTCTAATATGAGGTCATTCATTTGGTGTGGCTACACAGAACACCTTTTTCGCATAGTATTAGTTTAATTAAAGATGGAAATGTTTGCAAGAACTTACCCAGAATCCTTTGAAGAACCTCTGCTCTGCCTCAAAGTAGGATAAAAACTGATCGACTGTGAATTATGTTACAAACCCTCCTAGCACGTTGTCCACCCAATGCTCTACCGTACGGGTGATTGTGTTATCGGCCTTCTCCAACTCTTGAATCAATTCTGGAGTCCACTGTATAATCTGATCATCTTTCTAACACGTCTGGAATTATACCAACCTCAGTAACCACTCCTAGAGCTCATGCACAAAATTTACAAAGAAAATTTCATAGAATTCGGTGAAGATATATTTTTTCTTCCACTTCTCAGCTGTCAGCTTCATGCTGCGATTCTCCTTTATAGAAAATTGCTAAATCTATCTTTCAAACCAGTCTTCAAGTTCTAGTTTCTCAGGTCTCCAACGGCCTCGTGGCATTACCTGATCTCTCTCTCAAAATGCTCCCCGTCCCAGAAACGTAACCATTTGTTAGCTTGAGGGGTCCTAACCCAAGTTCAGAGGTTAAGGTTTTCCAAAAAACCCATATACTATTGCCCCTTTCGGCAATGAACCACTTTCGTAGGCCAAGGTCTCACCCAAAGTAGTATGGGAGGGTGTTGGAACCAGGTTTCCACACCCTAGGAGAGAGTAGGTAATTAAGGAAGATGTGCATTGAAGCTATAAAGTTCGCACAGAATGAGTATATTAGAAATATTTTAACACTATAATCAACAAGTAACCATAACAGAGCTATTATCATTAACAAATCTGATCTCCACGCACATAGTCAGTAGGAGTTCTTGCCCAAAACAACCCAAAACAGATCTGAACAATTCAAACATATCATAAATCTTACTTCTTCTTACCTACTAGACCTAACTATCTATCTATTTATATCATCGTAGCCTTTATTATATGATGGTCCACAAACCGTGGTTTGCAGACCCTAGGTTTACCCTTTAACCCATTGCAAAACATTGGGGCCTTTGACCCACCCCAAAACCCCTACGCAAGACCAAATATTACAAAATTATATAAAAAAAACAGTTTAGGGAACCTCGTTCCAACACTACCTTGCCCCATTAAATGGACTACAATTCCATCTCATTGGCCCTAATCCGATCCCCTTGACCTAATCCTCATTCAGTGAGTCCAACCCCAAAATAAAATAAAAACAAACCCTTGCATTTCATAGCTAGCATAAAACCTTTTTCATCCAACCCTCTTAGATATGATTTTTATGGAGAGAGCCCTCTCCGACTTGGTAGGGCTAGATACCAAGTCAAAATATTGGTTTTTGGTTACCTCTATTGTGATTCCTTCCTCAGCCTTGGGAATCTGGTGGAGTGATAACATAGCAGTGTCGTTGTCGGGGAACAAAGAGACAAATTTTTCCCTGGGTGCATGACAGATATCAGATATGATTGTTGATGGTGAACAATGATCATGCACAAGAAGGCTATGCATCATTCACCTGGAAACTCCAGTGTCAAAGAATCCCAAGATTTAGAATTCCTATCGAAAATCCACCCTTCAAGAAACAATAGTCTAAAGATATTCTTAGTCAACTCATTGTTGTCAAAATGGAATTGATTGCTCGAAGTTATACTTCTATGAATCGAGCACATATTATTGGTTTTTCGAACCGTATTCCTTGTATAGATTGGTAATGAGGACTGTCAAAATTTAAGGGTCAGGATGGTGAAGATGCTAGTTTGAATTTTGTCAAATTTTATTTGCATATTCATAGACTAAAGATTGAGTTTCCCCAAGATTTTCTCATGAATATGTTTATGGATACCTTGGAGGAAAAAGCGAGATCATGGTATGAGGATCTACCATCTGCTAGTTTATATTCTCTAAAGGAATTTCATTCAGTTTTCTTTCAAAATTATCAAAACTATAATTCTTTCATGTCAATGATTGATATTTGTTGTTATATTTCTAATAATTTCATTTAGTTTCTTGAAAATTTGTATGGGAATGAAGAGTGTCTAGATGATGTGCTCATAGAATCCCTTAATTATTCTTCCTCCGAACAAGAAATAGTAGTTTCCTCCTTGGATGAAGAGATACTTGAGCCTTTGCATGATAACCATTTTCATCACCAACAAGAATCGATAGCTCCCTCCTTAGATGAGATAGACTGGGACCAAGAAAGAGAAGTTCCAATTCCTGATCCTAAAAATGAAAATCACCAAATCAATGTAAATTGCTTTAAAACTTAGTATTCTCCTTTTTCTGAAGATGAGATAGATAAACTCCTGAAAAATCATACTACAACCCAAGAGAACGTAGATTTCTAGATCTTACAGTGTTCACACACTCAAGAATGTGTGATTGAAGCATCTTCCATTACTGAAATTGAAAGTCTGGGTTTGAATGATGATAGTCATGAGATTGATGAAGCTATAATGGAAATTGTTGTGAATAAACCGATTTGTGATGATGATTTCCTGCAAGGAGATCAGCTAACAGAGACCATTGTCTTTCATGAAGAAAATATGGATGTCATGTTTAATAATATTGAAGAATTTTTTCTGTTCAAATAATATTTTAGAATATGAATTTGAGGAGTATGAGCCTTCGAGAGACAATGTGCAAGCTATAGAGTCATACTTTCCCATGCTTTAGGAATTTGTAGCCAACACTCGAACATCCAAAAGTCATACTTCCCTATGCTATCGTATGGATCAACAACCAATTGTTCTTTCAGATCAGAATGAAGAGTGTGCTTGTGTTTTTTCTAGATCTTGAGATAAGGTAACATTTCAGATTTTTGAATATCCCTTTACTGATCTGCTATAGTTAGCAAGGAAGACGTATTTTCTTACTTTGATGGACCAGAAGCATATGTTCAATAGACACTTGGAGTCGCCTAGATTTTTTTTTTTCTACCTGCTCAAGGAAAGTGAGATAAAAATTCAATCAAGTAACCATCTGTTATATTGGATACACTATAATGATCACTTCACATGATTGTACATATCTCTTCAACAGGCATGTGGTTTTCATCAGGATTTGAAGCCCCCAAGTCTCGGTGATGTACTGCCATCAATAAGTAGATTAAGTTCAGTTTTTGAGTTTTCTTTCAGTCAAGTCAAGTCAAATTGAGTTAGTTTCATTCATTTTGTGTCATTAAGTTGTCAAATACTCAGTACTGCACTTCAGCGTTAGTTATTTTTTACCGTATTTGGCCCAATGGAATAAAGCTCTGATTTGCTCAACTTAGAGATTTGTGGTTCTTGAAATCTCTATCAGAGTTTCCATCCTCAATAAGGCCAATGTTAGGTTTAGAATATGCATTCTTCCATCAATGATCGATTCATTTCATCATCTCCAATTTTAGGTGTGTCATTCTGAAATTTTCATATCATTCCATTAGGTCATGCTTAAAATTATTTCACTAATGGTAGATTTCCTCAATAAAAATTCACTCTCCTTCAGAGAACCATATTTACTAACTCACTCCCATGTCTCCTTGAGCATAATAACATCCATGAAAATACTCTTTTCACCATGACTTGTCTCAGTCAAAGTCAGTCATGAAGATCGAGTCTTAAAAGTCTCATTAGGTCATTAGGGTTTTGATTTTCAAGGTCATTACTCCATCCAAATAAATTCAACAAGCATATGAGAGTGAATTAAAGAAATTTTATCTTCCTTTAGATAATATCATCACTTTGTAACTATTTTATTGTTCAAGTTGTAATTATTTTAATGATTTTTAAATCAAAATGATATTTTGATATAAAATCAAATATGTAATTTATTTTTTATTTTTCAAATGTAATTTTATGTTTTTATATGTAACAAGTTTTTCCATAGTTTCCAATTCAATGATTCTTTCCAAATTGAAGCAAAAAAGTCAAGCTCCATTACTTGATCAACCTGGAAAGAAAAAAAGTCAGAAAGGTCAAAGATAATCAGTGCCAAAGTTTGAGAATAAAAGTGAACATAAGGAAAGTGGGTAGTTGAAATTATAAATTTAATCCACTAGATTATAAAGCCATGAAAGACCTCAAAGCAAAGCGTATTTGTTTCATTCATCCTTCAACAATCCCCCAAAAAGGAGAAATTTCGCATTTTCAGTGAGCAAACAATAAAATTTCTAGGGTTGTTGCGCATTTGAAACGGTCGTTGCGCGTTGGAGGGAGAAGTTGTGCATTTGAGAAGGGTTTTTGCGTGTTTGCCCGAACTTCTCAGACCATTTTTCCTGGAAATTGTGCATTTGATAGGGGTCACTACATGCTTGCAATGGACGTTGCGTGTTTTCTCTAGACACTGTGTGTTTGCTCAAAAATTCAGAAAACTACCTTTCAGCCTCCTACTCCATCAGCAAATGCCAGAACTTTGCATGGGTTTTCTTCAAGGATATATTGATTAGTGAGTAAGCCTTAGACATTATATTAGTTATAAATTTTGTGTTTTATAATCATCTGAATATTTTCTAAGGAATAAACCCTAGTTTTCATTTCAAAACCTAATACCTAAACTGTTATATATTTCCTATATATTTTTCCATGTCCCTATTCCCTAATAATACCATTCCTAATACATCTAAATCATAGGGTTTTCACTAACCTAGGTTCCCATTCAAATTTCCATTCTCTCCATTTCCCAAAACACTTCCTTTCACTTCACATTCCCTCCATTTCATTCCATCACCCTAGGGTTTCTACTTCAAATATGGTTGAAGAGGAGAACAAAAGTATTATTGAGGAACATAGACCGAAGAAAAAGCCATATAAAAAGGGAGGGGAAGTCATTAGAAATGAACCAACAACCTCTACAGAGCTTATGGCATCTCCGCTCACTATGTCATGTTTCAAACATGTAGGTTGTTTTGAATTTTGTGAGAAAATGCAAAATATCAAGTATCATCCTATGTTGACAAGATTGTTCATTTCTAATCTTCATGATAAATAGGTCACTCTTGTCAGGGTTAATTTCACTATTTCCATTAATATCATCATAGCTCCTACAGGGATCCAAAATGTAGGAGAAAAATGGTTTAAACAAGGAAACCTCAATCATTGCTACTATTATCCATATCTTAAACCAAGATACAAGGATGACAAAAGACAATTTTTCCTTCCTCTCATCTCCTTGACAGATATGTCCCCATGATGAAAGTCATCATGAAATAATTCACCTGTGAGGGGAGGTTTTCTAGACTTTATTCTTATCATATCCAACTCCTCATGCACTTTTCTAGAGTCAGAATGCTTCACATACCCTATTATCTCTCCCGCAGCATTGACAAAATGGCATAATTTCCCAAAAGAGAGATTATGGTCATCAAATGCAGAGTATTTTCCACCACTCCCTCATAAAAATGATATTCATGTATCAGCTTGATCAAAAGAACATTCCATGGGACACCTTCATATGAAATGAGATTTTTACTACCCCACCCAGTGAGCATGACAAGAATTCCCCTTCATCATCTCATCCTCCCACATCTATTCCTCCATCTCAGCCCACTGTTCATACATAATCACCAAGTCAGCTTCATCCACCTCATTCACCTAATATTGATCCTTCTTCTTCACCTTTCCATAAACCTACATCATCATCACATCATGATTCAGAGTCATCAAGCAATGAGGAAGATATTGAGGTAGCATGGGCTAGTTTGGCTGAGGTTGAGCCATTTCCAAAAAATTACCAGAGAGGCTATAGGCATGTGTTTTATTCACTTGGATTGAAAGGGGCCATGCCTTCTTCATTAACACAACAGGTAGATAAAGTTAAGGAACAGGTGATAGAGCCAGTCATTGATGATAAGGAGGGAAATCAGGAAATTGAGTTTTAATTGATTGACATAGGTGAGGAAGATGAAGATGAAATCAATTATGCAGCAATTAAAGGAAAAGAGACAAATATTATTGAACTTGAAACTAATCTTGAGAGGGCCAAGTACGTGATTGACTTCCTTGGGAAATAAAATCAGCAGCTGAAGTCCAAGTAGTCCATCAATGAGGTGAAGTGTATCAAAGCACAAAGACAGGAAGAAAAGGCTAAATCCTTGCTTGAGGAAACATTGGAAGGGTTTGGTAAACCTGTTGAGGAGGAGGATTAGCCTCCAAGATAGAGACGAAGGAATAGAGGGCTGAAAAGAGCTCTAGCCCTTGAGAGATAAAGGGAAGCTGAGCTAGCAAACTAGCTTACCTTAAATGAATAGCTTGTCCTAGAAATAAACAAGGACAGAGAACCATGACTTGATAGAGCTAATATAAATTTGGATAATTTTCTAGAGAAGGTCAACAAGGACAATGATTTTTTGAGGACAAGGGTCAAACTCCATGCATGTAAAGAGATAATTGCATTGGCCAAGCTCAAAAGAGCTAATGCTAAAATTGAAGATTTGACCAAGCAAGGAGAGCAAGAGAAGATGGATATACTTATTGAGGTGTCACTCCATGACTCAAGCACTTGATGAGTAAGTACCCTCACCATTTTGAAAAAATTTTGGCACACTTTTCACTTTTATTCATTTCTATATTTTTGAGTATTTTTGCACACAAATTTTTTTCGAAAGGCACAGTAACTTGGACGCTACGCTCATTTTTTGGGCCTCCAAATGACATATAGCCACCACTAGCATGTTCATATTGATGAGGAAATAGACCCTAGCAAGTTTCAAATTTTTTGGAGGGGACCTGGTTCATCAAAAGTCAAAAAAACCATCAAATTGTCATGTTTCTACCTCCAAATCTGCTTGGTCATTGCGCGTTTACCAGTCTTGGGAGAACAATTTTTTGACAGGGAAAATGAGCACCATTTTGAAAAATGGAGGTAGTTTTGGAAAAGAGACTCAAAGGGATTTCCAATGAGCTATCATGGATCAGATTTGGACACCAGGAAGGCACTCAAAACCAGCCTTGAACAGGGGTCATTTTTTCAGCTTGGAAGCTGCGCATTTGATAGGGAACTTGCATTTTACACAGTCTTCAACAATTTTTTGAGTTCCACTCCAGTTTGAGTTTTGACCTTGGGAAATGAGAAATTACTTATGTAAATGGTAAATATGAATGTAAATATCATTTTTTTACTTTTATATGGGTAAATACATTAGGTATGTCAATTAGTTGAGGTGTAATGAATTAGTTCATTAGAGATAGGAATGAGTTACTTTTCTCATCCTATAGTCTAGATACCAGTTCAAATTTTTGTGTAATAACTCCCTCACCCAATGGATTTTACCCGTATGGATGAGTGGAGGTGGTTTTTAGGTCTATTTAGCTCAGGTATTCAGAGGAGTCAAAGGTTGGCATCAGTTTGAAAGTTAGTGTATTGATCAAGAACCAGTTTGGCCTGGATATCAATGAAAAATTGCAGCCATTTCCTTGGGATTCATGTGGTATAAATATTTGTCATAGTTTCTTGTTTTTGATCATTTTCATGAATTTTTTGTAAGCTCATAAACCTTTTCATGTATATTATATGTTAAATTTCAAGTTGAAAGGCAGAATACATGTTTTTCATGCTCTGTTTTGTGAAATTTTTCATAATTTTTCCATTTTCTTAAGTTTAGGAAGAACTTATCCACTATGCTATTCATAGATTCTCATAATTATTAAACCATCTCACCAAATCACCTTAAAGTGTTGATAATTATACCTAATTTTACCCATTGAATGGATTTCAATTCCATCTCAATGGCCCTAATCTAGTCCCCTTGACCTAATCCTCATTCAATGAGCCCAACCCCAAAATCAAAACAAACAAACCCCTACATTTCATATCTAGCCCAAAAGCTTTTTCATCCAGCCCTATTGGTTGTGATTTTTGTGGAGAGATCCTTCTCCGACTTGGTAGCGCTAGATCCCAAGTCAAAATCTTGGTTTGTGGTTACCTCTGTTGGGATTCCTTCCTCAGTCTTGGGAATCTACTAGAGTGATAACATATTGGTGTTGTTGTCGGGGAAAGAAGAGAAATTTTTTTCCCTAGGTGTATGACAAATATCAGATTTGATTGTTGATGGTGAATAATGATCAGGCATAAGAATTTTGTGCATCATTCACCTGGCGACTCCAGTGTCGAAGAATCCCAAGTTTCAGAATTCCTATGGCGACTGCAGTCTTCAAGAAACAGTAGTCTAAATATATTCTTAGTGAAATCAGTGTTGTCAAAATGGACTTGATTTCTCTAAGCTATGCTCCTATGAATCAATCTCATATTCCTAGTTTTCCGAACAATATTCCATGTATAGATTGGCAATGAGGACTATCAAAATTTAAGGGTCAGGATGGTGAAAATGCTAGTTTGCATTTGGTCAAATTTCATTTTCATATTCATAGACTAAAGATTAATTTTCCTAAATATCATCTAATGAAGATGTTTATGACTACCTTGGAGGAAAAAGCGAGATCATGGTATGAGAATCTACCATCTACTAGTTTATATTCTCTAACGGACTTTCATTCAATTTTATTTCAAAATTATCAAAACTCTAATTCTTCCATGTCAATGATTGACAGTTGTTGTGAGATCTCTGATAATTTCATTCAGTTTCTTGAAAAATCGTTAGGGAATGAAGAGTGTCTAGATGATGAGCTCATAGAATCCCTTAATGATTTCTCCTCCCAACAAGAAATAGTTGTCTCCTCCTTGGATGAAGACATCATTGAGCCTTTGCATGATAACCCTTTTCATCACCTACAAGAATCAGTAGCTCCCTCCTTAGATGAGACAGTCTGGGACCAAGAAAGAGAAGTTCCAATTCTCGATCCTAAAAATGAAAATCACTAAATCAATGTAAATTGCTTTAAGACTCAGTTTTCTCCTTTGTCTGAAGATGAGATAGATAAGCTCCTGAACATTCATATTACAGCCCAAGAAAATGCATATTTGTAGATCTTACAGTGTTCACATAGTCAAGAATGTGTGATTGAAGAATCTTCCATTATTGAAAACGAAATTCTGGGTTTGAATGATGATATTCATGAGACTGGTGAAGCCAAACTGGAAGTTTTTGTGATTAAACCAATTTTTGATGATTGTTTCCTGTAAGTAGATAAGCTAACAGAGACCGTTGTCTTTCATGAAGAAAATACAGATGTCATGTTTAACAATCTTTAATAATTTTTTATGTTCAAATATGATATATAATATGAATTTGAAGAGTATGAGCTTGTGAGAGACAATGTGCAAGTGATAGAGTCACAATTTCCTATGCTTCAGGAATTTGTTGCCAACACTTAGACAACATAAAGTCATAATTCCCTATGTTATCCTTTGGATGAACAACCAAGTGTTATTTCAGATCAGAATGAAAAGTATGCTTGTGTTTTTTTCTGGATCTCGAGACAAGGTAACCTTTCAGATTTTTGAAGATCCCTTTACTGATCTTCTACAGTTAGCGAGGAAGATGTATTTTCTTATTTTCATTGACCAGAAGCACATTTTTAGTACACACTTGGAGTCACCTAGCTTTTGTTTTTTCTTCCTGCTCGAGGAAAGTGAGAGAAAAATTCAAGCAAGTAACCATCTGCTGGATTGGTTACCCTACAAGGATCACTTCACATTATTGTACATATATATTCAACAGGCAAGTGGTTGTCATCAGGATTTGAAGCCCTCAAGTCTCGGTGATGTACTTCCATCAAAAAGTAGCGTAAGTTCAGTTTTTAAGTCTTGTTTCAGTTAATTCAAGTCAAATTGTGTCAGATTCATTAGATTTGTGTCATTAAGTTGTCAAATATTCAATCCTGCATTTCGTCTTTAGTATTTTTTACCGTATTTGGTCTAAAGGAATAAAGCACTGACCTACTCAACTTAGAGATATACAATTCTTTACACCTCTATCAGAGCTGCCATCCCCAATAAGGCTAATGTTAGAGTTATAATATGCATTCTACCATGAAGATCAGGTCTTAAAAGTCTCATTAGGTCATTAGGGTTTTTTTTTTCAAGGTCATTGCACCATCCAAATAAATTCAGCAAGCATATGAGAGTGAATCAAAGAAATTTCATCTTCCTTTACAAACTATCATCACTTTATAACTATTTTATTATTCAAATTTTAATTATTTTAATGATTTTTATATCAAAATGATATTTTGATATAAAATAAAATATGTAATTTATTTTTGATTTTTCAAATGTAATTTTATGTTTTTATATGTAATATGTTTTTTCCCTTACTACCAGTTCAATCACTCTCGCCAAACTGACACAAAGAAATTCAAGCTCCATTAGTTGATCAACCTGCAAAGAAAAAAAGTCATAAAGGTCAAAGAGTATCACTGGAAAATTTTGAGAAGAAAAGTGAACATAAGCAAAGTGGGTAATTCAAATTATAAATTTAATCCACTAGATTATAAAGCCATGCAAAATCTGAAAGAAAAGCCTATTTGTTTCATACATCCTTTAGCAATCCTCAACAAAGGATAAATTTCACATTTTCAGTGAGAAAACAAGAAAATTTCTAGGGTCGTTGCGTGTTTGAAACGGTTGCTATGCATTTGAGGGAGATGCTGCACATTTGAGAAGGGTCGTTGCATGTTTTCTCGAACTTCGCAAACCATTTTTCCTGGATGCTACATGATTGAGAGGGTTCGTTGCGCCCTTGCAGTGGACGCTGCGCGTTTGCTCAGAAAGTGAGAAAAATACCTTTCATCCTCCCTCTCCATCAACAAATGCCATATATCTTCATGGATTTTCTTCAAGGCTCTATTGATCACTAAGTAAGTGTTATACATTATCCCAGTGATACATTTTTTGTTTTATAGTCATTTGGAGCTTTTTCTAAGGAATAAACCGTAGTTTTCATTTCAAAACCTAATCCTTAAACCGTTATACATTTCCTATATATTTTTCCATGTCCTATTCCCTAATCATACCATTCCTAATACCTCTAAATCCTAGGGTTTTCACTAACCTAGGTTCCCTTTCACATTTCCATTCCCTCCATTTCCCAAAACACTTCCTTTCACTTCACATTCCTTCCATTTCATTCCATCACCCTAGGGTTTCTACTCCAAATATGGCTGAAGAGGAGAACTGAAGTATTAGTGAGGAACAAAGACTGAAGAAAAATCCATATAAAAAGGGAGGGAAATTCATTAGACATGAACGAGAAACCACTAGAGAGCTTATGGCATCTCTCGTCACTATGTCATGTTTCAATGATGTAGGATGTTTTGAACTTTGTGAGAAAATGCAAAAGACCCATTATCATCCCATGTTTACAAGATTTTTCATTTCCAATATTCATGATAGACATCTCACTCTTGTTGGGGTTAATTTCACTATGTCCACTAATATCATTGTAGTTGCTACAAGGGTCCCAAATGTAGGTTAAAAATGGTTTAAACAAAGAAACCTCAATCATTGCTACTATGATCCATATCTTAAACCAAGATACAAGGATGACAAAAAGACAACTTTTCCTTCCTCTCATCTCCTTGATAGATATGTCCCCATGATGAAAGTCATCATGAAATGCTTCACCTATGAGTGGAGGTTTTCTAGACTCTATTCTTATCATATCTTTCTCCTCGTGAACTTCACTAGAGTCAAAATGCGTCACATACCCTATTATCTCTCCCGCGGCATTGACAAAATGGAATATATTGCCCAAAAGAGAGATTATGGTCATCAAATGTAGAGTATTTTCCACCACTCCCTCATCAAAATGATAGTCATGTATCAATTTGATCAAAAGAACATTCCATGGGACACCTTCATATTAAATCATATTTTTACTACCCCACCTAGTCAGCATGACCAGAATACCTCTTCATCATCTCATTCTTGGACATCTATTCCTCCATCTCAGCCCACTATTAATACATCATTACCAAGTCAACTTCATTCACCTCATTCACCTCATATTGATCATTATTCTTCACCTTTCTATAGCCCTACATCATCATCACATCATGATTCAGAGTCATCAAGTAGTGAGAAAGATATTGAGGGAGCATGGGCTAGTTTAGCTGAGGTTGAGCCATTTCCCAAAACTTACCAGAGAGGCTATAGGCATGTGTTTGCTTCACTTGGAGTGAAAGGTTCCATGTCTTCTTCATCAACATAGTAGGTATATAAAAGTAAGGAATAGGTGATAGAGCCATCCATTGATGATAAGGAGGGAAATCATGAAACAGAGCAAGAGTTCCAGTTGATGGACCTAGGTGAGGAAGATGAAGAAAAAATCACTAATGCAACAATTAAAGGCAAAGAGGCAAATATTAGTGAACTTTAAACTAATCTTGAGAGGGACAAGTATGTGATTGACTTCCTAGAGCAAGCAAATCAGCAGCTAGACACCAAGCAGGCCATCAATGAGGTGAAGTGTATCAAAGCACAAAGAGAGGCAGAAAAGGCTAAAGCCTTACTTAAGGAAAAATTGGAAAGGTTTGGTGAACTTGATGATGAGGAGGATCAGCCTGCAAGGCAGAGACCAAGGACTAAAGCACTTAAAATAGCTCTAGCCCTTAAGAGAGAAAGGGAAGCTGAGCTAGCAGACCAACTTACCTTAAATGAATAGCTTGCCTTAGAAATAAACAAGGACAGAGAACCATGGATTGATAAAGCCAATATACATTTGGAGAAGTTTCTAGAGAAGGCCAACAAGGACAATTACTTGTTCATGACAAGGGTCAAACTTCATGCACGGAAAGTGATAATTTCATTGGCCAAGCTCAAAAGAGCCAATGCTAAAATTGAAGATTTGACCAAGCAAGGAGAGAAAGAGAAGTTAAATATACTTGTTGAGGTGTCACTCCATGCCTCAAGCACTTCATGAGCAAGTACCCTCACCATTTTGACAAAATTGTGGCACACTTTTCACTTTTATTCATTTCTATGTTTTTGAGTATTTTTGCACACATAAAGTTTTCCAAAGGATCAGTGACTTGGACGCTACGCTCTTTTTTGGGGCCTTCAAATGAAAAATTTCCACCACCAGCATGTTCATATGGATGAGGAAATCACCCCTAGAATGTTTTAGAGTTTTTGGAGGAGAAATGGTCCATCAAAAGTGCCAAAAACCATCCAATTTTCATGTTTCTACCTACAAATCTCCCTGGTCATTGTGTGTTTACCAATCTTGGGAGAACATGTTTTTGACAGGGAAAATGAGCACCATTTTAAAAAATGGAGGTAGTTTTGGAAAATAAACTCAAATAGATTTCCAATGAGCTATCATGGAGCTGATTGGGACATCGAGAAGGCACTCACAACCAGACTTGAATAGGGGTCATTTTTTCTTCCTCGACACTGCACATTTGACAAGGAAATTGCATTTTACACAGTGTTCAGCAATTTTTTGAGTTTCACTCCAGTTTGAATTTTTACCTTAGGAAATGAGAAATTTCTTATGTAAATGGTAAATATGAATGTAAATAACATGTTTTTACTTTTATCTAGGGTAAATACATTAGTTAAGTCAATTAGTTGAGGTGTAACGAATTAGTTCATTAGATATAGGAATGAGTCACTTTTCTCATCTTATACTCTAGCTATCAGTTCAGGTCTTTGTGTAATATCTCCCTCACCTCATGCATTCAACCCCTATGGATGGGTGGAGGTGGTTTTGAGGTCTATTTAGCTCAGGTATTCATAGGAGTCAAAGGTTGGCATCAGTTTGAAAATTAGTGTATTGATCAAGAACCAGTTTGGCCTAGATATTAATGAAAAATTGTAGCTATTTCCTTGGGATTCATGTGGTATGAATGTTTTGTAAGATCATAAACCTTTTCATGTCTATTATATGTTAAATTTAAAGTTGAAAGGTAGAATACATGTTTTTCATGCTTTGTTTTGGGAATTTTTTCATAATCTGTCCATTTTATTCAGTTTAGGAAGAAATCATCCCCTATGCTCTTCCTAGATCCTCATCAGTCTTACACCATCTCAAAAAATCACCTTCAATTGTGCAACATTATACCTACATTGTCCCATCGAATGGACTGCAATTCCATCTCATTGGCCCTAATCTAGTCCCCTTGAACTAATCCTCATTTAGTGAGCCCAAACCCTAAATCAAAACAAGAAAACCATTGAATTTCATAGCTAGCCTAAAACCTTTTTCATCCAGCCCTCTTGGTTGTGATTTTTGTGGAGAGAGCCCTCTCCGATATGGTTGGGCTAGATACCAAGTCAAAATCTTGGTTTGTGGTTACCTCTATTGGGATTTCTTCCTCAGCCTTGGGAATCTGGCACTGTGATAACATATTGGCACTGTTGCCAAGGAACAAAGAGGCAAACATTTCCCTGGGCATATGAAAAATATTAGATGTAATTTTTTATGGTGAACAATGATTAGGGACAAGAATTTTGTTTATCATTCACCTGGAGACTCCAGTGTCAAATAATCCCAAGATTCAGGATTCCTAGGGTGACTCCACTCTTCAAGAAAAATTAGTCTAAATATATTCTTAGTGAAATCACTGTTGTCAAAATGGACTTGATTTCTCGAAGGTATGATCCTATGTATCAAGCTCATATTCCTGGTTTTACAAACCATATTCCTCGTATAGATTGGAAATCAGGACTGTTAAAATTTAAGGTTCAAGACGGTGAAGATGCTATTTTTCATTTGGTCAAATTTCATTCACATATTCATAGACTAAAGATTGAGTTTCTTGAAGATTGTCTGATGAATATGTTTATGGATACCTTGGAGGAAAAATCGAGATCATGGTATGAGGATCTATCATCTACTAGTTTATATTCTCTAAAGGAATTTTATTTATTTTTCTTTCAAAATTATCAAAACTCTAATTCTTCCATGTCAATTATTGATAGTTGTTGTGAGATGTCTGATAATTTTATTTTGTTTCTTGAAAATTTGTATGGGAATGAAGAGTGTCTAAATGATGAGCTCATACAATCCCTTAAGGATTTTTCCTCCCAAAAAGAAGTATTAGTTTCCTCCTTGGATGAATAGATCCTCGAGCCTTTGCATGATAACTCTTTTCATCACCAACAAGAATCGGTAGTTCCCTCCTTAGATGAAATAGTCTGTGACCAAGAAAGAGAAGTGCGAATTCCCGATCCTAAAAATGAAAATCACCAAATAAATGTAAATTTATTTAAAATTGAATTTTCTCTTTTGTCTAAAGATGAGATAGATCAACTCCTAAACAATCATATTACAACCCAAATGAATTTAGATTTGTAGATCTTACATTGTTCACATAGTCAAGAAAGTATTATTGAAGCATCTTCCATTATTGAAAATGAAAGTCTAGGTTTGAATGATTATTTTTATGAGACTAATGAATCCATACTATAAGATGTTGTCAGTAAAACAATTTGTGATGATTATTTCCTACAAGGAGAACAATTAATAGAGACCGTTGTTGTTCATGAAGAAAATAGGGATGTCATGTTTAACAATATTGAAGAATGTTTTCTATTCAAAGATGATTTTGAATATGAATTTGAGGAGTATGAGCCTGTGAGAGACAACGTGAAAGTGATAGATTCAGAGTTTCCCATGCTTCAGGAATTTTTAGGGAACACTTAGACAACATAAAGTCATACTTCCCTATGTTATCATATGGATCAACAACCAAGTGTTCTTTCAGATCACAATGAAGAGTGTGCTTATGTTTTTTCTGGATTTCGAGACAAGGTAACATTTTAGATTTTTTAAGATACCTTTACTGGTCTACTACAATTATCAGGGAAGATGTATTTTCTTATTTTCATGGACCAAAAGCATACGTTCAGTAGACACTTGGAGTTGCCTAGCTTTTGTTTTTTATGCCTGCTCGAGGAAAGTGAGAGCAAAATTCAAGTAACCATCTTATAGATTGGTTACACTGCAAGGATCACTTCACATGATTGTACATATGTCTTCATCATGCAGGTGGTTGTCATCAAGATTTTAAGCCCTCAAGTCTCAGTGATGAACTACCACCAATAATTAAGGTAAGTTAATTTTTTGAGTCTTGTTTCAGTCAAGTCAATTCAAATTGAGTAAGTTTCATTCAGTTTGTGTCATTAAGTTTTCAAATACTTAGTCCTACATTTTAGCTTCAATTATTTTTTACTGTATTAGGCCCAATGGAATAAAGGATTGATCTGCTCAACTCAGAGATATGCAGTTCTTGACTCCTTTGTTAGAGCTACCATCCCCAATAAGGAAAATTTTAGATTCAGAATATGCATTCTACCATTAGTGATCGATTCATTTCATCATCTCTCATTTTAGGTGTGTCATTCTGAAATTTTCATATCATTCCATTAGGTCATGCTAAAAATTCTTTCACTGATGGTAGCTTTCCTCAATAAAACTTCACTCTCCTTCAGAGAACCATATTGTATGACTCACTCCAATGTCTCCTTGAGCATAATAACACCTATGAAAATGCTCTTTTCACCATGACTTGTCTTAGTCAAAGTTAGTCATGAAGATCAGGTCTTAAAAGTCTCATTAGGTCATTAGGGTTTTTTTTTTCAAAGTCATTACTCCATCCAAATAAAGTCATCAAGCATATGAGAGTGATTCAAATAAATTTGATCTTCCTTTACAGAAGATAATCACTTTGTAACTATTTCATTATTGAAGCTGTAATTATTTTAATGGTTTTTATATGAAAATGATATTTTGATATAAAATCAAATATGTAATTTATTTTTTATTTTTCAAATGTAATTTTATGTTTTTATATGTAATAAATTTTTCCCTAGATACCAATTCAATAATTCTTGAAAAATTGAAGCAAAGAAATTCAAGCTCCATTAGCTGATCAACCTGCAAAGAAAAAAAGTCGGAAAGGTCAAAGATTATCAGTGCCTAAGTATGAGAAGAAAAGTGAACATAAGGAAAGTGGGTAATTCAAATTATAAATTTAATCCACTAGATTATAAAGCCTTGCAAAACCTCAAAGAAAAGCCTATTTGATTTATTCATCCTTCAACAATACTCAAAAAAGGAGAAATTTTGCATTTTCAGTGAGCATACAAGAAAATTTCTAGGGACGGTACGCATTTGAGACGGTCGTTGCGCGTTTGAGGGAGACACTGCATGTTTGAGAAGGGTCGCTACGCGTTTGCCAGAAATTCTCATACCATTTTTTGTGGACGTTGTGCATTTGAGAGCGATCGATGTGCACTTGTAGTGGACATTGTGCATTTTCTCCATATTCTGCGTGTTTGCTTAGAAAGTCAGAAAACTACCTTTCAGCCTCCCACTCCATCAGCAAATACTAGATCTCTGCATGGGTTTTCTTCAAGGCTCTATTGATCAGTGAGTAAGCCCTAGACATTATCTCAGTGATACATTTTGTTTTTTATAATCATTTGAAGCTTTTTCTAAGTAATAAACCCTAGTTTTCATTTCAAAAACTAATCCCTAAACTGTTATATTTTTCCATGTCCCTATTCCCTAATCATACCATTCCTGATACCTCTAAATCCTAGGGTTTTCACTAACCTAGGTTCCCATTCACATTTTTATTCCCTCAATTTCCCAAAAAACTTCCATTCACTTCACATACCCTCCATTTCATTCCATCACCCTAGGGTTTCTACTTCAAATATGGCTGAAGACGAGAATAAAAGTATTAGTGAGGAAAAAGGACTGAATAAAAAGCCATATAAAAAGGGATGGAAAGTCATTATACATGAACCAACAACCACTAGATAGATTATGGAATCTCCACTCACTGTGTCACATTTCAAAGATGTAGGCTATTTTCAATTTTGTGAGAAACTACAAAATATCCAGTATCATCCTTTGTTGACAAGATTGTTCATTTCTTGTCTTCATGATAGACATGTCACTCTTGTCGGGGTTAATTTCACTATGCCCACTAATATCATTACAGCTGCTATAAGGATCACAAATGTAGGAGAAAAATGGTTTAAACAAGGAAACCTCAATCATTGCTACTATGAGCCATAAATTAAACCAAGATACAAGGATGACAAAAAGATAAATTTTCCTTTATCTCATCTCCTTGACAGATATGTCCCCATGATGAAAGTCATCATGAAATACTTCACCTGTGAGGGGATGCTTTCTAGACTATATTCCTATCATATCTGGCTCCTCATGCACTTCACTAGAGTCAGAATTATTCACATACCCTTTTACCTCTCCTGCAGCATTGACAAAATGGCATATATTTCCCAAAAGAGAGATTATGGTCATCAAATGTAGAGTATTTTCCACCACTCCCTCATAAAACTGATAGTCATGTGTCATCTTGATCACAAGAGCATTCCATGGGACACCTTCATATTGAATGATATTTTTACTACCCCACCTAGTCAGCATGACCAGAATTCCCCTTCATCATCTCATCCTCCCACATATATCCCTCCATATCAGCCCATTGTTCATACATCATTTCAAAGTCAGCTTCATTCACCTAATTCACCTAATATTGATCCTTCTTCTTCACCTTTCCATAACCCTACATCATCATCAAATTATGATTCAGAGTCATCAAGTAGTGAGGAAGATATTGAGGCAGCATGGGCTAGTTTCGCCGAGGTTGAGCCATTTCCAAAAACTTACCAGAGAGGCTATAGGCATGTGTTTTCATCACTTGAAGTGAAACGGGACATGCCTTCTATATCAACATAGTAGGTAGACAAAGGTAAGTAACAGGTGATAGAGCCAATCATTGATGATAAGGAGGGAAATCATGAAATAGAGCAAGAGTTTCAGTTGATTTACCTAGGTGAGGAAGATGAAGACAAAATCACTAATGCATAAATTAAAGGAAAAAAGGGAAAACATTATTGAACTTTAAACTAATATTGAGAGGGCTAATTATCTGATTGACTTCCTTGAGAAATAAAATCAGCAATTGAATACCAAGTAGGCCATCAATGAGGTGAAGTGTATCAAATCACAAAGAGAAGCAGAAAAGGCTAAAGCCTTGCTTGAGGAAACATTAGAAAGGTTTGGTGAAACTGATGATGAGTAGGATCAACCTCCAAGATAGAGACCAAGGACTAGAGGGCTGAAAAGAGCTCTAGCCCTTGAGAGACAAAGGGAAGATGAACTAGCAGACCATATTAACTTAAATGAACAGCTTGCCTTAGAAATCAACAAGGACAGAGAACCATGGCTTGATAGAGCCAATCTACATTTGGAGAAGTTGCTAGAGAAGGCCAACAAGGACAATGAATTGGAAAATGGTCAAACTTCATGCACAGAAAGAGAGAATTGCATTGGCCAAGCTCAAAAGAGCCACTGATAAAATTGAATATTTGACCAGGGAGAGAAAGAGAAGTTAGATATAGTTGCTGAGGTGTCACTCCATGCCTCAAGAACTTGATCAGCAATTACCCTCACCATTTTGACAAAATTTTGTACACTTTGCACTTTTATTCATTTATGTTTTTTTGAGTATTTTTGCACACAGAAAATTTTCCAAAGGCATAGTGACTTGGACGATACACTCTTTTTTGGGGCCTCCAAATGACAAATGGCCACCACCAGCATGTTCATATTTATGAGGACATCAACCCTAGCAAGTTTTAGAGTTTTTGGATGAGAAATAGTCCATCAAAAGTGCCAAAAACCATTAAATTTTCATGTTTCTACCTCCAAATCTGCCTGGTCACTGCATTTTTACTAGTCTTGGGAGAACGGGCTTTTGATATGGAAATTGATCACCATTTTGAAAAATGGAGTAGTTTTGGAAAATAAACTCAAAGGGATTTACAATGAGCTATCATGGAGCTGATTTGGATAATGGGAAGACACTCAAAACCAACCTTGAACAAGGGTCATGTTTTCTACCTTGATGTTGCACGTTTGACAAGAAAATTACATTTTACACAGTCTTCAACAATTTTTTGAGTTTCACTCTAGTTTAATTTTTTACCTTGGGAAATGAGAAATTACTTATGTAAATGGCCAATATGAATGTAAATATCATGATTTTACTTTTATCTAGGGTAAATACATTAGGTAAGTGAATTATTTAAGGTGTAATGAATCATTTTATTAGAGATAGGAATGAGTCACTTTTCTCATCCTATACTGTAGTTATCAGTTCAGATTTTTGTGTAATATCCCCCTCACCTCATGGATTCAGCCCCTATTGATGAGTGGAAGTGGTTTTGAGGTCTATTTAGCTCAAGTCTTCAGAGCATTCAAAGGTTGGCATCAGTTTGAAAGTTTGTGTCTTGATCAAGAATCAGTTTGGCCTCGATATTAATGAAAAATTATAGTTAATTCCTTGGGATTAATGTGGTATGAATGTTTGGCATAGTTTCTTATTTGTTATAATTTGTATGAATGTTTTGTAAGCTCATAAACCTTTTCATTTCTATCATATGTTAAACTTCAAGTTGAAAGGAATAATACATGTTTTTCATGCTCTTTTTTGGGAAACTTTTTATAATCTGTCCATTTTCTTCAGTTTAGGAAGAACTCATCCCCTATGCTCTTCCTAGATCCTCACTAGTCTTAAACCATCTCACCAAATCACCTTCAAGTGTTGTGCATTCTACCTACCTTGCCCCATAGAATGGACTACAATTCCATCTCATTGGCCCTAATCTAGTCCCCTTGACCTAATCCTCATTCGGTGAGCCCAACCCCAAAATGAAAACAAACAAACCATAAATTTCATAGCTAGCCTAAGAAATTTTTCATCCAGCCCTCTTGGTTGTGATTTTTGTGGAGAGACCCCTCTTTGACTTGGTAGGGCTAGATACCAAGTCAAAAGCTTGGTTTTTGGTTACCTTTGTTGGAATTCCTTCCTTATCCTTGGGAATATGGTGGAGTGATGACATACTCGCATTGTTGCTGGGGAACGAAGAGACAAAATTTTCCCCAGGTGTACGATAAATATAAGATCTAATTGTTGATGGTGAACAATGATCAAGCACAATAAGGTTGTGCATCATTTACCTGGCGACTTCAGTGTCAAAGAATCCCAAGATTCATAATTCCTATGGCGACTCCACTCTTCACGAAATGATATTCTAAATATATTCTTAGAGATCTCACTATTTTCAAAATGGAATTGATTGCTCAAAGGTATTCTCCTATGAATCGAGCTCATATTCCTAGTTTTCCTAACCGTATTCCTTGTATAGATTGGCAATCAAGATTGTCAAAATTTATGGGTCAGGATGCTGAAGATGCTAGTTTGCATTTGGTAAAATTTCATTTGCATATTGATAGACTAAAGATTGAGTTTCCTGAAGATTATATGATGAAGATTTTTATGCCTACCTTGGAGGAAAAAGCAAGATCATGGTATGAGGATCTACCATCTACTAGTTTATATTCTCTAAAGGGCTTTCATTTAGTTTTCTTTCAAAATTATCAAAAATCTAATTTTTCCATGTCAATGATTGATAGTTGTTACAAGATCTGTAATAATTTCATTCAGTTTCTTGAAAATTTGTATGGAAATGAAGAGTGTCTAGATGATGAGCTCATAGAATCCCTTAATGATTTTTCTTCCCAAAAAGAAATAGTAGTTTCCTCCTTGGATGAAGAGATTGTTGAACCTTTGCATGATAACCCTTTTCATCACCAACAAGAATTGGTAGCTCCCTCCTTAGATGAGACATACTGGGACCAAGAAAGAGAAGTGCCAATTCCCCATCCTAAAAGTGAAAATCACCAAATCAATGTAAATTGTTTTAAAACTCAGTTTTCTCCTTTGTCTGAAGATGAGATAGATTAGCTCCTGAACATTCATATTACAACCCAAGTGAATGTGTGTTTTTAGATCTTACAGTGTTGAAACAGTTAAGAATGTGTGATTGAAGCATCTTCCATTATTAAAAATGAAATTTTGGGTTTGAATGGTGATAGTCATGAGACTCATGAATCCATACCAGAAGTTGTTGTGAGTAAACCAATTTGTGATGATGATTTCCTGTAAGGAGATCAGCTAACAGAGACCACTGTCTTTCATGAAGAAAATAGGGATGTCATGTTTAACAATATTGAATAATTTTTTCTGTTTAAATATGATTTAGAATATGAATTTGAGTATGAGCATATGAGAGACAATGTGCAAGTGATAGAGTCAGAGTTTCCCGTGCTTCAGGAATTTCTAGCGAAAACTCAGACAAAAAAAATTCATACTTCCCTATGCTATCCTATGGATCAACAACCAAGCATTCTTTCAGATCAGAATGATGTGTGTTCTTGTGTTTTTCCTGGATCTCGAGACAAGCTAAAATTTATGGTTTTTGAAGATCCCTTTCCTGATATGCTATAGTTAGCAAGGAAGATGTATTTTATTATTTTAATGGACCAGAAGCACATGTCCAGTAGACACTTGGAGTTGCCTAGCTTTTGTTTTTTCTACATACTCAAGGAAAGTGAGAGAAGAATTCAAGCAAGGAACCATCTACTAGATTGGTTACGCTGGAAGGATCACTTCACGTGATTGTACATATGTCTTCAACAAGAAGGTGGTTGTGATCAAGATTTCAAGGCCCCAAGTCTCGGTGATGCATTGCCATAAATAAGTAGGGTAAGTTTAGTTTTTGAGTCTTGTTTTAGTCAACTCAAGTCAAATTGAGTCAGTTTCATTCAGTTTGTATCATTAAGTTTTCAAATACTCAATCCTTCATTTCACCTTCAGTTATTTTTAACGGTATTTGGACCAATGGAATAAAGCACTAATCTTCTCAATTTAGAGATTTGTAGTTCTTGACACATATGTCAGAGATGCCATCCCCAATAAGGCCAATGTTAGAGTGATAATATTCATTTTTTCATCAGTGAACGATTCATTTCATCATCTCTCATTTTAGGTGTCTTATTCTAAAATTTTCATATCATTCCATTAGGTCATGCTAAAAATTATTTCACTGATGGTAGCTTTCCTCAATAAAACTTCACTCTCCTTTAGTGAAACATATTTTTTGACTCACTCCCATGTATCCTTGAGCATAATAACACCTACGAAAAATTCTCTTTTCACCATAACTTGTCAAAGTCAGTCATGACAATCAGGTCTTAAAAGTCTCATTAGGTCATTAGGGTTTTGTTTTTCAAGGTCATTACTCCATCCAAATAAAGTTAGCAAGAATATGAGAGTGAATCAAAGAAATCTTATCTTCCTTTACAGAAGATCATAACTTTGTAACTATTTTATTATTCAAGTTGTAATTATTTTAATGATTTTCATATCAAAATGATACTTTGATATAAAATCAAATATGTAATTTATTTTTTATTTTTCAAATGTAATTTTATGTTCTTATATTTAATATTTTTTTCCCTACCTTCCAGTTCAATCATTCTTTCCAAACTGAAGCAAAGAATGTCAAACTCCATTAGCCAATCAACCTGCAAAGAAAAAAGGTCAGAAAGGTCAAAGAGTATCAGTGCCAAAGTTTGAGAAGAAAAGTGAACATAAGGAAAGTGGGAAATTCAAATTTTAAATTTAATCCACTAGATTATAAATCCATGCAAAACCTAAATGAAAATCCTATTTGTTTCATTCATCGTTCATCAATCCTCAAAAAAGGAGAAATTTTTAATTTTCAGTGAGCAAACAAGAAAATTTCCAGGGTCGTTGTGCATTTGAGATGGTCACTACGAGTTTGAGGGAGACGATGCATGTTTGAGGAGGGTTGTTGAGCGTTTTATTGAACTTCTCAGAATATTTTTCCTGGACGCTTTGTTTTTGAGAGGGTTCACTGCGTGCTTGCAGTGGATGCTTCACGTTTGCTCCAGATGCTACGCGTTTGCTCAAAAAGTCAGAAAACCGCCTTTCAGCCTCCCACTCCATCAACAAATGCCAGATATCTACATGGGTTTCCTTCGAGGCTCTATTGATCAGTGAGTAAGCGCTAGACATCATCTCAATCATAAATTTTGTGTTTTATAACCATTTGAAGCTTTTCTAAGGAAGAAACCCTAGTTTTGATTTCAAAACCTAATCCCTAAACTGTTATATATTTCCTATATATTATTCCATGTCCCTATTCCCTAATCATACCATTCCTAATAGCTCTAAATCCTATGGTTTTCACTAACCTAGGTTCCCATTCACATTTTCATTCCCTCCATTTCCCAAAACACTTCATTTCACTTCACATTCCCTCCATTTCATTCCACCGCCCTAGGGTTTCTACTTCAAATATGGCTAAGGTGGAGAAAATAAGTATTAGTGATGAAAAGAGACTAAAGAAAAAGCCATATAAAAATAGAGGGAGAGTCATTAGACATGAATAAGAAACCACCAGAGAGCTTATGCAATCTCCCCTCACTGTGTCATGTTTCAAACATGTAGGCTATTTTGAATTTTGTGAGTAAGTGCAAAAGATCCAATATCATCCTATGTTGACAAGATTTTTCATTTCCAATCTACATCATAGACACGTCACTCTTGCCAGGGTTAATTTCACTATGTCCACTAATATAATTGTAGCTGCTACAGGGATCCCAAATGTAGGAGAAAAATGGTTTAAACAAGGAAACCTCAATCATTTCTACTATGAGCCATATCTTAAACCAAGATACAAGGATGAAAAAAAGACAAATTTTCCTTTCTCTCATCTCCTTGATAGATATGTCCCCATAATGAAAGTCATCATGAAATACGTCACTTGTGATGGGAGGTTTTATAGACTCTATTCTTATCATATCTGGCTCCTCTTGCACTTCACTAGAGTCTGAATGGTTCACATACCCTATTATATCTCCCGCAACATTGAAAAATGGCATATATTTCCTAAAGGAGAGATTATGGTAATCAGATGTAGAGTATTTTCCACCACTCCCTCATCAAAATGATAGTACTATATCAGCTTGATCAAAATAACATTCCATGGGACACCTTCATATCAAATGAGATTTTTATCACCACACCTAGTTAGCATGGCCAGAATGCCCCTTCATCATCTCATCCTCTCACATCTATTCCTCCATCCCAGCCCAATATTCATACATCATTACCAAGTCAGATTCATTCACCTAGTTTGGCTGAGGTTGAGCCATTTCCCAAAACTTACTAGAGAGGCTATAGGCATGTGTTTTCTTCACTTGGAGTGAAAGGGGCCATGCCTTCTTCATCAACACAACAGGTAGATAAAGGTAAGGAATAGGTGATAGAGGTAGTCACTGATGATAAAGAGGGAAATCATGAAACATAGCAAGAGTTTCAGTTGATTCACCTAGGTGAGGAAGATGAAGACAAAATCACTAATGCAACAATTAAAGGAAAATAGGCAAAGATTAGTGAACTTGAAACTAATCTTGAGAGGGCCAAGTGTGTGATTGACTTCCTTGAGAAATAAAATCAGCAACTAAAGACCAAGTAGGCCATTAATGAGGTGAAGTGTATCAAAACACAAAGAGAGGCATACAAGGCTAAAGTCTTGCTTGAGGAAACACTGGAAAGTTTTGGTGAACCTGATGATGAGAAGGATCAACCTCCAAGATAGAGACCAAGGACTAGAGGCCTGAAAATAGCTCTAGCCCTTGGGAGACAAAATGAAAGCTCAGCTAGTAGACCAACTTACCTTAAATTAGCAGCTTCCTTAGAAATCAACAAGGACAGAGAAATATGGCTTGATAGAGCCAGTATACATTTGGAGAAGTTTCTAGAGAAGGCCAACAAGGACAATGAATTATTGAGGACAAGGCTCAGAATTCACACATCGAAAGAGAGAATTGCATTGGCCAAGCTCAAAACAGCCAATGCTAAAATTGAAGATTTGACCAAGCAAGGAGAGAAAGAGAACTTAGATATACTCACTAAGGTGTCACTCCATGCCTAAAGAACTTGATGAGAAACTACCCTCACCATTTTGACAAAATTTTGGCACAATTTGCACTTTTATTCATTTATGTTTTTTTTATTATTTTTTCACATAGAAAAGTTTCCAAAGGCGCAGCGACCTAGATGCTACACTCTTTTTTGGTGCCTCCAAATGAAAAATGGCCACCACCAGCATGTTCATGTTAATGAGTTCATCAACCCTAGAAATTGTCATAGTTTTTCTAGGATAACTCTTCCATCAAAAGTGCCCAAAACCATCAAATTCTCTCGTTTCTACCTCCAAATTCACCTAGTCGGTGCGTGTTTACCAGTCATGGGAGAATAGGTTTTTTACAAAGAAAATGAGCACCAGTTTGAAAAATGGATGTAGTTTTTCAAAAGAGACTCAAACGGATTTCCAATGAGATATCATGGAGCTGATTTGGATACCGGGAAGGAAATCAAAACCAGCCTTGAACAGGGCTATTTTTTCCTGCCTGGACGCTGCGCGTTTGATGGGGAAATTACATTTTACACAATGTTCAATATTTTTTGAGTTTCACTTCAGTTCGGATTTTTACCTTGGGAAATGAGAAATTACTTATGTAAATGGTAAAGATGAATGTAAATATCATTTTTTTACTTTTATCTAGGGTAAATACATTAGGTAAGTCAATTAGTTGAGGTGTAATGAATCAGCTCATTAGAAATAGGAATGAGTCACTTTTCTCATTCTATACTCTAGCTATCAGTTCAGCTTTCTATGTAATATCTCCCTCACCTCATTGTTTCGACCCCTATGGATGAGTGCAGGTGATTTTTAGGTCTATTTAGCTCAGGTATTCAGAGGATTCAAAGGTTGGCATCAGTTTGAAAGTTAGTGTATTGATCAAGAACTAGTTTGGCCTGGATATTAATGAAAAATTCCAGCTATTTCCTTGGGATTCATTTGGTATGAATGTTTAGCATAGTTTCTTCTTTGTGATCATTTGTATGAGTTTTTTGTAAGCTCATAAACCTTTTCATGTCTATTATATGTTAAATTTCAAGTTGAAAGGAAAAATACATGTTTTTCATGCTCCTTTTTGGGAAAATTTTCATAATCTGTCCATTTTCTTCAGTCTAGGAAAAACTCATCCCATATGCTCTTCCTAGATCCTCATTAGTAGTAAACCATATCACCAAATCACCTTCAAGTGTTGTGCATTCTACCTACCTTTCCCCATAGAATGGAATACAATTCCATATCATTGGCCCTAATTTAGTCCCCTTGACCTAATCCTGATTCAGTGAGCCCAACCCCAAAATCAAAACAAACAAACCCCTGAATTTCATAGCTAGCCTAATAAATTTTTAATCCAGCCCTCTTGGCTATTATTTTTTTGGAGAGATCCCTCTCTAACTTGGTAGGGCTAGATACCAAGTCAAAAGCTTGGTTTGTGGTTACCTCTATTGGGATTCGTTCCTTTGCCTTGGGAATCTAGCAGAGTGATAACAAACCATATATATAAATTGAATGCAGAGGATGAATATTGAATCAACCCTATAACTTATGGCACATTGAACTCGAATAAGGATAACTCCTCTTTTTCTTATTCTGATGGTGAAATGGAGAACTAGCAGAACCAGTTGCATGATGTCTCTATGCTACGCTGCCTCAAGATCACAAAGAACTTCCGGTGCATCCCCTTTGAGGTAAGGGAACTACCCTACTTTCATAATTATAGTAGGTCAAAAAAAATTTAGCAGCACTGGAAAAATTCGTCCCAGAGGAATGAAGGTTCTAGGCACTGGATTTCACTATGTGCACAACTCCAGCATGGTGGTGGGAAACACATAGGGGAAATTTTCAATTCTAGAAGGAATGTAGATAATTCCTGTCTGCATGACCCCTTCCCTACTCCATTCTCTGGTGAAATTATTGATAATGTGGGAGGGCATGGCTGGTTATTTTTATATAAATAATAATAGTAATAATAATATTCGACTGCCTAAACCACACGATGTAGAATGCCACTTCGGCCGCTGAAGGTCCCTCATTAGAAAATTTGGTACATATCATGCAGAGTGTCGCAGACCAAAGTGCAGGTATCTTGCCACCATTTTCTACTTCCATCGATGCGCTCGAGATCAAAATTAAGACCCCACTACTAGTGTGACATGTGACGAGTCACAAGCTTCTTTTGGGGGCCTGTTGGAGCAGTGTCCCCTACGTCCAACAAATTTTCTCTATTTTGTATTAATTTAGTCTTTCCTAGGGGTTTTGGGGTGGGTCAAAATCCCTCATGAATTGTAATGGGTCAAGAGGGTAGATCAAGGGCCCAAAAACCATGGTTTGCAGACCATAGGATAGCGCAGGCTAAATAATATAAATAAATGAATAGGTTGAGTCTAAGAAGCCATTTTTTGCATTGTGAAACCAGCTCCAAAAATAGAAGAAAAGAGATATCAACGAGTTAGAAATAAGCCACTTCGAGGGGGCAACCTCCAATACATTACATTAATGAAAAATTCTTGGATTATTCAATTAAAAAACCTCCTTTCTATATATAGGAGTCCATGGGACCACAATGTAATACTAGTGGGCCACATTGTAATCCTAGCCGACCTAACAATAATAATTTAAGGGCACAATAATAACAATATGGGGGTTACAGGGGTACATTAATAAAAAGAAGGGGGTTACACTAACAATAATAAGGGACTATATTAGTAATATAGGGACCTAACATGCCCCTCCTCTTCAAAAAGTTTTGTCCTCAATGCTTGAGTAGCTCTTGGTGCTTCTGTATAAAATTCTCATCCTCCCATATAGAATATTCAGTGGGTAGGTTCTTCCACTTGATGAGATACTCTGAAATTGATCGATTTCATAGTTGTCGAGTTCTTGTTTCCGTGACTACTTCAAGTTTCAATATGATTTTTCCTTCCTCATAAAGTTCGGGAAATATTGTTTGAACTGGAAGATTTTCACCTATAACCTTCTTTAAGCATGAAACATGGAAAATTGGATGCAATCGTGAAGAAGCAGGAAGCTCCAATTTGTATGCCATAGTACCAATATTTAGCAACACCTTGTAAGGACCATAGTACTTTGGCGATAATTTATTATCCTTCTTAGCTTGCTTGAGAGAAATTTATTTGTATGGTTGTAGCTGTAAAAATACCCAATATCCTACATCAAAACTTCTTTCACTGCGATGTTGATTTGCTTGTTGTTTCATTCGATTTTGTGCCAAATTCAGGTTATATTTTAAGAGTTGGAGAACTTCTTATTGATGCTCGATGTGTTCTTCCACTGCTTGAACCTTCAAATTTTCTCTTAAAGATGATGTGATGGAAGGTGGATGATATCCATAAAGTGCCATAAATGGGGTCATTTTTGCTGCAGTATGGAAGGAAGTGTTATACCACCATTCAGTGAGAGGTAACCACTTGACCCATTGTGTTTGTTTATCAGATACAAAACAAAAAAGATATCCTTCCAAACATTTATTTACGATCTCAGTTTGACCATCAGATTGAGGATGATAAGATGAGCTATGAGCTAATTGAGTACCCAAAAAAGAAAATAAATCCGTCCAAAAATTTCCAATAAAAATGGGATCTCTATCACTCACAATAGCCTTTGGGTTTCCATGTAGCTTTTGAACTATTTCCATAAGTAGTAGCAACTGTACTACCTTTAAATGGATCAGATAATGCACAAAAGTGTGCATACCTGGTAATTCTATCAACTACCAACATGATGACACTCTTTCCTTCGGAATTAGGTAAACTTGTGATAAAATCCATTGAAATCTCCTCCCAACGTTGACTTGGAATCGATAAAGGTTGTAGAAGTCCCGGGGTCTTAATTGTATCCACTTTATTCTACTGGCAAACCAAACATTATGCCAAAAAATTTTGAATATTAGATTTAAGGCCATCCAAAAAAAAAAATTTCTTCACCCTGTGGTAAGTTTTTAAAAATCCTGAGTGTCCTCCTAAAGGAGAAGTGTGCAATTCCAAAAGAATCTTTTGTTATAGTTGGGAATTTTTACAAAGATATAAGCGATCTTTGTACCTGTTAAACACCATGTTAAAATGCACACATGGTGTATGAGAAGAATAACACACATACACAAGAGACTCAACACACAATGAAGGATAAGCGTGAGGCTTTCTTATTTTTCCATTATACATGATGTACATTTATAGTACAATGGTGTGACTATTGGTTTCACATTCCAAGGTCACTTGGAATCCATTGTGACTTTTCGCATGCCACACCTACCGATGTAGGATTAGGTGTTCCAACATCCCCCCTTAATCTGAAGGGGTATGTGTGAGTCCAAGAAAAGAGTTGTAATACAAATCTGCAAAGTATACATGGTAGCACTTGGGCTGAATCAACTCTCTGAAAATGTTGGAAAAAAGAGATGGTTTAAGGATGACCACCAACACTAGAACACAAAACTTGTTGCAGTTCCCGGAACTCTTCCAAAACTGGCAAGAAGCTGAAAGCTTCTGCTAGAGGAATTGTCCCTCATAAAAAGGGAGACCTTCAACCTAAAAGAAGGGAGGTCTACTACCTGTGATGGTTTTAGGATTACCAACAACTATGGAATGCTTTGAAGCATTTCCTGGAACTCAACCAAAGCTAGCAAGAAGCTGAAGGCTGCTAAGCTGAAGGCTTCTGCTAAAGGAAGTGTTCCTCATATATGAAAGGGAGACCATCGACCTGAAAGAAGGGAGGTCTACTACCTGTGATGGTTTTAGGTTATCCACCAACTAAAGATTATGGTTTAAGGTTGTCCACCAATCGAAGGCATGCTCATGGGCATATGTGTCTTTGGATACATCTCTGAATCCGGAATGAATGACGAATTTTCGCTCAGGCTCGCTTGAACTGCTGGCTACGACTCTGAACATGGAATGAGATATTATGGCTCAGGCTCGCTTGATCTGTCGTCGAAGCTTGTACATGACCACCATTTTCCCCCCTGTCAGGGACAAGGTGAGATGATGGCGAAAAATCAACTGCAAGTTTTCTCAATATCTGTGAACATGTTCTAACATGCGACTTAAGCATCTTCTTGGCTGCTGATGCCCATTGCCAAGAAGTGATCCATCCAAGATGAATCTTGGTTCTTGCAGGAGGCCGAGGCTTGTTTCTGAAGCATCTGTACGAAGAATGAGTGTGCCGACCACAGTGCTTGCATGGATGAAGATCAAAACAATGATCTTTCATATGGCCAACTCGATCACAATGTTTGCATTTTACAATATATTGTTGTTGTGGAGCAGGATTTGGAAAAGCTGCAGGTGAAATGTCATACAGGAATCTGGCACTCTGAAATATGATGGGCTTGGTGTAGTCTGGAATATGAAAGGACACATCCTTGTCATATCCAAGACCAGTTTGGTGCTTGTTGTGGACAAGCTCTTCCCAAGCTCTGATGATGGGCTTGAGAAGTGTAGGCTGAGCTGTTGCATCTGCATGTAAATCGTCTCTTGAACAAGGAACTGAATGTGAATCAACTGAAAATTTATCTTCTTTCTTCTGATGAGATTCCTTCTCAATCTTCTGAACAGAAACAGGTTCAGAATGGTGACTCTTTTGCTGAAGTTCGTCTTGTTGAAGCTAAGATTCCAACTGCAAAAACTCAATCTTTTCTTGTGCATCTTGCAAACAAATTTGAATATTACAAATATAATTCTTTCTCATTTTTATGATATCATCAACATTTGAATGAATGAGGCTATTCAACAGCTCTAATGCCTCATTGATTTTAGCCATTTTCAACAACTTAGGCTCAAAAACTGAAAGAGTGTCGGCTTCAACCGAAAATGCACCCTTTTACAATGTGATTCCTTTCAAACAAATACAAATGACTCCAAGGAATACTCAAAGCACAAAATATTCTTCTCAAATGATGGAGGGCAATCAAAAAATTTTCAACAACTCAAGTACTGATTGCAAGTATGAAGAAGATGCAAATATTCACACACAATGTGAGTTCAATACAAAATCTCTGCAAAATATTTGTATGAATGTGTAGCAAAAACAACATGCAAGAGGCCTTTGAGGCAGCTGAAATTTATTCAAAGAGTTGTTTTGCAATGATGGCAAACTTGTCTTCTCATGTAAAATTCTTCAGAAAATCACCCTATTATATATGCCACAAATCATTAAATGTCAAATATTTCTCCTCTATGTAGGCAATTTATCATTTTCTCATTATGCCATTTTCTCTTTTTCTGTAAACTTTCTCTCTGCTCTTCTTCTTTTCCTCTCTCTCTCTGTTGTTGTTGTTTTTTTTTAATTAATTAAAAATTAATTTAAAAAAATGGGAATAATTAAAAATGAGGGGAATGGGATTAATTAAAAGAGATGGAATTTTAAAAAGGGTGGGAAATTTGTTGAAATGGGAGGGGAGGGAAATTTAAATGTAAAAAATGGGAAAGGAATGAAATTTATTTATTTATTTATTTATTTTAAGAAATTAATTTAAAAAATTGAAATCAAATAAAAGGGGTTATGAAAATGGGAGGAGGGGATTTAATTTTAGAAAATCGAAAATTAAAAAAAAATTGAAATGGTCGAATGAATTAGAAATGGGGGGAAGGCGAATGGAAGAGGGAGCTCGGGAGTGCAGGTGAGGGAAAGGCCGAGTGGCCAAGGGATAGAGGGTTGGGGAGAGGTGAGGGGGCGCTGTGGGTTGAGTTAGTGTGAGAGCGTGCAGGTGCGGCGATCATGGAGGGATAAGCAGCAACGTTGGGTAGCTTAGGGACTGTAGAGCGAGGGCGTGTAAGGAGAGTGGCGTACTTTGATAGGTAGATGGGGAATTCGAGAGCAGTAGCGTAGGTAGAGTAGCAGTAGCATAGGCGTAGGGATAGGGGGTCAGGTTACTATGAAATGGGAAGCCGTGGTTTAGTTTGCAGACAGGGCGCGAGAGTGGGAGCGGTAGTGTAGGGAAGAGCGAGCGGTGAGCAAGCGGTCGAATGCAGAGTTGGGAGGAGCGTGAAGAGGGGGCAGGTTGAGTGTAGGGAGCTCGCAATCAAATGCATTAAAGGGATGCGCTGAGCACAGAGAAATGTTGCAAGGATGAGGGGTCGAGTAGGTGAGAAAGGGCGAGCGTGCTGGTAAGGATTCGATGGGAGCATGTGCATAGAGGGTAAGCTGGTTAATGTGAGGAGAGGCGTTGTGTGAGAGGTGAGGCCGAGAGCATATTAGATGAGTGAAGGGCCCGTTGTAGGGAGAGTGATATTAAATGATGGGAATGGTGATGCAGATGCAGGGTTTGAGATGAGAGCTGGGTAAGGGGGTCGAAAGGCCAGGACCAAAATTATTATTTTATTTTATTTTTTTTTATTTTTTATTTTTTTTTATTTTTTTTAATTTTTCGTTTTAATTTAAAACAGTAGAGTAGAAGACTTTGAAACAGTAGCAGATTGCAGAAATGAAGGAAATAGTACAAATTTAAAGTACTGAAATGCAACAGCAGATTGCCAATAAAACCCAGAAATTTTTCCAATAACTGAGCAGCAGAAAATATTTTCCAACAGTAGAAAAACTCAGAATTGCAGATACTTTCAATGGAAAAACTCATAAATTTCTTCAGAAACCCAATATAAATAGTATCCAACAGCTCTTCAAATTGCAGATTTTAATGAGAAGAAATTGCAGAGAAAATTTAGAATGAAAACCTTCAGATGGACAGTGCTACCATTCTTCAAAGCCAATGCCTGAATGATACCAATTTCTGAATGCTGGGATTTTGAATGCTGCTCCTCTTCAAAACACTTCTGAATGGTGGCAAAAACACTGCTACAAAAACTCTGAGTGCTGCAAAAATGTCAAGAATTTTTGCAGATATGCACAAGCCATAAACACAAATGGCTCACTCAAGGTTGAGCAGGGCTAGCAATCACCCGCTCTGATACCATGTTAAAAACCATGTTAAAACACACACATGGTGTATGAGAAGAACAACACACATACACAAGAGACTCAACACACAATGAAGGATAAGCATGAGCCTTTCTTATTTTTCCATTATACATGATGTACATTTATAGTACAATGGTGTGACTCTTGGTTTCACATTCCAAGGTCACTTGGACTCCATTGTGACTTTTCACATTCCACACCTACCCATGTAGGATTAGGTGTTCCAACAATACCATAAGGAATCATTTTTCCAACTAAATGTATCATATGTACTAGGATTTTGCTGCAAATTTTGAATGAGTGTCCATAATTCTTTTTCCTTCTTCCATTCATCTCTTGCTTCGGTTATCCAATCTGGTTGGATAATAGAAATGGCACAAAGAAATGCTTCCACCTCTTCATTCTTTCTTGAGAGTGCATATGCAACAACATTAAGCTTCCCTTTTTTGTAGATTATTTCAAATTCATAACCCAACATCTCTGTGACCCATTTTTGCTACTCTTCTAAAGATAGTCGTTGTTCCAAAAAGTGTTTAAGACTATCAAGATCAATTTTTACCTTGAAGAGTGTTCCCATTAGGTAAGTTCACCACTTCTTTAGTGCATGCAGTATTGATAACATTTCCTTCTCATAAATAGGTTTTTGTAAATACTTTCCTTTGATTGGACGACTTTCAAAAGAAATGGGTCTTTCTTCCTGCATTAAAACAGCATCAATTCCATTTCCTGAGGCATCACATTCCACAATAAAGGTTTTTGTGAAGTCTGGCATAGCTAAGACTGGTGCTAGGCACATTGCCTCTTTAAGATGTTCAAATGCCTTAATTGCTTCAGGGGTCCATGAAAATGCATCTTTCTTCAATAATGTTGTTAGAGGTGCTGCTATTCTACCATAATTCTTAACAAACTTGTGATAATACCCTGTTAAGTCGAGGAATCCTCGCAACTGCTTTATGGTTGTGGGGACTTTCCATTCCTTAATGGCTTTAATTTTGTTAGGGTCTACCTTAACACCCTCGTGAGATACAATATGACCCAGACATTTCACCTCTTGTACTCCAAATAAACATTTGGATGTTTTTGCATATAATTTTTTCTCCTGCAATAGTTTGAGCACCCTGTCAACATGTTGAACATGATCCTCCCAAGACCTGCTGTAGATTAGTATATCATCAAAAAATACTAGCACAAATTTTCTAAGGAAGGTTTTGAAAATGGAATTCATCAACCCTTGAAATGTAGAAGGTGCATTGGTAAGGTAAAATGGCATGACCAAAAATTCATAATGACCCTCATGAGTTCAAAATTATGTTTTTGGAATATCTTCAGTCTTCATTCTAATTTGATGATATCTTGAACGAAGATCCAACTTGGTAAAATAAATTGCTCCATGTAATTCATCCAATAATTCATCAATCACAGGAATGGGAAATTTATCTTTAATGGTGAGCTTATTGAGCTCCCTATAATCCGGACACATTCGCCATGATCCATCCTTCGTGTGTACCAATACTACAGGAGCAGAGAAAGAACTTTGACTAGGTTGAATTATACCCGCCTCTAACATTTCTGCAATCATACGTTCAATTTCGCTCTTTTGGAAGTAAGGATATCTATAAGGCCCGATGTTTGGAGGAACACTTCCTGGAATCAAATGAATAGCATGATCATGATCACGAATAGGTGGGATTCCTTTGGGAGTTTCAAACACCTTGGAATGATTGTCCAAGACTTGTTGGAGATCTGCAGAAATAGATGATTTTGATGTTGGAACTTCTAGTGAGCATAATTGTGCAATTACGCCTTGTTTTTCTATATTTAGAAGCTTTTTCATGACATTAGAGCTTATTATCTTTCCTGGATTCCCTGCAATACCCAATAATTCGACTTCCTTTCCTTCTGAAAAAAAAATCAAGAAAAGTTCTTGAAAATTAAAAGCTACTGTCCCCAAAGATTGTAACCATTGTACTCCTAGTACAACATCAACACCTCCCATAGGAATGGAAAGCATTGGAATATTCAATACATATTACCCCATGGTTAGCTTGATATTATGGCATTTTCCAAAGCAATTCATAGTTCCTCCATTTGCAACCATCACTTGACATTCTGGTGCTAGGTATAGGAAACAATTCAATTCCTTGGCTACCTTACAATGAATAAAATTATGGGTGCTACCTGAATCAATCAACACTATTACCTTTTTCTTATTGATATGTCATTCCATCTTGAGAGTTTGAGGAGTGGTAATTCCTTCCAATGCTTTACATGATATGGTCGGACTAATTTCTTCCCCTTATTGGGTTTGTTCCTGGTGTATATCCTATTCTTGTTCATTTTCTTCTTCCTCTTCACAATCTATGTAAAATAATTTCTTCTCAGCACACTTATGGCCTTTAGTGTATTTGCTATCACAACTGTAGCAAGGCCCTTTTTCTCTTTTTTATTCCAATTGTTGTGGTCTCAACCTTGTAGGTTGTGTAAATCTATGAGTAGCAACACTTCCCTCTTTATAGAAGTGAGTGGTAGGCTTCCTTGTCGCCATAATTTTGCATTCAATTTTTCTTGCCAACCTGAATGCCTTCTCCAATGAATCAGGTTCCAAAACACAAACTTCATGTTGGATGTTATCCTTTAAAGTACCTATGAAGAGATCAATCCTGTGTTCCTCTGGAATATCAGTTACCCTTATATTCAATTTTTGGAAGTCCTCAATGTGCTCCCCCATTAAACCTTTTTTTTTTATACTTATCAATTGGCTAAAGAAGGTGTTTCTCTTTGTATCCTCATAATGTGCTATCATTTCCTCCATAAAAATTGACCAAGTGACAATTTTTTTACGGGAGTAAAGCCATCGATACCATACAAATGTATTTTTTTGTAAATGTAAAGTTGCAATGTGTACCTTTTGTGTGTTTTACACATTATGGAGATCAAAATATTGCTCCATCTGTAGTATCCATGTTACAGGATCCTTTCCATCAAATTTCCTCATATCCATTTTTGGAATATGGTGGTTCTTCCTGCAAACATTATATTTTATGAAATCAAAATTAACATTTATTTTGTTCTCATCATGAGTTACCTTTACTATCTTTTCACCATTAGGAAACATTTCTTGTATCAAATTTATCAAACCTTACATGTCTGGTTTTAGATCATTCTTCATGCTTTCCATTTTAGCTTCCATGTCATCCATCTTAGATTCCATGCCATCCATCTTAGATTCCATGCCAGCTTCCATGCCATCTATCTTAGATTCCATGCCATTCTTCAAACCATCCATCTTAGATTCCACGCCTTTCTTCAAACCATCCATCTTAGTTTCCATGCCTTTCTTGAAAACTACCATGTCATTTTTTGTTGCTTTTTGCGAGAGTGAAATTTGTTGCACTTGCTGTTGTAATTTTGATATGTCATGTTGCCATTCTTCATCTTCATGAGTCATAGTAGATATTTATAAAGGCTTAATGGGTGTTGAATTATTTTTAGGGGCCATTTTAGAATCCAATACTGATATCTATTCTACAATATGCCCTTGGAATTAATTCAACTTAATTCTTCAAACAAGACTTATGCAATTCCGAAAAAAAAAATACACACCTTTTACTTGCTTTTAAGGAGCTTGATATTGAAATTGAATTATCTCTATAATTGTGATCCTAAATATCTAAAATTCAGCCCTGTAGTAGCCCTCTGAAGCTTCTTTCAAATTCCACAGGTCTAATCGGATTTGGATTCTTCAAGACAAAGTTATGTCCAATCTTTCACAATGACCCAATTTTGGACTGGTTCAGTAGAGAGAACTTGTACGACTTGCCACGTGTCACTGTTTCCTCTTTTAGCTATGAAAGATAGAAATAAAACTACATTCAATGTACTTGCGACCAATTTTTACGGCATTCCAATCCAATGCTCAGAGAGAGAGAGCTATGAAGATTTTTCCACGATCACCTCTTTGAGATGAAATTCTGAAGCCTCAACAAGCCCTAACTTCCACAGATCATATCTCCGAAAATATTGCAAACCCATATTTGAAATTTTTTGATAATGTTCCTCAGGATTGCAGCTTGACACTCTAAAAATTTCAGCTTCTGAACCTTCATAGAAATACAGTTATTACTAAAATACCACGATGACCTGTTTAGGATAAATTCAGGAGCCTACAAAATGACCTAACTTGCACAGATCATATCTCATAAAATAGTGTGAACCAAGATCTAAAATTTTTCGACGGTGTTCCTTAGGATTTTAGCTTCATACTCTAAAAATTTCAGATTCTGAACCTTCGTATAAAAAATTTTATAGCGAAAATGCCACGCTGACCTGTTTGGAGCAGCGAAACCCTAGAATCTCAAAGCTCTGATACCAAATGTTGTGAAACCAACTCCAAAAATAGAAGAAAAGAGATATCAATGCCTTATAGATAAGCCACTTCGAGGGGGAAACCTCCAATACATTACATTAATGAAAAATTCTTGGATTATTCAAATTACAAAACCTCCTTTCTATATATAGGAGTCCATGGGACCACAATGTAATCCTAGTGGGCCACAATGTAATCCTAGCCGACCTAACAATAATAATTTAAGGGCACAATAATAACAATATGGGGGTTATAGGGGTACAATAATAAAAATAAGGGGGTTACACTAACAATAATAAGGGACTATACTAGTAATATAGGGACCTAACATTTTGGATAAGTCTAAACGTGGATGATAGATTCGGATATTTTGTGATCGGTTTGGTAGATTTGTCTGGGTAGAAGGCTCCTACTGGTTGTGTGCGTGGAGACCTTAGTCCTATTCTGTGCAGACCCCGCTGGCTGTGTGTGCGGGTTGTTGATGCATTTTTTAAGAAGGACTTGAATTGATAGTAATAAAGAAGGATTTTTGTGAATATCTAAGTTATATATACATCTGTTGGTTATCTTATGAATGTTTCTGCATATTGTTTCCATTTCTTGTACTGTCTAAAAATACATCTCTTGCATGACTGTGATTGGGCTTATATGAATGTTTATTGGATGGATCTTGTGTTATAACAATTTGATATGATGTGTTAAAGGGGTATGACTTGATTTACGATTTCTGTGTTAACTTGAGAAAGATCTTTTGCATATTCGACCTAAATCTGTCTAAAAAGGGTTTACTAGTTAGGTTCATTGTTGCTAGGGTCTGCTTATGATTGGTTGTATCTTAAGGCACCCACATCATTTTGAATCTCTCTCAGGGTGCAGAAACCTAGTTCTAACACCCCCCATACTGCTTCGAGTGAGACTTTGACTTGCGCAAGTAAGTCACTGCCGAAAGGGCCAGTAGTAAGAGGGTTTTGTTGGTTAACCTCAATTTCAAACCTATTTCAGGACCCCTCAAGCCAACAAGACTGATGTACACCCAAACTGATCCAATATTACTTAATTAGCATCTAGATTTAGTATTGTTTTGGTTACTATGTTGGATCAGAGATATGTAATTTTGACACTAGTATTCTTCTTGTTATTTTCAAAAGTGGCTAAATTATTTTCACCGAATATAACATTTGAACACTAGTATTGTTTCTATTATTTTGAAGAAGTGGCTAAATTATTTTCACTAGTTATTTTATTCACATGCTGATATATGAATTATCGAAATAAGAATGCTTGGAAATGCACTACTATTGTTTCATCATTTTTCCTCTCGTGCAACTGATCATTTGTTAGTTGGTACTTGTAAATATAAAATACATGTTTTGTTATTAAATATTTTTTTCGCAACCTGGATTTATGTTTTTCATAATGTGGTTGGGTACAAGAGGAAAATGAATCTTGAGGTGATAAATATATTATATTTTCCATTTATTTGAATGATTATGACTCCCCTCTCATTGCCACATATTTGTATTTGGTATTTTTGCTCCATGAGGATATTAGCAAGGATTTGTTGGAATCATGTTACCTGGCCTTCCTAGTATTCGTTTCCTGTCATTATTTCAAATGTTATACCCTATTCCAAACATTGGACATGAAATTGCAACACTAACTTCTTAATGTGCCTTAAAGTGTGCTTGTATTAAGAGAAAAGTAAGGGTTTTATGAAGATATTTTTTCTAAATGAATAGGTGAGTTCTGACCAAATTTGTTGAGAATAATCGATGTTAAGAATTTGTCCACGCCTTCACTATTTTAACTACAAGAATTTGAGCCATCATTATTTCCCATTCAATAATTGAAGTAGGCAGGAGATTTCTTGTAAAATTATATAGTCACAAATACAAATATACAAACAAATATAATATTGTGTACAATGCATACTCTATGCCACTTTTAGTGTTGGTATTGAATCGCTTCAGAAATAGATAATGTTGTGTACATTCATCATTCTTATTATTTTTTCTAGTACAAAAATATTGATTCATGTGTACCCATCCTTTTAAATGGAGCCATTAGCTCATGCAGCACAAGACTCATTCCTTTCCCTTATTATGGTTGATACAATAGAATTTGTGTGATCTAGCTCATTTCCTTCATATGGCTGATCTAGTCCAATCTGTTGATTCCATAAATTATGCAGTTCAGTACTTAAAAAAATAGAGCACCTTATAGTTGTTACTGTGAATAAAAGTGGCCTTGTCTCTATTTTCTTTGTTCATATATTTGCAATGATGCGCTCAACACGACACCTCCATCAAATCTATATGGACACCCAGAAACTACACGTTGGTGACCAAAAAAAGACATTTGTGACATATAATTTTTGTTGGGTTCCATCGATTTTTGGTTAATAGAGTTCATAATCGCAGTAAATTTGGACACTACCAAAGGTATAGATTGATTTGAAAACTAATCCTAGCCCTACTATCATGAAAGTGCATTTTTTCATTGTAAAATAATTAGTATACAATATTTATACATATAAATATCGAAAATATGAAAAATAAGAAAATTAGAGAACACCCTAGAGATGCATCTTCTTTCTCTTTGTGAAAAAGTTCTAGCATAATCAATGAGTGTTGATATTGTCTCTTTTGATCCCTATAGAAGTGTCTACAATGAACCCTAATAAAAATGTATCGAACATTGTGAATTTAACTCTGCAGTGAATTTGATAACTTCTATGAGTCTTCAGTGAAATCACCAAGATTACAATATTATATAACTTAGTAAAATATTCATCAAGACTTTACAAAGGTTTATTATTCAGTGAAATATTCACCAAGATATTACAAGATTTTATAATTTGGTGAAATATTCTCCATGATTTTAGAAGCTGATATAATCTAGTGAGAGATTCGCTAAAAAAATTATATTTTTGATAAAATCTCCTTCCATTTTCCATATGTATCATGGGAATTCACCAATTTATTATACATATAAATTTATGCGAGTTCTTAAAATTTTCCTACTCTTGCCACATTTACCCACTTTCATCAGCTTTCTCAGCGTAAACAAGAGCTGAGGCTCACTATGATAAGACTCAACATCCTATATGACCTCAAGGAAATGGAGTCGAAAACTTAATACCTTATTGAGTTCCCTCAGGTGCCACATGACCTACAGGAGTAACCCAACCCCTTCAGGTGTCCAACCCCTAAGATAACTCTTTTTTTCCTAGAATTATATCCTTAGTCACTCCCTTTACAATGCCTCCAAGAGACTATGAGTCTCCATTCAGTCCCAAAGTCCTACTTGCTAATGATTATCGAAATTTCTGCTCATTTATATTCCAACGACTCCAAATTTTGCACCACTTTTTTAGGGGTAGAATATTTCCTATTCCTAGAAATCAGTGAAACTTCCAGTGATGAAAAATGAAATAGAGACAATGCTTGTAAAATAAAAACTGAAACCATGACTTGACCTGAACTTCCCCAACTGAGAATAACATTGCGTCAAACACTTGGTAAATATGCAACCTATAGGTCATGAATGCAAGTATGAACATAAGGGACTGAAAACTTATCTATGGTTTAACAAGAAGGGTTATTACCTTCTCACATTAGCTTTCGTAACATCAATTAGGTATTTTATTCATTATTCATTAAGTTACAAGTAAAAACATGAATAGAGCCATGAATAATATTTTTCATATAACCATGATTATAACCAACATATAGGTAGATAAATAAAAATGAGAGAAAAACCATTAAAGCCACATAATAACAAGTACGTTTCCTTATCAAAAGAAAGAGAAATTTATCTCTTATTATACATAGGAAAAGTCCAAATAGGTTTGGGACTTCCATGTAAACAACCAATCATAGATTGGCTGAACCAAATACTTATTTCAGCTAGTCACCCTCGTGCCATATTCTAAGCCTGAATGTGGGATCTTATGGGATAAAACAATCCAAAACACAACCAATGGAATCCAAAGGTTAATCCACCTCCACCCTCACCATATCATGATCTCACCCAAACTAGTGTTGAGATCAAAAAACCAAACCGAGATTGGATGCCTCCGAATTTCTTCTCTAACACATTGAGAAATTTTCTCGTCTCCACCCTTAGGCTTTATAGTGTATCCCACCATTACTGGTTAAGGGATTACTAGGCCTTTGGGAATTTTCCTGAGACCACATTTCCGAGATGTAAAATATTCGAGAAATCCAAAGCTCAAACCGAGAATCAACCCCATCACACCATGGCTATCTGAAAATGGAAAGGCTAGGCTAAAATCCCTGCCCAACCCAGAGAAACCCATGCCAATGACAATAAAAGAACCAAATACCAACATTCATACCATGCATGTCAAAACTAGCTAGGAAATAACACATGCAACCCATTTCCTACAATTATTCCCACTAAAGCTTCTTGATCCAACATTTCCTTGTTTAATCATTTCTTTCCTTTTCTTTCCTTTCCTTTCTTGCTTTATTTCTCCTCTTGGTGCTCCTCTCCTCTCTGATACTAATTCTAAAATTGAACTGAAAAAAGGCTACCAACTGATGCTTGGAGGTTTTTTTATTGACAGGAACTCTATTTCCTTAAATTTTCCATTATTTTCCTTAATTTTCCTCCTCACATGCAACTTGTGACCTTTCACCTTCCTTTTCTCCTAAATTCCTTTATTTTCTGTAATATTCCAAATTTAGCATGCAACTAATTGGAATATTGATTTTTGTTTTTATCACCTAACAGCTGAATAAATGGGTAAGGAAGCCCATGAATATTAGAAATATGAATAAAATCCCTCATAATGTGAAAGGGGATAGTCGTAAGAGCTATATTTCACACCCTTAGGTGTGAAAGAGGACATTTGCATCGAGACAAGGTCAAGTTTGACCAAGTCAACAACGCTGGGATAGGAGGTAGAGAACACTTTGAGAGATAACGTAGTATGAATGGGAGAAGGGTTATTTGGTGAAGGAAACCCTAATGAGTAGGACCCATGGTGAGAGGGCTTTCACTTGTTTAAAAGGAGGGCAAGGTAGCCATTTTTATTCATGTTATTTATTATTGATTTTGTGGTCTAGAAGACTATTTGGCATTCTTTTGCTATTTAGAAGAGTTGCAGTGCTTCTTAGCACAAGGATTTCTTGTTTTGGAATTCCTTCTCTTTCCAAGAGAGGCCTCTTGAATGAGTTTGAACTTCATTTATACACATCCAGTCTTGGGGCCAAGCTACCTCCTTCAGCTACAACATAGTTTCTATTGAGAGCTGGGTTGTGTTGCAGGGTGTTACAGTGGAGGGTTGACAACACCACTTCCGGAGCTTGATTTTCAAAGGAGAAAGCTTTCTTACCTTTGGGACACCAGTGAGGAAGATTCTAGAGCTTATTTTAGATCTTGGCACTTGGCCAACATATTTCCCTTCTCCTACAGTGCAGTCCCTTTCCTAGACTGCGTTATTTTTAGTATGCAATTGCAGTAAGGGTCTGCAGGATTATTGGAGGGTGAGATCTTAAATTATAAGATAAAAATTTAAATTGGAAGATCCATTGGAGGAGGTATACACATTCATCTTATCCATCATCTTCAGCCATTTCCATCCAGTTCTTTAGTTGTAGCTGCTATTCCAACTCTGACATTTTTTGCAGTTTTGCATGTTTCAGCCAATCCTTCTAGGATTGACTAGAAATTGTGTTTGGCAGCTTAAATCTTCTCTCCCAATGTTGTATGATCCATCCATTTTAATATTTGTATTATTTTACATCTCCATGTTACAGTGTACTGTCTATTACTACACTGTACATTCTGCAATATAGAAACATCCCTCTTTTGGCATATGTATTCATGGGAGGCTCATTTGCCTTGATTATTTGAGTTATGCACACTTCTATTGTACTCATTTGCTGCTGATATGTGTAAAAATATGGCTCCATGGTTTCCATACATTTTGGTATGATGTTATTCACTGTTACTTCCATTTTGTGTTCATGTATTGCTGGATCTCCAATTTTGGAATATATTAAGATATTCCCATTATTGTAGAATTTCCCTATTTTAGGATATTACAATGCTATCAGAGCATCATCTTTGGCTTAGCCTATGAGTTTCAACCATTATGCTATCAGAATAATAGAATAATATTAGAATGTTGGAGAGAATGAGCCTTCTCTCATCTCTCTTTAGAAGCAAGAAGGACCTCAACAAGGAGGTCAAGCAAAGAAGAAGCAGTGGGACTATGCCCTTTCCTTTTGAAACAGAGGAAAAATTGTAGAAGTATGAAGGAAAATTGGATCAAAAGATCCTAAGTGAATACATTGTTTATTACAAATCTCAACCTAGAGCCTTCAAGGAGACTCTAGCTTTCCCTCAGCTCATTCAATTGGAGGAAGAAAAGAGACCATGCAACACAAGAAGAATCAAGGGCAATAGGTTTCTATTGTCTACCTTTGATGGGTCATCTACAGCAAGGGAATGGGCAAGAAAACTTGATGCATTCTTCCTAATACATCCAGTGGTAGAGAGAGAAGATGTAGAAATTGTAGCACTACACCTTGAGGGTGAGGCCAATATTTCGTGGTTCAACCATTTGGGTCATGCAAGAGTGCATACTTTTGCTGATTTTACTCAAAGGTTGATTAGAAAGTTTCGCAAAGGGGAACCATAGGAGGATAATCCCTCACCACCATTGGAGGAGACTTGTACCAGTGCTATCACAACCTTGGGAGAGCAACCTTCCACATCAACAGTTGGGGAAGCCAGCACATTAGAGGAAGAAAATCTCGCAGCCATAGAATATTCTTCCAAATATCACCAAGGTATGCTTAAGGTCTCATCTCCTATTGTTTGATAAAATTATATGGAGGGTTATATACCATTGCATGCTGCTTATTTAGATCAAAAGACTTTCACTGCACTGTGCCACCTGGACTTGTTCAAGGAAGGGAGGAACCATCATCCTCATATACCATTGATGAGTTGGATGCAACACTTGAGGTTGGGGTTTGAAAACTTGGAGGAGAGGATGAATCTTGTTTCAAATAAACTTACACAAAACCATATGCTCATCCTTGAGTTGGAGCATGAGACAACAAGTACATCATGGGAGAAATTAACAACACTATCATTCAGTAGCAATGATAAGTTGGAATATTCCAATGACCTTCCCATATACACAACAAAGGGGGAGCAGATAGATGATGGAGGATATCTGAGCGTGGATAACATCTCTCATGTTTGTGTTGGATACTTCTTGAGCCCTACACATCATAATGGGAGGTTTTTTCCTACCACCTCTTTCAATCCTTATGGGATCAACTTGGTCATTGAGGATATTGCATTTCAATATCCCATGAAATGCAAAGACAAAAATCTGATTTGGGACGATGGTAGTCTTCTTTCGAAGGGTACCAAGGTGGAGCATGATAGAAGACACCCACATTGGGATGAATGGGGGTGGTTGGAGAGCAAGAAGCTGGTGAGCTACTTGCAATTATATGACACTGGGCAGCAGGAGGCTTGGTTGTGTTGGCTTCTCCTAAAGGAGTTTGGCCATAATGGGATATATCCTTTTTCCAAGGGTATGTGGGTGGAAGGAACTTGGCAGGATACTTGCATCATTAGGCAGGAAGGAGTGTGGATGCATTATGATGATATGATCATTATTTCTTCAGCACATGATTTTTAAGATGAAGGTATGAGGAGGCAGAAAAAACGTTTGTTGCTTTGAAGGACCTTGGGAGAGAAAGGGAAGATTTGCTCTCACACTTTGCATAATGTTGCAGGAGTAGGAGATGGAACTATCATGGTGCAAGGGGGCTACTCCTTAGCCTTATATGATCAGAAGGTGCTTCCACTTTGGAAGGAGCTTTCTATATATGGCAGCATTGTGGGAGATGTCTTTCACAATGGGCATGTCAAAGAATGGAGCTATGGGATAGCAGTAGTTTATGTTCATAGGCCAACAACGATGTCACTTTGGAGCTGGGATTTATTGATGGAGTTCTCCCAGGATCACTTCACATATGATGCACTTGGTGGACAAGGAGGAGATGGGAGTGATGAAGTAGTGGATGGAGACATATATTACCAAGGTGTGATCTTCTTAACTTGGGTTTCCAAGAATAAAAAGGAGGAACTTCATGCAACACATGGTACATTCCTCTTCATAGGAGTATGTCATACCACTATGTAGAACTTATTCATGGATCCATATATCATCTTACTTTCCACACATGGTAATAATTTTACTTTTACATACATCGATTATATATCACAGTATTTTTGTGTTCTTACCATTCCTATTCAGTGCATTGCTCCACAAGAGGGCAAGTTTCTCTTTGGGCTCCATGGTCATATTTTGGCCAAATATTGTGATGGAGACAACCATATCTTATGTAGCCTTTGAAAAATGTTTCATTATTATTTTATGTATGCTCATTTGGTTCACCAATCCATTTACTATTCACTAGTAGAGGTGTTGACATATACAACTAGCTATTTTTCAAGAAACATCTTGCCTTGTCGTTTTCTAAAGCAGTAGTTAGAAAAACTACACTGTAACCACTTGGGAGACTGTTGGTACCTTCCAGAAATATATGGAACCTTCATTAATCTTCTCATTTGGATGCCATATTATGATCATGTCCTATTCATCATATATGAGATAGTTTGGGCCAGCTTGATTCATAGCGTTGGAGGAGAGATCCTTGAAGATCTAGTCTTCATATTGCCTCTTAAGGGAAACATTATTGTAGCCCAAGATTAGAAAACACTCTACACTTCTCATAAGTGGAGAGGATGACAGCATGGGGTAGGCTATATTTTCTACCATGATTAGATTTTTATCCCACTTACATTGCAGGAGCTCAAGGTGGAGGATGATTTGTATGAGTTACCATTCTGGAGGGTGACTCATTTTGTATGGTTGATAGCTTGGGGATGAAGGATCCACATGGGAATGTTAGTTCCCAACAAATTTTGGATTCCATGCGTCAAAGAGACCCTTAGACAACCCATTTTTGCCTCCATGGATGATTTACATGATGATAGCTATTTGGGATGCACACCAAAAGCTAGCTTGCATACTTGGGAGGGACGTCTTAGAGACATATTGATGAGACAACATATTGATCCTTGGAGGATTTCATCATATGAGGATGCTATAGGGGGAGAAGAGGAGGCTCTTCAGTTCTATCCTTATAGTTTCTTGAGGACAAGCAACATTTGGGAGGGGAGGAATGTAATATTCCAAATTTTGCATGTAGCTAATTGGAATATTGATTTTTGTTTTTATCACCTAGTAGATGAATTAATGGGTAAGGAAGCCCATGAATATTAAAAATATGAATAAAATCTCTCATAATTCGAAAGGGGATAGTCATAAGAGCTGTATTTCACACCCTTATGTGTGAAAGAGGACATTTGCATGGAGACAAGGTCAAATTTTGACCAAGTCAACAACACTGGGATAGGAGGTGGAGAACACTTTGAGAGACAATGCAGTATGAATGGGAGGAGGGTTATTTGGTGAAGGAAACCCTAATGAGTGGGACCCATGGTGATATGGATTTTATTTGTTTAAAAGGAGGGCAAGGAATCCATTGTTATTCATGTTATGTATTATTGATTTTATGGTCTGGAAGACTATTTGCCATTCTCTTGCTGTTTAGCAGAGTTGTAGTGCTGCTTAGCACAAGGATTTCATATTTAGGAATTCCTTCTCCTTACAAAAGAGGCCTCTTGAAGGAGTTTTCAATTCATTTCTCGACATTCAGGCTTGAGGCCAAGCTACCTCCTTTAGCTATAGTGAGGTTTCTGTTGAGAGCTGGGTTGTGTTGTAGGGTGTTGCAGTGGAGGGTTGACAACACCACTTCCGCAGCTTTTTTTTCAAAGGAGAAAGATTTATTTCATTTGGGACACCAGCTAGGAAGATTCTAGAGCTTATTGCTGATCTTGGCACTTGGCCAACATATTTCATTTCTCCTACAGCGCAGTCCCTTTCCTAGACTGCATGATTTTCAATGTGCAATTGCAATAAGGGTCTGTAGGATTGTTGGAGGGTGAGATATTCAATGATAGGATCAGAATTTCACTTGGAAGATCCATTGGAGGAGGTCTACAAATTCATCTTATGCATCATCTTCAGCCATCTCCATGCAGTTTTTGAGTTGTAGCTACTACTGCAACTACGACATTTTTGCAGTTTTGCATGCTTCAGCGAATCCTTCAGGATTGAATAGAAATTATGTTTGGGAGCTTAGATCTTCTCTGCCAATGTTGTATGAGCCATCCATTCGCATATTTTTATTATTTCACATCTCCATGTAGTAGTGTACCATCTATGAAAACGATGTACATTCTGCAATATAGCAACATCTCTCTTTTGGCATATGTATTCATGGGAGGCTCATTTTCCTTGCTTATTTGAGTTATGCACGCTTCTATTGTACTCATTTTCTGCTGATATGTGTAATAAAATGGTTCCATGGTTTCCATACATTTTGGTATGATGTTATTCACTGCTACTTCCAGTTTGTGTTCATGTATTGCTAGATCTCCAATTTTGGAATATCTTAAGATATTTCCATTATTGTAGAATTTCCCTATTTTGGGATATTACATTTTCATAATTAAATACCAAAAATACTCTTTTTCCTTTCCAAAGACTTATCCATTGCCTTTTGAAATTTCCCCTTAGCTATAAAACACAACAAGTGATGCCTACTAGGATTTTTTTTCCCAACATGCAGCTTGGAATAAGTGTCCCTTAACCGTGCTCTTATTTTTCTTTTATTATCTTTTATTGCATTAAATTTTAACCTGGGGTTGTTTCTGATTTAATCTTTCAAGGAGTGAGCCTAACACTTTTTGAGCTACAACTGACTCATAAATATTTTCATCAGTTCCTCTTATTATATTGACCACTTCATCCATTTGAAGGAATAATTTAGCTATTTCCTTATTTTCATGCATCTTTATGGATTCAAAATACATTCTAGAACCTTGAAGTTCAACCTTCTTTACTTTATTTCTCCCTTCATAGTAACTACTCACTTTATCCCATATTACCTAGACAATGGTGCAATACATGAATTTGAACAATTTAGATTATGGAATTGTAGCATAAAATTCCTTCACTTCCTAAGCATTATAAGTGAATTAAAGCTTATCATATTTGGTAATTATAACTCGTGGCTCTACATATCCTTCTTGCACTATGTCCCAAACATATGAACGAAGATATTGTAAGCAATTCTTTATTCTTACCTTCCATAGTGTATAGTTTGTTCCAATGAACATAGGATACTTTTAAGTGTGTCCTCTATTATCATCAATAACAAATAGGTTGGTCAAGCATGTCATTTTGAGTTAGGTCAAGTGTGTTGGTCAAATAAATTCATGAAAATTGATAAAATTTCATGATTGGTTTATAGTTTTAAAGGGTTCAAAGTGTTTTTATCTCATGTAATTAAGGTCTTGTCATAGGAAAATTTCAAAAATCCACATACATCAGGTTAAATAAATCATTTTTGAAATTTGTCACCTTTTACCTGAGTCCACAGCAATTTCTGAGCAAAACAAGTTGTTTATGATACAAACTCACCTAACAATTCCATAGCGAATCTGCCAACTCTCTAACAAAACTAGCTATGAGCTCCTATTTTTAGGCATCGGTTAAGGGATCAATGAGTTGTCAGTTTGTGAGTGTTTGGGGGTCAAATTTACATCACATACTTACCTATTATGATTCATTTTTTAGTGTATCTCACGCTTGGTCATCGTTACCACCACATTATTTCATGTTGTCCTCACTTTTTCCTTTCTTCATTTAACCTTCATGCATTCAAACTAATAACTTACCTTGTGATCCCTGTGAGCTAATTTTTCCACCATTTCCTTATTTTTTTTTTCGATCTAGCTACTGTCAGTGGTGATTTTCCAATTCTGTCCATAAGCAGCTTGCTGTCAAAGTTCATCTTTTGCAGGTGTCAAAATTCAAACAAGGAAGCACTATTTTGAATGAGATGGTCACACATAAGAAGACAAAAAAGGGAGGTTTAGTGGTTAGGTATGAACTTATGGGGCTAAAATTAGTCATGGAAGATACCATTTTTGGAGAGGCTTTCACCAACACTGGTTGCATGAGATTTTGTCAAAATATGCAGGGGTACCGTGCCCAAGTCTCCAAAGAATTTGTTGTAAATTTTGTTGGAATTGCTTCAAAAGTAGGCATGTTGAGTTTTAAAGTTTCCCATGGAACTATTTCTGAAGAATGAGAGATTCCTAGGTCAAGGGAAGAATGGCTCAAGGCTACCAAGTTTAAATTGCAAAATTGTGATGAGTTCTTGAAGCAAGAGCATGTAGGGGTGGAAATGACATCAGGTATACCTAGGAGCCATCTTAAGGAGAATTATTCAAAGCTATTGTTGGTAATTCAAAAGTATTTTACATGTGAGGAAAGATTCCACATGATATACCAGTGCAATTTCAGCCTTTTGCTCCACTTTATAGGTAAATAGCTCTTAGATCTTCCATTCTTCCTTTTCATAATCTTAGGTAAGATGTTTCATAAATTTCAAGCAATACCTGAGAGTAGTGAGACATTTGTATTCCATCATAGCTTAATTAAGTTTTTGGTTATGGAGGAATTGCAAATATTGAACATAAACTGGGCTACATTTTTGTTTCTAAGTGGTTATGATGTGGATGTGATTACTCCAAAGAAAACACCTAATCCCAATACAAGTACTCCCAAAAAGGATAAAGGGCCCATAGTTGAAGCTAAAGTGGAACCTGAAGAAGGCATGCAACCTATAACAGAACCCATGGAGTTGGAAGTTGAAAATTTGAAAAAACAGTGGCACCTCAACCAACATCCACAAGCAGCAAGAAAAAATCTGACACAAGGACTTCTAAAAGAATTACCAGGAGTCTAACAAAAATAAATGGTAAAATTAAATACATTTTGTAGGCTATTGACATTGAATATACCCCTGTGGTTAAACCTCTGGAGATAAAGGGAAATAAGATGAAGAAGAAAGGCCTTACTGAAAAAAAGCTTGATTTCTCCAGTGAGGACTCTAGTTATGTCTTCAAACCCAGAAAGCCTTTTATTTGGTTACAACTCTCCAAAGGGGATAAATCTGATAAGAAGTAGAATGAAGAAGAAAAGAAAAACTAGCCCATGGTGAAAGATATCATTGGATTATCCCCCAAAGAATATGAAATCACTAAGACACAAAAAGGCAAAGAGAAAATTATAGAGAAATATGAAGTGGACATTCTTAAGGAACAACTTAAAGAGGCAAGAAATGAGGTCTTAGAGACCAAGCTGAAGCTGTAATATTTCAATAAAGAAAGCAAATAACTGTGATATTTTAAAAAAGATGTCAACAAGAAATCAATTTTTATGATGAGCTGGCTGAAAGTTCAAAGAAAATGTTGAAAACAAAATTACATTTTCCTAAAATGATGAATCACACCATGAGGAGTGTTATGCGTAATTATGAATTATGAATAAAACACATTCTCGAAATGTGGTTCTATGAATTTAGAACAATAGATAAAAGAATTTGTAGATAATATTAAAAATTACTTGGAGTCCAAGCACTTCCTATTCTCCTTTTGTCGCTCTTGTTGTAGCTTCCAATCCAACTTTGATCACCAGACTAGTTCCTGCAAGTATAAACATTAAACAACAAAGAGATTGAAATATACAGATGGATATTTACTTTAATCGGTTAAATCAATGAGACATGAAACATATACATCAGCCAAGAATCCATGATATGAAAGACAGAAGCTTATACAAATACACGTGGGAAACTAAGAAGCAATCTTTATTAATGGATAGAAGGGGAGGTTACAACCAGCGATTGATTTGATGTCACCAACTCCAACATCATCCTAGCCTCATCACTGTTACACCATTTTTTGGTCATCTAACCTGTTACTACTAAATGGACCTAAGTACAACATGTAAGACCAATTTACCCTAAGTAAAATTTCTTTCACTATGAAAAAGAACTTAGTAAACCACATTTATTAAGTTTTTTATGGTCTAAACACGAGACCCCATGAGGAAATATTAAATAAATCTACATTTGTTTGATTTTCCTCAAGGAATAATTAGTTAAACAATAGTTTAATTAATATTCCTGGTCATATTTAACCCAAAACAGGAAAATTAATTAGGTAAACTATTATTTATCTTATTATTTTCTAGGAATAATTATTTAAATAATATTCCTTGTTAAATTTGACTAAATCATTCATTAATAATTAAATAGACCATTATTTATTTGATTATTACTCAACCACATCCTTAAAATGATAAATAAATCATTTATTTATTTATTATTTACAAATAAAGGAATTTGACCCAAGTCAAATTCTTTTTCCCTCCAACAAATATAATAAAATATTCCATAAAAGTTGGATCTTGATTTGGTTAATACTATTTTAACTATGCGCCAATATATAGGCTAACTCAATATTTTTTTATACATAGAATGGTTTTTCCATTCACTCACTAACTTTTGTTGACTATGTAGGTTTTAACCCTGTACAGAAATTATCTACAAACTAATCTTAAAAACATAAAATAAACAATAGCAAGAGCATAAAACATAAAAAAAATAAACACAGAGATTTTCCCCTGGATCCCAAATCGGGACGACTAGATTGATTTTTCATTATATTCCTTTTAGTGTTACAACAAATATATATACATGCCAAAGCATGCATAAACCCCAATCCATTAACCCTAGATTAGAAGATAAATCTAGTTCCTTCGAACAGATCTACACAATACCATGGGCCGAAAACCATCATGCCCCAAAACCATGTGCAAACCAATGCACAAAACCATGGGCGGGTCCGCCCACCAGAAAATAAGGACCAAAAAAATTTTCAGTGGCATTGCCCCGGACCCCGACAAGGGGGGCTACCACCCCCCCTGTGACCCCCTGTTACCCCCCCGTGTGTGATTAGTCATGGAAATAATATAACACAAAACCCAACATTCTCCCACTTGTTGTTTTCTTTCCACATGGGGCCACAAGAGAGCTAAGTCATTAGCCAAAATTTGCAACACCCATTGTTTCTCTACACCAAGAGAACTTCTGAGTGCTCACATAATTTGTCAATACATCTACAACATTCTTCAAAGTGTCCACCTTTACCAACAACACCCTTTTAGCCTCAACCATATATCTCACAAAGTGATATTGAACATCAATGTGATTTATCTTTGAATGATAAACAGGGTTCTTAGCCAAGAAAATTTCACTTTGGCTATCACAGTCTATCCTTATAGCTTGATGCACCAACCCCATACTTGAACACAATCTCTGCAACCAAACTGCTTCCTTGCTTGCATGAATGGCTACCATGTATTCTGCCTCTAAAGTTGAAAGAGCCACTATAAACTATCTTTTACTCATCCAAATGACTGCACCTTCAAATAGGCTAAAAACATACCCACTTGTAGATCTTCTTTGGTCCAGATCTCCATCCCAGTCTACATCAAAAAAACCATGAATGTCCAACACTATTTCCAATCCTAGTCTTCCCTAGTAGCAAAAGCCATAATCACTAGTGCCATGCAAATATCTAAAAACCTGCTTCACTATTGTCCAATGCTCCTTCCCTGGGTTTGACATAAACCTGCTCAATATTCCCACTACATGTGCAATGTCTGGTCTAGTACATACCATTGCATACATTAGGCTACCCACTGCACTTGCATATTGAACACGGGACATATCCTCCTCTTCTTCTTGTGTCTTGGGACACTGTTCAGCAGACAGCTTTGTACCTACAGGAATCAGAACATTCACCCATTTACTATCCTGCATATTGAACCTCTGTAATATAGTCTCAACATAATTCCTTTGGTTTAACCAGAGCTTCCTCTTTCCCCGATCTCTCTTAATTTACATGCCCAAAATATAGTTTGTAGCACCAAGATCCTTCATGTGGAATTTGGAGAACAATTGGGTCTTCAAATCTTAAATAATTTCTTTGTCGTTTCCAATCAACAACATATCATCCACATACAAGACCAAATAAATAACACGGTCACCAATTAATTTAAATTAAACACAGTGATCCTCCTTGATTTTGGTGAAGCCGAGTCCCTGTATATAGGTATCAAATTTCTGATACCACATCCTTGGTGACTATTTTAACCCATACAGAGACTTCTTTAACCTGCATACTAGCTCTTTCTTCCCCTTCACCATAAATCCTTCAGGTTTTTTCATGTATATCTCCTCTTCTAGATCCCTGTGAAGAAATGTTGTCTTCACATCCATCTATTCTACTTCAAAATCAAATACAATAGCAACAAATAAAAGTAATCTAATAGAAGTAACTTTGGCAATAGGAGAAAACATATCACCAAAATAAATTCCCGGCACCTGGGAATAACCTTTTTCTACCAACCGAGCTTTGTATTTCTCCACCTTGCCTTCTACAATCATCTTCTTCTTAAACACCCATTTTCTCTCGATGGGCTTTCTTCCAATCCAGAACTCCACCAAATCCTATGCCTCATTTTTATGCAAGGATGCCATTTCATCAACCATGGCCTCCTTCTAGAGTTTTCCATCCTCTAAATCTACTGCCTCCCTGAAGGGTCTAGGATCATCATCAGTTATATTTAAAGAAAAATTTGAACAAAAAGCAGATGGACTATACCTTTCTGGTTGTCTTCCTTCCCGAACTGATCTTCTCACAACTGGAGTTTGTGGCTCTTCCTCTTCTAAGTCTTCTTCTGTTGTAGAGTCTGATTCATCCTCCTTTAGATCAAACTCTATCTTCTCAGGTTCCTTTGGTAGGACTTCATGTTTAACAATATCTTTCACCTCTCTAAACACCACATCTCAGCTGTACACAACCTTCCTTGTTTCCAGGTTCCAAAGCTTGTAACCCTTTAAACCATCCTTATACCCAATAAAGATGCACCTTTCAGATTTATTATCCAACTTTGTCCTTTTCTCCCTGGGAACATGTACATATGCATCACATCCAAATACCCTCAGATGTGAAAGAGAGGGTTTCTTACCAGTCCATACCTCATGTGGATTCTTATCCTCCAACACTGATGAAGGTGATCTGTTGACCAAGTAACATGTAGTCTCCACTGCCTCTGCCCAGAATTCTTTTCCTAACTCGGTACCACTGAGCATGCTTCTTGCCTTTTCCATCAGCGTTCTGTTCATTCTTTCTACAACTCCATTTTTCTAAGGCGTGTATGGAGTAGTCTTATGACATGTTATACCACACTTCTTACAAAACTCTTCAAATTCCTTCTTGCAGAACTCCCCACCATTATCTGTCCTCAGCACCTTTATCTTCTTCTTTGTCTGGTTTTCCACCAGAGCCTTAAATTCTTTAAATCTGTCAAAGACTTTAGATTTCTTCCTCAAGAAATATATCCATGTATTCCTTGAGAAGTAATCTATGAATTAAACATAGTACACAGACTTACCTATTGATGGAACTGACACAGGTCCAAACACATCATTGTGCGCAAGCTCTAATATCTTGTTTTCCCTCTTAGCACCAAAATGAAAACTCACCCGATTCGGCTTCCCATATACAAAATTTTCACAGAAATAAAAATCTAGAGAGATATTAGACATACCTTCTACCATACCATTTCCATGCAGTATCCAAAGGTCCTTCTCTCCAATATGTCCAAGCCTTTGATGCCATAGCATGGTATTTTCTCCAGAGACCGCTAGGCTTTCCATTCCACTTTCAGGAACGATAGAACTGTTGAACCCAGCAATAATAGTGTTTCCCTGAAGCTTGTACAGAGTTCCAATCCGAACTCCCCGCATTAATACCAGTGCTCCCCGAACCATATTATAGGTATCTTTCTCGAACACTATTTTTACACCTGCATCATCCATCTTGCTTACAAAAATCAGATTTATGGCCAATGCAAGAATGTGTAGAACACCAGGATGTGTTCTAATCCTTCCACCTTGCAGCTTCAGCTTTAATTTTCCATGTCTGACAATTTTGGCCTTCCTATCATCATCTAAGAAGACATCACCGCCATCATATTTCTCATACTCGCGGAACCACTCCCTATGGGGAGTGAATTGAAAGGATGCACCCAAGTCAATCAACCATGATTCATGATCTACATGTGTATTTGAAGAAGAAGCCAAATACACATCCCCACCTTCATCCGAGGTAGTTTTTCCCTCTACAAAAGGAGCATCATCAGATCCATTTCCTTTCCCAGGAGCTTTAGATCTACAGTCCTTTTTGTAGTGCCCTTCCTTTCCACATTTCCAGCACACCTTTACAAACTTTCCAGGAGATTTAGATCTCCCTCTCGAAACCTTATTCTTGTTTCTATTTTGAGACCTTCCTCGTACATATAAGGCATCTCCATTCAGACCCTCCATATTTCTCTGTCTCATTTCCTCCAATAGCAAGGCTGAGACAATATCATCAAAATTCAAGGTAGTTGTATTGCTACCTATTGTAATAACTAGACTGTCCCACGAGTCTGGTAGAGAACACAAGAAACTGACGCACTTTTCTTCTTCTAAGATTTTAATATCAACATATGACAGCTGGCTTACCACAGTATTGAAGGCATTGATATGCTCTATCACCGAGTCTCCATCCTTCATCCTCAGGTTCTACAGCTTTTTCCGCAGGAACAATTTATTCACTAGAGATTTAGACTGGTACAAATTCCCTAGCTTGTCCCATAAGGTCTTCGCCATACCTTCCCCAGATACACTCAAAAATATTGAATCTAAGACACACAACCGTATTGTGCTCTTTTCCTTCCGATCCAGTTTCTTCTAGTCTTCATCTAACATTTTCATTATTTTAGTATCTAGATCTACCATGATCCACTGATATTTATCCACCAGCATATCCTCCATATTGAGCTTCCAAAACTCAAAACTCTGACCATTAAATTTCTTGATCTCTATCTTCCCATCGTTTTCCATCTTCTTTCACCGTAAAAATCGATCTCGCAGATCTCCCACTGAACAGGGTCTACCTCAGGCCCAAGCAGAAAACCCCTTAGCAGCAAAGGCGTCCCCTTGAAGTGAAAACTACTCTGATACCAAACGTAGGTTTTAACCCTGTACAAAAATTATCAATAAACGAATCTTAAAAACAAAAAATAAATAATAGCAAGAGAATAAGACATAAAAAAGATAAACACGGAGATTTTCCCCTGGATCCCAAATCGGGATGACCAGCTTGATTTTTCATTATATTCCTTTAGTGTTACAACACATATATATACATACCGAAGCATACATAAACCCCAATCCGTTAACCCTAGATTAGAACATAACCATAGTTCCCTTGACTATATCTACAAAATACCATGGGTCAAAAACCATCATGCCCCAAAACCATGTGCAAACCCATGCACAAAACCATGGGCGGGTCTGCCCATCGGAAAATAAGGACCAAAAAAAATTTATGGGGCACTACCCCGGACCCCGATAGGGGGGGCTACCGTCCCCCGTGTGACCCCCCCGTACGTGATATGGAAAGAATATAACACAAACCCAGGAGCCTAAAGATCACTCTGGATCTATACTTTTTGTCTGACTTTGATCCTTCATTGTAATATTTTGCTACCATCTTTCTTATGAGCCCCCTTTAAGTTCTATTTTTTTTTGGGTTTTCTACACCATCAAGAGAGAGAGATTTTGGATCTGAAGTGCTGAGGACTTACAAGAACTCATCCCATTGAGGGGGATTGGTACCATTATTGGCACGAGGGGTCCTGACCCAGGTTCAGAGTTCAAGTTTTTCTAACAAACCCCTATACTACTAGCCCTTTCGGCAGTGACCTGATTGCGCAGGCCAAAGTCTCATCTGATGTAGTATGGGTGGGTGTTGGAACCAGGTTTCCGCACCCTAAGAAAGGATAGGTAAGGCAAGCAGAGCTGCATTCATCCCTGTGATGCCCAGATCGCTTCTTTATGTGCAGGGTCAATAGGTCTCTATTCGCATCCACATGTACTAGATCTATAATTATATACTTTATGACAGTAGCACAATATTGCATAACACAGAACAGAATAGATCCAGATACAAAAATCACACTTACACAAATCTTTCATAACTTGAATATAGAATTCTCATAATGTATTAATTACTAATGATTCACACAAAAAATACATATAGATTCAGTTCTCTATCAACCTTTCTTATTCATCAATTCATTAGTTCCTTCTTACAATACCCTTCCCAGCCTACGCACAAAGCAGCAAGGTCCGCACACAGCTAGACTCTGGATCTTCACACACACATCCAGCAGGAGACCTTTCCCCAAAACCCAAATAGATATCTTAAACCACAATTGCATCAATAGCTCTTCATCTTCTAACTTACAATACAAAATTTTCCTCTATTTATAATAATCTAGCCTAAACTTTCCAATGGTCCGCAAATCATGGTTTTCGGACCCCTGGTTTACCCTTCTGCTGATTACAATGCTTTTGGGGCTTTCACCCACCCCAAAACCCCTATGCTAGACTAAATATAATCAAAATTATTTTAAATTGGACCAGTTTCGTAGCTCGTAGGAGACCCTGTTCCAACAGTCCCCCAACACAATCTTGTGACTCGTCCCGAGTTAGTGTGGCTGCGGCATTCCCAAGTGCCTCTAGAGTGATAGGATGACCAGTGCACGTATCCCACAGGCATGTCAACGACCTCTCCCTGGTGGGTCGATCATGCTTGAGCCAATTATTCTATCCATATAGTCATTTATCCCTGTATGGCTTGAGTCGACTACCATTGACAAAGCCAGGTAACATGTCACCACACAGGGTAGCTAGCCAGACTGCTCCACCATTCGTGATTTCCTTAATGGTGTAGGGACCAAGCCAGTGTTGTCAGAATTTCCCTGGGTATTTCAGAAATTGGCTATCGTATAAGAGGATGAGATTGCCTGCTACGAATGTCTTCTAGTGAATGTGTCGATCATGCCAAGATTTATCATGAGCCTTCTGAACCTATTGATGAAATTTAGCAATAAATCGATCTTCTTCCAAAGCCAAAAGTTGTACAAGGCGCTCCTCTATGATATCCGGTTCTTCCATATTTGTAAATGCTGTGATGCCTAGGCTAGGAACAATGTATTCTATGGGCATAATGTCCTCCTTGCCATAGACCATCCGAAGGGGGGTCCTTCCTATTAACTTCTTGCAGGTCATTCGGTAGGCCCACAGAAAAGAGGGGATGTGAACATCCCAATCACTACGATCAATATTGCAGACCTTGGTTAATGCCTATTCCAAAATTTTGCTAAAATTTTCAACCGCCCCATTTTCCTGTGGATGGTATGGTGTACTTTTCGCATGGTGGATCCAGAATTCCTCATTAAGGGCTTGAGTCATTTGGTTAACGAAGTGCGTACCTTTGTCGCTCATTAGGATCTTTGGGCAGCCAAACCTGATCAGAATCTATTCAAACATGAAGTGCGCAGCAGTATCCGCAGTACAATCCTTCACCACTTGTGCCTCAACCCATCGAGTGGCATAGTCAGTGGCGTCAATAATGTATCGCACACCTATCTTCTTGCCTGGTGGATTTATGGGTCCTATAAAATAAATGGCCCATTTTTCAAAAGCCTGTAGAGCCATTTGAGGTTGTAATGGCATCTCATCTCGACGTGAGGGCCATCCAGTTCGCTGGCATGTATCGCATGATTTATAATAGGTGTAATAATCTTGATGCAGGGTAGGCCACCATAACCAAGCTCTCAAAATGTTTTGTGTTGTCGCTCTCCATGTATAGTGATCTCCTGCGACGCCTTCGTGTGCTTCCACCAAAACGACATGTCGTTCATGTTCCAGGACATATCTGCGTAGTATTTCATCACCGCCCAGCTTCTATAACTAACCAATGATGATAGTAAATTTCGTCGCCTGAGTAACCAAATCCTTCTTCTTCTACACTGAATATTCTGCGGGGGTATGCTTGTAGTTAGGAACTAAATGATATCAGCGAAGTGTGCATCAACAACCTTAATGGTGAATAATTGCACATCTGGTAATCCTTCCTCAAAGTTAGTAGTTTCTTCCCCTGTCTCAATGCGGGACAGATGATCCGAACACGGATTCAACCTTTCGGGCTTAACAACAATCTCAAAATCCTATTCCTGAAATAGCAACAGCTAGCAGAAAATCTTCCCCCCCAACACAGGCTTGTTGACAAGGTATTCTAAAACCGAATGATCGGTGAACATTTTAAAGTTCCCACCCAGTAGATAGTGCCGATATTTCTGTAAGGCATACAACATAACCAGTCCCTCTCGCTCGGTGGTAGAGTAGCTGCGTTCTGCGCCCAAGAGTTTCTGAATAGAAAAGGCAACCGGGTGATGAATATCTCCCTCTCCAGGTTGAGTTAGGACAACAACCAAGGAAATACCTGATGCATCCACATGTACATGAAATTCCTTCGACCAATCAGGAAATATTAGTATGGGTGCAGAGATTATCTTCTCCTTGAGTAGTTCAAAGCTCTTCTGACATTCATCATTCCAAAAAAAAGGAAACATCTTTTTTAAGAAGTTTTTCCATGGGTGCTATGATCAGTGCGTACCCCTGAAGGAATTTCCTGTAATAGCCCATGTGTCCAAGAATAGAACGCAGTTTTTTTTCCGTTGTTGGGACACCAAGGTTTATAATTACGGCTACCTTCGCAGGATCAACCATCAACCCTTGCCAATATACTATGTGCTCGAGTAAGATTCCAAACTGTACACAGAAGATGAAATTCTTAACATTCAAGGAAATCTGGTGCTTCCGGCATGTGTCCAACATTAATTGTTGGTTAGAGACATGGTCCTTTACCATGCCAAAGACCGTCCAGTCATCTAAATAAACCTTCAGTAACTTATGAATAAACTCCTTGAATACAGTAACTACGACCCTTGAGAAAATAGTGGGTGCGTTTTTTAGACCAAAGGGCATGACCGTATACTGAAAGGACCCCCATTCTATCGTGATTGTAGTCTTACTATGATCTTCAGGTTCAATTCGGATCTGGTGGTACCCTAAGAACCCATCGGTGAAGGAATAGGCTTCCTTTCCACCCACGCTATCAAGAATTTCATCTGAGAAGGGCATAGGGAAGGGGTCATGGATGCAGGCATTGTTTAACTTCCCTAGATCTATGCAGATGCATATTTCCCCCTTTGTCTTCATCTTGTGGATGACCATTGGAATTACCCAATCCGACTGTTCAACTGGTTCAATGATTCCTACAACAAGCATTTTTTCCAGTTCTTCTTTGACATTTTTCTTATATTTAGGATTGAGTCAGTAAGGTCGCTGCTTGATGGGGCGTGCCTCAGGCTTCAGAGTGATGTGCATAATTCCTAGGTCCCCCATGATTCCTTTGAGCTCTGAAAACTTCATCGGAAATAAGTCCTGATATTCCGTAAGTAGCTCTGCAATTTTTCCTATGGTGCCTTCATCCAAATATTCCCCAATTTTATCCAGCTTAGGTTGTTCTTCCATCCCAATATTAACTTTGCGCAGCTTGAGAGGTTGCGTCACATCAATATTATACAGTGGGGGTCCAATAACGGTGCGTTCCCCCTGGGATTCTAGAATAGAGACATTCTGAGGATTGTCTTCTTCTTCGTCTATCGCCAAGCTCTGATAGTTGACTATGTCTTACATCTGCGATTCCCATGTCAGGACCTCTGGTGTGGCATGATGGTGCAAGTTCTTAAATAAAAATGCATCGATGTCCTGCAGAGCTTCGTTGAGTGTCTCCATCCCCCCAATTAGTCTGAACATTCCTATAAAGTCATCTTTCATTATTTCCCAGTGCTGGGTGCACTGATGTAGCTTCGTATCTAAATACCATGTGGCAAGGATAGGGCCCAAGGCATGAATAAATAGATGGACCCATTCTTATGTAGTCCAGTCAGGCCATTTTTTTCATCCAGGTGCACAGATGCGTGAAGGGATCCCCGGGTCCAAGAAATATCTTGGTGCATATGTCAGCTGGGGGAGTGAACTGCAAGATCATCATATCCAGACACATCTCCCAGTCTACGAATGCTTTCTTGTGGGTATCCCACCATCGCACAGGTGTCCCACGCATAGCTAGATTAAGGGCCTATAGCCGTCATTCTCTTGGATCCGTAGCTTCCAGTGTTCTCAGGAATTCCTGGAAGCTACCAGACTCATCAAAATGGGGTAGATATGTTACCTCCGAAGAAATGCAGCAGAAGTTCCTTGTGACCCGAAGACATCGTAGCGCTGAAATCTCATGCAACCAGCCCGGCCAATTCTCCATTTCTCCATCAGAGTCGAAAAATAATTCACTGTCCTTTTCCTAGAGGAGTATTCCTTCTATCGTGGGCTTAATCTAGTCTTCGTCCTACGTAGTCAATTTTTAAATGTGATCTATTTCTTCCTTGTCGCGTGCCAGCTTGGTATACCGCGCACCTTCTGCAAGATCTAGTGGTACTATTACGTACATACCGTTATTTTCAAATACCATGCTGCGGTTTTTCAAATTGATGACACCCCCCATATCTATAGCCTAGTCTATTCCTAGGAGTGCAGGGTAAGGATCCGCATCTTCCACAATTTCTATTACTTCAAAGTCAGCTAGGACTTTAACCCCCACGATATCTACCATAAATTTTGGAAGCCTCCCCAAAGGGATGATCTTTTTTTGATTTTCCATGTGCAGTTGGATGGTGGACCAATCCAATTTAGGCTTTCCCATTCATTTCCATGTTTTCTTTGGTAATACATTTGCATCTGATCCAAGATCTAAGATAACTTGATCCATCTCGTAGTCACCAATCTACGCAGTCAACCACATTTCTCTTCTAGTGTGTTTTTTATATCTGTATAGCTTGTGTACATCCTTGGTCCCAAGAATCGGATTGGACCAAGTTGTGCAGCTATGCACTAGTGCTTGAAGGTTCTCTACAGCCTGTGGGTTATGTAGTAGCTTCAGAGATACCTAGAGAAAGGGCTCAACCCCCTCCTGAATCTTGAGTTGTGTCAACATCTGCGCAGTAGCTGCTATTGTTTCTTGTCCCTTGCTAATGTTTGATCCTTCCTGAGAGGTCGTAGGATCCCTGGCAAGCACTTCCTTTGCTCCTCAGGTGACCATCTTGCTGTGTGTTATGAATTTCACATTCACGTCTATGTTTCTTAGCTCGGCTTTAACTCTTTGCACATTTTGCATAGGGGTGGGCTATTTTTCCTTCATTTTTTCTATCACAATTGGGTAGTCTTCAATCTCATGGTCCAGTTGTCAGCAATATTTGCATGATTTCCTAGTGGGGTTTGGGCAGTCCCTTGAAAAGTGCCCTACCTCTCCGTAGTTATAGCAAATCAGTTTCCCCCATCCCTGTCCTACACTTCCTCCCCGACCTCCCCTACCCCTTGCTGGGGAGCCACCGAAGCTCGTGGGAGATCTTAGCCACGCAGGGTCTGATTATACTCTATATAAGTTCCCATGATCTATCATCAAGTCGTATGTATGAAATCTCTACTCATCGTGTCCTACCAACCGGCAGAACCTGCACCACTGTTGCTTCAGTTCTCCCATACTTAGCCGAGGGCACTAGGCCTTATCGTGTAGTCCTTCTACCCAGAAATCATCACACCATAACGTAAACCCGCTTGAGCCTAGACATAGCAGACTAGGTCCTCCTACCTGCATGTAATCTTCCAATAGAGGGAATTGATCCTTCATATGGCCAGATATCCGACATCATAAGCACTAGAGATCTGCGCTAGCTCATTTTCCCTGTTCCGTCCATAGGTTCTGAATTTCCATGTGCATGGCTCCGAGCTACTCCTGAATTTGTTATGCCCCTCCCAGAGTGTCGTCTTTGGGCACGGCTTCTAGTTTCATGGTGGCTTCCAAAGCTTTTTCCTATGACTCGAAGGTCTGGTGGCCCATCAGTATATGCAAGTGCAGTAGTAGCATAGCAATGAACCATTCGGTGTGTTGTCTATCGTCATACTTAAATCCTCATTCTCTGATTGATTTTTTTAGTCTCTGATTAGCTTCCCATAAAGACTCAGTCACTGCTTTCTTGAAATATTTCACATCTGCTACAATATGAGAGTAGGATTTAGGTTTTCAAAACTGTTGTTTTAGAGCATCATTAATATCTTGAATAGATGCGCTCCCATTTTGAGATATGTACCGCATATACCAATCTAGAGATCTCTCTTTGAAGGGTAGGGATAGTTGTGCTTTCTTCACAGTATCGCTTACCACACCCTGTGTAGTCCATACTTAGTCTGCCAAAAACCAAAAACGATCCATGTCCTCATTGGCCGCGCCTTTAAAGGTAGGTAATTTCAAGTGCGCTGCCATGTCTCCTTCTAGCGGGGTTTTTCTTGAGGGCTTATTCTTTTGTGGGTCTGATGTTGGGGTAATTGGCGGGCCTTGCGTAGCTACTCTTTTGAGTGGCCTATAGGTAGAGTGATCACCTTCTTGATAGTACTTACTGCTTCGTGTTGTACTTTCATCTAGAGTGGCACTCATTCACTTCCTTGTCAGGTTTCCAGTATCTGCTTGTCATTACCTGATCCTGTTCTCAAAATGCTCTAGGTCCCTACAACGGAACCATTTTTTGGCACGAGGGGTCCTGACCCAGGTTTAGTGTTCAAGGTTTGCCAAAAAACCCCTATAATACTGGCCCTTTCGGCAGTGACCTGCTTGCGCAGGCCAAAGTATCACCCGAAGTAGTATGGGTGGCTATTGGAACCAGGTTTTTGCACCCTAAGAAAGGATAGCTAAGGCAAGCAGAGTTTCGTTCGACCCTGTGATACCCAGATCACCTCTTTTTGCGCGGGGTCAATAGTTCTCTATTCGCATCCACGTGTGCTAGATCTATAATTATATACTTTATGACAGTAGCACAATATTGCATAACACAGAAGAGAACAAATCCAAATACAGAAAACACACTTACACAGATCTTTCATAGCATGAATACAGAATGCGCACAATGCAATAATTACCAATTATTCACACAAATAGTACACATGGATTCAATTCTTTGTCAACCTTTATTATTCATCAATTAATCAGTTCCTTCTTACAATACCCTTCCCAGCCTGCGCACACAACAGTAGGGTCCACCCACAGCTAGACTTTGGATCTCCGCGCACGCAGCCAGCAGAAGTCCTTTCCCTAAAAACCAAACAGATATCTTAAACAAAAATTCTCATCAATAGCTCTTTATCTTCTACCTTACAATAAAAAATGTTCCTCTATTTATAATAATCTTGCCTAAACTTTCCTATAGTCCACAAACTGTGGTTTTTGGACCCCTGGTTTACCCTTTTGCCCATTACAATGCTTCCGGGGCTTTGACCCACCCCAAAAACCCTGTGCTAAACTTTATATAATCAAAAGTATTCTAAATTGGACCATTTTCACAGCTCGTAGGAGACCTTGTTCCAACAAACATCTTTCTATGTTCCCTTCCCACATGTCAAAAAATACAAAAAATCTTTAAAACAATCTTGTCTTGTCTATTGGATCCATGGAGAAACTCTTACTTTTATTTACTGGTTAATGTATTTTAATGCATAGATCTAGATTTTTGCAGCATTTATCTTAGTCAACTAATTGCAGATATAAATATATTAACAACCATATTTGTTGTTAGGGCTGTTTGTTATGCATGGCTAAAGTGAGCCTTTTTCGTACGCTTGCGATTAAGATTCATACTAACAACTGGCGAATCCACAAGGGTTTACGATTATGACTTCTGTCATTTTTTAAATCCCTGAATATCCAGCTGCTTCAAACCCTAGGATTTATCTTTAGCTTCTTGTTTTTATTCTCTTGATTTTTTTTTTAACCTATAAAACCCTAAAACATTGAAAATTCTAACTTTCATTTGTTTTCGGACCTATTATGCAGGTGACGGGCATCAGCAACAGCTAAGACAAAAAAAATTTCTGAAACCTACTCCCAAGAGCTTCGGAAGTGCAGGTCACACTTTTTGGGCCAAAACCTATGACCCAAACCTCCAGGGCGTAGAAATCAGGCCAAAACCTGTGACCTTTGCAGAAAGCAGGTCAGAAACTACGACTTGGACTTTTTGCGGGAAATTTTCTAAGATTTTTCTTGGTTTGTCTGGGCCTCTGTTCAGGGTTGTATGAACTCTATCTCCACCCATTTTGGACCTATACTTGTTTTTTTTTGCTCATCAAAGTGGGAACCTAGCTTCCTAGGGCTTCAGTACCCTCCACCTTTTATGGAAGAGTTTTAGCTGCTACAGGTTGTCTAAAAATATAGAGTGTTCAACCATTTTTCAGATCTGATCCCTTACCTTCAGATACACTTCAAATTGGTTATTTATCCATCCAAAACACCTTCATTTAGTTTTTTTTGGGTTTTCCTTTAGGGTCCCCTCCACTTCCCTCTAGGTTATAGCCTTTCGCCACCTCATTTTCAACAATTTTTCCTCTATTTTTTTGTTGTTTTTCTAGACCTATTTCTAGCAGATCTATCCTTTAGATCATTTTCACTCACGAATTTAGATCTATTGGCTATTTTGGTGTGTTTAGACTAGATTTTTTCCCACCTATAGACTATTTGTTGAGAGGCCCGCCTCCTTGGGTTTTAGATTAATGCATATTTAACTGTTTATTTTCTATTATTTCAGTTTCATATACTGTTATCTGCAATTTTATTTACAGTTATACAACACACTTTTTCTTTTTCTCTACAAACATCTGGGTTTAAAAATTAAAATTTACACACTTAACACACACACCCTAAGTGAAGAAGAGATTGGTTAACACTGCCAAGCAAATAATTTAAACATTGTAATCAATTGATCCTGCACCTCTCTTCCCTTGTTTCAACATTGTAATCAGTTGATCCTGCACCTCCTTGCCCTTGTTGGTCTCTCTTCCCTTTGTGCCATGTTTGTGCCACCAAGGCATTTATCCCGGAGACTTCTTGGCCTTCACCCTCAGTTTCTGGTAGGAAGAATTACTCCTCCACATATGATTCTAGTTAGTCCTCCACCGAGTCTGCACTCTGACTTCTTTTCTAGTTCATTGGGTCCCCCTTCTAGTTCTGCCCCCGATTCTCCCCCTGTCACCTTCACCATGTCTATTTCAAGATCTAACGTTGGTGGTATCCCCAGCCCTAATGCTGGGACTACTACTAGTGGGACCGCAACATGAACTACTCCAGCTACTCCCTTGCTCCCCTATATGGTAGGCCTCAGTCTTACTGATTTTAACTAGTTCATCAATGACCCTATACGTCATGATGTTGGTTGGCCTGCTCTGCCAACCAAGTTCCCTTAAGAAATTCCCATGTTTGAAGGTCTTGCTGGATAAGATCCTACAAACCATGTTCAATCTTTCCACATGTATTGTTCATCTAAGTCCATTACCGATGACTTTGTTCGTCTTCAGTTGTTCCAACGCACACTTACTGGCGAAGCTTCTAAGTGGTATGTTGATCAGGCCTCATCCTCTCATACCACATTTGCGACTCTTGCCTAGGATTTTCTGTCTTATTTCCATCTTCCCTTCCGTTATGACACCGGTACCGAAATTTTGACTTCTTTTTGTCATTCGTCTGTGACCCACTTATCCGATCATGTCTAGGAATGGCAGAGAAGAAAGATCCTATGTCAAGCCCCTACCTTTGAAGATCATGTCTACATGGACTGGTTCCTTATATCCATTTTTCATGCTATAAGAAAATATGTCGCAACACATTTCCCTCAAACCGAAGAAGCCGCTATCCAGATTGCATTAAAATATGACCTGATCTACGCTCAGTCGGGTTATGTTTATACCGTTCTACCTGGTCTTCCTAGACTCGATGGTGCCAACACAATGGGGGCATCTCATGCCATGGACGGTATCATTGGAGATCTTTCTCATTCATATGCTCAGCCTCCTATGGGCTATGGTTTTCCTAAGGGAGGGGTCAGCACCTCCAATGCTTTTCCCCCTCCCGGTAGCATGTATCCAGGATACGGCATGCCTCCTCCTTTTTCCAAACCTATTTACCACAATGTTACCCAACCTCCTTATTATCCGTATCTGAAGCCTAGTGCTCTAGCTCCTCAGGAATTAGCACCTCTTCCTACCTTGCCTTCTCAACCCCCACAACAGCATCCACCACCCCCTCAGGCATAGGTGTATGCATAGCAGGGTGCGACTAATCCTCCTACTTCCAAAAAGAAGAGGAAAGAAACTCAAAATAAATCTTCCTTGGTAATCCTGGACCTAATCCCCAAAGTAATGCACCTAACACTGCTAACCAAAAACAGGGCACTCAGCCCAAGTAGGATAGGCATGTTCACATGAATAAGCCTTGTTCTTGTTGTGGTGTTTATGGTCATTACATGCACGATTGTCCTCTTTTACCACAGATGAGGTAGATGTGGGAGACTTAAGCAACATTACGAGGACAAAAAGCATCCCCTTCCATTCCTCCAAATATTGTGCCTAGTCAGCTCGATGTGTTTACAAATCCTTTCCCTCAGCAAGGGTTCATGGCTACCTAACCAATTGAAGGTCAGGCGACCACTCAACCTCCTCCATTTGGTACCTCTGATTACTAGATTATCATGATGAATTCTGACCAACGTATAACTATAGACCTCAACCTTCAGACTCGGTCCTGTCAGTACAACAAGCCTCCTGCTACATATGCCCCCAAGTCCCCTTCTTCAGGCTCTACAAAGCCTCTTTCGACACCTAATGGTCATTTATAGATCCCTCAGCCTAAGTCAGAGGTTCATACCAAGATCCCTAAGGGGCCATTATGCCAAAATGTTGCTTCTAGAAAAGCTTCCCATTCGTATACCATAGTAGATAATTTGGCACAATCTCCTGCTGCCATCTCAACGCTAGAACTCCTCCAGTCATGCCATTCACAATGAAAATATCTGCTATCTACCATGGGTGATGTAGATCCTTCAGATGATTGATTGATCATATTTGATGTTGACTAGTTAGAACATCCTCCTCTTCCTACTTCCTTCACCTTCCAAATCCCAGTCAATATCAGGAACACCAATGTTTCCTGTTGTATCATTGATGAGGGGGCATCCACCTGTGTGATGTCTGCTTTGGTTTAAAAGCAACTTAGATCGCCTGAGTTGGCCCCTTCCATGATCACTCTCCAAGCATGGGATGGCCATGCCTCCCAGCCCATTGGACTGTTCTGCAATTGTCCTATTACTCTTGCGGTCAAGAATGCTTTCATTGACGTAGAACTCATTGAAACCCCCTTAGATTAAAAAATTATATTGGGTCGTAGCTGCACCTATGCGATTTATACTCTACCATATGCGGTTCACCAAAAAATGTCCTTTCCCCATAATGGAAATATATTCACCATCGACTAGTTAACATATTACGAACTGAAGTCTCAGACTCCTCTTTGCTTGGTAAATTCCCTGGTCCTCCTCCTCCTATCTCTAATCCCAACTCATCAAATGTTTGCATGATTCAATCATCTTGGGCTTCCCTCAAGTGGCCCACTTCGGCTAGTTAGCAGCCTCTCCCTCCACAGCCTACTCCAAGCCCTTCGATTCAGCCTTCCAGACTGCCTCCTCCTAGCCCTTCACCTACAGATGGTATCCATGAGGCTCTCTACCCTCCTAGAATGGTTCCTCCAGGCCTTAACCATCTTAGAGTCATCCTGCCTGGAAATTACCCCTCCAGTCAGATACCATTCCTAGCTCCCCCTCCTGGAGTGTTCTCGGTACCTGTCATGGCTACCCTATCTCTAGATAACCTGACCTTGGGGATTCCCATCTGGTACCTTGATCCCCCAGCCACTACCCCTCCTAGTCAACCCAAACCTTATATTTCTTTGACCCTAGTTCAACTAGTCCCCATGACTTCTCTCATTGCTATAGTGCCTCATCCACCTCAATAGGAACTTTCTCCTGTTACGATAGCTTCGGGTAAAAAGGGAAAAGATCACAAGAGGGCATCAAAAGACAAGGCTGCCTCAACTGACCTCACTCATCCTCCACCTCCAAATCCTTATTCTTTATGTGATGTCATCGGTCATGCCACCCATACCTGTCCTGAGTTTCCCCGTATTAATCCCATGTTTAATGTTGCGTTCCCTGAGTCTATGATCCCTGAAGCCTCTATTTCTTCCTCGACTTCAACCAAGAACCCTAAGACTATTCACACCAACCAACCTTGTGCTTTGTGTGATCTCCACGGCCATTATTCTCACCATTTTCCCCACCTTAAGCATTACCATGGGTCTTTAGAGGTAGTTCATAAGTACAAGATTGAACAGAACCAATCCACCTCTCCCATCCTTGCGCAGTATGCTTTGGTCCAACTTGAGGATTCACCTGCTCCCATTGAAATTTCCCCTCATGATGTCAAGATTATGGAGCCTACGGCCACCATCCTCTAAGTATCATCATCCATGATACCCTTGGTGGAAACTCCCTCTTAGACTTCCCCTTCTGTTTCGCTTGACCTCCCTTCAACGATCACCTTGGGCTCAACATCGATGGATCCCTTAACTACTTCTTCTTCCATCATCCCTCGTGACGATGCACATGTGAACCTTTATTCTCATGATAATGAGTCAGGTAGCTTCACCACGTCATGTGGTCTCCCTTCCTCCAATCCCTCCATCTTCTATTGTGATGATGACATCATGGAAGCCTTTTCCACCCCTGACTTCAACTTTCTCTCCCATAAGCGGGATGTCACCAATCGTGTCTATGGTGACTTTCGTGGCCTGAGCACAAGCTACACCTCGGGTATCTCCCACACACCATCTAACCATCAACATGTGAGTAGTAGACATCCTACCTAGATCACTCCCTTTCGTAGTACTTGTTCGATTTCTACTTTGCACTCAAGTTTCCAGCATTGTTCATCATCATCCCATTTATTGTCTTATGGCACCTTTTAGATAGACCTCCCATCCACACCTTATCTCTATTACATGAATGGTGTAAGTCGCTACTCCTGGAATCTAGCCTCAGTAGGTTGGGCCATTTTTACCCCCTAACATTCGCTTGTTCTCTCAAATGGTTTATGCATTGGTACTGCCATCAATAATCAGGCTGAATATGATACAGTGCAAGCTTTATTAGCCGATGCCATTTCCCATCGCATCCTCCACCTTCATGTTCCTTTAGATTCCCTACTTCTTGTCATGAAATTGAATGGTGTGTATCATGTGCATAATCCTATCCTTTTTAGAAGATATCTATGAGTGAAGCTTTTGATGCGTTAATTTGATATCATTACATTCAGTCATGTACCTAGAACACAAAATCACTATGTCGATAGCATTGCAAAAAATATTCTAGATTGGCATTTAGCACATTCATTTAACACAAGACAATAACATCAAAAACCATCAAAACGATTCATATCCATAATATGTGTCACATAACATGTTTTAGAGTCCATCAACTCTAATATATATGACATGCCCATAGCATGTTACAAAAAATCAAAACTGGGGGCACCACCTGCCCCTACACCTAATCACTATCGGGAGGATCTTGAGCCAATGGCTCTACTCCTACAGCTTGTAGATCCCACATCCCCTGTCCGGCTATTGCCATGCGACGCATGACCCCTCGCCACTCTGAGGGTAGACCAATGCATGGCTCTAGGTACTATTCATCTAAGTCTTGCCAGTTGTGCTCTGAAACACCAGCAATAAGCCTCTCACATCTACGAAAGATGTCCTCTAGGAGGGCTGTTGCATCCTCATTTTGTGGCGCTCTCGATCCACTAGGTCTGGTAGTCCCTGATACTGTAGGCCATCCCATATACCCAGCCACTTTTACTAGTGTTGTATCTGCATTCCAAAAGTGGAAGAATCAGTACCATATACAATATTCTGAAACCTTACAATGCACATAAAATATTAGCAGTTTTTCACTTACCATCGGGCCCCCATACTTGACCAGGCAGTAGTGGAAAATCTGGGTCCCCACGATAACTCACCCCGCTATAGGGATAATCATATATGTACAATGGCATATGATCCCAATGAGCAAAGAACTCGGGTCGGAACACCTTTCTGATTGCCCCACCTGATCCTCTGCATAGTAGTTGCCCCCACCGGCATTTCCCGGGCTCCCTAGGGCCCCCATATTTGAGTTGTATGCGAGGTCAAAGTGTCAGGATCTTCTCGAAGAAGAGCGAGCACAAAACTATACCATATGCACAGTCATGGTTCAATTGTTGCTTAGATAGCGAAAACTATCATTTCAATGAAGACAACATCATATGGGGCCACCCATAGTAGGTCCCACTCAACACACTCTCCACAAGCATCATCTTCCCTCCAATGATGTGGTGGAGTGCCTATTTTCCCAAGATCTACAGCACCGCTACAGTCACAACACGGGTCTCTAACCTCTCTAGATCCCCGATGTGTATATGTGTCCCCTTGACATGGATACCTAGTTGACAATGGTTCTATACAAACTCCATGATTTTCCACCCTCACGGTAACATTGGCTGAGTATTCCCGACCATCACAAGTGGTGGGAGACTAGTCAGAAAATATATATCTCCTGGACAGTCAACTCAATCTGGTGACCCTGCACTCTAAATACCTCATGATTTAGATCCCAATAATTGACAATCTGAGCCAACAAGGGCTCTCCAACTCTCATCAAAGGGTTATCCACAAACTTTAGAACCCCAAACTTGGTAAATGCACTACAGACACCCTGATCCTCTCAGATCTCTGACCGTAATGTGTCCAAGACTTTCTCTCTCTCAAGTTGATCCATATTTCTATCATATCTGCACAAAACCGTCATATTTTCTAGTGTATAGATAGTAAAGAATGTATCCAAACATAAAAACCTACTTCTTAGCTAAAAAATAGCACAGAAAAACCCCTCTCTGTCAGGTCGCACTTTTCAGGCCCAATCCTGGGACAAGTCGCAGTTTTTTGCCCAAAACCTACTACCCAGGTCACAATTTTTTCCCCAAAAAGTGCGACCTGACCATGAAGAGGAGTAGGGGTCTGTTCCTAAGCTCTGGGGACCTAAACTAAAATTTCAATCTACTGAAATGAAAGAGTAGGGTTATGCCTCTTACCTACAACTGACAGATCTCGATTCTAACAGTTGGTTTTTCCACTACGTTCAACGCAAGATTTAAGGCCTTCTCTCCTCTCCACATGCACCACAACTCCAATTGCAAATGAGTGAATTTGGAGGGAAAATGCCTTATTAAAAGAGAAACCCCTGATTTTTCTTTCGTCTGCTACGACCAAACCGTAGCTCAGTTTGAAAAACCGTCTTTACAGTTAGAAAGCTCTCACTGAGCCCTCAAATGGGTATCTATTAGTTTTTCATGACTTGATACTTCACCAGGATGCATTTCATCCAAGAAGGGTCACTTCACCGCTCCTAAAAATTGATTTTCTTCACTTGCACACTTGTACTTGGGGCACCACTTTGCCTCCATACTTTTCCTTACTTGTGTCAATTTTCGTCATGAGTAACCATCATGTACTCATGTTTTTATGGTCCCCATTGGAACTTTTATGTGTGGCAACAACATAGATTCACCCTTGTTTAGAGCATCTGAGTTGAGTCATCATCACATCCATGGAGTCTATCTCGAGTCCCTTTGTATCCCGCTATAGTCCTCCCTCCTTCAATGCTTGATTACTCTTCCGTGTCGCACATTATGGCCTCCAGTCCTACTGTTCCCTATCTCGTTAGATATTGTGTCAGTCGCTACCAGGTCAACCATGCCTTTTATGCTCTAACAAGGGAATTCATCTATTCACTACGCAGTACCCCCCATGTCATCATCATCTTTGGTTTCAATCTGTCATTCACTCTACTATTTTCTCTCGTGCATTAGTTGAGGATGCATTATTGCCTCACCTATAGCGAACCTCCTTCTGTCGACATCAGATCATTCATTCCAAAAGACAGGTATAGAGGGCGGTGTACCTTGGTTCTAGCTTCCACTCATGTTTGGTGCCTCGGATTAGGAAAAGGGACTCAATTTTTAACTTTTACTTGATTTTTTCTCAGCTCCAGCTCCTTTCAGCATGATCGAGATCTGTATACTTGATGGTTCATTGATACAATAGATGATATCGATGATTCTCGGGTATCTGTGAGATGTTTTCAGACCTCATGAGGGGGTGGCCATTCAGGTAGCCCCCCACATGCCCAGATGACCTCTTCATTACAGCCTTTGATATAGCTCCATATATTTGATGATGTCGGCCTCAGCCGCTTGCAGCACCTTTTAATTTGCATGTATCAGTCAGATTTTTAGAGCCCTTTCCTATTTACAGGAACACATTGGTTGTATTTATATCTCATGTACTCAGATAATTTTTTATACGTCCTGGATGTTATCCCAGGCACACTATGTATGTGGGGTTCACTATCATGTTTTTATCTGGCTCATGTTTATGCCAGCATGTACTATATTGTTCAGTCCCTTGTTTACTAGACACATTATTCTTTGTACTTTGTCTCGACGGGCATAGGTATGCCTCCCCCGCCACCTATAGCATAGGTACTCACTCATAAAAGAGACTTGTTGCACTTGTAAGTCTCACCTCCTCAGGATCTATTCCTCTAGCGCTTTGGTCTACCTTATATTTCTATCTCTCTTAGTTCCCCTTCGTTGTCTAGTGATTGAGTTCTTAGAACGTACTTTGGTCATACGATTAGCTCCTAACGCTCACACGCTAGGGGGAAATATGTTACACCATTTTTTGGTCATCTAACCTGCTACTATTAGATGGACCTAAGTACACCATGTAAGATAAACTTTACCCTAAGTAAAATTTCTTTCACTATGAAAAATGTCTTAGTAAACCACATTTATTAATTTTCTTATGGTCTAAACAGGAAACCCCATGAGGAAATATTAAATGAATCCACATTTCTTTTATTTTCCTCAAGGAATAATTAGTTAAACAACAGTTTAATTAATATTCCTGGTCATATTTAACCCAAAACAGGAAAATTAATTAGATAAATTATTATTTATCTTATTATTTTCTAGGAATAATTATTTAAACCTTATTTAAATAATATTCCTCGTTAAATTTGACTAAATCACTGGTTAATAATTAGATAAATAATTATTTATTTTATTATTACTCAACCACATCCTTAAAATTATAAATAAATCATTTATTTATTTTTTATTTACAAATAAAGGAATTTGACCCAAGTCAAATTCTTTTTCCCTCCAACAAATATAATAAAATATTCCATAAAATTTGGATCTTGATTTGCTTAATAATATTTTAATTATGCACCAATATCTAGACTAACTCAATGTTTTGTTATAAATAGAATGGTTTTTCCATTCAATCACTACCTTTTATTGCCTAAAGATCACTCTAGATCTATACTTTTGGTCTGACTTTGATCCACCATCATTGTCATATTTTGCTACCATTTTTCTTATGAGCTTCCTTTGAGTTCCATTTTTGTCTGGGTTTTATACACCATCAAGAGAGAGATATTTTAGATCTGAAGTGCTGAGGACTTACAAGAACCCATCCCATTGAGGGGGACTAGTAACATCTTTCTATGTTCCCTTCCAAGGTGTGGAAAAATACAAAAAAATATTTAAAACAATCTTGTCTTGTCTATTAGATGCATGGAGAAACTCTTGATTTTATTTACTGCTTAATGTCTTTTAATGCATATATCGAGATTTTTGTAGCATTTAACTTAGTCAAATAATTGTAGATCTAAAGATACTGGCAGCCATCTTTGTTGTTAGGGATGTTTTCTATGCATGGCTAAAGTGAGCCTTTTTTGTACGATTGCGATTAAGATTCATACTAACAATCACAATGAACATCTCTCCAGCAGCATATCACTCAAATCAAACACTCAATTGAGAATCCAACAACATTTCTCTACCAAATTTCTTCCTTTTCAAGCACTAGGATCTGTGCTCAATTTATAGAACAGCTGAAGGTAGTTTCACAATCAATGACTTTCTAATAATATTCAATACATATTCCCAAGCTTATAGGTGTTGAATGGACACATGGATTCAAATTTTGACACATGTGGACTCTTCTAGAAGGCATTGGCCATGTGGAGATTATGGAATAATGATAATTTCACTCCTAATTGACCAACACACTCTTGAATGTCGAGAAGTTCTTTGCAAAGCACCCTTGAATGGAGGTAACTACATATGCAAAGTAGCTATTCCCTTGAGAGTCTGTGATGTTGATCTCACAGATGATAGAACATGTACTTCAAATCTTGGAAACCTTGCAATGGAAGTCATGGATGATTTGTTCTTGTTCTTTGTATTATGGCATGTAGCAACTGAAATGATAGGGGATGATAGACCCTATTCATTGGTTCTGCGGATGATATCCAGTTTAACCAGGTCATTGGGAATGGAGCCCAAATTGACCTATAACAATTTCCCCCTAATCGTGAAGTCAGAATAATAATAACAATATTTTTTGAATGAGATTCTTTACACTATGATGGGCTGGAGCTGAAGTGGAGTGGCGACCTGTATCAATCTTAAAATATATTACATCATGATATATCCTCTTGATCATGAATTACTAAGGGAAGGAATTCCCATTCTTAGCACATAAAATATCTAATAACATGTACATAGTGTAGAAAGTCGTCTAAATTGGAATGTTTCCCAATACGGACATGCCTACAGATATAGGCCCATGTTCGGATGACAATCTGTATGTAAGGTCACGGTACAGGTGATGTATACAACAATCCTGAAATCACATCTTGGATGGTTGAAACTAGATCAAGGGTCTTCTTATCTTGTCCACTCAATCGTTCGAGTACAAGCCTAGCCATGCGAATATATGATTTGTAGTCAAACATGGTAAGACATCGTTTCATTACCAACCAGTGACGTGAGATGTTAATAAACGAGAGAGAACCATTATTAATGTAAATGGCCCTCAAGGTACTATAGTACATTTCATTAGGCATGAATAGATGATTTGATGTTGAATGCCAAACAAAATATTTTGGTTAAAAGTCTGGAAGTGAGGATCTTTTCGATGTTGTAACAAGCCTCATGGTACTAGAATATGATTTTTCTAAGTGAACTTCCTGGATGATGATTTGACGTCAACAGGAAGTCAATTTATTATGAAACGGGAGTTACTAATTTTAGAGACAAAATGTGACTTGATATAGCAATTTTCAGGGATGATTGTTATGAGAATGAAGGTTCATGAGTATTGCAGAAGGATAAGTATTCACTCGATGGATTCTCTTGAACATATTGACGACACTGAGATGAGTTGGGGGCATTGACCCAAAATCGAAGTGAAGGTATGATGAACCATAGGTATGAATGAACCACCAAGAATATTACCCAACCCAAACAGTCACAATGATGGAGTGGAGTGTCATGTTCAAGAGCGACCTGCTACAGTAAAAGGTTCTGTTCAATTTCCCAAATTTTCTCTGGTCATTTGTCAACCAGTACCTCTTTATTTTTTAACAAGCTTGAGGAGGATAATATATGCTTGATCTATAATTAAACCCTTCAGGTGAATAATGTATCACTATTTAATAATTTAACGAGTCTAGTGATGAATGAAACTCGATTCTTGCCATGATCGTCAAGCCCGTCGCTATTTTATGTTTTAAGAAGCCTGACGATAGCGACAACTTGGACCTTTTTCATATTTAGAGAGTTTGAAAAGGAGGACGAAAGAAAACTCCATAAGTACTTTTTCATAAAGTTTTCACTCAGATCTAAAAAAGTGTAAAATAATATCTCAGAGAACCTCCTAGCCATGTACAACTAAGGCATTCCTTTTTCATAAATAATATATCTCAGTCCAGAAAAGGGTTAAACTTATACTGAGTAGATATCAATTCATTTACTTTTATGAGCTCGAAAATACAAGTGCTTGGAAATATTTTCACATTATCGGAGTCTGAAAAGAGCTAAAAGAAAACTCCAGGGGTTCCTTTTTCGTTGTTATCTAAGCTCGAAAAAGAGATAAAATTGCGCTTCAATTCCTTTTTTGTTTTTAACAAAGCTTGAAAAATAACTATAAAGTATTCTTTGTGGTCAAATCATTCTTGAAATAAATCTATAGGACTAATCTGCTCATCATTTGTAAAACATGTTCAGAACAACATCAAATGGATTAAAAATAGATTTTTCATGATAAAAATAGAATAAAACAATAGTCATAGCAATAAATATGATTTGAAAATAATCAAATGACTAATTAAAAGAGTTTTACTATTCATTTTTACCATTTTAAAGTTACCATTTTCATTTTGGAGCTCTGAACCTGTTTTTTCCCTTGAACTTCAGCCGTCAATTGCAATCAACTCTGTGGATGGTTTTCATCGCCATTTGATCCAGGTTGGTGCCATAAACCCTCTATTTCTTTCAGTGGTCAATTCATTTCCTTTTGTTGCAATTTTTTATGGATTTTGGTCCCTTAGGGTAAATTATTTTTCCAAAGAGGACAATGCACCATTGAGCATCAAAAACTACGTTGTGAAGCACCTAAATTGAAGCCTAGGTGCATATGAAATGCATTGTCCCTTGTTTAAGACTACATTGGGTGCAATTCATACTCTTTATTCTTTCATTTTACCCAAAATTTTCCTAAATTGTTACATGAAATGGAATCTAATGAGTCTTATGGTTATGTTTCAAGATTTCATAGAACTAGAATGACAATTACTTGGAGAGAAAGAGAGCATGAACAACAAAATATGATTTCCCTAAATGATCTGGGTATAGTAAGAGCCCTAAGAGAATATGGGTTATTAAAGTGCTTCCACTTGTTAGGGATGAGGCAACAAATAGAACTCTTGGAGTTCCTAGTTTGTGCATGGGATCCAACTATTGAGGCATTTCATATTAGGAAAAAAGTAGTTCCTATTACAGTGGAGGATTTATATTTTATTACAGGCTTGTCGAGGATAGGTTTGCCTATTTCTCTCTCAGTGTCTACTCTTGGAGGAGAGACAATGAGAGACTATGTTTTGCAATATTGTTATCTAGGGAAAGAGCCAAGAAAGGATGGGAAAACAAACATCCGTGACATTCGTGATTTGCCTTTGAGAACCATTCTTTTCACAATCACAAAGCTTGTCGGAACTATTACACTACATGTAGTGAATAGATCATATATGAAGTATGCACTAAAGTGCATGGAGCCAATAGTATTCAACTAGTTTCAAGTTGTACTTTCTCAAATAAAAGAACAACTAAAAAATGAAAAGGAATGAAGGAAGAAAAAATTTAGTTATGGTTCGATCCTCATTTCATTTTCCTTAGAGCGGATTCCATCGATGTAGCCTCATCATGTGACACTGGGTGTGTCTAACCCTAGAGATCCGAGGATGCAGAGATGGGTGGAACTGATGTCTAGGCACGGAAGCCAATTGTCCATCATGTTCTCGACTACATTCTTCACCTCGTTTAGGTGACAGGTTATCACCATCGATGAGTATACATATGCAGGTGTGGATTTTCGAGGAGATCTAGATTGAGCTTTACCAGAAGGCACTAAGTGGAGTGCAATAGGTAAGAATGTTTTTACCATGCTTTTCTATTTTTCTAAGGTTTATACAATGTTTTTGTATTTTGATGTTTTCCCAAGACTAAACTAAAGTTTTATGTAATGCATATGTTGGCTGAGTTCAACCAGTAGAGGAACCAGAGCATGGATCAGATGAGCGAGCAAAGAGGGTTGTCCAGAGAGTAGTCCTTCAGGATTTACAAATGGCTAAGACTCTATCTGAGCTTTGACAACACATAGAGGGGTTGAACTTTGGGATTCAGGATTTTCGAATCAGAGAGTTGCCCATGCCACTGCAGCGCCACACTATAGGCGTTCCTAACTACTAGATGTGGTTACTCCATAAGATAGCTAGACCTGTAGCATGTTACCATGAGCATCACTGGTTTAATTTTGACATGTTTCATACATTTTGAGGTCAGATGACCAATGTGTCTTGGGCATAATTTTTTGTAAAAACCTATAACTATATATCTATTTGATTTCATTATTTTCCTATGTTTATTTTGTAATATTATTCAATTATGTGAATTTATCTTTACATGCGTTGCAAATGTCTATCTAAAACATGATTAGCTAAAGAATCAGTCAATGTGTTCAAGTTTCTAGAAATTTGTTGATATTGAATAAAATCAAAGTGTATTTCCAAAAGTCGAACTCTTAGGAACAAATGATGCAGTGTCGGATTTATAACAGTATAAACACTAGTAAGTTGTAATACCACAGGTTGTGATTCTAACCTTATAATGATGCCATTAATACAAAATGAAATGGAATCAGAGAGAAGTTTGATCAACGCGTTATACTTAGCGATATTGCTTGTTGATCTACCGATACAAATTCCTTGAAAACTCACTAACTCATTGTTTGGGGAAAAAATGGCCCACACTGTAGAGGATAAATTCTACGTAATACGACTAGCACCATTAGCATATCCATTAAATGGTTCTAAAGATTCAGACATCTACGATGAAATGTAAAGCGAATTACTAACGTCAAGAAAAGTATAAAAAAACAAACTAAGAGAGGGAATGCAAATCAACAACATATATATAAAATATAATACAAAAAATTATTGCGTTCATGATTAAGCATAGTAACGTTTCAGATACAACCCATTTTGGGGCTGCGCCAATGAAATTTCATCATAATCCACCAACTCATAGGCACCCTTAGTAAGAACTCTTTTGAAAATATAGGGGTTATGCCATAATGGCTCAAATTTTATACCTATTACAACATCTTCTTGCTCATAAAGAAGGACCAAGTCGCCCTATGAGAAAATGTGAGGCTGGACATTTTTTTCGTATTGCGCCTTTATATGTCTCTTATGCGTTTCGTTGGTCAATTGGGCTTCATGATGCATTTCATCAATATGGATGAGGTTAAAAAGATGCGCTTATTCATTTTAGGTGTTAGGTAACAAGTCGATTGTGAATTTCAATGATGGTATTTCACATTGGATTGGCAAGATAGCTTCCAGACCATACACTAGTTGAAAGGGAGTAAATATGGTTGCATTTCTCACTGAGGTTCAGTGCGCCCACAAGGCCGAGTACAGGATAAAATTCCAGTTTATTTTACGAAATCCTATCATTCATTGAAGCATACATTTACGAATTTTTCTGATAGCTTCAACTTGTCCATTTGGTTATGGATAATAAGGGGTAGAATTATAATGTGAAAATCATAACTTGGCAGTTAATTCAGTCATCATATGGTTGCAAAAATGCTTCCCATGATCTATAACTATAGCCTGTGGGAGCCCAAATTGTGCAATGACATGATTAAAGAAAAATAATGCAGTTGTTTGTCCTGTGTTGTTGAATGTAGGCATCACTTCAACCCACTTGGTAAAGTAGTCTACTACAACAATAATATAACCATGCCCCCCAGTCGAATGAGGGTTACAGGTCATGAAGTCAATGCCCCATTTTGAAAATAGTCCCACAGAGACAACATGATGCATTGGCACTGGTGGTTTTCAGATTTTATGATCAAATATCTGGCACGCATGACAACTTCTGAATGCGAGGATGCAGTCACGAAATATGGTAGGCCAAAAGTAACCGGCATGGAGTATCTTCTGCACGCTAGCATATCCAAACAAGTTTCCACCACAAGCCCCAGCATGAAAATCATTTAAAACCTTTTCGGCCTCCTCATGAGTGAGGAACCTTCTTAAAATTGTATCAACACCATGATGATAAAGTGTATCGCCGACGATCAGATAATATTTGGCTTGTTATCGAATATGTCGTTGGGTAGAACAAGAGGTATCAAGCCGAAAAGTATGGGTTTGGAGATAAATGATAAAAAATCCATACCAAGGATTAAATGATCCGATCAAAAACAGAGAATAGTCAGGAATAGATGGTTTTGAGGTAGTAGCAGTACTATCAGAGGGAAGGTCATAGAGAAGCTTAGCCAAAACTAAAGACTTCTTTGACTTGGATTTGATGAATTCCAAATAAAATTCCTGCAAAATTACAATCCATTTTGAATTCCTCCCCCCAACAATTGACGTGATAAGATATAATTCATGGGGTTGCAACGTGAAATTACAATGGTCTTCCGAAACAGGATATAGTGGTGAAATCTTTGGACAGCTTGAACATCTGCCAAGGAAAGATTTTCCATGTACGAATACTTCACTTCCGTATCATTGAGATTACGACTCAAATAATAGATTGGATTTTCTATCCCATTTTCTACTTAGACCAACACCATAGCAATGGTCCTATCAGCGGCGACGATATATAAGAAATAATCACTCTGATAATTGGGGGGATACATTAATGACGCCCAAACAAGAGTATCCTTGACAGCATCAAAAGAAGCTTGTGCAAATTGATGGGTCTATTTGAATTCCTTCTTTTGAGACGATGAATCCAAGAAAATGACCAGAACCAACACAAAACACACATTTATGTGGATTGATGCATATTTTGTAGTGTTGGCAGCGTAAAAATGTGGCTCTCAAATGCATGGGTTGATCATTCTGATTTCATCAATGTGTGGGTAAATCGTCTAGATAGGGTTGAAAAATGTGCTTGATGTCATTGAAAGCATAATCCATTGCTCTATGAAAAGTGGCCCCAACATTCTTTAAACCAAACGGTAGTTTCCGATAAGCGAATGTGACCCAGGGACAGATGAATGTTGTCTTATATTGATCCTCTGGATAGAAATTGATTTGACTGTAGCTGGAAAATCTATCCATGAATGAATATATTTCACATCTAGCACATTTGTCAATAATATGGTCAATAAAGGGAGTAGGATAGTTGTCTTTTGGACAAGCAAGATTGACATCCCGATAATCGACGCACACTCTGATGGTTCCTTGTTTTTATAGAATAGGAACGACGTTGGAAACCCACTCAGTTAGAGGAATAGGGTAAATTGAACCAACACACAAAGGTTTTTCAACTTCTTCTTTGATGGAAGAAGCCTTCTTCAGATGGATAGGATGAAGGTGTTGACATACCAGATTGACATCAGGATACATATTAATAGTGTGTTCAACGATACTAGTGTCTATGCCTAGCATTTCCTTGTAAGACGAAGAAAATACATCACGGAATTCACGAAAGAGAGAGTGATATGTTTCAAGTTCCGATGGGGAACAAGATACGTCAACCTGAATATTTTCTACAACGTCGGGTTTGGTTGAAATATCGATAGAAATGATTTCTTTAATATTTGATAGATTTCTCTTAGAATCGATTACATTAATAGGTAAAGAATTTGAAAAGAAATTTTTGATCGATGGGTGATATAGTTCACTAAGATTATTTTCTTCATAATCAGGAAGATGGGAATGAGGATGATAATATTCCTATGGTTATCCTTCTGACATCATGGTTTCAAAAATATTCTCATCTATCAAGAAAGTTGATGAAAAAGGATCAGATGGAGTACCAAAATCTAAGGAATGATCAACCCAAACAACCAGCGACGATGATTTTGGATTCACTACCCAAGCCAGATAGATTGATTGATATGCTAGCTCAATAGGGCTGGGAAGCAGAAACTCATCCAACGTAACAATTTTAGAATCACCCGTACTCTTCCTTAAGCCAGATGGAGTGGAAGATATCATGTGGCAGGTCTCTATACTTGCAATTTTTGCCGATGTTGCAAGAATCAGTAATGCAAAGGTTCCCATGAACAGGTTCAACATGTAGGTTATTAATCATACCACAAGGCTTATATGTACATCTATCGAAAGCCTTCAAATTCGTTGATGATTTAGATAAGAGTGGCGAGCCAAGTGACTTACAACAGTTTAGAGACATAATGCACGTAGATGCTCCCTCATCAATAATAGTATGATGAACAAGGTGATTGAGAACATTTACTTGGATGGAGAATTCCAATTTTGTTGGTAATTGTGGCACATAACCCATATTATTAAAAACTACGAGATTAGAATCAGTCGGATCAATTCCATCAATAGCCGATAATTAATCTATTTCTAGGAGGGACAATTTTGTAATACCTCAAGAGCTGACATTGCTGAAGGGGATTGAGGCAAATATTCAACTATATTATAATTTTGAGCAACTCTTACTTGAGGATTATATGTCAATTTATGAACAACTCCCTTTGGTGGCTTGATTTTCAATTCAGGAATAGCAGGTGGTGGTACCGATTCTGTAGACGGATTTGTGGTCGAGGTAGTAGGTTGATTAGTGGCCTGAATACCATAATGTTTATTACACGTTGACACCAAAATATATGTTGATGGTTTTGCGATATATAGCATAAGCACTTGGGAACTAGAAGCTGGATCCGTAGAAACAAAATTTGTGTCTGGATTCGGAAACAGATCTATCAACACAGCTAGCGCATGTGAAGTGTTAACCATTTTTTAGACTACAGTGTAGTGAGGACAATCCTGAACAAAGTGCTCCTCATTACAGATTATGCATGGATAATGAGGTTTCCTATTTTCAGAAGACTGATCAGATGATATTTCTTGTGGATTAGAAGTTTTCTTTTTCTTTGATTTCCCTTTTTTCTTACTTCTGGGTTGCTTGTAACTTTTTCCTTTGTCAAATGACATGGCATTGATTTCGGAAGAAGGCACAGGATCAGATGAAGTAGTATGATGTCTGCTTGTAGTACCAATAATTCCATCTCTGACATGAGAATCCTTTGATGGAGGAGGAATAGTAAAATTACATCGTGACGTGTTAGGAATTTTTCATAGAGCATACCAGACTAAGTATAAATCAAGTCTAAATATTCAGCACGAGCAATAACCTGCTATTCAGTGATGATGCCACCCTTAGCCACATCCTCATTTATAGATGGTAACAGGGACTTAATGAAACACTTAGCAAGGAGGTGATTAGGAATGTAATATTCCTACTTATCCAAGCTAAGAGGAATATACATTTTTTTTTCATTTTCTATTGATTCAATAAATGAATCAAGGAGGACATGTAAAACTCCTGAAAAACAATGAATAAATACATGCCTATGTGAACAAAGACAAATCTGGGCTATGTGAAATAAACACTTGCAGGTGTGAATGGGTTTGAAATATGAGACTGGGTCAACCTTGACTAAATCCACAATGCTGTCTAGATGTAATATACCTCATGGATGCACAATGCAGTTCTAGATGGGGGCTCCACATGTGAAAGGAGCTAACTCATTGAAGTGATTTAGGGTTTAACAAAGATTTTATCCTATAAAAGGAAGAGGAGAGCACCATGAGAGGGTTTTTGATGATAATCAATTTCTGCATATATTGTATGATTAGACATATATCATTCTCTAGTAATTTAGATGACAATAATGTTGTTTAGCATTGGGTGTTCTTGAGCGGGAATCCTACCTCCTTCCTAGAGAAGTTCTTGGAGGAGCCTTGTTTTTCTTGTCCACTATATGGAATTTATCCAAGCTTCATATTGCACCTACAACACTGATCCTATTTACGATTTTTTTGTCCTTGTGAGCTACAACAAGTGGAGGACAAATCTCTTCATATCTATGCATCTCTACCACCCCTTTTCACTGGGAAAGTCATCTATCCCTTTAACAAGAGTGTTCTATACCTTGGGAGCTTTAGATCCATATCCTGGAATTAGATCAAAGCATACTTAGAGTCTACAACACAATCCCTTTTGCAGTACTGCGTTATTTACAAGAGCAAATTTGCAGGGAGTTTTGGCATCATCTTGGAGGAGAGATCTCTAGTGATTGGATCTTTCCTTTCACTATGGTGATCCATGGATTGGCCATCCAATCCATGTTTGTTTTATACATGATCTAATATAAATTATATACTTCAGGTTTTCTGAATATTACTGTAGATCTGTAACTTAGATCTCAGATCTACTCTTGTACTTTCATGTTTTGCTGAAATCCCCAAGGGGAGTGTATAAAGGAGCCTTTATTGTATACAGATCTCAAATAGATCTATAATTTTGTATATATATCTGCTATAGATCTAATTTGTAACATAATACTACTTTAGCTACTGAAAATAACGTTGTCAAGCTTATTTATATATTTCTTGTGGTTGTAGCACCTCATTTCTGAGGGTTTCTTCTTGTAAATCCTTCTCCTTTCTGTTATACATTGTATAAGCTGTTGTGTAGATATATTTTTCTGATGTATAGCTGAAATATGAACCCCCATATTGATCTACTACAAATATTGGGCTGAACTGCGTTATTTTCCAGCAGTGTTGTTTTTGTATTACTGCAGTCCCTTCTTTGGGCACTTTCTAGCTGCACTAGGTGTGGGGATACCTATTTAACCCACCTATGAGGATTTATTTTTGAATCCATCTTGGATTCATGTCTTATATTGTCATATAAAATGGATCCATGTGCTAATTTCCAATCCCGTAGCATACATTTATAAAAAAATGCGTTTTTCAGGCATGCCTTGCTAGCAGTCCCGATTTTGGGATATTACAGTGGTATCGGAGCATGATATTTGGCTCAGCCTTTGAGTCTCAAGATAGAGATCAAGATGATGAAAAGAATGATCTTTCTCTCATAATTTTTTAGATCCAGAAAGGACCTATCCAAGGAGGTTAAGAAGATATAAGAAGGAGAAGAGGAAGGACCATGCACTTCTTACTCTCACAAAACAGAAGACAAGAAGCATGGATGACACTTGGACCATCAGATCATAAGTGAGTACCTTTTTTACTACAAGTCTCAACCTAGAGCCTTCAAGTAGACTCTAGCCTTCCCATATTTCATTCAACTGGAGGAAGGGAGGAGACCCTACAACAAGGGAGAAATCAAGGGCAATAGGTTTCTATTGTCCATTTTTGATGGGACATCTACAGCAAAATCTTGGGCAAGAAGACTCAGTGAATTCTTCCTACTACATCCAATGGTAGAGAGAGAAGTAGTGGATATTATAGTGCTGCACTTGAAGGGTGAAGCAAGCAATTGGTGGTTCAGCCATGTGGGACATGCAAAAGTATCTTCTTTTGCAGATTTCACTCAAAGGGTGATCAAGATATTTGATAAAGAGAAATCCGAGGAAGAGAAGCCCTCACCCTCTCTTAAGGAGGGTTTTATTGGAACTATGACAACCTTGGAGGAGCAGCCTTCAACATCAGTAGTTGAGGGAGCCAACATGGTAGAAAAAAGAACTCTTGCAGCCATACAAGATGTTCCCAAAGCTCATCGAGGTATCATTGAGTTTCCACCTTCTTTTATTGCAGCAAATGTTTTAGAGGGTTGTGGAAACCTGCTGTTGCATGGCCCAGAATCATCTCTTACTGCTAATCTAGAGTAGCAATTTGAACTATGCTATCGAAGAGCAGCAATGAAGAAAGGACGACCCATTCCTCATGGGAGAAATCAGATGCCAGCTTCATTCAGGAAGCAATGAAGACAAGGGGTAGACATCTTGAGATGAGAAACATTTTCTCCTCTCTAGATTACACTTTCTTAATTAGCATGCCATAGCTCAAATAGAGACTTCTACTTGCAGTAGATCCAAGACCCCTTTAGTTTTGGAAGACCATGCATGAGGAGGAGGTCTCATCAATAGATCCCATGGAAAGTGCACTTCAACATTCCATGAAGTGCAAATTTCTTCAAATATTTGAGGAGGTCGGTGTCCTACAATGGGAGGATACCAAGTGTTTGCATAATGAGGTCCATGATCCACTAGTGGATGAATGGATTTGGATGGTGAGCAAGAAGCTGGAAAGCTACTTGCATATCTATGATACCGGGCAGCAGGAGGCATGGTTGTGTTGGCTACTCTTGAAAAAGTTTGGCCATCATCCTCTTTCTAAGGGTATGTGGGGGGAAGATATGTGGCAGGATGCTTGCATCATTGGGCAACAAGGAGTATGGACACATTGTGTTGATATGACATTCTTTATATCAATCACCATGTTTTCACCACATGATTTATATGTTGAGGTATGGGGGGGAAAAATATTTTGTTGCTTTGGATGTTCTTGGGAGAGGAAGAGAAAATTTTCTCTCACACTTTGCATGATGTTGCAGAAATAGGATATGGAACTATCATGGTGCAAAGGGGCTACTCCTTAGCCTTGGATGACCTAGAGGTACTTCCACTCTGGAAGAAGGTTCTTGTTTGTAGCATCATTATGGAAGATGTATTTGACAATGAACATGTCAAAGAATGGAGCTATGTATTGGCATGAGCCTATTTGCATAGGCCAACAATGTTGTCACTCTAGAGAATGAACTTATGGATGGAGTGTCCCCAGGATCATTCCACTCTTAGTGCACTTGATGGACAAGGAGGAGGTTAGAAATATGGAGTAATGGATGGAGACATCTTTTGTTGTGATGTGTTCTTCTTGGCTTGGATGTTGAAGTACATGAGGAAGGATCTTCATGCAGCACATGATTCATTTCTCTTCATGAGAGTATGTCATATCATTATGGAGAGTTTTTTCATGGATCCTATCATGATATTAATTTTAGTACATGGTAAATATCTTGTTGTTGCATTTAGTGATATACATACTCTTACCATTTCTATGCAGTGCATTTCTCCATAATAGGGCAAGCTTTTTATTGAGCTCCATGATCAACAATGGGCTAGAATGTATGATGGAGACAACCATATCCTATATGGCCATGGGAAAGTGTTGTATTACTTCATTTATGTTCATTTTTTGTATACATACATATACTATTCATTATTAAGTGGAATAACATACATAGACCACCATGTATCCAACAACCACTTGTCTTGTAATTTTCTGAAGCTGTAGTTGGAAAAAATGCGTTGTAACTTCATGGGAGACTATTGGTACCTTCCTGCACCATATGAAGCCTTCATTATTTCCTTATTCTTGATGAAAATCATGGTTCCAATTTCTTATGTTGATCTTGCTTTTGTGGGGAGCATGATTGGAGAGGAAACACATCGGTTAGATGTGTTCTTTTGGGAAGAGGATTCCCACATTTTCTGCATTGCATGTTCTAATGGGAACATGAGAGGAGATATGGCCACCTCATCCAAACCCTTGTTTATTTATGAGGTGGGCCATGAGTTTGATGAGATGTCATATGCTGATGGTTTCCCATCCATCACATATGGAATGGTTCAGGCCAGCTTGATTCATAGTGTTGGAGAGGAGATCTTTAGAGATCTAGTCTTCATCTTGCCTCTTAAAGGAAAAATTATTGTAGCCCAGGATCAGCAAACACTCCACACTTATCTTAAGTGGAGAGGAGGAAAACGTGGGGTAGGCACCTATGTCTACCATGTTTAGTTTTTTAGCCCACCTACATGGCATGAACTCAAGGTGGAGGAGAATTTTCTAGAGTTGCCATGTTGGGAGGTGACTCATTTTGTATGGATGATTGCTTGGGGGAAGATGTTTTCCAATACATTTCAGTTCTATCCTTGCAGTTTCTTGAGGAAAAACAATATTTGGGAGGGGAGGACTGTAATATTCCCACTTAGCCCAAGATAAGAGGAATATACAATTTTATTTCATTTTCTGTTGATTGAATAAATGAATCAAGGAGGACATGTAAAACTCCTCAAAACAACGAATAATTCCATGCCTATGTGAACAAAGAAAAATCTGGGCCATGTTAAATAAACACTTGTAAGTGTGAATGGGTTTGAACTATGAGACTAGGTCAACCTTGATCAAATCCACAGTGCAGTCTAGATGCAATGTACCTCATGGATGCACAATGCAGTTCTAGATGGAGGCTCCACATGTGAAAGGAGCTAACTCATTGAAGTGATTTAGGGTTTGACAAGGATTTTATCCTATAAAAGGAAGAGGAGAGAAGCATTAGAGGGTTGTTGATGATAATAATTTTCTCATATATTTTCTGGTTAGACATATATCATTCTCTAGTTGTTTAGCTCAGAATAATGTTGTTTAGCATTAGGTGTTCCTGAGCAGGAATCCCACCTCCTTCCTACAAAAGTTCTTGGAGGAGCCTTGTTTTTCTTGTCCACTATCTGGCATTTGGCCAGGCTTCATCTTGCACCTACAGTTCTGATCCTGTTTAGGATTGGTTTTTCCTTGTGAGTTGCAGCAAGTGGAGGATATATCTCTTCAGATCTATGCATCTCTAGCACCCCTTTTCACTAGAAAAGTCATCTATCCCTTTGACAAGAGTGTTCTAGACCTTGGGAGCTTTAGATCCATATCCTAACATCAGGCCAAACCATACTCAGAGTCTACGGTGAATTCCCTTTTGCAGTACTACATTATTTACAAGAGCAGAGTTGCAGGGAGTTTTGGCATCATCTTGGAGGAGAGATCTCTAGTGATTGGATCTTTCCTTTCACTGTGATCCATGGACTGGCCATCCAATCCATGTTTTTTTTATATCTAATCTACTGTACATCATATACTTCAAATTTTTTTGAATATTACTGTAGATCTGTAACTTAGATCTCAGATCTATTCTTGTACTTTCATGTTTTGCTGAAATCCCTAAGGGGATTGTATAAAGGAGCCTTTCTTGTATACGGATCTGAAATAGATCTATAATTTTGTATACAGATATTTTCTAGATCTGAGTTGTAACATATTGCTACTTCAGCCAATGAAAATAATTCTATCAAGCTTATTTATATATTTCTTCTGGTTTTAGCACCTCATTTCTGAGGGTTTCTTCTTGTAAATCCTTCTCCTTTATGTTATACATTGTATAAGTTGTTTTGTAGATTTATTTTCTGATATATAGCTAAAATATGAACCCCCATATTTATCTCCTGTAAATATTGGGCTGAACTATGTTATTTTCTAGCAGCGTTGTTTTTATTTTGTTGCAGTCCCTTCTTTGGGCGTTTTCTAGCTGCACTAGGTGTGGGGAGACCTGTTTAACCCACCTAGGAGGATTTTATTTTGAATCCCTCGAGGATTCAGGTCTTATATTGTAAAATATAAGGGATCCAAGTGCCAATTTCCAATATTGTAGCATACATTCTTGAAAAGTGCGTTTTTCAGGCATGCCTTGCTAGCTGTCCCGATTTTGGAATATTACAAGGAACAAATGTCTTAACCATTCTACAACGATGATGCCACTCATGAATATGATCATAAATGCTAGTAGAATCAGTTTTTTTAAAATTATTCAATAGTTTCATTCCAGTTTCATGTCATATGGGTAACTGGAAGTGAGAAAATACAGTAGCTAGGGCAGTGAAATTATCGAAAGAAGCTCTATGTAACTCAATGTACCATTTTGCAGCCGGACTAGTGAGCGTACGCTGGAAATGATGTAGTTGAAGAGTGTAATAATTTAGGGAGTTTAATGAACACAACAAATGATAAGTCATAACATGCATTGATGGGTCTTCCTCGGAGTTTCTATTGAACTTAGGAATATCCGAGGGTAATTTATGAGGTATCACTGGCCACCAAGGAGCATAATTGATTAGGTAGTTGGGGAGCCGGTTTAAATTTGGTAACTCTAAAGTTGCAACAAAGGGAAACTGTCAATTAAGGTTAGGTTGAGCATAGCCAGGGTATGATGGAATTGCTTGGGCAATAAACCTTTGAGCACTAGCATAAGGAATCTATTTTTGGTAACCCAGATAGGGGTTTTTTTGATAGGAAATTGCTTAGGGATTTTGTTGACCAAAACCTGGATATGATACTTGTTGAAATGAAGGTTGTGGAATTTGTGCCTGAGGCTGCCAAGGGGTCTTTCCACCAATATTATAACCCAATGTAATATTCCCAATTTAGCTCATAGCTAAATGGAATATTAAAATTTTGCTTTTATCACCTAGCAGCTAAATAAATGGGTAAGGAGGCCCATGCTTATGTAAAAAATGAATAAAATCCCTCATAATTTGAAATGGATCATCAGAGTAGCCTTATTTTTCACCGTCAAGTGTGAAAAGGGGAAAATGCATGAAGACAAGGTCAGGTTTGACCAAGTCAACAACGTTGCCATAAGAGTGGATCACTTTAGAAGACAACGCAGTGTGAATGAGGAAGAGGATATTTGGTCGAGGAAACCCTAATGAGTGGGACCCATGGAGAGAGAGATATCACTTTTTTAAAAGGAGTGCAAGGTAGCCATTGTTGTTCATGAATTGGATTATTGATTTCATTGTCTATGCAAACATTGTGCATTCTTTTGTTGTTTAGCAAAGTTGCCGGGAGAATTCTTGTTTAGGATTTCTTCACCTTCTTGAGAGGCCTCTTGAGGGATTTTTATTCATTCTACACATATCTTGGCTTAGGGCCAAATCATTCTCCTTCAGCTACAGTGAAGTTTCTGTTGAGAGCTGGGTTGTGTTGCAGGGCGCTGTAGTGGGGGACTCCACAACACCATCTGCTTGGCTCATATTTTAGAGGAGGGAGCTTCTATTCCTCTGGGAGGTTAGTGAAGGATATTATGGAGCTTATTGTATATCATTGGCATCAAGCCAAGTACTTACCTTCACAAACAGTGTAGTCAATTATCTAGATTGCTTTATTTCTAAGTGCAATTGCAGTGGGACTTGCTCCACTATTTTGGAGGGTAAGATCTTCAGGGATTGGATCAGCCTTTCACTTGAGAGATCCTTTGGATGAGATTCAACCATCATTTGTAGCATCGTCATCTATCTACATCCATTTCCAATTTCTGAGTTGCAGCTACTGCCCAGCAACTCTGACATTTCTGCAGATTTTCCATTTTTTGTATATTTCAGCCAATCCTTTTAAGGATTGAGTATTGTAGTTTCCAGGGGTTGATATATTTCTCCCCCTTCTTTATTTGAGCTATTCATTGTTGTATATATGTATTGAAATTATTTTGCAGCAGTTCTCCTTCATAGACTGTGCATTCATAGCTTGGCTTATCATATGTAGCAATGTATTTCATGATTATTGTACTTGTGTTTTTGAGGGTGGATTTTCCTAAGCTTGAGTGATCATTTTCTCAAGATCTTGTACACTTTCTGCTACCATATTATTAATAAGATGGCTATGAGATCTTATTGCATTTTATGAAGTTGATGTTATTCACTGATATTTCCAGTCATGTTTATGTATTGTTGGATCTCCACATTGGTAATATCTTGAGATATTCCCAATAGTGTAGCTGTTCCAATTTTGGAATATTACACCCAAATTAGGATAACTTGGATTTAGTTGAGGATAGGTATAACCTGGTTGTGGCTGCGAAATACCATAATATGGTAATCCAGCTTGTGAATAAATGATTCTGGGTACTGGTTGTTGTAAATTAGCCATCCAGGTAGAGGGGTTCTTTCATCTTTGCAAGGAAGTCCCTAGGATCTCATGTATGGAGATCAAGGCACAAATCATGTTTTACATGTGCCATTTTTGAGGAGGTGTGGAACCTTTGAGAAATAAGGAGGAGATAGGGAGAAGACCCAGCATCATGAGATGAGGAGTACACATCTGTATTCATTTTTGGAGGTTGATGCACCTAAGAAGGTGATTGGATTGTGTAGTGGAAGCATGGACAATTTTTTTCATTCATATATGCAGTCACCTCTTAATGATGATGTCTCATTGCATAGAGAAATTTTTCGGGGAGACCACTGGACCAGCAAAGGAGGATGGATGCTTCACATGTTGAGGCACCACTCATTGATTTCAAGAGGGTGGAAACCTTGGGAGAGATGGGTACAACGCTGAGAGTTTGGGGTAGAATCAAGGAGGAGAGAGGCATTCTCTCAACATCATTTTCACCCAATCTTTCAGATTCTATGCCCTGGCAGAAGCAGCAGGGGAAGGATAACAACCTTCCAACTTGCATCTTTGGCATGTGAGATGTCAAAGAAAGAGATTACCATATGACATATGTCCTTCATAAGGAATCATCAGCGCTATCACTATGGAGGATAGATCCATGTTGGAGCTCTGGGTTGTTGGTGGAGTATTCCTAGGGTCATATTTCTTGCATGATATTGACAGATCAACATATGAGGAGATGCATATATCATGTGCAGATGGAGGAGATACATAACTCTTTGGAGGAGTTAGCACAACCACCTCTTTTCTCTTTAAGGATGAGAGGAGACTCAATTTTGAGCCACTCCATTTGCATGAGAAAAAATTATGGTGAGGGTATTGTTTATTCCTTAACCATATATGTACAATATGTTGCTCCAAGGAGGAGCATTATTTTTTCTAGAGCCCATGGTCTACTTGAGGCCATGAGCACTATTGGTGACCACTCCCTAGGAGGAATTGGGGAGGAAATGTATTTTGGAGGATATACTCACCTCGCACCATACATCATTCACTTTCTCCATACATTTGAGGAGAGTAGGACAAAAAACAAGTTGTTGAGAAGCCACACTTTTTGTCACACTCTTTTGTAGTTGAGGGTCAAACTACATTGGTTACAATTAAGGGACCATTGTCCTTATCCCTTGCTACACATGACAGCAAGCATGGTTCTCATTATGGTTCATTATGTTGTTGTTGTCTTTATGTTTTTTGAGAGCATGTTTGGGGGAATGACACATTGGTTTGATGTGTCCCTTGGGGGAGAAATATCCCACATTATTTTCATTGCATGTTTTAATGGGAGCATGAGAAGACATGTGGCCACTACAGAAAAACACTTGTTTCCATTTGAGGTGGGCCATATGATTGATTGGATTCCATATGATCGTGAATTACAACTCATCACATATGAGATGGATTGGGACAACATGTTTCATAATGTTGGAGAAGAGATCCTTGGAGGTCTAGTATTCATTTTTCCACTTGAGGGAAACATTGATGCAACCCAGTATCAGCATATACTCTGCAATTATCCTGTGTGGAGAGGAGGAAAACATGGGGTAGGATATTTTTTCTACCAATATAAGATTTTTAGCCCACCTATATTGCAGGAGCCAAGGGTGGAAGATGTTTGTCAGGAGTTACCATGTTGGGAGGTAGCTCACTTTGTATGGATGATTGCTTAGGGTATGGAGGATCCATTTGGGGAAGATGTTCCTCAAAAAATTTCAGACTCCATGCCTTAGGTGGATATTTTCCAGTTCTATCCTTGCAGGTGCTTGAGGACAAGCAACATTTGGGAGGGGAGGATTGTAATATTCCCATTTTACCTCATAATTAAATGGAATATTAAAATTTTTCTTTTATCACCTAGCAACTAAATAAATTGGTAAGGAGGCCCATGCTTATGGAAAAAATGAATAAAATCCCTCATAATGTGAAAGGGATCATCAGAGTAGCCTTATTTTTCACCCTCAAGTCTGAAAAGGGGAAAATGTATGAAGACAAGGTCAGGTTTGACCAAGTCAACAACACTGCCATAGGAGGAGTGGATCACTTTAGAAGACAACATAGTGTGAATGAGGAAGAGGATATTTGGTGGAGGAAACCCTAATGAGTGGGACCCATGGAGAGATATCTTTCACTTTTTTAAAAGGAGGGAAAGGCATCCATTTTTATTCATGAATTGGATTATTGATTTCATTGTCTATGCAGACATTTTGCATTCTTTTGTTGTTTAGCAAAGTTGCTAGGGGAATTCCTGTTCAGGATTTCTTCACCTTCTTGAGAGGCCTCTTGAGGGATTTTTCTTCATTCTCCACATATCTTGGCTGAAGGCCAAAGAATCGTCTTTTAGCTATATTGCAGTTTCTGTTGAGAGTTGGGTTGTGTTGTAGGGTGTTTCAGTGGGGGACTCCACAACACAATCTCCTTGGCTCATATTTCAGAGGAGGGAGCTTCTATTAATATGGGAGGTTAGTGAGGGATATTCCAGAGCTTATTGCAGATCATTGGCATCATGCCAAGTACTTCTCTTCACCAAAAAAACAGTCACTTCTCTAGACTGCGTTATTTTTTAGTGAAATTGCAGTGGGGACTTGCTCCACTATTTTGGAGGGTAAGATCTTCAGGTATTGGATCAGACTTTCACCTAAGAGATCCTTTGGATGAGATTCAGCCATCATTTGCAGCATTATCAGCTATCTATATCCATTTCCAGTTTCTAAGTTGCAGCTACTGCCCATCATCTCAGGCATTTCTGCATATTTTCCATTTTGTGTATATTTCAGCCAATCCTTTTAAGGATTCTGTATTGTAGATTCCAGGGGTTGATATCTTGCTCCCCCTTCTTTATTTGAGGTATTAATTTCCGTATCTATTTATTGACATTATTTTGCAGAAGTTCTCCTTCATAGATTGCGCATTCATAGCTTGGCTTATCATATGTAGCAGTGTATTTCATGATTATTGTACTTGTGTCTTTGAGGGTGGATTTTCCTAAGCTTGAGTGATCATTTCCTCAAGATATTGTACACTTTCTACTACCATATTATTAATAAGATGGCTATGAGATCTTATTGCATTTTCTAAAGTTGATGTTATTCACTGATATTTCTAGTCATGTTTATGTATTGCTGGATCTCCACGTTGGTAATATCTTGAGATATTCCTAGTAGTGTAGTTGTTCCAATTTTGGAATATTACACCGAAATTAGGATAACTTGGATTCGGTTGAGGATAGGTATAACCTGGTTGTGGTTGCAAAATCCCATAATATGGTAATCCAGCTTGTGAATAAATGATTCCGGGTATAGGTTGTTGTAAATTAGCTGAAGGAGTTGGAGTCTGAGGGCCCAATACTTGAGGGTATTAAGTTGAAGAACCTGCCTGAAATGGTTGGTGTACAATATTTTGAGTTTTTAATCGGGATAAAGATGTATTAACAAGTGGAATTGATGTGGGTGCAACATGTTGAACTGGTTGAGACGAGTGTACAACCGTTTGTGGTTGGATAGGTAGAGTGGGATGCCATTGAAAAAAATTTGTTTCGACATTAGGCTGACCAAAAAACGACAGAGTACTATCAAAGTGGGTGACCATAGGTTGCCCCCAGTATGAGAAGGATAATAAGACGGAAAATATTTTTCTCCAAATGAAGGGAGACCATTTGATATAGTACTGGATGGAATAGACCCAAAAGGACTAGCTTGATATTTCCCTAATGATGGATATATCAAGCCGTTCAATACTCATTATATTTTTACCAGTTAGAATACCAGAAAATGACATTGGTGAAGTCCATGGGTTTGAAGATGCAATAGAGAAAAGTCCAGATAAATATTTATAACCTGATGGGACCAAAGGGCCACCATAAAAAATATGACATTGGTGAAATTGTGAACGTCGACAGGGTAGCGAGAGCAGGTGCTGACGCAATCGGAACAGAGGGTCCAACCGAAGATGTTGGTTCAGGCATGGTTACTTGAAAAAATGTATACCCTTTTGAAACAATGAGAATTTGAATAGGAACAAGATCAACAAAAGAAAAGGGTGGTGATTGAGGAAAATACTCGTACAAGTAAATATCCTACCCAAAATTGGTTAGAGTTAAAGGTGTTTCGTCTTATGGGATTTCTTCAATCGAAATTAAACCAGGTGGAAGGATTTCATTGTCAGGCCCAAAGTGTATTTCAGGATTTTGACTACGCAATATGGGAGATTGAATGGCTATAATAGATTATGGGGTGACCGATACAGGAACAACTTCTGTTCATTTGACTTCGAGATGCAGATGTTTTGGAAAAAAAGCAACAGGATTTGGATCAACTTCTAGTTGAACAACGTCAGGTTTTAGAGGTATGGTCTCACTAATTGGATGGATCGTGACCATGAGTAGCTATGAGTACTCTGTCTCGAAAATAGTAGAAAAACTAGGATTTGTAGAAACAACTTGTGTTGACTTTTGTATATGGGAAGATGATGCTTCACAAGAGGTACTCATGGTACTAGTTTTGATAGAGCAATGTCGCCTTCGCTGACCAGAAGTTACTTTTGGTGGTAAAGGTGGTTTTAATGCAAGTATACGCGAACGAAGAGGAAAGGTATTTTATTCTTACATGATGAATGATTTATTTTATGACCAAAAATAAATAAACAAAATAAAAGGGTAAATCTAGGCAAAAGGTTTACCAAGAAACTGTGAACTCTATAATACCTCCTGGCGAACCAAGAAGTACAAGCAAGAAATCTCCCCAAATGTTGTGATCGGTGTATAAAAATTTACAAGGCGACGAACTTGGTTCACAATGGATGGATATCAACCTAAATTTTTCCTCCCAAATATACCCAAAGGTACATGGAGGCCTAAGTCCATATTAGCGTTGTCTACTGCGAAACCGCATAGTGAGAGAACCCCTTTATACTTTTTGTACTATAACATCGCCCGATATAACTAAAGGTACGTGGACAAGATATGATATACTTATGTACGTGGAGTGAGGTATCACACTTGGAATGTATCATAGATAATTAATGACAGCTGCTATGCTTTACGACGTCAGAACACGTCTCTAGCCTAGACCTTGTAAATGTTATCATTATGGTTCCAATGCTTTTTTAGGTAAATTGATGTAAATTTTAAGTTGATATTGTTTATCAATTTTCCTTTCAAGGTTCACCACGATGATGTCATGGAAATTCCTAAAATGAAGCCTAAAATGATAAGAAAACTTTTCACTTTTAGCTTTTTCAATGAAAATATTAGCTACTAAAGGGAAAGAGAAATCAGTTTTGAGAGCAAACAATAAAGAGAACAAAATAATATGCAGATTTCCTAATTTGTTCTTATGCAAAACACAGAATCCACTATATGAAAATGCATGTTTTTATTTTCAGTCCCCTTAATGTGAATGCAAAAAGGAAACTATATGCATCAAATCAACAAAAACAAATGCTTTCTTCTTTGAGAAAGGAGGAATTTAACAACAATTTATCTTTTTGGAAAAATGAAGAATGGAACTAAAAATTTTCCTACAGGAAATGAAGAATTTAACAAAAATTTCCTCTACGAAAACAAATGGATCTAATGCAGAAATAAAATACTTTTATTTTTATTTTTCAATGATAAATAAGAACACTTAAAGAGACATTGAACAAACTTACTTTTCAAAGAAGGAAGATTTAGGAAAATTCACTAGTCTCTATGAGGCATCAGACAGTTGAAAACACACAAAAAAAAAAGATGAAGGTGATGGCAATGACAAATTCAAAGGGAATTTGGTTGGATTAGGGGGAAATGCAGTCTCTAAGGGGAGACAGTGGGTTGCAAAGCACCCTTGAGTGGGATACAATGTTATGCAAAACACTGTGTCTGGACCAACAATGAATTGGGTGTAGCAGAGAACAAAATTCAAGCTACTAAACGCACTTCTAATGTAATTCTTTGTTTCAAAAGCCTAATAAATGAGAGTAGATGCTACTGGGTGGATAAGCAGAGGCAAAAACACCAAGGATGAAGGTAAACTCCCTAGTGGAGCTGCGAATTTGTTATGCGAAATTGTCAATTACGGATAAAACAAATTCCCTAAAGGTGGTGCTATGCATTTAGAAAAACATATCAAATACTTTGCAGATACTTTTCCTAATAGTAAATAGACACACTGAAAGATGGAGAAACTTACTTGGAGTCCAAGCACTTCCTATTATCCTTTTGTTGCTCTTGTTGTAGCTTCCAATCCAACTTTGATCGCCAGGCTAGTTCCTGCAAGTATAAAAACTAAAGAACAAAGAGATTGCAATATACAAATGGCTATTTACTTTAATCAGTTAAACCAATGAAACATGAAACATATACATCAGCTAAGAATCCATGATATGAAAGACAAAAAGCTTATACAGATACATATGTGGGAAAGTAAGCAACAATCTTTATTAATTGATAGAAGGGGAGGTTACAACCAACGATTCATTTGATGTCACCAACTCCAGCATCATCCCAGCCTCATCACAATAAACAGGGTAAATTTTAAGGATGGACATTTATCTTAAAGCTTAAAAACTTGGAGAATCTTAGTAGTCCCAAATATGTGAATTGTAAAATTTTTGATGTTATTTTTGTAAAAATATTTAGTTTTGTAATCATTTTATATTAGTATATATATATTTTTGGCGATTTTTAAGGTAAAATACCTTTATACTATAAAATTTGGGCGAATAAATTTTTAAAAAATGGGAATTGGCGAATCGTTTTTTTTGGAAAAAGCATGGAAAATTAGCCCACCTGTGAATATTAGCCCCTAAAATTTTCCATGACAATAAACATCTCTCTAGCAGCATATTACTCAAATCAAACACTCAATTGAGAATCCAACAACATTTCTCTAACAAATTTCTTCATTTTCAAGCACTAGGATTCGTGCTCAATTTATAGAAGAGTTGAAGGTAGTTTCACAATCAATGACTTTCTAATAATAGGAAAGACATGTTCCCAATATCAGAGGTGTTGAATGGACACATGGATTGGAATTTCGACATATGTGGACTCTTCTAGAAGGAAATGGCCATGTGGAGATTGTGGAACAATGAGAATTTCGCTCCCAATTTACCAACGCACTCTTGAATGTCGAGAAGTGCTTTTTAGAGCACCCTTGAATGGAGGTAACCGCATATGAAAATCAGTTAGTCTCTTGAGAGGTTGTGTTGGTGAGCTCACAGATGATATAACATGTAATTCAAATCTTGGAAACCTTGCAATGGAATTCATGGATGATTTTTTATTTTTCTTTGTCTTACGACATGTAGCAACTCAAATGATAGGGGATGATCGACCCTATTCATTGGTTCTAGGGATGATTTCTAGTTTAACGAGGTCATTGGGAATGGTGACCAAATTTACCTATAAAAAGGAGGAATATATGGCTATAAGTAGAGAGCAGAGAGCTTCTAAATTGAGTTAAAGAGCTAGAAATTCAAATGGGAATGGTGGAGACTGAGCTAAAGAAGAAAGGTTTGAAAATGATATTGGTAGATGAACCTACTAAAGGTGAAGCTGACGCTTCTTGAAGAGGGTAAGATGTATTTTGAACCATTTTTTCCTTATCATTCTTCATATCATCATATCACAGAACCATGCATAGTTTTTGCGAGGTGGGAAGTGAAAATTTTGAAATATGTAGTTTATCAACAAGTTCGTAGCGTACTCCATGCCTAAAGATGATTTTTCGCTACAAACTCACTGAAGATTAGTTTTTACAATAAATTCCAATTTTTTTCATAAAGGGAGTAAGTAAAATCATATATTAAATTTTTTGACTTGGTGGACACCCTCAAATGAGCAGAGAAATCAAACAATTTGTAGAAGAGATCAAATGAAGAGTGCTACAGACTTTTTTCTATGGACTTGCCTAAAGTCCTTTGTTTTTTCAGCAAGGGAAAATTTCAAAGTTTTTGAAGCATTAAATTCATTTTCAAAACACTAATCCTGTGGATTGGTGAAAGAGTGTCAGTGGAGACATTGGTTAGTGAGAACACTCATCATGGAAGGTGTTTGGCATTAGGGAAATTTTGAGGTCTAAAATGGCCCTCCTAAGGAAATTATAAAACAATAGTTCAAATAATAAAGTAATATTTGATTACAACATCAAATCTTAGAGGGAAAAAAGAAAAACTATTTTCTCAACTCGTATTTTCAACTTATCTCCTTATGGGTTTACTCAAATTTCGAGCAAAAACACTTGTTGCCTGCAAAATTTTATTTCTCATCCAAAGGGTACCCATGTTGCATACTTTTGATGTAGTCTACAACACGAAAAATAAGAAATACATGAAAAAACATGTTTGCAATCACATTTTTCATGTATTTATCATTTTTCGTGTAGCATAGTCCATTGAAAGTATGGAACATAGGTACTCCTTAGATGAGGAATTAAATTTTTTATCCAACGAGTATTCCCACTCGAATTTGAGAAAAAAAATTAGGGAGATAAGTTGAAAATAGGAATTGAAAAAGTAGTTTTATTATTTTATTATTATTTAATACTTTTACCTTTTTACTCTAAAAATGGCGATTCATACCCTATGGTTGAAATCATCATCTTGTATCCTATTGGTTCCTATAAAGTTTATTTTGGCTATACATTTTCCTTAGGAGGCCCATTTTAGACCTCAAAATTCCCTTAATGGCTACCAACTCATCAATTTTGGACACATCATCAACTCTAACAACACATCCCCAAATCTAAGGACCAGACCCTAGATTTTAGTATGGTTGTTTTATTACTTAATTATGGGCATTTACTCCTCATAAAAAGTGGCTTTGTTTGTTAAGTATCATAATATATGGACAATTAAAAGGTTGTTAGTAAATTAAATAGTGTTAGATCCCTATTAGGTTTTGAACTCTTGTAAACAGAAATATCACTAGATTCCCTCGTAATTTGTTTCCTGTTTGGATAGGTGTCTTTAGGAGTATTCGAAGGTTTAGCCAACTAGAAGAATACATGTAAAGATATCTAATTTACAAATAGGAAGATGAGAGGATTAGAGAGGGTTGATTGATGTCATGCTACAAGCTAATTTTTAAATATTTTTTAGTTAGTAATATACAGTTGCAGAAAGCTTCTCTCAGACCTGAGATTCATCATGTGCTCTCATACATGTTTTAATTATCTATCTATTTGATGTTTATTCAGTTTTATGTCTTTTTAATCACTTGGAATTCATGGTTCAACATGCTCCAATTTCCTATATGCATATGGTTTACTGTTCAAGTTATGTTTTGATGAGAGTGCACACATGCCTCAACTTACATGTTAGATGTTTTTCATGTAATTGAGTTCCCTTTGACTCCATGCCCAATGGTTTCTATTAATTCACATCCTTCACCCGCATAAAAAAAAATTCAAAACATGCTCAAGAGTTAGCCATATTTGGTTCCAAGCATTGTCTATTGAATATCATACATTTTCTTGAGACAACCCTCTCAGTTTGGAAAGGCTAAATTCAAATAAAAAGTGGTTTGAAACAATTACTATGAATTGACTATTGAAGCAACCCATAAGCCTCAATTTAGTGATAACATTTTGGTGTGTCTGTCAATATTCTGAAGATATACTTTCTCGAAATTTTGTGCTCAAATAGAAAGTATGAACTATTGAAGGTAGTAGGAGCTTAGAAGCGTTCGAGGTTGCATTCAACCTTGGTGAATTCATTGAAATTATTAGCTTTAAGGTGGCTTCAAAGAAGATACATACAAGGAGAAATCCAAATCGTAACCCACTTGAGATAGTAATAATCCAGAAAGAAGGCTCAGAGGTATTGGAAGTTCATTAAAATCAGGTATTCAATCTCATTCAAAATTTTCATTTTTATCCTCTAAGACTGTTTGAAGTGTTGAAGATAAAAATTTTGATGAAAAGATAAAAGAAATTCTTTTTAGGTATAAATCTAAGAATGAGTTGACTGAAATAATATTATACTTACAAACACTAGGAATTGATACATCATCTCTTTTTTCAAAAGAAGAAAAAAATGACTTTTGGAAGACTGTCACATCAGAACTATCATTGGAAAAATAGTCTTTTCAAAGGTTAAATGAATTAGACCCTTTTGATTTCTTATTAAGGAGAAGGTTTGGTAGTCCCTTTCCTGAATGGAGTTCCTTTGTATCTAAACTTCAAATTCTCTTTACATCACCTCCTATCATCTCATCCTCATTCATTATTTTTCCCCACAGTTAGAATTTAATTTCATCCACTTCTTTTTCAAGTAGCACAGTCCCTGTCATTATGGCTGGAGTTCCTCGTCTTATAGGGCCAGAAAGATATGCTCCTCTTCTCCTACCTTATATACTTCATGACTTTCCAGAGGGGTATTTTACTTCGATTAAAACCTTTGGGAGTGAAGAAGAAATTTCTATTGAACAACATGTTGATCAATTTAATGACTTCATTGACCGAGAGGAGGTGGATGATGATGATGTAAAAATGAGGTTTTTTTCTCAGATTTTTATAGGTGAGGTAAGAAAATGGTTTAAACCTTTGGCCCCAACTAGTTTACAAAATTTGGATCAATTAGAAGAAATTTTTTTGACAAAGTGGGGGAGTACGGTGAACCCTGTTCAAGCCTTAACTGATTATAACAATTTTAAAAAAGCCATGGATGAATCAGTACAATATTTCTCTAAAATTTAATAAGGTTTAAAATTCTATATCAGATCACATTAAACCTCCTCTAGGAGCTTCTTAGTTACACTATTCTGAAGCTTTTGACTATGATTTTTCCAATTTGTTAAGAGAAAGAGAGTCTGCTTCCTTGACTGATATGTAGAATGATGTTTTTAAGGTTGAGGTAAATATGGTAGCAGCTAAGAGGTATAATATGCGAAAAGATAAATTAAAGGAAGAGAAACCTTCCTCACCTTTAGATGTGAAGTTTGATACCATGATGAAGACCATGGAGAGTCTTATGGATAGGCTTGCTCTTGGTGCTAATCGTTTACCTGCTACACAACAAGAAACACAGATTAGAAACCCTTAGTTTAGGAGGCCTCAAAATAAAAAAAGACCAAGACACAATAGAAATCATCCTAATCAATATGTTAGACATCCTTTTCAACAAAATATATTAGATGAAGAAGAGACACAACTTGAATTTCAAGAAGACATTATTCATTATTTAGATAAAGATATGTCAAGGATGTTCCTAACCAAAGAAGAACATGATGAGTCTAGTCATGACATAGGAGAAGATGAAAACAAATATGATTATTTAAAAGGCTATCAACATGCTATCTTTGAGATGAACAAATAGTAAAACTTAAGGAATAGAAATGTTCCAATTACAACCAATAAATCCCAGCCAAAGAAGGATTCTATTAAGCCAATTAAACAAAGAAAGACACACTACCTCATGGTAAAGAGTTTGAAAAAAAAATCATCTTTTAATCTTGAAAATGATATTTCCAAAATCAAAATTGCAGTTCCCGTTGGAGAAATCATTAAGGTCACTGAGTATAGAAGCCAAATTTTCAATATGATTAACACTCAACCCAAATATTTAAATATTCTAAATCTGCAAGAAGATCATTCTACCATTTTTCTAGGACCAAGAGTAGAAGATGGATAGAAAGAAGAGGTTCCTTATTTATATGTGAGTCTGAAAATCCATGACATGACCTTTCATAACACCATGTTATATTCAGGATCCTCCCACAATTTGATGCCTAAGGTGATCATGGAAAGAATGGGTTTAGACACTACTAGACCTTATCAAGATTTGTTTTCCTTTGACTCCATGAGAGTTTAGTGCATTGGTATCATTAAATATGTGGTTTTTGGCCTTGATCAAGTGCCTGCTAAGACAATGTTAATGGATATAGTTGTAGTCGATATTCCTAAAAATTTTGTCATGCTTCTATCTAGATCTTGGGCTACCAAAATTAAAGGAACTATGCAGATCGATATGACTTATGCCACTATTCCAATATTTGGTGAGAAGAGGAGGTTGTAGAGAGAGAGTAGGATGGATTATATGGTGAGTAGCAAGGATAAACCACAAAATTCTCATATTGATGAAGTAGATACTGAATTGGGATCTTCCATTTTTTTCAATGGTCGCTAATGAGGCAGAAAATCAACAAATTAAAAAAAATCAGCAAGCAGAAAATCACAAAGTTATGAAGGAAAATGAAAAAGGATGGTTGGATTTACACTTTGATGGAACTGCTAGAAGAGAAGAAGCTAGTGCATACACATGGATTACTAGCCATGGTGACGAGAGTAAGTTATTCTCTTAAACATTAAACTTTTATTGTACAAACATAATGGTTGAGTATGAAGTTCTATTTTTGGGTCTAGAAGCTTTGAAAATGTTAGGCACCAAGAAAGTATCAATTTGTGGTGATTTTGAATTAATGATCAAGCAAGTAGAATGGTATTATCAAAATAAGGATGTAAGAATGAGAACTTATAGAAATATGATCCTTGATTTTCTTGAAAATGTCAAAGAACATAATTTCACCATTAAAACTAGAAATTAGAATTCCATAGTTGATTATTTAGCTAAAAGAACACAATTTCACCATTAAAACTAGAAATTAGATTTCCATAGTTGATTATTTAGCTATTTTGGCCAGCTTTTTTTGTCATTCCTTCTCATTCTAGCAAGATTTATGAAGTTGAGGTCAGCCATAGACCAACTATCCCTAACAATATTAACAATTGACAAGTGTTTGATAGTCATCAATAGGTTAAAAATTTCCTTGAGCTGAAAGAGGAATTTGAAAACATCCGAGTGGATCAACAGAACATGTTTGTTGAAACTAAACCCAATTCAAAGCTCCTTCCTCTGAAGAATAAATGCATTCCCAAATTTTTAATACCCCTTGAGAAGTTGTTCGATTAGAATGATGTTTTTAATTTCCCAAAGATGAATGATGATGATGAAGAGGGGTAAAATTGCAACATTGGCACTCCAAAAATTCCCAAGATGGTTAAATTGTCAAAATTTGTTTCTCTAGAGGTGAGACAAAGGTATGTGGATATGATGAAAAGGTATATTGATGTTTTTGCATGGAGTTATGTAGACTTGAAGATATATGATCCAAACATTATTCAACATATCATCCAGATCAAAGAGAATGAAAAACCTTTTAAACTGAAATTAAGAAGAATCAATCCTTTCCTCATGCCTATTGGAGCAGGGTCCCCTAACCACATTTTTGGTACAATTTTGTAATATTTTGTAATAGTTTAGTCTAGCACAGGGGCTTTGGGGTAGGTCAAAGCCCCCAATGAATTGTAATGGGTCAAAGGGTAAACCAAGGGTAGAATAGTGCAGCCTAATATGATATAAATAGATGGATAAGATGAGTCTAGAAGTAAGTTTTGGAGTTTGATTAAGCTTAGATACAAATATATAGATCTGTTGTGTGAATTTTCTGAGTAAGGGCTCCTGCTGGCTCTATGCACGGAGACCCTAAGTCCTATTGTGTGCAGACCCTGCTGGCTGTGTGCGCGGGCTGGTAAAGAGAGTTTGTAAGTGGAATTTGAATATGAATGAATGAGAAGATTGTTCTGTGATATTTGACTATTTTTGTGCTATGATTATCGGTTGCGCTATATGTTATTTATGAGATAATGTATGTTTTCTAAATATTGATGGTTTATTAATGCGCACGTGGATGCGATTTTATAGAAGGGAATGAATGCATAGATATGGCTATAATTTTTCTTGTTACATTTGATTACTGGGCTTCGCTTGGTTTATTTTGCTCTAGGTTAGGGCTTCTCTAGCGCAAGTATGTTAGATCTGAAGGGACCCACTTTAATTAACTTTCTCTCTCTCAGGGTGTGGAAACCTGGTTCCAACACCCTCCCATACTACTTTGGGTGAGACCTTGACCTGGACAAGTAGGCCATTGTCGAAAGGGCTAGTAGTACAGGGGTTTGTTGGTAAACCTTAAATCTGAACCTGGTTCAAGACCCCTTAAACTAACAAATGGTTCTGTTGCCGAGACCGGGAGAATTTCGAGAGAGAGATTAGGTAATTCCATAGGGTCATTGGTAGCCATTGAAGCTTGAACTCGAGGACTAGTTTGAAAATTAGATTCAGGAGTTTTCCCTAAAAGAGAATAGAAGCAAGAAGTTATCTACCGAGGAGAGGAATAACAAGTACATTTTTACATAGGTACACGAAATTTTCTTCATAAACTTCGCACATGGGCTACAGGAGTAGCTGGCAAGGTTAGCAGAGCTCCAAATCTATTGGAAGGATGATCAGGTCATGTAGTGCACCCCCGAGTTGATCCAACAATTGGAGAAGACATATAACAAGATCACCAGGATAGTAGATCACTAGGTGGATAGTGTTTTGGGTGGTTTTGTAACTGATTTTGCAGTCGATCATTTTTTTCCCTATTCTAAAGCAGAGTGAAGGTTTTTCAAGGGATTTAGGGGTAATTTCTTGCATAAATTATCGCTGCTAATTAAGATGTATTATGTGAAAAGGGTGTCTCGTGTAACCACACTGAGTGAATGACCTCTGACCAGAGTGGAAGAATGACACAAAGCGATAAATACTACCAATTTAATCAAGAAGGGTATAGATTACTATACATTCCTCTATGGGATCCCCCTGATCTAAACCAAGGCGGGGCTACGCACGTAGAGACCAGTCCCCTAGCTACACCTCCATCAAACTCGCGCAAGGGTAAGAATTCTCCTACCCCCCTCCACCACCACCTGTAGACGATATGATTGCACACATAAATTTACCCACCTTTAAAGGTGCAGGGGATGAGGGTATGGATCATTTCTAGTTCATGGCAGATTCAGTGGGGACCGCGCAAAATGTTAATAATGATGTTTTAAAAAGAGTGCATCTATCTATAGCCTTTGAAGGGTGGGCTTTGGACTGGTTCATTAGATACATTGGTTAGCATGCGAATCCTTCAATAGAGGACATTAAGGATGCCCTAAAGTAGCAGTTCCAAAATCCTAAGTCCTACTCTCAATGTGTGGTAGAGTTGAAATATTTTAAGCAGGGACCTACAAAGTCCATCTGGGAAGCTGACCAATGGCTAAAGAAATTCATCAATGATGGAGGATTTTTTTATGAGGAAAAACAACACAAGGAGTGGTTTATCGCCATGTTGTTACCACATTTGTGTAGACCTATGGGTCAGTAGAAGATTGATTCATAGGAAGAGGCCCTATATATTTCCATGAAGCTAGAATTTGTGCCAAGGGATGATGCTCAATGTGGGGCACTATAGATCTAGAGCTAGCTAGAGGCGATGCACTTAGAAATTCAAAATTTATGAAGGGATCAGGTTAAAGAAGCTATCATGGATGTTTGGTGCATACATTGTAGGGTATCAGGCTATACTAAGGATCAATTCCATCTGTTTTCTGATTATATACAGGTTGGGGGACCAAGTCCACTGCGCCTAAGAGACATTGCTGGACCAAGTACCCCCATGTTGTGGTGCGTTGATTTTTGGGTAGTAGGAATACATGATACAGAGCACTACCCATGATTAAGCACCTATGTATTAGAGCTGAAGCAACAGTGGTGCAGATTCTACTCGACAGTGGGTCATGACGATCACAACTACTGAAAATTCGACCTGATGATCGATAGGGGAAACCTATACAGGGTACATGCTGACCCTTCATCGCCAGTATCTCCCTCTAAACAAGGAAGATCCCCTGAAAGATTACAGGAAGGAGGGAGAGGCAAAGGCACAAATCAAGGAAGAGGGCAACTAATTTGCTACAACTGTGGGGATGTTAGACATTATGCAAGCACCTACCCAAACACTGTGCACCAATCCTATAGGTATTGCAGATAGTTCGATCATGTGATTGAAGAATGTCTTGTGCTGATAGCAAAGATGCAGGAAAAACATCAAAAGCCAATGAAAAATGTACAACGGGTTAAGGCGAAATTGTACAAGGATGGGCCCAGGGTCAATGTAATTACACGCAGTGGCATTGCTACTAGAGGAGCTGAGGAAAAAATTGCGGCCAAACCACTAATCAGAAAGGCCACTAACAAGAAGGAAAGCCTAGAACTAAAGAAGTAGAAAGAGACCTTCATTGAAGCTAGGATGGATTTTGCTAAGGACGAAGCATCCACTTCAAGGAATTTTGTGGATCTGAAGGAAGATGAAGCAGTTAAGCCATTCCTTCAAGCATGTATGAAGTTACTACGCAACCAGAAGGTGGTGGAGAATATCCAAGCATTAATAGATAGTTGTGCAGAAATGGATACCCCCCAAATGGACGTTAAAGATGTAAATAAGATATATAGGAACAAGAAAAGGACTGGGCAAGAGATGCGTATGATTGCGTAGATTGGAGAATATGAAATGGACCAAGTCATATTAGATATGGGATTTGATGTCAATGTCCTGCCCAAAAAAAACATGGAAAATAATGTGAGAACCTAAATTGGAGTGGTCCACCATCCAATTGCGTATGGATAACTAGCATAAGATCATTCCGCTAGGAAGGCTGTTGAAGGTTATGGTAGACATTGAGGGAGTTAAGGTCTATCTAGATTTCAAGGTAATCTAGATTGTAGATGACACGGACCCTTATCCCCTACTCTTAGGATTAGATTGTGCTATTGATATGGGAGGTATCATCATCCATAAGAGGAGGAGCATGATCTTCGAGAATGATGATATGCAGGTAATATTCCCCGTAGATCCAACAGAAGGTGAATGATATACATAGCCGGTGCACGAGGAGGAGGATGTCAACCAAATTTATAAATTGAATGCACGGGATGATGATTGGATCAACCCTACAACTGACAGCATGTTGTGCGGGGAGAAAGAGAGTGCATGTCTCTCAGACTCGGATGTCGAGATAGAAAATTGGTAGAACCAACTGCATGACGTATCTGTGTTGCGGTGCCTCAAGATCACAAAGATATTTTGATGCATCTCCTCACACGTAAGAGAACTACCCTACTTTGATGGTTCTGGTAGTGTTAAGGAGTTTCTTAAAGCATTAGAAGCAGATGTCGCTGAAGAATGGAGATTTTGAGAACTTGATTTTGCTATGCGCGTGACCCCTGTGCAATGGTGGGAAACCCATAAGGGGGCTTTCTAGGACTGGGAGGAATTTCGGAAAATGATGATTCAGTGATTTGAACCCCCAGTCCACCCAACCATGGAGCTATTTTCTGGGTGAGGGGATCCGTGTAAGAAATTATCTATGTGGATTCAATTATGGAATGAAAGGACTTGGAATGAATGGGTCCATATTTTATTCATGCCCTAGGACCAATCCCGACCACCTAGTATTTAGATGTAGAGATACACTAGTGCACTCGCCATTGGGGAACCATGATAGAGGATTTCATGGTGATTTTTGGGTTAGTAGGAGGGACGGAGAAACTGGATGAAGCCCTACAAGATATAGATGCTCTTATCTTTGATGAGTCCTTACCTTGAAAAGAATGTGATGCACCAGCTTAGGATGCGTAGATGTAGGATATTTTCAACTGCTGAAATTTGTCAGTAGAAGAATGCAATGAGGATCCCAGAAATATCACTATCCCTAAGTCAAAAGGAGAGCACGCAGTTGTAGGACCCCTATTGTAGACAATAGATGTGACCAAACCATTAAAGTTGAAGGAAGTCAACATGGAATAACATCCCAAGATGGCCAAAATTGGGTATTACTAGGATGATGATATAGTTAGCAAGATCGTGGAGCTACTGACTGAATATCAGGACATGTTCCCTACAAATTTCTCTAAGCTAAAGGGAATTGTGGGAGATATGGATGTTATGAGAATCACCTTGAAGCGGGATGCACATCCTGTCAAACAACGGCCCTATCGGCTGAACCCAAAATATAAACAGAAATTCAACGAGGAAATTGATAAGATGGTGGTCATAGGTATCATTAAGCCAGTAGAATAATCTTATTGGGTAATCCCAATGGCAGTTCACGAAAATAAAACCAAAGGACAGATAAGGATCTGCATAGATCTACGCAAGATGAATGATGCTTGCGTGCATGATCCATTCCCTATGTCGTTCTCTGATGAAATTTTGGATAACGTAGGAGGTCAAGAAGCATACTCGTTCACTGATGGGTTTTTAGGGTACCATCAGATCAAAGTATCACCTGAAGATCATAGCAAGACAACCTTTGCGACTGAATGGGGCTCCTTCCAATACACTATCATGCCCTTTGGACTAAAGAATTCCCCTGCCATTTTCTCGCGCGTAGTTTTACCAGTATTCCATGAATTCATTCATAAGTTTTTGGAGGTCTATTTTGATGATTGGATAGTATATGGATTAGTAAAGAAGCATTTGTCGAACTTGTGCAAGATGGTGGATGCCTACAGGAAAGACCAGATTTCACTAAACATCAAGAAATGCATATTTTGCGTACCATTTGGGATTTTTTTGGGGCACGTTGTATGTAATCAGGGATTGATGGTTGACCCAGCCAAGATTGCTATTATCATCAATTTAGCAGTCCCCACCACTGAGAAATAGTTGCGCTCCATCTTAGGGCACACAGGCTACTATAGGAATTTTATTCAAGGGTATGCCCTGATTACTGCACCAATGGAGAAAATGATAAAGAAGGATGTATCATTTTTCTGGGATGAGGAGTGTTAGAAGAGTTTTGAGATGCTGAAGGAAAAGATGGTCACTACTCCTATTCTCATATTTCTAGATTGGGTGAAGGTTCAACCTTCAACTTGTGTGTATGCATGTGAAATTTAACCAGATGTAAAACAACATCATTCCTATCATCATCATTAAGCATAGTCAAATTCCTTTTCCAATATACCTTAGGCATTTTATTTGGGAAACCTGGAATATGATCCTAGCTCATGGGAGCATACCTTCTTGCAACAGTTTCCATCTTGAAAATTCTTGAAGCTAATGATCTTCATGCAATGGAGTCACCATGAATTGTTGATTTTCTAGATCTTTTAGTCAATGGAGTTGCCAGGTGAATGATTCAGCCTCCATATGTGTCCAACTGTTGTTCACCATCAACATATAGATCTAAATATTTGTCATTATTTCCCAGGGAATATTTGTCTTTTCACCTCCCCAGCAATGACACTAGTATGTTATCACTCCACTAGATTCCTAAGGCTAAGGAAGGAATCCCAACAGAGGTAACCACAAACCAAGCTTTTGACTTGATATCTAGGCCTATCGAGACAGAGAGGGCTCTCTCCAAAAGTGTCACAGCCAGGAGTTTTGGAGAAATTATGGTTTAAGGCTAGATATGATATGCATGGATTGTTTTGATTTGGTTTTGGTTAGGTAAATCAGTGAATAATGGAATTAGGTCACGGAGAGGCTAGGTCAAGGAAATAGACTTAATGTTCCAGGGATGAATGGGGCAAGGTAGGTATAATGCCAAACACTTGAAGATAATGTTAATGGAATGGTTTAGAAAATGTAAGGAGGCTGAGGGAATCATAAGAGATGTATTTCTCTCAAACAGAAGATAATGAAACAAAATATGATAAGTTACCCAAAACAGAGCATGGCTAGCATGTATTCTGAATTTATAAGTTATAAAATATCATAACGTATACATTAAAATGAAGATGAACAATAAATTCAAACATATGTGAATGTAGAAGAAACAATGAAAGACATTCAATACCACAGGTACCCGATAAATGTAGTTGCAAATCCTATTTCTTAGCTTGGCCAAAACACAGTACAAGTTCCCTTGATCAAGTAGGAAAATGAAATTGATTCCAACTTCCAACCCTTGAAAATGAGTAAAAAGTTACATGATATAGGCCTCAAGCAACCTCTCCCAACCTCAAGGGTCGAATCCATGAGAGGAGGAGCTGATCCACTAAAGTCTGAACATAAACCTAGAGCGTAGGGTAGTCAAAGTGACCCATCCCTAAATTTTGTGAATTGATTCATTACACCTAATTTGATTGATTTATATAATGTTTTTACCATAGTAAATAGTAAAAAAATTATAATTACATTCATATTCATCATTTACATAGGTAAATTCAATATTTCCCAAGGTATAAATCAAAACTAGAGGGAAACTCAGAAAATTTCTGAAGACTTCAAAAACACAATTTCCTTGTTAAACATGCAGCGTCTAGGTAGAAATTATGACCCCTGTTCAAGGCTAAATTTGATGCCTTCCAGGTGTCTAAATCTGCTCCATGATGGCTCGCTGAAAAGCCCTTTGAGTATACGTTCTAGAACTACCTTTATTTTTCAAAATGGTGCCCATTTTTTGTATAAAAAATCACTTCTCTCAAGACTATTAAACGCACAGTGACCAAGAAAATTTTGAGGCAAAAATGTGATTTTTTGATATTTTTTTGACATTTTGATGGACCATTTATCCTCCAAAAACTTTGAAACTTCATAGGGTTTTTTTCGTCATCATTAAAAATATTCTGGTGGTGGCCATTTTTCCTTTACATTCTCCAAAAAAGAGCATATTTTCCAAGGTGCTACGCGTTTAGCAAATTATCTATGTATAAGATATCCTTAAAAACACATAAATTTACAAAATGCTAAGTTTTCCAAAATTTTGTCAAAATTGTTAGGGTAATTTTTGATTAAGAGTTTGAGGCATGGAGTGACACCTCAGAAAGTATATCTAACTTTTCCTTCTCTTCTTTCTTGTTCAAGGCTTCAATTTTTGCGTGGGTTTGTTTCAGCTTGGCCCTTGCAATTTTGCTCCTCATGGCATAATGCTTTGCCATCTTTATTTGAATTTCATTGTCCTTTCGAGCCTTTTCCAAGAGTTGCTCCAAGTTCTGGTTGACTCTATCAAGCCATGATTCCCTATTCTCACTAATTTCTAGGGAAAGTTGTTCATTTAGGTTAGGTTGGTCTACTGGCTCAGCCTTCTCTACCTCTCTTTGTGCTTTGATGCATATTACCTCATAAACGGTGTGCTTGGTCTTCAGTTGTTGATTCTCTTGTTTGAGAAAATTAATGAAAAACTCAGACCTTTAAAGATTAGCTTGGAGGTTTCTAATCTTGGCTTCTTTCTCTCAGATGATCAAGGAAAGATCATCATCAATTGTGTGCAAGTTTACAAGTTTCAAAATCAGCCTCTTTCTCATGGAGGCTTTCCTCTTCATGTATGTGAACCTTTGCCATCTTTTACTTGCCTTTGTGTAAATGCTTTGTTGGTGAAGAAGGAAGGGCCCCTCTCACAATCTGTGGGGAAAAAACCTGCCCATAACCTCTCTGATAAGTATGTGCCAAGGTGCCCAAATTTTCCTTCTTAGGCTTACTAATTTCACCTATGCTAGGTTGACATGATGTATTTGGTGTCAAAAACCATAGGGATGATGGAATCAAATGAAGGAGTATGAATTGAAGGGAGGTGTGAGGAAATGAAGGAAATGGGAATATGGAAGGGAGCCTAGGCAAGTGAAATCCTAGGACTTAGATTTATAAGGGATGATATTTTTTAGGGAATGGGAATATGGAATTGAGAAAATGTTTTAGGATTGCGAGGGAGAGTGTATGAAGGTTTATGAACTAGCTTTAGGATGTGAATTAGATTTTAATAAACACTAGGGTTTATTAATTTAGAAGTAGGTTTGAACTCGCTGAAGCAAAATGATACATAAAAGTGATGATAATTATGTTAATTACTGGAAATGGAAGCTTGAAGACTCATTGTCAAATATTTGGCATCAATTTGTGGAATAGCAAGCTAGCAAAGATTTTTTGACACTTCCTGGGTGAATGCGAAATGATGCAGCTAAATGCATAGCGACCCTACAGAAAGTGTAGCACCATTATAATTTACATTGAGATTTCGGCCAAATGCTCAGCGTCCTATTTAAATGCACACCGTCCTTACTAAATGTGCAACGATCCTATTTTTGCACAATTGTTTCAAGTAAACGCGCCTTCTGTGTGTAGCACCTTTTTGCAGACCACATTTGGAGGCCTTCTTGGTGTTCAAATTGGGCCCATGATATCTCATTGGAAAGCTTATCTTGCCTATTTTCCAAATAAACCTTTTTTTATGATTGGAGTTGATTTTATTTGTAAAAGTTTGATTTTCCCAAGACTAATCAAAAAGTGCAGAATGAGGGTGTAGAAATGCACAGTGTTGTTGCAAGAAACGTTTGGAGGCCTTATTCAACTCTAAATTGAGTTCATGATATCTCATTGGAAATATCTATTTGTCTAGTTTTCATTTGAATTATCAAGCAAGTAATTTTGACACTCCATCTATGAGAAAACTTGATTTTCCCAAGGTCACACCAGAAGTGCAGCAAATCTCTGTGGCACCTGCATTTTTTAAATTTCTCTAAAACCATGACACTTGTGTAAAAACTAAAGGAATTTTATCTTCCTTTACCTATGATGGACAAAAAATTCTCTCACATTTTTCAAATTCATCTTTTTTTTGGCCATAAACACATTTTGAAGAAAAAATGATCCTATGAGTGGAAAATAACTGGACCCTTGGAATGATTTCTTAAAAAATGATGGAGACATGATCTTATGATTTGGAATTGCCTCATACTTATTGATATGACATACCTTAGGCCTCCTCTACTCAAATTTATCTGATTCCATAGAAAACCCTAGCTCAGTGGGAGATGAAATTAGGGTTTAGTGCTTGTGAAAAAGGATGACTTGGGCACCCTTGGGAAAAATGGTTAAAAAATGAAGCGAGGTCAATGATAATGATGGAGATGAGGTGAAAGCAGAGTAAAATTAGGCAGGATGGGTGGGATGTAAATACCAGTGCTAACATCGGCTCCAGCTAGGGATGGTAGCTCCTCGGAGGTGCCATGAACCAAATATATCTAAATTTTTAGATCAATGCCTTATCCATTGGGAAATGGAGTCCAATTTGTAAACTAAAACTAAAACTGAAACTGAAAACACATTTCAAACTTCAACCCACACTAACAAATCATCAAAGCCTTAGGGCCTTCACCTCAGGCTTCAAACCTTGATGAAATCTGTCAACACTTGCTGAAAATAAAATAAAATCGAACTGAAATGATACCAACCTACTCTAATATGTTGTAAAATTTTTGATTAGGTGAAATGATCCTTCTAGTGTAACCAATCCAGAAGATGGCTACTTACTGAAGTTCTGCTCTCACTTTCCTCGAGCAGGCAAAATGATGTACATGTAGGAAACTCACAATAAAAACTGAAACCAAGGTTTATGATGAAAAAAGAGACAACATTCATCTTCTACAATGATTGCAAAATAAAATCGAAGGGATTTTGAAAATCTTGAAGAACTACCTTGTCTTGAGATCCAGAAGCAAAAATACAAGTACTCCCTTCATTATGATCTGAAAGAACGCTTGATTTTTGATCAATATGAAGGAATAAGGAAGTATAACCTTATGATATTTGAGTGTTGGTTGTAAATTCCTCAAGCCTGAGAAATTCTAACTCAATCTCTAGCATACTATCTCTCTCAGGCTCATAATCATCAAATTCATAGTCTAAGTCATCCTTAAAATGGAAATATTCTTCAAGATTATCAAACATGACCACCCTATCATCTTCATGAAAGAAAACAATATCTGCTAGTTGGTTTTATTATAGGGAATCATCATCATAAATTGGCTTACTCTCAAAAATTTCTTGTATGGCTTCATCAATCTCCTCATCAAAATTATCTTGAGATTCATCATACTTAGGAAAATAAGTTTAAGGAGAAACTTCATCAAATATGAACATTGAAAAAGGAGATTTTGTTTCTTCATGATGATCTATAAATCTAGTTTCAGGACTGTCCTCATTTAAAATTATATTTTGATTTTCAAAAATTGAAGAATTTTTACCAACACTTTCGTGACTATATGAACACTACAAACCTGCTTGATCTTGGACTATAATATTACTTTTCAGGAGCTGATCTATCTCATCTTCAGACTGAGGAGAGAGTACTTTTTGTTTCCTTTTGATAACACAGTAATTTTATTATTTCTCTCCTAAATATTCACAACAATGATGAATATATTCTTTAACCTTTGGATGATCATCTTGTTGTAATATTGCAATAATTGTCTCCTATGAGAAGTCTTTATGAAAATCAAGACAATATACATCATCTTTTTCTTCCATGAGAGAAAACACTTGCTATTTTTGGTGATGAAAAGGATTTTCATGCAAATCCTCGAAGATCTCTTCTTCCATGAACTCACTATCATCATAAGCATTGTCTAGGTTTTGAATGAAAACCTAAAATTGATCACAACAATTATTAACCAAAGAAAAATAAGGGTAGGACTCCTTGTATTATTCATAAAATATTGAATGGAAAACTCTAAGAGAACAAATACTGGTAGGTGGCAAACCTTCATACCAAGATTGTGTTTTTCCTTCAACAGAAGCCATGAACATATTTAAAAGACAATCTTTAGGAAATCCAACCTTAAACTCGCGTGTATGCATGTGAAATTTAACCAAATGTAAAGCAACATCATTCCTACCATCATCTTTAAACATAGGAAAAATCCTTTGCCAATCTACCTTAGGCATTTTATTTTGGAAACCTGGAATGTGATCCTAGCTCATGGGAGCATACCTTCTTGCAACAGTTTCCATATTGAAAATTCTTAAAGCTACTGATCTTCATGCGGTGGAGTCACCATGAAGTGTTGATTTTCTGGATATTTCAGTCAATGGAGTCGCCAAGTCAATGGTTCAGCCTTCATATGTGTCCAACTATTATTCACCATTAACAATTAGATCTAAATATTTTTCCTTCTTTCCCAGGGAAGATTTTTTTTTTTCCCTCCCCGGCAATGATGCCAATATGTTACCACTCCACTAGATTCCCAAGGTCGAGGAAGGAATCCCAACAGAGGTAACCAAAACCCAATATTTTGACTTGATAGATAGCCCTATCAAGCCGGAGAGAGCTCTCTCCAAAAGGGTCACAACTAGGAGGGCTAAAGAAATTAGGGTTTTAGGCTAGATATGATATGCAGGGATTGTTTAGATTTGGTTTTGGTTGGGTAAATCAATGAATAATGTAATTAGGTCAAGGAGAGGCTAGGTCAGGGAAATAGATTTATGGTTGTAGGGATGAATGGGGCAAGGTAGGTATAATACCAAACACATGAAGATAATTTTTATGGAATGTTTTATAAAATTTAAGGAGGCTGAGGGAAGCATAAGAGATATATTTCTCTTAGACAGAATATAATGAAACAAAATATGATTAGTTACCCAAAAGAGATCATGGTTAGCATGTAGTCTAAATTTCTAACTTATAAAAGATCATAACATAGACATGAAAATTAAGATGAAAAATAAATTCAAATGTTTCTGACTAAAGAAGAAACAATGAAATACATTCAATACCATGGGTATCCCATAAATGTAGCTGCAAATCCTCTTTATTAGCTTGGCCAAAACTGAGTACAAGTTCCCTTGATCAAGTAGCAAAATGAAACTGATTCCAACTTCCAACCCTTGAAAATGAATAAAAAATGACATGATGTAGGCCTAAAACAACCTCTCTCGGCCTCAAGGGTCAAATCCATGAGAGGAGGAGCTGATCCACTAAAGTTTGAACTAAAACCTAAAGTGTAGGCTAGTCAAAGTGACTCATCCCTAACTTTTGTGAACTTATTCATTAAACCTCATTTCCTTGATTTACCTAATGTATTTACCCTATTAAATAGTAAAAACATGATAATTTAATTCATATTCATAATTTAAATAGGTAAATTCAATATTTCCCAAGGTAAAAATCAAAACTGGAGTGAAACTTAGAAAATTTCTGAAGACTGCAAAAACACAATTTCCTTGTTAAATGCGCGGCGTCGAGGCATAAATTATGACCCCTGTTCAAGGCTGATGTTGAGTGCCTTCCCGGTGTCCAAATATGATCCATGATGGATCGTTGGAAATCCCTTAGAGTATAATTTCCGGAACTACCTTTATTTTTTAAAATGGTGCCCATTTTCCCTGTCAAAAATCACTTTTCCCAAGACTAGTAAACGTGCAGTGACCAGGAAGATTTTGAGGTAGAAATGTGATGTTTTGGTAGTTTTTTTACTTTTTTGATGGACTAGTTCTCCTCCAAAAACTTTGAAACTTCACAGGGTTTATTTCCTCATCATTACAAATATTTTGGTGGTGGCCATTTTTCCTTTAGATGCTCCAAAAAGGAGTGTAGCATCCAAGGCCCTACGTCTTTAACAAATTTTCTATGTATAAAATATCCTTAAAAACACAGAAATGTACAAAATGCTAAGTTTTCCAAAATTTTGTCAAAATTATTAGCGTACTTTTTGATCCAGGGTTTGATGCATGGAGTGACACCTCAACAAGTATATCCAGCTTGTCTTTTTCTTCTTGCTTGTTCAAGGCTTCAATTTTTGCATGGGCTCATTTGAGCTTGGCCCTTGCAATTTTGTGCCTCGTGGCATAATTATTTTCCATATTTCTTTGAATTTCATTGTTCTTTTGAGCCTTGGCCAAGAGCTACTCCAATTTCTGGTTGACTCTATCAAGCCATGACTCCTTGTTCTCATTGATTTCTAGGGCAAGTTGTTCATTTAGGGTAAGCTGGTCTACTAGCTCAACTTGCCTTTATCTCTCTAGGGCTAGAGGTCTTTTCAGAACTCTAGTCCTAGGTCTCTATCTTGGAGGTTGATCCTCATCATCATCAAGTTCACCATAATTCTCTAATGTCTCATTAAGCAAGGCTTTAGCCTTCTCTACCTCTCTTTGTGCTTTGATTCATCTTACCTTATCAATGGTGTGCTTGGCCTTCAATTGCGGATTCTCTTGTTTGGGAAAGTTAATGACAAACTTGGACCTTTAAATATTAGCTTGGATGTTTCTAATTTTGGATTATTTCTCTTGGATGATCAAGGAAATATCATAATTAATTGTGTCCAAGTTTACAAGTTTCAAAATCTGCCTCTTTCTCATTGAGGCTTTCCTCTTCATGTATGTCCACCTCTTCCATCTTTTCCTTTCTTTTGTGTACCTGATTTGTTGGTGAAGAAGGAAAGGGCCCTCCCAAAATTTGTGGGGAAAACACCTTCCTATGACCTCTATGATAGGCATGTGCCAATGTTCCCAAATAATGCCTCTTAGGCTTACTAGTTTCACCTCTGCTAGGTTTACATGATGTATTTGGTGTTAAAAAACCTAGGGATGACGAAATGAAATGAAGGAGTATGAAGTGAAGGGAGGAGTGATGAAATAGAAGAAATCGGAATATGGAAGGTATCCTAGCAAAGTGAAACCCTACAACTTATATTTATGAGGGATGAGATTTTTTATGGAATGGGGATAGGGAATTGGGAAAATGTTTTAAGATTGTGAGGTAGAGTGTATGAAGGTTTAGGAAATAGCTTTAGGATGTCAATTATATTTTAATAAACATTAGGGTTTCTTAATTTAGAAGTATATTTGATCTCACTGAAGTGAAATGATACATCAAAGTGAAATGGAATCTTGAAGACTCGTTGTGAAAATATTTGGCATCAATTTGTGGAGTAGCAAGTTGGCAAAGGTTTTCTGACACTTCTTGGGTGAACGTGCAGTGACCCAGATGAACGCATAGTGACCCTGCCAAACATGTAGCACTATTATAATTTACACTAAAATTTCGTCCAAACACGCAGTGTCCTAGTTAAACGCTCAGCATCCTTGCTAAACGCGCAACGACCCTATTTTGCACAATTTTTTCAAGTAAACGCGCCCTCTGTGTGCAACACATTTTTGAAGACCACATTTGGAGGCTTTCCTGGTGTCCAAAATGGGCCCAGGATAGCTCGTTGGAAATATTGTCCTTTATACTTTTAAAATATATCTTTTTTTTTTAAGGTTGGATTTTATTTTTTTTGTCAAAATGTGATTTTACGAAGACTAGTAAAAAAGTGAAGAATGAGGGTGCAGAAATGCAGAGTGCTATTGCAGGCAACTTTTGGAGGCCTTCCTCAACTTCCAATTGAGCTCATGATAGCTCATTGGAAATATCTATTTGTTTAGTTGTCATTTCAATTATCACACAAGTCATTTGGACACTCCAGATATGAGAAAAGTGGATTTTCCCAAGGTCGCTCTAGAAGTGAAGCAACTCTCCTATGGCACTTGTAGTTTTTACATTTATCTAAAACCATGACACCTCTGTAAAAACGGAAGGAGGTTTTTATTCCTTGACCTATTATGGAAACAAATTTCTCTCAATTTTGTCAAATTCATCCTTTTTTGGTCAGAAACACATTTTGAAGAAAAATCATTCCTATGAGTGGAAAATAACTTGACCCTTGGAAAGATTTCTTTAAAAATGATGGAGATATGATCTTATGAGTTGGAATGGCCACATACTTACTGATATGACCTACCTTATGCCTCCTCTGCTCAAATGTATCTGATTCCATAGAAAACCTAGCTCAGGGGAAGATGAAATTAGGGTTTAGTGCTTGTGAACAATGATGACTTGGGCACCCTTGGGAAAAATGGTTAAAAACGAAGCAAGGTAAATGATAATGATAGAGATGAGGTTAAATAAAAGTAAAATTAGGAGGGATGGGTGAGATGAAATACCAGTGCTAACATTGGCTCTAGATGGGGATGGTAGCTCCTTGGAGGTGCCAAGAACCACAGATCTCTGATTTTGTAGATTAGTGCCTTCTCCATTGGGAAATGGAATCCAATTTTTAAACTCAAAACACACTGCAAACTTCAACCCACACTAACAGAACATCAAAGCCTTAGGGCCTTGACCTAGGGCTTCAAACCTTGATGAATTATATCAAAACTTTCTAAAAATAAAATAAAATCGAACTGAAATGATACCAACCTACTCTAATCTATTGTACAATTTCTGATTAGGTGAAATAATCCTTCCAGTGTAACCAATCTACAATATGGCTACTTACTAAAGTTCTTCTCTCACTTTCCTCGAGAAGGCAAAATTATGTAAATGTAGGAAACTCACAATAAAAACTAAAACCAAGGTTTATGCTAAAAAATGAGACAACATTCATCTTCTACAATGATTACAAAATACTATCAAAGGGATCTTTGAAATCTTGAAGAATTACCTTGTCTTGAGATCCAACAAAAAAAATGCAAGTACTCCCTTCATTTTGATCTGAAAGAACACTTGGTTGTTGATTGATAGGAAGGCATACAAAAGTATAACCTTCTGATATTTGAGTGTTGGCTATAAATTCCTCAATCTTGAGAAATTCTGACTGAATATCTGGCATACTGTCTCTCTCAAGCTCATATTCATCCAATTCATATTTTTAGTCATCCTTAAACTAGAAATATTCTTCAAGATTATGAAAAATTACAACCCTATCATATTCATGAAAGAAAATAGTATCTGCTAGATGATATTCTCGCAAGGAATCATCATCATAAATTGTCTTACTCTCAACAATTTCTTGTATGGCTTTATCAATCTCCTCATCGAAATTATCTTGAGATTCATTGCACTTAGGAAAATTAGTTTCAGGAGAAACTTCATCAAATGTGAACATTGAAAAAGGATATTGTCTTTCTTCATGATGATCTATAATTCTAGTTTCAGGATTGTCCTCATTTAAACTTAGATTTTAATTTAAAAAATGGAAGAAGTTTAACCAACACTTTCTTGACTATGTGAACACTGCAAACCTGATTTATCTTGGACTGTAATATGACATTTCAGGAGCTGATCTATCTCATCTTCAGACAAAGGAGAAATTAATTTTTGTTTTCTTTTGATAACACAATAATTGTATTTTTTCTCTCCTAAATATTCTTAAGGATGCTAAATATATTCTTTAACCTTTGGTTGATCAACTTGTTGTACTGCTGCAAGAATTTTCCCTGTGGGAAGTCTTTATAAACATGAAGACAATATACATCATCTTTTTCTTCCATGACAAAAAACACTTTCTCATTTTGGTGATGAAAAGGATTGTCATGCATCGCCTCCAAGATCTCTTCGTCCATGAACTCATTATCATCATAAGAATCATCTAGGTTTTGAATGAAAACTTCAAATTGATCACAAAAATTATTAACCAAAGACAAAGAAGGGTATGAATCCTTTTATTCTTCATAAAATATTGAATGGAAAACTTTAAGAGAAAAAATATTGGTAGGTGGCAAATATTCATACCAATATTGTGCTTTTCCTTTAAGAGAAGCCATGAACATCTTTAAAAGACAATCTTCAGGAAATTCAACCTTCAACTTGCGTGTATTCATGTGAAATTTAACTAGATGTAAAGCAACATCATTCCTATCATCATCTTTAAACATAGGAAAATTCATTTGCCAATATACCTTAGGAATTTTATTTTGGAAACTTGGAATGTGATCCCGGCTCATGGGAGCATACCTTCTTGCAACAGTTTCCATCTTGAAAATTCTTGAAGCTACTAATATTCATGCAATGGAGTCGCCATGAAGTGTTGATTTTTTGGACCTTTTAGTAAATGGAGTTGCTAGGTGAATGGTTCAGCCTTCATATGTGTCCAATTGTTGTTCACCATCAACAATTAGATCTAAATATTTGTCTTTATTTCCTAGGGAATATTTTTATTTTCGCCTCCTCGGAAATGACACTAGTACGTTATCCCTCCACCAGATTCCCAAGGCTCAAGAAGGAATCCCAACAGAGGTAACCACAAACCAAGATTTTGACTTGATAGCTAGCCCTATCAAGTCAGAGAGGGCTCTCTACAAAAGGGTCACAGCCAGGATTACTGGAGAAATTAGGGTTTTAGGCTAGATATGATATGCAGGGATTGTTTTGATTTGGTTTTGGTTGGGTAAATTAGTGAATAATGGAATTATGTCAAGGAGAGGCTAGGTCAGGGCAATAGATTTAGGGTTGTAGGGATGAATGGGGAAAGGTAGGTATAATGCAAAACACTTGAAGATAATGGTTATGGAATGGTTTATAAAATATAAGGAGGTTGAGGGAAGCATAAGAGATGTATTTCTCTTAGACAGAAGATAATGAAACAAAATATGATCAGTTACCCAAAACAGAGCATCACTAGCATGTATTCTGAATTTCTAACTTATAAAATATCATAACATAGACATGAAAATGAAGATGAAAAATAAATTCAAACATACATGACTGAAGAAGAAACAATGAAATATATTCAATACCATAGGTATCACATAAATGTAGCTGCAACTCCTCTTTATTATCTTGGCTAAAACTGAGTACAAGTTCCCTTGATCAAGTAGCAAAATGACATTGAGTCCAACTTCCAACCCTTGAAAATGAGTCAAAAATGACATGATATAGGCCTAAAATAACCTCTCCCAACCTCAGGGGTCGAATCCATGAGAGGAGGAGCTGATCCACTAAAGTCTAAGTTGAAACCTAAAGTGCAGGGTGGTCAAGGTGACTCATCCCTAACTTTTGTGAATTGATTCATTACACCTCATTTGCTTGATTTACCTAATGAATTTACTGAGTAAATAGTGAAAAAATGATAATTAAATTCATTTTCATCATTTACATAGGTAAATTCAATATTTCCCAACATAAAAATCAAAACTGGAGTGAAACTTAGAAAATTTTAAGGACTGCAAAAACACAATTTCCTTGTTAAACGTACAGCGTCCAGGTAGAAATTATGACCCCTATTCAAGTCTAAATTTGAATGCCTTCCTGGTGTCCAAATAAGCTCCATGATGACTCGTTGGAAATAAATGTGAGTCTAGTTTCCAGAAATACATTTAGTTTTCAAATTGGTGCCAATTTTACCTATCAAATATCTCTTCTCCCAAGACTAGTAAACATGAAGCGACCATGCAGAGTTTGAGCAGAAATATGATATTTTGATATCTGTTTGACTTTTTGATGGACCAGTACTCCTCCAAAAACTTTGAAATTTCGTAGGGTTGATTTCCTCATCATTAAAAATCTTATGGTGGTGGCCATATGTCCTTTATATTTTCCAGAAAAGAGCTTAGCGTCCAGGGTGCTACGCATTTAGAAAATTTTATGTGTATAAAATATCCTTAAAAAACACATATATGTAAAAAGCTAAGTTTACCAGAATTTCTTAAAAATTGTTAGGGTACTTTTTTATCAAGTTTTTTAGTCATGGAGTGACGCCTCATCAAGTATATCTAACTTTTATTTCTCTTCTTGCTTTTTCAAGGCTTCAATTTTTGCATCGGCTCATTTGAGCTTAGCCCTTGTAGTTTTGTTCCTCATGGCATAATGCTTTGCCATATTTCTTTGAATGTAATTTTATTTTTGAGGCTTGGAAAAGAGCTTATCCAATTTTTGTTTGAATCTATCATGTCATGATTCTATGTTCTCACTAATTTCTAGGGCAAGTTATTCATTTAGGGTAAGCTAGTCTACTAGCTCAACTTCCCTTTATCTCTCTAGGGATAGATTTCTTTTCAGCCTTCTAGTCCTAGGTCTCTGTCTTGGAGGCTGATCCTCATCATCATCAAGTTCACCATACTTCTCTAGTGTCTCATCAAACATGGCTTTGGCCTTCTCTACCTCCCTTTTTTCTTTGATGCATCTTACCTCATCAATGGTGTGCTTGGTCTTTAGTTGTTGATTCTCTTGTTTGAGAAATTTAATGACAAACTTCCACCTTTCAAGATTAGCTTGGAGGTTTCTAATCTTGGCTTATTTCTCTCAGATGATCAAGGAAAAATCATCATCAATTGTGTCCAAGTTTATAAGTTTCAAAATCTACCTCTTTCTCATGGAGGCTTTCCTCTTCATGTATGTCCACCTCTACCATCATTTCCTTGCCTCTATGTACCTACTTTCTTGGTGTTGAAGGTAAGGCCCGTCCCAAAATCTGTATGGAAAATTTTTTCCAATGACCTCTATGATATCTATGTTCCAATGTTCTCAAATCAGCCCTCTTAGGCTTACTAATTTCATCTATGCTAGGTTTCCATGATGTATTTGGTGTCAAAAACCCTAGGGACGATGGAATGAAATGAAGGAGTATGAAGTGAAGGGAGGTGTGAGGAAATGAATGAAATGGGAATATGGAAGAGAGCCTAGGCAAGTGAAACTATAGGACTTAGATTTATAAGGGATGAGATTGTTTAGGGAATGGGGATAGGGAAATGGGAAAATATTTTAGGATTGTGAGGGAGAGTGTATGGAGGTTTCAGAACTATCTTTATGATGCGAATTAGATTTTAATAAACAATAGGGTTTATTAATTTAGAATTATTTTTGAAATCAATGAAGTAAAATTATACATCAAAGTGATGATAATTATGTTACTTACTAGAAATGGAAGCTTGAAGACTCGTTGTGCAAAGATTTGGCATCAATTTGTGGAGTAGCAACTTGGAAAAGATTTTTTGACACTTCCTAGGTGAACACGCAGCGACCCAGCTGAATGCATAGAGACCCTATGAAATGTGTAGAACCATTATAATATACACTAAGATTTTTCCCAAATGCACAACAACCTGGTTAAACGTGCAGCTTCCTTGCTAAATGCGCAGTGATCCTGTTTTGCACAATTTTTTCAAGTAAACAGGCCCTTTGTGTGAAGCACCCTTTTGCGGACCACATTTGGAGGCTTTCCCGGTGTCCACATTGGGTCCAAGATAGCTCGTTCGAAATCGTATCCTATCTAATTTCAAAATATACCTCTAGTTTTATGAGTGGAGTTGATTTTCTCTGTCTAAAGTTGATTTTCCAAATAATGGTCGAAACGTGCAGAATGAGGGTGCAGAAATGCAGAGTGATGTTGTATATGACTTTTGGAGGCCTTCCTCAACTCCAAATTGAGGTCATGATATATCATTGGAAATATATCTTTGTATAGTTTTAATTTGACTTATAACATAAGTCATTTGGACACTCCAGCTATGAGAAAACTTTATCTTCACAAGGTCACTCCAGAAGTGTAGCAAATCTCCTGTGGCACCTAGATTTTTGAAATTTATCTAAAACCATAACACCTGTGTAAAAATTGAAGGAGTTTTTTCTTCCTTGACCTATTATGGAAAAAAAAATCTCTCACTTTTTTCAAATTCATCTTTTTTTTGTCAGAAACACAGTTTTGAGAAAAATCGGTCCTATGAGTGGCAAATAACATGACCCTTCGAATGATTTCTTAAAAAATGATGGAGACATGATCTTATGAGTTGGAATGGCTTCATAATTAATGATATGAAATACCTTATGACTCCTCTTCTCAAATGTCTTGGATTCCATAGCAAACCCTAGCTCAGTGGGAGAGGAAATTAGGGTTTAGTGCCTGTGAATAATGATGATTTGGGCACCCATGGGAAAAATGGTTAAAAAACGAAGCGAAGTCAATGATAATGATGGAGATGAGGTGAAAGAAGAGTAAAATTAGGCTGGATGGGTGGGATTTAAATACCAATGCTAACAATTGGAAATTTGACCATCTAATTGAAGATTTTTCTGTGTTAATTACTAAAGTGTGGGAATAGCAACATCAAACGCCTACGCAAAACATACAAATGGTTAAATATGAATTTCATGATGATGACCCAAGTGTAAACATAATTACATGCAGTGGTGATGCCACCGGAGGAGATGGGGAAAAGAAATATGATGCAGAGCCACTAATCACAAAGGCATCTGACAAGAAAGAATGACTTAACCTGTAGAAGGAAGTGGAGAATTTTATTGAAGCTAGGAAGTATTTCTCTGATATAGGAGCATCCAAATCAAATTATATCATGGAATCAAAGATTTATGATGAATTCAAACCATTCCTAAGAGCTTGTATTAATTTATTTCACAATCATAAGGTAGTATATAATCTTCAGGCCCTAATAGACAACTCCACAGAAAAGGAAGTACCTCGCACTAAGACTAAGACTGTGAAAAATATTTATAAGAAAAAGAAGAGAAATGGTCAGGAGATGTGCATGATTATGCAAATTGGAGAGTATGAGATGGATCAAGTCATCCTATACCTAGGGTATGATGAAAATGTTCTACCTAATTAGACCTGGAAAAATATAGGGGAACTGAAGTTGGAATGGTCCACCATTCAACTATGCATGGCCAATCAGTAGAGGACCATTCCTCTTGGGAGACTTCCACAAGTTTCGGTAGAGATTTTTGGGGTAAAGGTACGCACAGATTTTGAAGTGATACAAAATGTGGATGATGCAAACCCCTGCCCTAGGCTGTTGGGATTGGATTGGGCCATCGATATGGGAGGAATCATCAACATAAATCATAGAAGAATGATCTTTGAGAATGATGGTACGCGGGTGATAGTACCACTAGACCCGACAGAAGGAGAAAGATATATAGAGCCAGTGCATGAAGGAGATGATGTCGACCATATTTACAAGCTGATTGCACGGGAAAATGATTGGGTTAACCCTACAACTGATGGAAATCTAAATTGGGAGAAGGATATTTTGTGTTTCTCAGATTCCGATGGGGAGATGGAGAAATGGAAGAATTCGTTGCATGATGTTTCTGAATTGCGCTTCCTCAAGATCACTAAGAACTTCCAACACATCTCCTTAGAGGTAAGAGAACTACCCTAGTTTGATGGTTCTAGTAGTGTCATAGTATTTCTAGAAGAATTGGAAAAGGTTTTCCCATAATAAAAAAGATTATGGGCGCTTGACCTGGCTATGCACGCAACCCCAAGGCGTTGGTGGGATATGCACAAGGGAGTTTTTAAGGACTAGGAGGAATGTAGAAAAATGATGACGTTGTGCTTTGAGCCTCCTACCACCCCACCAATTGAGATTTTCTATGGTCGGGGAGACCCGCGAAAGCAGCTATCCATGTGCGGGGGAGTTTGGAAGGAAAAGACTTGGAACGAGTGGGTTCATATGTTTATTCATTCGTTGGGGCCGGTGCCTACCACTTGGTATCTAGAAACATAGCTACATGGAGGAACTCACCATTTGATTACAATGAATGATGATTTCCTGTCAACCATTAGCTTGGTTGGGGGACCAGAAGAATTGGATTAATCTCTATAAGATATAGATGCTCTTTCCTTTGATGACTCTTGACCTTGAAGGGAATGTGCTCCAATAGCATGGGATGCACAGATGTAAAAAATTGTAAATTACTAGAACTGTCAATAGAGGATAAGGAATATGATCCAAGAAATGTCAACATCCATGAGTCTGAAGGGGAGCGCGCAGTTGCAGGGCCCTCATTGGGAACAATAGATTTAACTAAACCTACGAAGTTAAGGGAATTAAATATTGGGACAGAAGAACATCCCAAGTTGGCCAAAAGCAGGGATTACTGGGATGATCATACTGTAGGGAAGACCGCGGAGCTGATGACAAAGTACCAGGACCTGTTTCCCATGAATTTTTCAGAGCTCAAAGGGATTGTCAAAGACCTAGGTGTTATGAAGATCACGTTGAAACCAGATGCATGCCCTATGAAGTAGTGATCATACCGATTGAAACCCAAGTATAATTAAAAAGTAAAAGAGGAATTAGAAAATATGGTGGTTGTAGGAATCATTGGGCCTTTAGAGCAGTCTGATTAGGTGAGCTCAATGGTGGTTCAAGAAAAGAAGACCAAATGAGAGATAAGGATTTATGTATATTTGTGCAAGCTGAATGATGCATGTGTGCGTGACCCCTTACCTACTCGATTTTCATATGAGATCTTGGATAATGTGGGAGGAAAAGAGGTTTATTATTTTACTAATGGATTTTTGGGGTATCATAAGATCATAATTGCACCTGATGACCACAACAAGACCACCTTTGTAACAAAATGGGGGTCTTTCCATTACACTGTCATGCCTTTCAGATTAAAGAATGTACATGCGATCTTCGCAAGCATAGTGGTGGATTTGTTTAAAGAATTCATGAATAAATATTTGGAGGTTTATTTTGATGACTGGACAATGTTTGGATTGGTAAAGAAACATGTCTCAAACCTGTGCATGATGCTTCACACTTGTATGAAGCACCAAATTTCTCTTAACCTGAGGAAATGTATATTCTGTGTTCCTTTTGGAATTTTGTTGGGAAATATAGTGTGTCTACAAGGATTGATGGTCGATCAAGCCAAGATAGTAGTTATCATCAACTTAGAAGCTCCCACTAATGAGAAATAGTTACGACCCATCCTAGGACACACCATATATTACATGAAGTTCATTCAGGGCTATGATCTGATCACTACGCCAATGGAGAAGTTATTGAAGAAGGATGTGTCATTTTTTTGGGATGAAGAATGTCAAAAGAGATTTGATCTACTGAAGGAGAAAATGGTCACTACACCTTTTATGATATTCTATACTGGTCTAAGTTTTTCCATGTACATGTAGATGCATCAGGTATAACACTTGGAGTTGTTTTAATGTAGCTCAGAGAATGAGATATTGACCACCCATTGATTTTTCCAGTAGGAAGCTCTCTAGTGCAGAGCGCAATTGCTCAACCACAAAAAGGGAAGGATTGGCCATGGTCTATGACCTGCAAACATATAGGAACTATCTACTATGAGGACACTTAAAAATTTTCACTGACCATTCTGTTTTGAAATACCTGGTCAATAATCCTATGTTGGGGGGGGATGGAATTTGCAGATGGTTGTTTTAATTTTAGGAATATGACTTTGAAATCATTGTGAAGCCTAGAAAACTAAATGTTGGACATGATCATTTGTCACACATCTAAAATGGGGAAGAACCAAACGGTCTAGAGGAGGAGTTACATGATGCGCAACTCTTTGCTATCAAGGTGATAGATAAGAACTTTGTTGATATTATTCACTTTCTGACCATTCGAACCACGCCTGCTAAATATTTGGTGTAACAGAAGGAGTTGGTTGCATGTGCAACTGATTTTACCTTGATTTCTGGTCAGTTGTATAAGCTATGAGCAGATGAAGTATGCAAAGGTATGTGTTGGAAAATGAGAGATAGGGTATATTGGTTGAGGTTCATGGAGGAGTGGCAGGAGGCTCTTATGCAGGGAAGGCTATTGCGTAGAAGGTGTTTCTTGTTTGGTTATGGTGGCCCACACTGCACAGTGATGCACATGCATATTCCCAAGCCTATGATGCATGCCAAAGAATAGGGAAGCCCTCCTGCAGAGATGAAATGCCCCTGCAACCTCAAATGGATCTACATGCCTTTGATAAATGGGATATAGATTTTGTTAGACCGATCAATCCTCTAGGGAAGAAGACTGGAGCACGTTATATCATCACTGCCACATATTATCTTACCAGATGGACCAAAGCTAAGGAAGTCAAGGACTATACTACAGATAATGCTACACACTTCATTTTTGAACATATTTTGACTAGGTTTGGATGTCTGAACATACTGCTGAGTGATAGAGGTACACAATTTGTTAATGAAACCATTTAAACTCTAACAGAGGATTTTCAGATCCATCACTAGATAAGTACCCCTTATCCCCATTAGGAAAATGGTGCAATAGAGGCTTTCAATTTTTTTTTTGGAGAATTCTCTCACAGATATCTGTAATGCCAATAAAAATGATTGGGATGTGCACATCCCTTCGATGTTGTGGGATTATAGGACCACATGCAAGAAATTGATTGGAAAAACACCTTTTAGGATAGTATATGGGAAAGAAGCAATCATGCCAATGGAGTATATTGTCCCAATCCTACGCATCAAAACATTCACTAATATGGTTGAGCCTGATATCATGGAGGTACATCTGGCACAATTGGTTTCCTTAGAAGAGGATCGATTCATTTCTAACTTACATCAACAAGTGCATAAGGCACGCGAAAATTCCTGGCATGATAGGCACATCAGAAAAAAGGTGTTCAAGGAGGAAGACTTGGTATTATTATATGACATCTAGTTTGCGTGCCACCTAGGGAAGTTTGGGAAACATTGGTTGGGGCCATACATTGTGAAGGAAATCACTGATGGAGGTGTGGTGCACTTGGCCACGTTGCGCGGTGAGAATATTCCTGGGTATTTCAAAGGAATTCATATGAACCCATATAGGGACAGTCATGTGTCGACCAAATGACTATATGGCTGGAGCATAAGAATCCATTTTTTTGTGTGCGGCAATGGGGGAATTTAGAGACATGTGCGGGAGGAGCGCATAGGTGATGTGCAGGAGGAGAAACTAGTTGTTGGAATAGTGAAACTGGTTGAAAAAGTGATTTTACCGTTGGATGCATCGGGTTTTGTGCATTTAATGAGGCAATCTTACATGATTTTTTACCGTTTTTAGGGAGGTAAGTTTCATTTAATGAAGATTCGACTATTTTCACATTGCATTACCGATAAAAGGAAGGGCATGGATCACAATTAGTTCCTTTTATTTCTAAGTACATTGCACTGTGATCTTATCCATGATTGGCATCGTAAATTTGTCTGTGAGCACTGTATGTCTAGCCGAGAGACCCCGTTCGACACGAGTAATCCAGAATTCATCCTTCGCCCAAGAATGAGGGCCACCAATCTAGAGACAGTACTTGCTAAGGAACACTCTGTGCCTTTCACAACATCGACTGAGCTGGGGTCATATGATGTCCATGAATTAATCCCTAAGGTTGAAGAAGTTGTGTCTACGTTGTCTAGGGGAAAGTGTAAATTGACGAAGTGGTGCTCTTCAAAGCCATGGACCTCTCCAAGGAATGTGACATCCCCGTGCTAAGATACTAAGTATAGGTCGCCTATGGGTGATCCTACAAAGAGACCAATGAGCACCACTAAGGAGGCTACACTCATTGAGGCAATCTTGTGGAGGTCGTTTTATCTCAAGACGCGCAGACACTCTATGTGTGTGTCAAAGAATGCAGCTGTGGTGAGGGATTACCTGCAAATTCTGCTAGTCTCGCAAGCCATCCCCCTAACTGAAGATATGTTAAGCAATATTCCTCATCTCAAGTTCAAAGGTTATGATTTAGAAAATTAGGAGACATTTCATGAGTTCACACCAGAGCATTACCTAGAGTGTGTGCTCTATCATGACGTAGTGAAGGTTGAGCCTATGTCGTGGGTGCATGGGCTGAGCAATGCTATGATTCTAAATCTGCTGAGGATTCCTCATTTTGGGATGTACCCTATCACTGCTATATATGTACGCCTGCTACTAGCATTGGTGCATGAGGGATGCCTATCGATTCAAGGTCAGATTTTGATAGACGCCACGTTGATCCACCAGATCACCGACTTGCCCAAGAAGGGGCCTCATCCTATGCAAGTTTCAGAAAAATAAATGAGATCAAGGTCATTTCAAAGGTAAAGAAAGATTTCCAGCTCGGGATGGATTCTAGGGGATTCCTGGTGCACACAATTGCAGACCTGACTGTGCACCTAGGGACCTTATTCCTAGGCTACAAGTTGATGAGCAAGTTCTAACCAAAGACATTCCCTACACACGTAATTGTGTTGATAGGCCAATTCGAGAATGGGGTTAGCTACAACTAGTCCCAATATCTCTTCCAAGAGTTTCTGGACAATGTGTCGAGGCATAAGAAGAAGGCAAGAAGTTATGCTACTCTTGGTTGTTGTTGCTCATTGCTCTAATAGCATGGGAGACCCTAGAGGGGGTGATCCTCCTAGAATTGGAGCATGGCATATGCGAGGGGGCACGCTATGCCAATCTGTGGGATTCCTTCGACCCCAGGCAGGTGAAGGAAAATAAAATATTTTGGTTCTATTTGAAGGTGAGCAAGCAACAACAATCAATTCATGACCAAGAATATCCCTAGCAGTTTATGAGAAGTACAAAAGCATCAAATTTTTTTAGATAACCATGCACAATGTGCATATCATGGGGCACCATGACCCTGTGTGGTATAACTTGCTCTTCAGGGTGATTGAATCAGAGGTAGACCAGGTCATTATGAACTGACCAGAAGCATGGAAATTTTTGCTCGACTCCACCAAACCCGTTATATCATCTACTTCAGGAAAAGAGACAGCCCCAAGAGATAAAGAGAAAGAACTCGAGACACACACTAACAAAGATGGAGAAACAAAAATAATGGCAAGAAGGATCCTAAGCAGGAAGCATATAAGGAAATGGAGCAAGATATTAGTGGCGAAGTTGATGTGGACCTTGGAGACCTTGATGGGTTAGACAAAATTGGTGCAGAATCTCCATGTAGCACAAAATGTGGAGCAGAAACCCCCAAATGGCCTCGAAAGAAGCAGAAAGGATCCAAAGTTGGAGGCACAAAAGAGGTCAATTTTACTAAAGATGACCTCGAAAAAATAGAATATGTAGTTGCACCTTCCTCTAAAGGAAGGTGGACTGCCATGGAAGAAAAATACAAGGCTGAGGTCGAGGCATTGCAATTTGGTTTACAATTACTCTAGCTGAAGACCGAAAATTTAAAAGAGAGGTTGATTCAAGCGAGCCTACCTATAGAAATAAAAATAACCGCAACAAAATTTAGGATCTGCCCCTTCCCAGGCACAATAGTCACATTAGAGAAGCGGGAACTACATTTGTAGGTGCAGACGTGCCCAAAGGTCGGGATCGATCTCTCCATGTTGCCGAGTGGAAAGCTACACGCTATCCAAACTATCATCTCTAACGAGTTTCAATGCAGGGAAGCGCGCATGCAGCAGGAGTTAAGTGAAGTAAATATGATGGTTGTAGCTAAAACAGTAGAATCAATCCAAGATTAGACAGTGCAATAGGCGGCTATAGCATAGCAATCAGAGCTCAAGCACCTGATTGTCAGATTGTGCGAGGAACTCCTAGAGGTAGTCATTCCTGCATTAGCGACGTCGTAGGTAAAAATTGAAAGCTTGGTCGTAGTGATGAAGGCTTCCCGGTCAGAGGTGTAGATGATAAAAGTAGAGTTCGAGCAACATATCGCAGCGTTGTAGGCTAAGCTACAGTCAGAGACTCCCCCAGAGGTGCGCGCACAATGGGCAACCTTAGTAAAGCAAGAGTCAGAAAGTATCTTTGCTAATGTTGACAAGGGCTCCACACTCCTAAAAACAACAATGGGACTGCGGACATCTATTCAAAAAGACCCACTAGTCAAGAAGATCTCTCAGGAATTGCATGCCAAGGAGAAGGCATTCGACAACCTCCAGGAGGCATTGCCCACGTTTGTCCCTGCTCACCGGATGGCCCACCTGTAGACAAGTCAATTTTTTTGTGATGAAGTAGAGGAGATACATAAGAATAAATAGATTGTGACAGAGCACATGAAGCCATGGGAAGATGAGGTGATGAATATGTCGCAAGACCTGGATGCAACTATTAAGAATCTGAACCAGACCCTTCAAAGCATCAATCTGGCGGTAGAAAGGATGATATCGTAAAAGCTGGTGGACATAGCATAGACTGTAGTGTATTAGAGTGCGGGCATCCTAGCTCTCTTTTCTACACCCATTGAAGAATTGCAGGCCAAAATGAAGAACCCAGCACCACTGTGACTCTGGATGAGTCATAAGATTGTGTTGGCAGCCTGTTGGAGCAGGGTCCCTTTGGACCAAATTTTGGGTAAAAATATGGTACTTTTTGTAAAAAAACATTAATTTTAGTCAAGAAATGCATAGGTTAAGGGGATTTGGCGCAGGTCAAAGCACCTCATAAGTTGTAATGGGCCAAATGGTAGAACTAGGGGCTCCAAACCACAGTTTTAGACCTTATATGATACCAGGCTAAAGGTATAAATATGTGTCTAGATTGAGTCGATAAAGGGGATGCCATATGAGATTTGAAATATGTTTTGATATTATAAGCTAAGAAGAGAACTTGTCTGGGTTGGAAGACTCCTATTGGCTCTGTGCACAGAGACGTTAGTCCTGCTGTGTGCAGACCCCGCTGGCTATGTGCACAGGTAGAACGAAGGTGTTGTAAGGAAGATCTAAACTGCGAATGAGTAAAGGAATGTTTTTGATGATATTTGAGTATCAAATGCATTTGTATTTTTCTTTATGATCTATTTCCGCATGTTATTTATGTTTACTATGTTATCTGTATTTGGATCGGTTGCACCACTATACATTAATTTAGATGAATGATTAATGTATTGATATATTTCTTTTGAACGTACTTTTTATGTATTAAGAACTATTTAAATGGATTACAGGCCTGTATCAGTGCGTGTGTAGGATAACCTATGTAAATTGACTTAAATATGTCTAGTTAGGGTTTTTGGTCAGGGATTATGTTGCGAAGGTCAGATCCCATTTGATTTAGATATGAATACACCCACATCATTTATGTAGATTTTAACCCTATATATAAATTATCGGCAAAATAATCTTAAAAATAGTAAATAAAAAATAGCAAGAGAATAAAACATAAAACAGATATACACAGAGATTTTCCCCTGGATCCCAAATTGGGACTACCAACTTGATTTTCCATTATATTGCTTTTAGTTACAACACACACACACACACAAATATATATATATATATATACATGTCAAAGCATTCATAAACCCCAATCCATTAACCTTGGATTAGAACATAACCGTAGCTCCGTTGACTGGATCTACAAAATACCAGGGGCTGAAAACCATCATGCCTAAAAACCATGTGCAAAACCAGCCCACCGAAAAATAGGGTCCAAAAATATAGAAAAGAATATAACACATACCCAACATTCTCCCACTTGTTGTTTTCTTTCTGCAAGGGGGCACAAGAGAGCTTAGTCATTAGTCCTGCTTTGTAACACCCATTGTTTCTCTACACCAAGAGAACTTCTGAGTGTTCACAGACTTCATCAATGCATCTACAACATTCTTCAAAGTGTCCACCTTTACCAGCAACACCCTTTTTTCCTCAACCATATCTCTAACAAAGTGATATTGAACATCAATGTGCTTTGTACTTGAATGATAAGAAGGGTTCTTAGCCAATAAAATTGCAATTTGGCTATCACAATATATCCTTATAGCTTGTTGCACCAACCCCATAATTGAACACAATCTCTGCAACCAAATCGCTTCCTTTCTTGCATGAGTGATTGCCATGTATTATGCCTCTATAGTTGAAAGAGCCACTGCAGACTGTCTTTTACTCATCCAAATGATTGCACCTCCAAATAGGCTAAACACATACCCACTTGTAGATCTTCTTTGGTCAGATCTCTAGCTCAGTCTGCATCAACAAAGCCACGGATGTCCAAAACTCTATCCAATCCTAGTCTTCCCTGGTCGCACAAACCATAATCACTAGTGCCATGCAAATATATGAAAACCCACTTCATTGTTGTCCAATGCTCCTTCCCTAGTTTTTAAATAAACCTGATCAATACTCCCACTGCATGTGCAATGTCGGGTCTAGTACAAAACATTTCATACATCAGGATACCCACTGCACTTGCATATGGAACACGAGACATATCCTCCTCTTCTTCTTGTGTCTTGGGACACTGTTCAACAAATATCTTTACACCTACAAGAATAGGAACCTTCACCAGTTTACTATACTGCATATTAAACATATGCAATATTTTCTCAACATGATTCCTCTGGTTTAACTAGATCTTCCTCTTTGCCCGATCTCTCTTACTTTCCATGCCCAAAATATAGTTTGCAGCTCCAAGATCCTTCATGTCGAATTTGGAGAACAATTGGGTCATCAAATTCTGGATAATTTCTTTCTCATTTCCAATCAGCAACATATCATGCACATAAAATACCTAATAAATAACATGGTCACCAATTAATTTAAAATACACATAGTGATCCTCTTTTCTTTTGGTGAAGCCATGTCCCCATATATAGGTATCAAATTTCTGATACCACATCCTTGGTGACTATTTTAACCCATACAAAGAATTTTTTAACCTGCACACAAGTTCTTTCTTACCCTTCACCATAAAGCCTTCAGGTTGCTTCATGTAGATCTCCTCTTCCATATCCCCATGAAGAAATTTTGTCTTCACATCCATCTGTTCTACCTCAAAATCAAATGCAACAACAATAGATAAAAGTAATCTAATAGAAGTAAAATTGGAAACAAGAGACAAAATATCACCAAAATCAATTCCCAGCACCTGTGAATAACCTTTTACTAAAAACCGAGATTTGTATTTATCCACCTTGCCTTCTACATTCATCTTCTTCTTAAACACCCATTTTCTCCTGATGGGATTCCTTCCAGCCGACAGCTCCACCAGATCCCATGCCTCATTTTTGTGCAAGGATGCCATTTCATCAACCATGGCCTCCTTCCAGAGATTTGCATCCTCGTAATCTACTTCCTCCCTGACAGTTATCGGATCATCAACAATTATATTTAAAGAAAAATTTGAACAGAAAGTAGATGGACTATACCTTTCTAGTTTCCTTCTTTCCCGAACTAATGTTCTCATTGCTAGAGTTTTTTGCTCTTCCTCTTTTGAATCTTATTTTGTTGTAGATTCTAATTCATCCTCCTTTACCTCAAAATCTATCTTCTCATGTTTTTTTGGTAGGAATTCATATTTAACAACATCTTTGACCTCTCTAAACACCACATCTCAGTTGTAAACAACCTTCCTTGTTTCTGGGTTCCAAAGCTTATAACCTTTTAAACCATCCTTATAATCAATAAAGATGCACCTTTCAAATTTATTATCCAACTTGGTCATTTTCTCCTTTGGAACATGAACATATGCATCACATCCAAATACCCTTAGATTTGAAAGAGATGGTTTCTTACCAGTCCATACCTCATTTGGAGTCTTATCCTCCAACACTGATGAAGGTGATATGTTAAATAGGTAACATGCAGTCTCCACTGCTTCTGCCTAGAATCTATGTCCTAACTCGATACCACTAAGAATGCTTCTTGCCTTTTCCATCAGTGTTATATTTATTCTTTCCACAACTCTATTCTGCTGAGGTGTGTATGGATTAGTCTTCTTCCATGCTATACCACACTTCTTACATAATTCTTCAAATTCATTCTTGAAAAACTCTCCACCATTATCTATCCTAAGCACCTTTATCTTCTTCTCTGTCTGGTTTTCCACCAGAGCCTTAAAGTCTTTAAATCTATAAAAGACTTCATATTTCTTCCTCAAGAGATATATCCATGCATTCCTTGAGAATTCATCTATGAATGAGATATAGTACACAGGTTTTCCCAGTGATGGAACCGACATAGGTCCAAACACATCACTGTGCACAAGCTCTAATATCTTGTTCGCACTCCTACCACTAGAATGAAAACTCACCCAATTCTGCTTCCCATATACACAATGTTCTTAGAAATCGAAATCCAGAGAGAAATTAGACATACCTTCTACCATACCATTTGCATGCAATATATGAAGGCCCTTCTCTCCACTTTGTCCAAGCCTTTGATTTCATAGCATGGTATTTTCTCCACAGACCGTTAGGATTTCTGCTCCACTTGAGGAACCACATAAATGTTGCACCCATTAAATATAGTGCTACCGTGAAACTTGTATAGAGTTCCAATCTGAACTCCCCACATTAATACCAGTGCTCCCTGAACCATCTTGCACGTATATTTCTCAAACATTTTTTTTACACCTGCATCATCCATCTTGCTTATAGAGATCATATTTCTGGCCAATGTAGGAAAATTAAAAACACCAGGAAGTGTTCTAATCCTTCCACCTTGGAGCTTCAGCTTGACTTTTCCACGTTCCAAAATTTTGTCCTTCATATCATCCCCTATGAAGACATCACCACCATCATACTTCTCATACTCACATAACCACTCCCTATGGGGAGTGAAGTGAAAGGATGCACTTGAGTCAATCAGTCATGCCTCATGATCTTCATGTGTATTTGAAGAAGAATCCAAATACACATCCCCACCTTCATCTGAGGTGGTTTCTCCCTCTACAGAAGGAGCATCATTAGATCCCTTTCCTTTCTTAGGAGATTTAGATCTACATTCCTTTATGTAGTTCCCTTCCTTTTCGCATTTCCAGCACACCTTTATAGACTTTTCTGGATATTTGGATCTCCCTCTAGATTTAGATCTCCCACTTGAAACCTCATTCTTGTTTATACTCTAGGACCTTCCTTGTATAGATAAGGCATCTCCATTCTATCCCTCCATATTTCTGTGTCTCATTTCCTCCGACAGAAAGGTTGATACAATGTCATCAAAATTCAAGGTAGTTGTATTGCTACCTATTACAATAACCTAACTGTCCCACGAATCTGGTAGAGAACACAAAAAAATGATGCACTTATCTTCATCTGAGATTTTAATATCAATAGATAATAGCTAACTTACCACAGTATTGAAGGCATTTATATGCTCTGTTACTAAGTATCCATCCTTCATCGTCAGGTTATATAGATTTTTCTGCAGGAACAATTTATTCACCAGAGACTTAGATTCGTACAAAGTCCCTAGCTTGTCCCACAAAGTCTTCTTCATAGCTTCCCCAGGCACATTCAAAAATACTGAATCTAAGACACACAACCGTATTATTCTCTTTTCCTTCCAATCCAAATTATTCCAGTCTTCATCTGACATTGGCATTAGTTTAGTACCCGAATCTACCACAATCCACTGATCTTTATCCACCAGCAGATCCTCCATCTTGAGCGTCCACAACTCAAACTCTTACCATTAAATTTATCGATATTTATCTTTCCACTTCTTGCCATATTATTTAACTAAAATAATCGATCCCATAGATCTCCCACTAAATAGGTTCTACCACAGGCCCGAGAAAAAAACCCCTCAACATCAAAGGCGTCCCCTAGAAGCTGAAATTGCTCTGATACCAAATGTAGGTTTTAACCCTATATATAAATTATCTGCAAATGAATCTTAAAAATATTAAATAAAAAATAGTGAGAGAATAAAACATAAAAAAAATATACATAGATATTTTCCCCTGGATCCAAAATCGGGACTACCAGCTTGATTTTCCATTATATTCCTTTTAGTGTTGCAACACACACACACACACACACACACACACACACACACAAACACATATATATACATGATGTCTAATTCATAAACTGCAATCCATCAACCCTAGATTAGAACCTAACCGTATTTCCCTTGACCGAATCTACAAAATACCAGGGGCCGAAAACCATCATGCCCTAAAACCATGTGCAAACCCATGCACAAAACCATGGGTGGGTTCGCCCACTGAAAAATAGGGTCCAAATTTTTTTTTTCTCGGGGCACTACCCCTAACCTCAAATAGGGGGGCATTTTGCCCCCCATGTGATCCCCCTACTATGCCTGGTGCAATATACAGGGGAGTCTATCGCCCCACCTGTAGCCCCCCCACGCCTGCAACTAATTGTGGAAATAATATAACACATAACCAACAATTTAACTCTCTCTCAGGGTGTGGAAACCTGGTTCCAACACCCCCCCATACTTCTTTAGGTGATACTTTGACTTTCAAAAGTAGGTCACTACAGAAAGGGTGAATAGGAAGAGGGTTTTGTTGGTTAACCTTAACTCCGAACCTAGGTCAGGACCCTTGAAGCTAACAATGTCCCTCAACATCCTATAAAGTGTCACAAATCCATAGTGGTATCTTCCTAGTGGGAGGATCACATGGAGGGGGATCTAAGGAGTCCATGGGTTTTGTGGGATCATCAACCATATCTATCTATGGCCCATGCCATTAGGGGAATTTTGAGGTCTAAAATGAGCCTCCTAAGAAAAATGTACAAACAAAATAAAATTTATAAGAACTAATAAGATTCAAGATGATGATGTCAACCATGGGGGATGATTCACCATTTTTTAAGTAAAAGGGTACAAAGATTAAAAATTTATAAAATAATAAAACTAGTTTTTCAACTCATATTTTCAACTTGTCTCCCAATTTTTTCACTCAAATTTCGAGCGGGAGTACTCGTTGGATGCAAAATTTAATTCCTCATCGAAGGAGTACCCAATTTTCATACTTTCAATGGACCCCGCTACATGAAAAATGAGAAATACATGAAAAAACATGATTACGATCATGTTTTTCATGTATTTATCATTTTTCATGCAGCATGATTCATAGAAAGTATGCAAAATGGGTACTCCTTGTATGAGGAATTACATTTTTCATCCAATGAGTACTCCCACTTGAAATTTTAGTAAAAACTTTGGGAGATAAGATGAAAATACGAGTTGAAAAAGTAGTTTTTTCTTTTTTCCCTCTAAAATTTGATGATGTAATCAAATATTATTTTATTATTTCCACTATTATTTTATCATTTCCTTAGGAGGCCCATTTTAGACCTCAAAATTCCCCTAATGCATAGGAGAGTCTTCTTGTTCATTCATGGAATCATCCTTTCTTCGAACATATTTAGGGGGATGAGTGTCCCATGCTTCCCCAAGGGAAGTATCATCATCAATTCTCATATCACTGCTAAAGTATATATTCCTTTCACTAGGTACATATATTCTATAAGATTTAAAATTTTCATAATAGGAAAAAAAAATACATTTCTTTCCCAAACCTTCCAACTTTTTCATATTGTCCTTTGACACATGAAAGTAAATGAGGCAGTCAAATATCCTCAAATGTCCAACATCGGGCTTTACACCTGTGAATACTTCTTCAAGAGTCTTGCCACCCAAGGCTTGATGAGGATTCTTATTTTGAACATAAACAACAATATTTTTTTCTTTTCCCCATATAAACTTTGGCAACTTTTGATCATGCAACATGGCTGAGGAAGCTTCCATGAAAGTTATTTTCTTCCTTTCAACTACTCCATGGCTCCAGGGGAATCAATGCCCATGACATCTAATGAAATAGATTATTTTTTTTTAAATGACTGATTGGACTGGAATTATAATGAAAACTGTAATGAACATTATAACTCAAAAAATTAGCATTCAAAACCATATTGGACAGGACAAATGAGGGTTGCGGGGCTTAGGGTTTAAGATATGACAAGAAGAAAATAAACAAAATAGTGCTCATTCACTAAGGAACTTAAGAATCTCAATCTTTAAACCATGTAGTAGAAATGATTGAAAGGACAAGATAGATGGGTGAATGTATGATATGGTGGAGCACCCATTAAGGATGTCAAACCAAAAACATGAGTACCATTATTTTCAGATAAATTCATAAATTTTATTTAAAAACAATGCTACTATATTACACTCATACCTATAGAAAGAAATACATTAATGAATGATAAAGCATGAAAATAAAAACAATTTTGTGATATACCCGAAGAACTAGAATCAAAACCAACTTCTGTTATTCAATTTTTGAGAGATTTGTCATTACATGTTTCTTTAGAATTCTCCAGCTCTGAACACTTACAAAATCATTATTTTGGACTTTTATTATTATCCTTGCCATTTTTCTTGAATTAGTTATCGAACTGATTCATGAGACAATTACAAAAATATTTTTTGTCATTGTTTTCTTTAACTAATCATTACTTTTTAAGATACATACATTAATTATTTTTTTAAATAGCACATAATATAAATAAACCCCTATTATAGAATGAATCCATATAGCATTTTTTCTTTTGATAAATGTAGAGCGAAAATATTAAAACAGAGTGTGCACTAGTCTCTAAATTTGTAGCCAATAAAATAACTAATGTGGATGTTGTTTGAGCATAGCTTGTCATTATGTACACATTGGAGATGATGTGGAAGGTGTGTTGGCTTTAATGAAAATTGAAAATGGTGTGGGTCCCAATGTTCATCATACATACATCAAGAAAATTTTTTTTAGTGATTTTAGAAAAATGGAAACTACTTTGTGACACCCCCTATGTCAGTTTCAGAAAAATGGAATGGGGGTGTCGCAATTAATCCTTGGCATCAATTTGGTGATGGACGGTTTCTCAAAAAAACTTTTTGCTACTCCTCGCATCATTTAAAAATCATTTTTTTTACCCCATCACAATTGTTTGGATGTTGTTCCCTGCTACATTAAATTAAATTAAGGACGTGTTGGGAAGGAGGTGAATCTTGTTATTACTTTGAGGGTGGAGGTGTGAGCCTCTGGATTCCATTTTTGTTGATATGGGAATCATATCCTTCTATTTTCTGGTTGAGAAAATGTGTATATGTGTATATTATTGTAAACATTATAATGAGTTGTGTTATAAAGCTCCAGTACAAGATCTGATTTTCATGATGACTTTTGCGTTTGCAGGTTATTCACTGTAAATATTGTAATGATATATGTTATAAAGCTCCATGGGAATTATGTTTTGTTTTTCTAGTGGTTTTTTTGGTTATAGGTTTCATTTAACACTGAGGACAATGTTCCCCCAAGGGGGAGGGTTCTGTAACAACCTTGGAGAAAATTCCATGTAAAAAAAGTTAAAGATAATAACCATGGTTGATGGGACACTTATTCCATGCTGAATGTTGGGAAAAACATCATACTGGTTCAATTGGTTTATTATGTCTAAGGAAATTATAAAAGGAAATGGCAAAGGAATTTGGAGAGGAAAAAGTTTTTTTGGCACATTTATTTATGAAAAATAATGGAAATTAGGATAAAAGAGAGATGAAAGGTCAGAGGTTGGATGTGAGGAGGAAATTGGATGAAAATAATTGAAAATGAGGAAAATATAAGCCTCTTCTATAAAATGTTTTCTGAGGATCATTTGGTACCTTTTCTTAATTCATTTTTGGATCTCTCCCATTATTCTCTCTCTCTCACTCACTCTTTGATACTTAGAGTTTTCTTGGAGCACTTGGGCATTAGAGAAAGAAAGGAAAAAGAAATAAATGAAGAGCAGGATCAAGCACGGAAGTATGGTTATTTGCAGATATTGATTTTCATATGTGATTTCCTTGCTAGATCTGGTATGCATCGTATTGCATGTGGTTCTTTTTGTCTTGGCATGGGTTTTGCTAGGGGTGATAGTGCTTTTAGCCTAGCCTTGCCATTTCCGTATAACGTTGATGATACGATTGGACTAATATTGCCCTTTTCTTTCCATATATGGTCTCCGGTTTTCATAACACGCTTGATTTTAGAGAAAAATCCAAAAAACAATCTCTTTTTCATGCTTCTACCACTATTTTTGCCTGTGCGTGGCATTTTTTGAGTAATATTGGGAAAATGGATTTTTGAAGGCCTTTGAAGAGGTATTTTCTCAGTTTCAAGGTTGGGATGCATAGAGGAAATCCAGGGATACCTAGCCCAATCTTCAGATTTGCAGGAGGATGCCATAATGTCAGCTAAAATCACACTCAATGTGGCGAGACACTTTTTCTAACTCGCCCGACACTTCTGTAACTGGCATGACGCTTTCTTCTTGGATTCTTTCTAGATAGGTCTCAGTGGTATGCTTATTAGCATTGTTTTTTCTCAATAATATCATCAATTTGAATGTTTATTCTTTCTTTCCATCACGTGTATGCTTCTATATCATGATATTATGAGTTTATGAACATAATTCTTGATTTTTGTGCTTTGTTTTATACTATTTTGATGAATGTGATCTAATTACTCTGATGAATGAACTCATGTAACATGATCATTATGAACCTCTCTCTCTTTTTAAATATTATACACGATGAAATTTAAGTATGTTCTTAATTATACCTACCTATCCTCATATTTATCTCTGCATTTGTACCTTTGAAATGAAACCTAAAACCTAGACCTAGTTCCTAGACTGAGATTCCTATCCAGAAAAATAAAAACAAAACCCTAATTCACTGAGATTATATCTAGCCTAATATAATTATATCTATAGTCACCTCATTGACTGTAAAAGTGACATTGAGAGAGCCCTCTCCGGGTTTGGTAAGACTAGCTACCAAACCTAAAGATTGGTTTGACGTTACCTCCTTCAGTCTCCATTATCAACCTTGGGAAACATAGCGAGTGATAACAAGAGGAGTTATTTTTTGCATTATTGGAGGGTTGTTGAGTATTTCACTTGTAGCTCTATATAAAACATATTCAACAACTACTGGGGGAGTGTAGGGCCTGTTGGAGGTTTATTTTGGAAGTCAAACCCGAACAAACCATTTCTAGGTTTTTTTGGGTTGTTTACAAGGACCTGAGATATAATTTTGAAGAATTTGTGAGCTGCTAAGATGGGGTTTTCAGTCATATATTTGTAGTAGACATTGCAAATTTTCTAGGGATTTTGGAGGTCGATTTTGGATTGTCAAAACCAAGGAAAAATATTTTTGGGGTTTTCTGGGTTTTTGACAAGGACCTCGTAAATAATTTTGAAAAATGTTTTGAGAGCCAAAGGTGAGGTTTTCATTCATTCATTTGCAACATCTAGTGTAGAATTATTAGAACAACGCATAACCTTCATTGGGCAGTTTCTGGTTTATCATTAACTTACTTGGGTTTTCCTCTTCTTTCCAAATAGGAAATTCCAGGTGCCTTTCTTCTATATATTTTTACTCTTGCCCATTTGTATAATAAAATGGCTCAGTTGCTTCCATGAATTTGGTTGTTTTGGGTATTTACTACATTTTTTAAAATTTCTATGGTACAAATTTACTATTTCCTTCCATTACAATGTTTTTCCTATTTTGGAACATTTTTTTTGGTAAGTGAGTCTAAACTATATTAATTCGAAAATAGAACAATACATATGCTACAGGTTAGGTTGGTAAGCTGCTCTTAGCCAATCCCAGCCTTTATTGTGCAAGTATGGGGCTGCCTCCATGGATGAAACCATCCCAAAAAGGACATTACCAGTGAAGCTAGAAGTTCTATGATAATAACAAGCATGAAGAAAAACTAAGAAGAGCTGAGCAGCTACGAAATAATGAGTCTGATGCATCATCATCATTGTCTGGATGTTCCTCTAGAATGGGACATGTGTACTCTTGTGCAATGACATACTCTTTTACAGTAGGTTGAGGTGGATGCTTGGTAGCAGGTGCGCAGAGGATGGGAGATACTGGGTACTCTGCATCTAGGACTCACTTCTAGGTACCCTCCGAGTCCATTATCTAGACATCTGTGTCAACCCCTTCATCCTCCTAGGTTGGGAGCAGATCTGACTTGTGAGTCAAGGGGTGCTCCTAATGCGCAATGGTTGGTTTTCAAGGTCCGCTGCTTCCTCTCTGAGTTACATGGGTGGGGGCCTCCTCCTCCTGGTCGAGTTCGAGACTCTGGGGGTCCTTTCTGATGTGAATTCTTGAGGAGGAGCCTTCAAGTGATTCCAAGTGATTATCTGACCCTGGGTGGAAGCGACCATGGAGCGCACTTCTTTTTCCCCCTCTAATGGTGCATTGGCACAACCTAAGGGCCATGGTAGGATAACGTAGGGAGAAGATGGGGGTCTAAGGTGAGGTGAGGAGTAGATCTGACCCAAGGCGAGAGGTGAGAATCAAGGAGTTCTTGGACAAGGAGGTGTGTTGAAGGAGGATGCAAAGAAAGAGGCACAGGATAGTGGGGGAACAGAGGCTAGTGAAACAAGAAAGGCAGGTGGAGACGAGGAGAGGCATGCAATTAGGAAAGTACATAACCTAGTGGATTCTGCATAGCGCAACACTAGAGGGGAGGCTGCATGGTAAACTGGGCATGCAGGAAGGAAGGTTTGAATCAAAAGTATCGAAAGGAGCATACTATGAATCACTTTGAGTTGCAGGTCCTCTCCTTTTGTAGGGCTATTATACATGCGAAGATGCTAAGAATTATTATGCTTCGCTCGCAACTGCATTATGTAACTGATTTCATGAGTAGGCATGTGTGTAGAGTTATGCCTGCACGTCCTATCCATTCAATTGATCATTCAAGATATTGTGACAGTGTGGTCCCCCTAAGAGGATGATGTTGTCTTTTTGTGTCTTCATGGTTCCCGGTCTCTGTTATCTCATGTGAATGACTGCAGGGGTGAGGATCCACGTCGTGCGAAGACATGTGATGCAGATATTCATCCTCTCGAGCGTGGGAGAGACTATGTTCAAGCATGTTTCTTCTATCACTCACATCCGAGGAGACAAGGTCTTTTTGGATTAGAGTTTGAAAATCTCTTCTAAGAGATTCATCCTCAATCTGAGAGATATTGGAGTAATGCAACTCTCTATGAATTTCCATGGCCTTTTTCACGAGGAGGTCCTCAAGAGTGTTTTCTTTCCTGTGAACATGGTGGAAGGCTATAGATCTGCAATTTTTTATCAGTTTTTCCAGGAGTTGGATCTTATTGCGAGCCTCTAGCTAGTGGATACCTTTGTGGATGTCGTTCCATGGAGAATTCTTGTGGCTACCATAGTGATAGTTTACAAATATCCCTCCATTTCTAGGGGAAAATAGTTGAACTCAATGGCTCTAGAGATGCCTTAGATGATTCACTCTAGCTCCACAGAGTTTTTGCTATCCCATCCCATATTTCCATAGTAGATCAGAAGGGGTTCACCCTGGGATCTCTTGAATATCCCTTTGAATCTTGTGTTGTCAGGGTTTCCTTTGGAGGTGCCATCAAATTTTCATTTGAAGAATACATTTGGGGGTGGATTCCATTCATCAAGAGCTATGGATCTTGCAATATTTTTAGGGGGGTTGTCTAGGGGAGTATTTATGTTCATATGCCAGTTGCTCCATATCTTACACTCTGCAGTACAGGTGGGGAGATGTTCCTTACTCCATGATGTGATTTCCAAGGTTTCGGTGAGGTTTCCCTATATCCTTTCCCAAATTTTCTCTTTGTTGGAAACCTTATCTTTAAATATATGGTTGTTTCTTTCTTTCCATATGCTCTAGATTAGGAGGCTTAGAAGTATTTGCCAGAGTCCGTTCAGAAGGTTGCTGTAGTAAGGGTTTTCCTTCCATTTGCTGATGGTGTTGATGATTTTCCACCTTTCTCTGTTGGTGCGTGTTGGGTGCAGGAATTACACTTAAGTAAAGTCCTCAACACTTAAATTTTCAACCCGAGGGATTCATAAACTTAGAGACAAAGCACAGGAAATGCCAGAGATAGTATGAATATTTCTAAGATCAAGTCCTAATTTTTAAAGGAAAAATTGCAGAATCAAAATATAGAGAAGAAGGCAACTCAAACCATAAAAACAATATGAGGCTAGAACAAGAAGAAATATACTTGCAAGAGAGATTCGGAAATAAAAAAAAATAAGGAAATTAATCTAGCGGGATATTGATCATCTACTGAGAATGTGTTTTATTTAGCAAAGACACCTTATCAGTCTTCAACATATGGGCCCTTTCAAACCTTCTCATGTAAAGATATCCTTCCCATAAGAATCAATATAGCACTAGTGCAGTGTTCTTGCACTAGTGCAGGAACAACGAACTATGCAGAAGGTGTAAAGTAATGTTCGTACTAAAAATTATTTTCTTCATTAAAGGGCCCTAAACATTCTCAAGTCCACAGCACTCAGATCTGGTACCAAGAAACTGGTTCTTGTACCTGATCTTAGCTTCTTACACTTTAACTTTTAGTCCTTGAAATCAATGATTAATTACTGCGAGTGTTATGAAACTAAATTACTTATTAGAAATATGAATATCTATAGAGAATAAGGAAACAATATTTTTAATTAAAATGTAATTGAAAGCAAGAAAGCTATTAGAACTAAACTAAAGAGACTTGCTGCATCACACTATCCAGCACTGGTGCAGAAACAGTTCTCTTGCTTGCACCAAGTGGAGAAAGTAAACCAAATGTGCAGAAAGTGAATAGCACACCAATGTGCACTGGTGCAGGTAATTTATCCTTCTCGAACTAGGCAGAGAAAGAAAATTTAAATTCAGATGCAGAAAAGGAAATTTAACTACTTCACGCTGTAGATCTATTTTCACTCAAACAGAAATTCAAATGCTGTAAATTAAATCACGCTTAGAAGACATAAATTTCAAGAACAAAAAGGAGGGATAACCTGCTCGGTTGGCTGGGCCCTAGCCAACCAACGCGTTTCCCTTTCAAATGGAAACGCTACTCAATATTGAATCAATTCATCAACTGTTTAAGCATGAAGAAATAAAATCCATGAAGAAATAAGAGATCTTCTTATTAAATCCTCAAAGCAAATACATGCGTGACTACATATCCAGCCCAGATTTGGATGATAACAAAAGACAGGCTTGTTACTGCCTCACTGGTTCTATTCTCTAACCTATTAAATTCTATCAAAACATTGAACATCTTGTCCTATTTACATTTCTCCTTATATAGATCCTTTTGGCCACAAGCCAAAAGGATCATTTAACCATTACATAGCCAATTGCAGAAATTGTTACAAAAAATTACATAACCGATTGCAGAATAAGATTTCGGCCTTCAAAATTAAATGTTCTAACAAAATGGGTTGTGGCTATCTCTAGCTGTTCGTTCCTCCTAAGTTCTATCTCCACTACTCCAGATTGACTTTCTTTTATCACTGGGACTCGACTGCCTTTAGATATGGTGGTACAAAATTAGGCAGCAATCAAAGAGATCTGGATTTTGCTGCCAAGATTTGCGGTGCTGGCCCTGGTGCGAGATTTGTTCTGCACTAAAAATCAGCGGTCAAGGTAAGAATTTAACTATTAAATAACATAGGAGGTAACGATGAGTTACAAAAGTAATTCTAAGTAGAAAATCACATAATAAATAGTTAATAAATTCTATGTTAAGTTAAAATATGTAAAATATGAAGTTAATGCAAAATGTGTCATCGTTCTCACACTAGTGCAGGATGAGGGCGCATAAGATAGGTAAAACAGGGTAAATGATTACGATTTGGAAAGGGAAAAATGGTCAAAAACGGTGAAAATTAGAGGACCAACATCCTCCCATACCTAAATTGTTGTGTTTCCTCACACAACTTTTTACCTCTGCAAAAAACCAAAATTTTGAATACTCCAACTCAATCCTGTTCCGGCATGTTGTCCTCAGGCTGCACTATTTCAGCCTTCTTCCTCTTGATGTGCCTTAACTTCTTTTCTACCTTTCTCAACCTCCTAAAACAACATCCATCCCAATATTTCAAAACTTTAACCTAAATTTTCTTTTGTTTGAGATCTGCCATCAATTCTTCTCTGCTTTGTTTTTTTTCCTCTTGTGCTTTGGTCACAAGCTGCTCCAAGTTTTTCACTTGGAGTTCTAATTCTACTATGCGAGTAGCAGGAGTCACCAATAATTTTCCTCCCTCTGTCTCAGTAGGGGCTGTCACTAGCTTCGGGACTTCTATATCTGGTTCCTCGTCTTTTGTGGGTTCTTCTGCCTTTTCTTCTTCTTCCGGTTCCTCTTCATCTGGTTCTTCTTCTTCTATGGGTTCTTCTTGTACTGGTGTAGAATGGGATTCCATACCCTATGGGGGTTGTGGTTTCTTACCTACATCAACGATTTTAATCTTCTTATGGGGTATTTTGATAAAATGTGCCAGCAGAGTATCGTCCCCGACTTGTGAAATATTCACCGCCTCTGCAAGGACTGGCAGACTATCGTGTTCAGAGGCCTGTGCCTATGTAGAAGGGGTTTCTTCAGCAGGTGTGCAAACTATTTCCTTAATGGAAGATGGGATCTTCTCTTCTTTCGATTTTTATGACCGCTTTCTTGTCACACTAGTGTGATAAGAACTTCCATTTTTGCTTCTATTTAGACCCATAGTTGTACTCGTAGGAATCTTCATCTTCTTTCCCTCAGCTGACTTCTCGTGCATCTATTTCAACTGCTCTTCCCATGTCATACCTTTTCTCTCCAGCTATTTTAAGACCTGGATTTTTATCAAGTTGTGATGGTATAATCATGTATCGACCTAGTTGTACCTTCCATCAGGTATGCTTCTAGCCATTTTCTCCAAGATTTTGAGCAAAAAGTAGGGGAAGTTCATCCTCCAACGAATGTGTCGAACTCCTTAAAAATGTTTCAGCAGTCTAAAATGATACACCAGGGTACAGGTGTACCTCCCTTCGCAGGTCACAAATTTCTGCAAAATAAATAGGAGATCCTGCCATTGACCCAGCAAGGCTTTACACGGGACTCCGCATTTCCAATTCACCTCCATATTCTTATCCTTGAAAAAACACCGCCAACGTTTGTTTTCCAGCTTTTGGTTCTTGAACCACTCCACACCCGTATTCTCCAAGCCCGTTGCTGTTGCTACAAATTTCTCCGTGACTTTGAATTCGAGTGGCCCAATTATCACTTGGAATTTCTTAAAGCTTCTTGCAAATTGTAGGGCAACCTCCCTGTCATACCCATCGAACTTCTGCAAGAACCATAGAAATCCTGACTCTCACAACAGTGGAAGAATGTTGCGAAATTCATCAGTTTTCTCAATCTTGCTAAGAGACAGGGGCTCATTTCAGACGGGCGGCATTGCTGCTATTGGATATGAACAATAAGTTCCAAGGCTTGCATGAAATACCAAGGAATTGGATTTCATACATAAATATCTAACCATGTCTCTGATTCATTTGCCATAAATACTCATCATTTCCGGTCAGGATTAATTGGTATGCGCGACGGCGGTTTAATGGTTAAGTGTTGTAATAATCACGATGAAGGGACGTTTAGGATAAATGTAAGAGTGGGGGGAGTTATGAGTGAAGGAAATTTCAAATAATTGCGGAGAGGGGTAGATTATATGCAGACAACGATTAACACAATCCTTACATTTCTTCATAATTACTAAAAAAGGACCTTAGCACTCATTAAAAAGATCATGATTTCTACTTAAAAAAAAACATTGCACTTTTAACAAATTTCCTACTAGGTAATATAATAGCGTAAATACTTGTCAATCATATTAAAAACATCATATAAATTTCCATCATGATCACTTTCTTATGTCATATGATAACTTGTGCTATGCTACTGATGAGGTGCATGCTTGTACTGATCTTTGCACCGCTTAAATCATATCATTCCACTGGTAATTTTATGCTCATATTATCGTATAGGAAAACATGCTTGCACTAGTGAAAGCATAATATTAAGACAGAGAATTAAAATATAGGCTAGATTTCACATGATTTCCTCAAATTATTCTGATTTTTTCTTCGCCCTTTCTTGATGTTTCAGAGCACATCCTTCTGCTCTTTGCATGTAAGATACTGTAATAAACTCATGAGGGAAAAAAGGAGTGGGAAAGGAAAATCTTAGAATGGGAAGTAATTATATCACAGGGATTCCAGGAAAGTACCAAAAAGAGGGAAAATAGAAGCGAGATAGGGAAAAAATTGAGGGTTAAAGTGGGAGTTCTTCAAAGCCGATAGGGTGAATTTAGAAGAATATGGGAAGGTTAATTATACTAGGATTCTGAGAATAAAACTGAGGGAAAATTACAAAATGGGATATGAAGAGAGGCATAAATTTTTTTGGAAGGTCTGCCTGCACTGGTGGAAGAAAAATAACTGCGGTGAGAATTAAGCATTACTTGGAAAATAATATCCATGCTAATTTCCCCAATTGTATAAAGGTTGGCTCTGCTGAACCTGATTTTACTTCGGTGGTTAATAGCATATCTAAAGATCAAGAAACATTCTATTTTTATTAGAAATTTTTGATCTTCATACCAGCAAGCTGCTTTTCAGGTTGATCCTTCTGCAATCATGTCAACGAACTGATTTTTGTAATTACAAGAAATTATTTTTTCTTTACTTTTTATATTTTTATTAAAAATTTTCTTCTTTTTTTTAAGAAGAAGAGGGATTCAATTTTTCAAGAGGTTGGTATTACCATTTACCACTACCATTCCAAGTTGTTGTTGAACTTGCTGTGAAAAATATTTCTTGGCAAGTGGTTGAATATATTTCTTTAATCTGTGTCCATTTACCAAGAATATTGTATCATGTCCATCAATAGTTTTTACTTCTACTGCTCCATTCTCAAATACTCAGATTAATTCATATGGTCCCATCCAATGTGTATGGAATTTCATTTTAAAAATTTTAAATCTAGAATCATAAAGGAGTAACCAATCACCTGGTTGGAACTGCTTTTTCTGAATGGAATTGTCATGCCACCTTTTCTGTTGCTGCTGGATTATTATGTTTTTCTGAACAGAATCTCTACGAAATTCATCTAACTCATTCAACTGAAGAAGAAATTGTTATTGTGCCTCAGGGAGATTGAACCCTAACTGAACTACAATTCTAAAAGTTTTGATCTGGATTTCAATTGGTAACAGAACATGTTTTCCGTATACCAGCTCATATCGTGTGTGCCCCGTACTATTTCTCCAAGTGGTTCTGTATGCCCACAAAGCTTATGGTAATATTTCAGCCCAATCTTTCCGATGCATATTCACTTTCTTTGTAAGAATGGACTCAATCACCTTGTTTGTAGATTCCACCTAGCCATTTGCTTACGGGTGATACGATGTAGATTTCCAGTGCCGTGTCTTGCATTGCTCCATCACTCCCTGTACCAGATTAGAAATAAACTGCGGACCATTGTCAGAAACAATTTCTCTAGGCACACCAAATCTAGTAAAGATTTCAGAAAAGAGAAAATCAACAACAAATTTTTCCGTAGCAAAAGAAACAGCTTTAGCTTCTACCCATTTTGTAGCAAAATCTGTACAAACCAAAATATGCTTCTTACTTAGTGATGTTGGATTTATTGGCCCTACAAAATCAATAGCCCATTTTTCAAATGGATCAATCATAGCTTGCGGGAATAAAGGCATTTCATTGGTTTGATTAGGTTGGCCCATTCGTTGACAACTATCACATCGCTTGACATATTGCTTGGCATCCTTAAACAAGGAAGGCCAAAAGTAGCCAAAATGTAATATTTTATATGCAGTTCTTTTATCAGTGAAGTGGCCTCCATAAGTTTCATCATGAGAAGATTTCAATATGTCAAACATTTCCTCCTCTCTTACACATCTATGGATAATCAAGTCTGGACCAGTGTAAAAGAGGTCTCCTTGAATCCAGGAGTATGCAGCACTTTTCTGAATAATGTTCCGCTTTTCACAGGCAGGCAAGTGAGGTGGTGTTTTTCAAGTAACCAAATAATAGCGATTTCAGCAAACCATGGAGACTCTGTAGACACAGCAAAAATATGTTCATATGGAAAATCATCATTAACAGGAGTTACTTCACCAGGATTATCTAGTCTAGAAAGAAAGTCTCCTACAACATTATATTTTCCTGGTCTATCAACAATAGTAATATTGAACTCTTGCAACAATAGCAACCACCTAGTCACTCTACCACTAGTCAGTGGTTTGTTCCTCAAATATTTAATCACAGAATGATCTATATGAAAAAATACTTTGTATGCTATGATATAGTGTCTAAACTTATTAATTGCAAAGATTATAACTAAAAACTCTTTCTCTGTAACTGTATAGTTTAATTCAGCAGAAAGAAAATTCTTACTAATATAATAAATATCAGGATTTCTTGTCTTCCTCTTGTCCGAAAGCTATGCCAATAGCCAGATCTGAAGCATCGGAGGAAATGTGAAAGGGTAGGGACCAATTTGGACCTCTCAAAACTGGCGCCTGTACCAAATTTTCCTTCAATATTTCAAAAGACTGTTGGTAAGCCGTGGACCAAGAAAACTCACTATCCTTAGCTAGAAGTTGAAAAAGAGGAGTAGTTATCTTAGAAAAATTTTCAATGAATCTTCTATAGTAACCAGCATGTCCTAAAATACCTCTTACTTCCCTTTGAGATTTGGGTGCAGGAAGATGCAGAATGATTTCGATCTTTTCCGGATCAGCCTGGATACCTTTGTCAAAAATTAGATGACCAAGTACCACCACTCCTGCTTTGCACATTAATCTACATTTCTTGTCACTTAAAGCAAGGTGGGCTTCTTGAAAATGAAGAATTACTTTCTCCAAATTTTCGAGAGATTCCTAAAAAGAATTACCAGACACAGAAAAGTCATCCATATAAATCTCTACAAATTCAAGATAAAAAAAAGAAGCCAAGACTACCCTTTGAAAGGTAGCTGAGGCATTACATAAGCCAAAGGGAAGCACTTTGTAAGTGAATTTCCCCCATGGACATGTAAAATTAGTTTTATCCTGATCTTCAGGTGCAATCTGTATCTAGTTATAGCCACTAAAACCATCCCAAAAGGAGAAATATGTATTTCCTGCAAGGGTATCAAGAACCTGGTCAATGAAAGGGAGAGGGAAGTAATATTTGAGAGTTCCTTTGTTTAATTCATGCTAATCAATACAAATATTCCATCTTCCATATTTATTAGGTACTAACACTATTGGAGAGACCCACTGACTATCAGAAATAAGATAGATAAAACCAACATCTAAGAGTTTATGTATTTCTTCCTTCACAACATCTCTTAGAGTTGGATTCATTTGTCTTTGGGATTGTCGGACAGGTCGGGTTCCTTCCTAAATATATATATAATGTGTACAAGTTTCATGAGGGATACCTTTCATGTATTCACAGCCCCAATAAAATGCACTAAGATGGTTTTGCAACAAATTCACAAGCTGCTCTTGCTGAGATGGGTCTAAATCTGAACTGATATGTAAGGAATTACCAGGGCTAATCTCAATAAGATTATTATCGGGCTCCGAAGTACTCAATGGAGTGGTAAAATACAGTGGTATAGAAGAATGAGAATCATGGTTTTCTTGGAAATCTAGGCTAAAAATCTAGCTCAAAGGCTCAAAGTTAGGCATGGTGTCTAGATTGTTCAGGAAATCTTGAATCTCATCTTCTTGCGAAGACCCAGTATAAAGATGAATAAGAGAAATATATTGAGGCTCTTCATTACTACTTTGGTCCAACCATAAATTATCTCGAAGGTCCTGAATGGATTTGGCAGGGGGGTTTAAGGTAACTTTCTTCCTAGAATCTCCATGTGAAATATACATATCAGCGGAATGACATCCAATATATGCGTTGACCGTAGCAAGCCATGGTCGACCCAAGATCAAGGGATGTCCTCCTACAGGGTTCTGTGGCTGAAGTAAAATGAAATTAATAGGATATTCCCAAGAATATAATGAGATGATCACATCATCCAATACTCCTTCAGGCTTAATTTTAGATCTATTTGCTAATTAAAGCATAGTGGGAGTAGCGCGAAGATGAGATAACCAAAGTTGATCCATGGTTTGCTTATTCATTACATTAATGGCTGCTCCTAGGTATATAAGGACATTAGAGACAAGGACATTACCAATCTGAAATGCGGCAACAGGGTTTTTGGGATCAGTGTATTTTTCCACAGACACACATCTCATCATCAACTCTGCTGCCCTACCAACAAATTCAATAGTTTGGGGTTCCAATCTCTTCCTCCCGGGATTCTTGAGACTGACTTCCCTAATAATATTGGTACAAATGGGGATCTATTTAATGGCTTGGAGCAAAGGTATCTTAATGAAAATATTCTAAAGTTTTGATGCCAAACTAGTGTCAGAAACAGGCTCTCTTCTTTCCGTTACTAGCCTCTCTGGAAAGGGAGGCTGGTTGGAAGAAGATGGCAAGGAATCAGAGGGTAAGGGCTATTTGGTGATAGCTTTTGGAGAATGGTTAAGAATTTCCTCTTCTCCTTTCTCTTCAACAATCACCATAGGTTGTTTCTGAATTTCTGCCATTAAAGTCCTTCCCTATCTTAATTGAATATCATGAACTCCAACTGGAATAGACTGGTATTTGAATGGAAAAGGTGGGTTTGTTACATGGATCATTTGCACTGCCTTATTATTATTATTAGGATTGGGCGTAGGTTGAGCAGGCAACTGAGGAGGTCGAAAGGGTGGAGATAAAAGTAATGGGGTGGTCTGACTCGAAGGTTAAGGCATTGGATAAGGTATATGTGTAGATGGATATGGTTGCATAGGTAGCTGGTAGGAATATGGAGAATGAGTTCAGCCTCTCCAACCATGTTGCCATGGTTGGGAAGGTTTCCAATGCTGATATTGATTTCCATACTGCCACTGCTGATAAGAGTTAGGATATGAATATGCATGTGGATTATAACCAAAATAGTGTGGAAGAAATTTAGAAGCCATACCTACACCTAACTGAGGCCAATTTCTTCTTTCTCCCATAGCCTACAATTGTTTAGCTTCAGGCTTCCCCCCTGTAAATACAACTTTAAGTCCAGGTATAGAGGGACATTTTTTTGTGATATGGTCTTCTGCACAAATATAACATTTATTAGTTTCTTTCAATTTAAGAGGACATTTTTTAGGGGGATTCTTTTCTCTACATTTAGGACAGAAAATACATAATGAATCTTGTTCCTTCATGACCTTCTACTGAAATTTTAAGGAGTCTAAATTTTTGGTAACAGTGTTCATTATATCAATTTTCATGTTTTCCATTTTATTTTCTAGTCCAATAATCATAGAATCAGTATATTCAGTTTTTCTATTTCGAGTTCGAGTTCCTCTATCGGATCTGTACTGGTTTCTTGAAAATTTCCTGCATAATTCACAAATTTGATCAAACTTTTGCTGAGAAATATCACCTTGTCCTAATAGATTCAAATTGTTTCTAGCATTATCAGTAATTCCTCTTAAGAACAAGGTTCTAATAGTGTTGGGATCAAGCTTAAGTTTTGACCTTTGTAAAATATACAGAAATATTTCCAAATAATCTGCAAGCATTTCTTCATCATCTTGTATGATTGTAAAAAATTCATCCTGCATGTCCCGAGTTTTGCAATATTCTTGATATTTAGACAAAAATACTCTCTTCATCTGATCCCAAGAAGTTATGGTGTTTCCTCCTAATCCCATAAACCAGCGTAAAGCTGAGTCCTTGAGGGTAATAGGAAATAATCTTAACTTTTGAGCCTCAGTTTCATAATCATAACTTCTACACAAAATATCAATCTCAAATAAAAAAGAGTCATGATCTTCATGAACTTTTCCATGTAAATGAGGGAGAGCTGATGGTGGAATATTCTTCATCTGTGACAGAGTATCAGGATCCATAATTGGAAACACAGAAGCAGATTTTCCTTCACTTACCTGGCTGTCACCAGTTCCTTCAAAATGATCTCCTTGGTCTGCCATTGTTCCCTTCTTTCTTGTACCACTCGCCACAGGCTGATCCACACCTGAGTTTTTATTACAAGAATCCAAGTGGACTGTTCCTGCGTGATGGGTTTGAAATGGATTGGGCTTCCTAGTTGCAGAAGGAGACCCAATGTGAGAAAAATTCTTTTGTCCCTTAGTGGGCTTCGAACCCTTACCTTTCCTAGGCATTCATTTCAAAAAAAGAAAGAAAAATATCAAAACAATTTCTAGTAAAAATGTTGTCAGAAATCAATCAACACCAGTAAAAACTCCTTCAAAAATACTTGCAAGAAATAAAGGAAACTTACATCTATTATGCAATCAGAAAATTCTTACCAAATCAAATTTCCTTCCCAGCAACGACGCCAAAATGTTGGGTGCATGAATTACACTTAAGTAAAGTCCTCAACACTTAAATTGTCAAACCGAGGGATTCGTAAACTTAGAGACGAAGCACAGGAAATGTCAGAGATGGTATGAATATTTCTAATATCAACTCATAATTTTTAAAGGAAAACTTGCAGAATAAAACTTTAGAGAAGAAGGCAACTCAAACCATCAAAATAATTTGAGGCTAGAAAAAGAAGAAATATACCTGCAAGAGAGATTCGGAAATTAAAAAAAATAAGGCAATTACCCTAGGGTATATTGACCAACTACTGAGAATGTGTTTTCTTTAGCAAAGAAACCTTAGCAGTCTTCAACAGATGGGCCCATTCAAACCTGCTCATGTAAAGATATCCTTCCCACAAGATTCAATCTTGCACTAGTACAGGAAAAACGATCTATGCAGAAGGTGTAAAGCAATGTTCGTACTAAAAATGTGTTTCTTCGTGAAAGGGCATTGAACTTTCTCAAGTCCACAACACTCAGATCTGGTACCAAGAAACTGGTTCTTGTACCTGATCTGAGATTCTTACACTTTTAATTTTAGTCCTTGAAATCAATGATTAATTAATACAAGTGTTATGAAACGAAATTGCTTATCAGAAAGATGAATATCTATAGAGAATAAGGAAATAATATTTTTAATTAAAATGTAACTAAAATAAAGAAAGTCGTTAGAAGTAAAATAAAGAGACTTGCTGCATCACACTATCCAGCACTGGTGCAGAAATAGTTCTCTTGCTTGCACCAGGCGGAGAAAATAAACCAAACGTGAAAAAAGTGAATAGCACACCAACGTGCACTGGTGCAGGTAATTTCTCCTGCTCGAACCAGGCGGAAAAAATAAATTTAAATTCAGATGCAGAAAAGGAAATTTAACTACTTCACACTGCAAATCTTCTTTCACTCAAACAAAAATTCAAATGCTATAAATTAAATCACACTTAGCAGACATAAATTGCAAGAACAGTCCCCCCGATCGGGGTGAACAGCTGGACAATAGGACAATCCGTGGCAGACTCACGGCATGCCACCCTTCCGACAGTTAATAACCATGATGATCCACCGCCAAGTTCTATCAATAGTTGTGGTGATCACTTGTGCAGGTTTAATGATGCAGAGATCCTGTCATGATAGACTGTCAGCGCCCGAGACGGAAGGTTTGTTTAAGGTATGTTTTCGCCCTCCTTCGTCCAAAACGCTCATGCACAGCCTGCTGCATGCAAGAGCTTGGGAGACGAATAGGAGGCGCGACCACCCTGACAATTTTGCAACTACTGTTTGGTATGTATCAACCGCCATCCTCATTTCCATGGATCATATAGTTCATAGAAAAATATGGATGGATTACTGTTGGATTGTTTGGATTCCTGTTTGGGTGTTTTGGATTCTTAGGCCTCCAAAAATGCCAGTGCGTCCCTGTTTTCGGGACCCTTCTCCATTCTCTTCTCTTTGTTTTAGTAATGCTTTACCCACTTCCGGTCACATTTTTGTAAAAGCTCTCTTTCAGAAGCGTTACATTGTTTTTATAGGCCTGCCCCTTCTCTATTTTCGAGGCCTCTGTCCGAGTTTCAGCCTATACATTTGGTGGGAAAAGTGGCTTCAAGATATTCTGAATTTGTATTACCCCTGCCGTCGGGAACCCTCTGTTCATTTCTTTCTTTTTAGTAGCCATGCAAACAACATTACTTGGTGTTTGTTGGCTTTTCACTTTAAAAAGGTTCTGCTGAGTCCTGGGTTTTATTGGGTTTTAGTGGGTTTTAATTATGTGCCCTCTGCATATGCCAATATTTCCAGCCTACTCATCAATTGCGCTCATTTCTGTTTTCATGCAACCCCTTCGCCTGCTCTCTGGCTTACCATTATCCTGCAGGTTATGGGTTCCATTGTCTGTGTTTTCATTTTTCTATACTGTTCATGCTCTGTGCGCAAGGCTTTATGGTGGAATTGCTTTTGGAATTGCTCTCAGTTGCACTTTAAAACTAGAATTACTGAAAACAGAGAGGCCATCTGTACTCTAGTTATTACTCTGGTTACTATTTGCATGTCTGTTCTTTTGAATAGGGACCAAGGCACCATGGGGAAATGTGGTCTGCGTTCTGAAACAGCCAAGGGGAAGCAGGTACAGCAGGAACAGCTACCACAGAAACGAGGAAGGAAAACAAACCAGGAGCACTTGGAAAATCTGGTAGTGAACTACATTCTGGGCAATTCCTCTCCAACCCGAATGTAAATTCGTGGCTGGGAAAGAGATTTGTAGACAGACCCTGAAGACACCGAAGCTGAAGCTAACATTCTAGATTTCATTCACGACCCTGGTAACACCCGAGGTCGCCTCAGTCTATTCAACCAAACCATTCATACATACTGGCTAATGAAATGCCTACTAGCTAAAGCAATCCAAAGTGCACATCCTCCAGAGTTTAAAGTACAGCCAAAGACATAACACTTCCTTAAAGATTTGTTGGAGAAGATTGAAAGTCACCTGCAGCATATCAAACTTAACCAATATCAAGTAACTGATCGCATTCAGAGAATGGACGATAGGATGGAACGTATGGAGAATTTGCTTCAACAGATGCAACAGGTGGACATGCCGGGGTCGCATGCCAAGGATCCAGCCCCAATTTCATCTTCTGATGGATAGTTTTCATAGGATCTTGTTTTTTTGGAAGTATGGAAACTTATGTTATGTTATAAGCTAGAACTTATTTTATGTTATCAACTTGAACATGGTGAAGCAGTAGGACAGCTAGTTAATGTGCTGTATAGGATAAAGAGACAATTTCAATTTTGGCAAGCATTCAAAGCACTTAGACGGCCAACAGACCTGGTTTCCTACGAGCAGGTTGAGGCCAAAGTATAACTATTTTAATGTAGCCTGTCCTGCATTTATAAATAGAAAATAGAAAGGTACCACCTAACTTACAAAAAATAAATAAATTGCAAGAACAGAAAGGAGGGAGAACATGCTGGGTTGGCTGGGCCCTAGCCAACCAGTGCATTTCCCTTTCAATGGAAACGCTACTCAGTATTGAATCAATTCATCAACTGTTTAAGCATGAAGAAACAAAATCCATGAAGCATAAGGTAGAGCTCTTCTTATTAAATCCTCAAAGAAAATACATGCGTGATTACATATATAGCCCATATTTGGGTGATAGCAAAAGATAGGCTTGCTACCGCCTCACTGGTTCTATTCTCCGATCTATTCAATTCTATCAAAACATTGAACATCTTGTCCTATTTACATTTCCTTTTGGCCGCAGACAAAAAGGATCCTTTAACCATTACATAGCCAATTTAAGAAATTGTTACAAAAAATTACATAACTGATTACAGAATAAGCTTTTAGCCTTCAGAATTAAACGTTCTAACAAAAAGGGCCGTGGCTATCTCCAACTATTTGTTCCTCCTAAGTTCGATATCCGCTACTCCATATTGACTTGCTGTTATCACTGGGAATTGTTTGCCTTTAGATATGGTAGTACAAAATTAGGCAACAATCAAAGAGATCTGGATTTTTCTGCCAAGATTCGTGGTGTTGGCCCTAGTGCGAGATCTGTTCTGCACTAAAAATCAGTGGTCAAGATAAGCATTTAACTATTAAATAATGTAGGAGGTAACGATGAGTTAAAAAAGTAATTCTAAGTAGAAAATCACATAATAAATAGTTAATAAATGCCAAGTTAATTTAAAATATGTAAAATATGAAGTTAATGCAAAATGTGTCATTGTTCTCGCACTAGTGCAGGATGAGGGTGCATAAGATAGGTAAAACAGGGTAAATGATTACGATTTGGAAAGGGAAAAATGGTCAAAAAGGGTGCAAATTATAGGACCAACATCCTCCCATCCCTAAACTGTTGTGTGTCCTCACACAACTTTTTACCTCTGAAAAAAACCAAAATTTTGAATACTCCAACTCAGTCCTGTTCCAACATGTTGTCCTCAGGCTGCACTGTTTCAGCCTTCTTCCTCTTGATGTGCCTTAACTTCTTTGCTACCTTTCTCAACTGCCTGAAATAACATCCAGCCCGATATTTACAAACTTTAACCTCACTTTTCTTTTGTTTGAGCTCTGCCATCAATTCTTCTCTGCTTTTTTTTTTTCCTCTTGTGCTTTGGTCACAAGCTGCTCCAAGTTTTGCACTTGGAGTTCTAATTCTGCTATGCAAGTAGCAGGAGTCACAAATTATTTTCCTCCCTCTATCTCAACAGGGGCTTTCACTGGCTCTGGGACTTCTATATCTGGTTCCTCGTCTTCTGTGGGTTCTTCTGTCTCTTCTTCCTCTTCCAGTTCCTCTTCATCCGGTTCTTCTTCTTCTATGGGTTCTTCTTGTACTCGTGCAGAATGGGATTCCATACCCTATGGGGGTTGTGGTTTCTTACCTACATCGGTGATTTTACTCTTCTTCTGGGGTATTTTGATAAAATGTGCCAGTAGAGTATTGTCCCCAACTTGTGCAATATTCGCCGCATCTGCAAGGACCGAAAAACTATCGTGTTCAGAGGCCTGTGCCTATGTAGAAGGGGTTTCTTTAGTGGGTGTGCCAACTGTTTCCTTAATGGAATATGGGGTCTTCTCTTTTGTTAATTTTTCTGACCGCTTTCTTGTTGCACTAGTGCAAGAAGAACTTCCCTTTTTGCTTCTATTCAGACCCTTACTTGTATTGGTAGGAATCTTCATCTTCTTTCCCTCAGCTGACTTCTCGTGCAGCTGTTTCAAAAGCTCTTCCCATGTCATACCTTTGCTCTCTAGCTGTTTTAAGACCAGTATTTTTATCAGACCATGATGGTATAATCGTGTATCGGCTTGGTCCTCCCTTCCATGCTGTATGCTTCTAGCCATTTTCTCCAAGATTTTGAGCAAAAATTAGGGGAATTTCATCCTCCAACGAATGTTCCAGCCTCCTTCAAGATGTTGTAGCAATCTAAAATGATACACCAAGGTACAGGTGTACCTCCCTTCGTAGGTCACAAATTTCTGCAAAATAACCAGGAGATCCTGCCATTCACCCAACAGGGCTTTATGTGGGACTCCGCCTTTCCAATTCACCTCCAAATTCTTATCCTTGAAAAAAAACTGCCATCGTTTTCTTTCAAGCTTCTAGTTCTTGAATCACTCCACTCCCATATTCTCCAAGCCCGTTGGTACTGCTAAAAATTTCTTCATGACTTCGAATTCGAGCGGCCCAATTCTCACTTGGTAATTCTTAAAGCTTCTTGCAAATTGTAGGGAAACCTCCCTGTCATACCCATCAAACTTCTGTAAGAACCGTAGAAATCCCGACTCTTGCAACAATGGAAGACTATTGCAAAATTTGGCAGTTTTCTCAATCTTGCTAAGAGACAAGGGCTCATTTCAAAAGGGCGGAATTATTTCTATCGACTATGAACAATAACTTCCAAGGCTTGCATGCAATACCAAGGAATAAAATTTCATACATAAATATATAACCATATATATGATTCATTTTCCATAAATACTCATCATTTCCAGTCAGGCTTTATTGGTATGCGCGATGGCAGTTTAACGGTTAAGTGTAGTAATAATCACGATGAAGGGACGTTTAGGATCAATGTAAGAGCGGCTGGAGTTATGAGTGAAGGACATTTCAAATCATTATAGAGTGGGGTAGATTATATGAAAATAATTATTAACACGATCCTTACATTTCTTCATAATTACAAGAAAAGGAACTTAGCACTCATTAAAAATATCATGATTTCTACTAAAAAAAAACTGTGTAATTTTAACTAATTTCCTCCTAGGTAATATAATAGTGTAGATAATTTTCAATAATATGAAAAACATCATATAAATTTCCATCATGATCACTTTCTTATGTCATATGATAACTTGTGCTATGCTGCTGATGAGGTGCATGATTTTACTGATCTTTGCACCGCTTAAATCATATAATTCTGCTAGTACTTTTCTGCTCATCTTATCGTATAGAACAACATGCTTGCACTAGTGCAAGCATAATATTAAGATAGAGAATTAAAACATAGGTTGGATTTCACATGATTTCCTCAACTTATTCTAAATTTTTCTTCGCCCTTTCTTGATGTTTCAGAGCACATCCTTTTGTTATTTTCATGCAAGATCCTGCAATAAACTCATGAGGGAAGAAAGGAGTGGGAAAGGAAAATCTTAGAATGGGAAGGAATTCTGTCACAGGGATTCTAGGAAAGTACCAAAAAGAGGGAAAATAGAAGCGAGATAGGGAAAAAATTCAGGGTTAAAGTGGGATTTCTTCGAAGCTGATAGGGTGAATTTAGAAGAATATGGGAAGGTTAATTATACTAGGATTTTGAGAAGAAAGTTGAGGGAAAATTACAAAATGGGATATGAAGAAAGGCAGAAAATTTTCTGGAAGGTCTACCTGCACTGGTGCAAGAAAAATAACTGCAACGAGAATTAATCGCTACTTGGAAAAAAATATCCATGCTAATTTCCCCAATTATATGAAGGTTGCTCTGCTGAACCTAATTTTACTTCGGTGGTTACTAGCATATCTAAAGATCAAGAAAAATTCTATTTTTATTAGAAATTTTTTTATCTTCCAACCAGCAAGCTAGTTTTCAGGTTTATCCTTTAGTAATCATGTCAACAAACTGATTTTCATAATTACAGGAAATTATTTTTTCTTTACTTTTTTTATTTTTGTTTATTTTTTTATTTTTTCTTTTTTTTCTTAGGAAGAAAAGGGATTCAAATTTTCAAGAGTTTGGTATTACCATTTACCACCACCATTCCAAATTGCTGCTAAACTTGTTGTGTAAAATATTTCTTGGCAAGTGGTTGAAGATATTTCTTTAATCTGTGTCCATTTACCAAGAATATTGTATCATGTCCATCAATAGTTTTGAATTCTATTGCTCCATTCTAAAATACTCGGATTAATTCATATGGTCCCATCCGACGTGTATGGAATTTCCCTTTAAAATTTTCAAATCTAGAATCATAAAGGAGTACCCAGTCACCTGGTTGGAGCTGCTTTTTCTGAATGGACTTGTCATGGCAACTTTTCCGTTGCTGCTGGATTAATATGTTTTTCTGAACAACATCTCTACGAAATTCATATAACTCATTTAACTAAAGAAGACACTACTGTTGTTCCTTAGAGAGATTGAGCCCTAAATAAACTGCAGTTCTAAAAGTTTTGATCTGGAATTCAATTGGTAACAGAACTTTTTTGCCATATACCAGCTCATATGGTGTGTGCCCCATACTATTTATCCAAGTGGTTCTGTATGCCCACAAAGATTATAGTAATATTTCAGCCCAATATTTCCGATTTATATTCATTGTCTTTGTAAGAATAGACTCAATCACGTTGTTTGTATATTCCACCTAGCCATTTTCTTGCAGGTGATATGGTGTAGATTTATGGTGCTGGATATTGTATTGCTCCATCACTCCCTGTACCATATTAGAAATAAAATGGAGACCATTGTTAGAAACAATTTCTCTAGGCACACCAAATCTAGTAAAGATTTCAGAAAAGAGAAAATCAACAACAACTTTTTCCGTAGCAAAAGAAACAACTTTAGCTTCTACCCATTTTGTAACAAAATTTGTACAAACCAAAATATGCTTCTTACTTAGTGATGTTGGATTTATTGGCCCTACAAAATCAATAGCGCATTTTTCAAATGGATCAATCATAACTTGAGGGAATTAAGGAATTTCATTGGTTTGATTAGGTTGGCCCATTCCTTGACAACTATCACATCGCCTGACATACTACTTGGCATCCTTAAACCAGGAAGGCCAAAAGTAGCCAGAATGTAATATTTTATATGCAGTTCGCTTATCAGCGAAGTGGCCTTCACAAGGTTCATCATGAGCTAATTTCAATATGTCAAACACTTCCTCCTCTCTTACACATCTGTGGATAATCAAGTCTGGACCAATGTAAAATAGGTCTCCTTGAATCCAGGAGTATGCAACGCTTTTCTGAATAATTTTCCACTCTTCACGAGCGGGAAAGTAAGGTGGTGTTTTCCAGTAAAAAAATAATTAGTGATGCCAGAAAACCATGGAGACTCTGTAGACACAGAAAAAATATGTTCATCTGGAAAATCATCTAGTCTAGAAAGAAAGTCTGCTACAACATTAGATTTTCCTAGTCTATCAACTATAGTAATATTTAACTCCTGCAACAATAGAAACCACTTAGTCACTCTACCACTACTCAGTGGTTTTTTCATCAAATATTTAATCATGGAATGATCAGTATGAACAAATACTTCATATCTTGTGATATAGTGTCTGAAATTATTAATTGCAAAGATTACAGCTAAATTTTTTTTCTCTGTAACTGTATAGTTTAATTCAGCAGAAGACAAATTCTTACTAATATAATAAATATCATAGGATTTATTGTCTTCCTCTTGTCCCAAAGCTGCGCCAATAGCCAGATCTGAAGCATCGAAGGAAATGTGAAAGGGTAGGGACCAGTTTGGACCTCTCAAAACTGGCGCCTATACCAAATTTTCCGTCAATGTTTCAAAAGACTTTTGGCAAGCCGTGGACCAAGAAAACTCACTATCCTTAGCTAGAAGTCGAAAAAGAGGAGCAGCTATCTTAGAAAAATTTTCAATGAATTTTCTATAGTAACCAGCATGTCCTAAAATATCACTTACTTCCCTTTGAGTTTTGGGTGCAGGAAGATGCAGAATGATTTAGATCATTGCCAGATCAACTTGGATACCTTTGTCAGAAATCAGATGGCCAAGTACCACTCCTACTTTGCAAATTAATATACATTTCTTGTCACATAAAGCAAGGTGGGCTTCTTGACAATGAAGAAGTACTTTCTCCAAATTTTCGAGAGCTTCCTAAAAAGAATTACCAAACACAGAAAAGTCATCCATATAAATTTCTACAAATTCAAGATCAGCAAAAATAGCCAAGATTTCCCTTTGAAAGGTAGTCAGGGCATTACATAAACCAAAGGGAAGCACTTTGTAAGTGAATGTCCCCCATGGAAATGTAAAAGTATTTTTATCCTAATCTTTGGGTGCAATCTGTATCTGGTTATAGCCATTGAAACCATCCAAAAAGGAGAAATATTTATTTCCTACAAGGGTATCAAGCACCTGGTCAATGAAAGGGAGAGGGAAGTAATATTTTAGAGTGGCTTTGTTTAATTCATGATAATCAATACAAATATGTCATCTTCCATCTTTCTTAGGTACTAGCACTAATGGAGAGACCCACTGACTATCAGAAATAGGATAGATAAAACCAACATCTAAAAGTTTTTGTATTTCTTCCTTCACAACATCTCTTAGAGATGGATTCATTCATCTTTGGGATTTTCAGACAGGTCGGGTTCCTTCCTGAATATATATATAATGTGTACAAGTTTCAGGAGGGATACCCTTCATGTCTTCATAGCCCCAAGCAAATGCACTAAGATGGTTTTGCAAAAAATTCACAAGTTGCTCTTACTAAGATGGGTCTAAATATGAATTGATATGCAAGGACTTACCAAGGCTAATATCAACAAGATTAGTATCAGGCTCCAGAGTACTCAAGGGAGTGGTCAAAGACAGTGGTATAGAAGAATGAGAATCATGGTTTTCTCGGAAATCTAGGCTAAAAATCTAGCTCAAAGGCTCAAAGTTGGGCATGGTGTCTAGATTGTTCATGAAATCTTGAATCTCATATTCTTGCAAAGACCCAATGTAATGATGAATAAGAGAAACAGACTGAGTCTCTTCATCACTTCTTTGGTCCAACCATAAATTATCTCGAAGGTCCTAAATGGATCTGGAAAGGGGGTAGAAGGTAACTTTCTTGCTAGAATCTCCATGTGAAATATACATATCAGCGGAACGAAATCCAATATATGAATCAGCTGTAGCAAGCCATGGTCAACCCAAGATCAGGGGATTTCCTCCTACCAGGTTCTTTGGCGAAATAAAAATGAAATCAGCAGGATATTCCCAAGAATCTAATGAGATGATCACATCGTCCAATACTCCTTCAGGCTTAATTTTAGATCTATCAGCTACTTCAAGCACAATGGGAGTAGGGCGAAGATGAGATAACCAAAGTTGATCCATGGTTTGCTTAGTCATTACATTAATGGTTGCTCCCAGGTATATAAGGAAATTAGAGACAAGGACATTACCAATCTGAACTGTGACAATAGGGTTTCCGGGATCAGTATATTTTTCCACAGACACACATACCATCATCAACTCCACTGCCCTACCAACAAATTGAATATTTTGGGGTTCCATTCTCTTCCTCCCTAGTTTCTTGAGACAGAGTACCCTAATAATATTGGTACAACTGGGGATCTCTTTAATGGCTTGGAGCAAAGGTACCTTAATTAAAAGATTCTGAAGTTCCGATGCCAAAATAGTCTCAGAAACAGGCTCTCTTCTTTCTGTTACTAGCCTCTTTGGAAAGGGAGGCTGGTTGGAAGAAGATGGCAAGGACTCGGAGGGTAAGGGCTGCTTAGTGAAAACTTTCGAAGAATGGTTAAGAGTTTCCTCTTCTCCTTTCTCTTCAACAATCACCATAGGTTTTTTCTCATTTTCTATCATTACAGTGCTTCCCGATCTTAATTGAATATCATGAACTCCAACTGGAATAGACTCGTATTCGAATGGAAAAGGTGGGTTTGTTACATGGATAATTTGCACTGCTTTATTATTATTATTAGGATTGGGCATAGGTTGAGAAGGCAACTAAGGAGGTCGAAAGGGTGGAGGTAAAGGTAATGGGGTGGTTTGACTCGGAAGTTGAGGCATTGGATAAGGTATATGTGTAGATGGATATGGTTGCATACGTGGCTGGTAGGAATATGGAGAATGAGTTCGGCCTCTCCAACCCTGTTGCCATGGTTGGGAAGGTTTCCCATGCTGATATTGATTTCCATACTGCCACTTCTGATGAGAGTTAGGATATGAATATGAATGTGGATTATAACCAAAATAGTGTGGAGGAAATTCAGGAGCCATACCTGCACCTACCTGAGGCCAATTTCTTCTTGCTCCAATAGCATAAAATTGTTCAGCTTTAGGCTGCCCCCCTATAAATACATCTTTAAGTCCAGGTATAGAGGGACATTTTTCTGTGATATGGTCTTCTGCACAAATAGCACACTTATTGGTTTCTTTCAAGTTAAGAAGACATTCTTTAGGGGGATGCTTGTCTCTACATTAAGGACATAAAATACATAATGACTCTTGTTCCTTCATGAGTTTCTACTGAAATTTTAAGGAGTCTAACTATTTGGTAATAGTGTTCATTATATCAATTTTCATGTTTTCCATTTTATTTTCTAGTCCAATAATCATAGCATTAGTAGATTCAGTTTTTCTATTTCGAGTTCGAGTTCCTCTACCGGATCTGTACTGGTTTCTTGAAAATTTCCGGCATAATTCACATATTTGATCAAAAGTTTGCTGAGAAATATCACCTTGTCCTAACAGATTCAAATTTTTTCTAGCATTGTCAGTAAGTCCTCTTAAGAACAAGGTTCTAATAGTGTTGGTGATCTGAATTGAAAATGGCATCAACCCATGGTATTCATTTACCCATGTTATCCATCCACCCATGGTATTGTAAATGGCATTGACCCATGGTATTCATACACTCATGATATTTATTCACCCATGGTATTGTAAGTTACCCATGGTATGTATCCACCCATGGTATTCATCCACACATGGGATTTACCCATGGTATTGTAAGTGGTATCTACCCATGGTATTGGCCCATGGTATCCACCTATGGTATTCTATCTCAAAAAAAGGCTATAAATAACAAGCCTCACTTTGTAAAAGGATAGATTTTCCGCCACAATGTAGCTTCTAAATTTATTCTTTGTTTTAATAAAACAAGTTTTGGATGAGGGAGATATTGTTGATTCAAAATCAACAATGTTGAAGAAATTTTTCTGACAATAATTCATGGACGACGGCTCTCCTGTCATTTTTCACAATTTTCAATGCAAAATTTCAGAAGAATGGATATATATCTGAGCTTCTCTTGAAAAATAACCCAAGTTCAAAAAACAAATCGGTTGAATCGGAGTCTACATGTGGGAGTTATCGTTGATTTAAAATCAACTATTTTTTCAGAAATTTTGTGACGGTGAGACAGTTCCACCACGAATCTGAGATTATAGAGTCTCCAGATAGCGGTTTCAAACACATGAGAAGATGCATAGTGATCATTATATTTCCAAAAATAGGTTATAATAAATATTCTGAGTTATATTGACTGAGTTATGCTCATTTTAAATCTGGAGCAGCATTCGGAGCAGGTTCCCTTTGGAGACGTGCCCTCCCACCGCACTTTAGTAGGCACCTGCTTCACATTCATCAGTTTCAACATAGCAGCATTCAGCTTGGGTTATTTTGAAATTTTCCCTCCCACCCCAAGCTATGTAGGAACCTGCTACTTCATCAACAATCAACATCATGGTTATGGGTCAACTGCACAAAATCATTTTCATCGAAGTCCATTTGCTAGGCCACACACTGTTAGTCACACAGTTGGTCACAAGAATTATAGGGTATCTCTATCCTCAGATCTTCGTTTGTCGTGGTTTTGGTTCATCCACAAACCCACACTTCATCAAAGTCCATTTGCTAGGCTGCACACTGTCAATATCACAGTTGGTCACAAACATTATAGGGTATCTCTATCCTCATATCTTCGTTCATCACGGTTATGGGTTAACTACACAAAACCCTTCTCTTCAATGGCTCTTCATATTCAACAAAGGCTTCTTAGGAGGGAACTGCACGAAATGGAGACCATTGCTTCTTAAGGAGGGAGGAATGATCCGAATGGAAAATGGAATCAACCCATGGTATTCATTTACCCATGTTATCCATCCACCCATGGAATTTACTCATGGTATTGTAAATGGCATCAACCCATGGTATTAATCCACCCATGATATTTATTCACCCATGGTATTGTAAGTGACCCATGGTATGTATCCACCCATGGTATTCATCCACACATGGGATTTACCCATGGTATTGTAAGTGGTATCTACCCATGGTATTGGCCCATGGTATCCACCTATGGTATTCTATCTCAAAAAAGGCTATAAATAATAAGCCTCACCTTGTAAAAGGACAGATTTTCTGCCACAATGTAGCTTCTAAAGTTATTCTTTGTTTTAATCAAACAATTTTATTTGTGGTTTTATTTTCCATGTGTTCTCTCTTTTCTTTCTGGCATTCTAATTTTGCAGATCTTGTTAGATCCATCTCAAATTTTTAGATCTTGGGGGTCTCCCCCCAAGATATGGATTAGTTGGGATCAAGCTTAAGTTTTGAACTTTGTAAAATACACATAAATCTTTCCAAATAATCTTCAAGCATTTCTTCATCATCTTGTATGATTTTAAAAATTTCATCCTGCATGTCCCGAGTTTTGTAATATTCTTGATATTTAGACAAAAATACTCTCTTCATATGATCCGAAGAAGTTATGGTGTTTCCTCTTAACCCCATAAAACAATTTAAAGCTGAGTGCTTGAGGGTAATAGGAAATAATCTTAACTTCTGAGCCTCAGTTGCATAATCATAACTTCTACACAAAATATCAAACTCAAACAAAAAAGAGTCAGGATCTTCATGTACTTTACCATGGAAATGAGGGAGAGCTGATGGTGGAATATTCTTCATCTGTGACACAATATCAGGATCCACAATTGGAAACACAAAAGTATATTGTCCTTCACTTACCTGTTTGTCACCATTTCCTTCCAAATGATCTCCTGAGTCCTTGGTCTGCCATTGTTCCCTTCTTGCTTGTACCGCTCTCCACAGGCTAATCCACACCTAAGCTGTTATTACTAGAATCCAAGTGGATTGTTCCTGCATGATGGGTTTGAATTGGATTGGGCTTCCTAGTTGCAGAAGGAGACCGAATGTGAGAAAAATTATTTTGGCCCTTAGTGGGCTTCGAACCCTTAACTTTCCTAGGCATTCATTTCAAAAAAATAAAGAAAAATATCAAAAAAATTTCTAGTAAAAATGTTGTCAGAAATCAATCAACACTAGTAAAAAATCCTTCAAAAATACTTGCAAGAAATAAAGGAAACTTACCTCTATTATACAATCAGAAAATTCTTTCCAAATCAAATCGCTTCCCCAGCAACGACGCCAAAATGTTGGGTGTAGGAATTACACTTAAGTAAATTCCTCAAAACTTAAATTGTCAACCTGGGGGATTCGTAAACTTAGAGACGAAGCACAGGAAATGCCAGAGATGGTATGAATATTTCTAATATCAACTCCTAATTTTTAAACGAAAAATTGCAAAATCAAACTTTAGAGAAGAAGGCAACTCAAACCATCAAAACAATCTGAGGCTAGAACAATAAGAAATATACTTGCAAGAGAGATTTGGAAATAATAAAAAAATTAATTCAATTACTCTAGCTCGATATTGATCATCTACTGAGAATTTATTTTCTTTAGAAAATACACCTTAGAAGTCTTCAAAAGATGGGCCCTTACAAACCTGCTCATGTAAATATATCCTTCCCACAAGAATCGATCTTGCATTAGTGCAGTCTTCTTGCACTAGTGCAGGAAGAACGATCTATGCAGAAGGTGTAAAGTAATGTTCGTACAAAAAAAAAAATTCTTCATGCAAAGGCCCTGAACTTTCTCAAGTCCACAGCACTCAAATATGGTACCAAAAAATTGGTTCTTGTACCTGATCTAAGCTTCTTACATTTTAAATTTTAGTCCTTGAAATCAATGATTAATTACTGAAAGTGTTATGAAACCAAATTGCTTATCAGAAAGATGAATATCTATAGAGAATAAGGAAAAATTATTTTTAATTAAAATGTAACTGATAGCAAGAAATCTGTTAGAAGTAAAGTAAAGAGACTTGCTACATCACACTATCCAACACTAGTACAGAAACAGTTCTCTTGCTTGCACCAGGTGGAGAAAATAAACCAAACGTGCAGAAAGTGAATAGCACACCAAGGTGCACTGGTGCAGGTAATTTCTCCTGCTTGAACCAGGCGGAGAAAGAAAATTTAAATTCAGATGCAGAAAAACAAATTTAACTACTTCACACTGCAGGTTTTCTTTCACTCAAACAGAAATTCAAATGTTGTAAATTAAATCGCACTTAGCAGACATAAATTGCAAGAACAGAAAGGAGGGAGAACATGTTGGGTTGGCTGGGCCCTAGCCAACCAACATGTTTCCCTTTCAAATGGAAACGCTACTCAGTATTGAATCAATTCATCAACTATTTAAGCATGAAGAAATAAAATCCATGACGCATAAGGCAGAGCTCTTCTTAATAATCCTCAAAGAAAATACATGCGTGATTACATATCCAGCCTAGACTTGGGCGATAACAAAAGACAGGCTTGTTACTGCCTCACTGGTTCTATTCTCCGATCTATTCAATTCTATCAAAACATTGAACATCTTGTCCTATTTACATTTCTCCTTATATAGATCCTTTTGGCCGTAGGCCAAAAGGATCATTTAACCATTACATAGCAAATTGTAGAAATCATTACAACAAATTACATAACCGATTGTAGAATAAGCTTTCGGCCTTCAAGATTAAACGTTCTAACAAAATGGGCCGTGGCTATCTCTAGCTATTCGTTCCTTCTAATTTCAATCTCTGCTACTCCTGATTGACTTGATGTTATCATTGGGACTTGGTTGCCTTTATATATGGTGGTACAAAATTAGGCAACAATCATTGAGATCTAGATTTTTCTGCCAAGATTCGCGGTGATGGCCTTGGTGCGAGATATGTTTAGCACTAAAAATCAGTGGTCAAGGTAAGCATTTAACTACTAAATAACATAGGAGGTAACGATGAGTTACAAAAGTAATTCTAAGTAGAAAATCACATAATAAATAGTTAATAAATGCCAAGTTAAGTTAAAATATGTAAAATATGAAGTTAATGCAAAATGTGTCATCATTCTTGCACTAGTGCAGGATGAGGGTGCATAAGATAGCTAAAATAGGGTAAATGATTACAATTTGGAAAGGGAAAAAATGGTCAAAAAGGGTGCAAATTAGAGGACCAACAGTGTGCCTGCATAGGATTGAAATTCTGTCCCATAGGGTGTTGGTGGTAGGGCATAGGTCCAGCAGGTGGTCAATGGTTTCAAGGTTCTCCTGGCATAGAGGGCATAGTGAGGAGACTACAAACCCTCTCTTCAATATATTCTCCCATGTGAGAATGTGTCATTTACTAAGAAGCGATAAAAAGGTGGATACTTTGCGGTAGAGCTTGCGGTCCATATATTTTTCCAGATAATATTGGTTGGATCAGGGTTCTGTTGTTGTAAGAGGTTGTAGGCTTCCTTGGTGGAGTAGTTGCCACTTGGTGTGTGACCCCAGCAAAGGATCTCATGCACTTGATGGGCTATGATTTTTATTTTGGTTATTAGCTCCTCCCAAATGTCTTTATGATTTTCATTGTTCCAACCTTCCTTCCATCTATCACTTTGAATCCAGTTTTTGTAACCCTAAGTTGTATCATTGGTCAAGAACTCCTATACACATTTCCGGTGCCTTGCCTGTAATACTGTGCTCCACAGGGGTCTGGGAAATATTGAGGAGAGACAGGGTATTTTCTACCAAGAATCCTCCCAAAATATAGCCTATGTACCATTGCGCAGCTCCCAAAAGCTATGGGATTGAATTAGTTGTTCTTGGTTGCTAGTGGATTTCCATATTTGGGAGCCTCCTGGTTCTATATTGAATCTGATGAGGTACTCCTTGGGATATTTTCTTGCGTATTTGGCTACCAACAGGTTATCCCAATGTATGTGAGGGTTGGAGACCCATTTTCACCAAGTACCAACTCCCATAATATTGTTGCTGTGCTCTGGTTCTCACAGACCTAGCCCTCCATGACCTTTTGGCGCGCATAATTTTTTCCAGTTGACTAGAGCCCATTTATTTTTCACTTTGGTTCCTCCCCATAGGAAAGTCCTTTGAATTTTGTGCATGACCCATTTAGGGACTGCGAGAACCGAGAAGAGGTAGATGGATAGAGGATGAAGTATAGCTTTGATGAGAACCTTGCGTCTCGCTATATCGAGAGAGCAATGAGCCCAGTTGGATAACCTAGTTTCCATTCTATCCAGCAGCGCTGAATAAGAGGAATGATTGATGGTAGTGGCAATGAGAGGGGCGCCAAGGTATTTGGAGGACAAGCAGGCTATGGCAAAGCCTACAATGCGGGCGATGTTGCGTTAAGTGATAGGGGGAGTATAGAAGAATACTATTTGAGATTTTTCAAGCTTCATCTGTATTCCAAAAGCTTATGAGAAATAGTCTAGTAGAGATTTGAGGGATTAGGCTTCCTGGTCCGAGGGGTGTCCCATGATCATATTATCATCCAAAAATTGTTGATGAGAAGTGGGGGGTAGATCATGGAGGGGTATGCCTTACATAGTTCCTGAATGGATAGAGCTTTTGAGCAGACAACCTAGCCCTTCAACCATAATAATGAAAATGAATGGCGAGATGGGATCTCCTTATCTAATACCTCTTAAGGGATTGAAGGTTGCTGAGGGTTTTCCATTGACCAAGATGGAAAGAAAAGGGGAGGTTATAAGGCTCATAATCCATCTAACCTAGGTGTGGCTAAAGCCGAAGGCAAGGAGGACATGTTTTATGTATTCCAAACTTATTTTTTCAAAGGACTTGGATAGATAAATTTTGAGGAGCATACCAGGTTTTTTGGTGGTTTTGAGAGAACGTATGACCACATGGAACTGATTCGTGAGAAAATTACAAAAATATTTTTTGTTGTTGTTTCTTTAAACTAATCATTACTTTTTAAGATACAAACATTAATGATTTTTTTAAATAGCACATATTATAAATTTAATAAAAAAACCACATATAGAATGAAGCCATATAGCCTTTGTTATTTTCATAAATGTAGAGTGAAAATATTAAAACAGAGTGTGCAGTAGTCTCTAAATTTGTAACCAATAAAATAACTAATGTGGAGGTTGTGTAAGCATAGCTTGTCATTATGTACACATTGGATATGATGTGGAAGGTGTGTTGGCTTTAATGACAATTTAAAATGGTGTGGGTCCCAATGTTCATCATACATACATCAGGAAAAAATTTGTGAGTGATTTTAGAAAATTGGAAACTATTTTGTGACACCCCATATGTCTGTTTCAGAAAAATGGAATGGGGGTGTCGTAATTAATCCTTCAAATAAATTTGGTGATGGACAGTTTCTCAAGAAAAAAAAATTGACACCCCTTACATCATTTAAAACTCGATTGTTTTACCCCATCACAATTTGTTGGATGTGGTTCCCCGCTACATTAAATTAAATTAAGGACTTCCTGGGAAGGAGGTGAATCCTGGTATTACTTTGAGGGTGGAGGTGTGAGCCTCTGGATTCCATTTTTGTTGATATGGGCATCATATCCTTCTATTTTCTGGTTGAAAAAATGTGTATATGTGTATATTATTGTAAACATTGTAATGAGTTGTGTTATAAAGCTCCAGTACACGGTCTGATTTTCATGATGATTTTTGCGTTTGCAAGTTATTCATTATAAATATTGTAATGAGCTATGTTATAAATCTCCATAGGAATTATGTTTTGTTTTTTCAGTGGTTTTTTTGGTTATATGTGTCATTGAATACTGAGGACAATGTTCCCCCAAGGGGGAGGGTTTTGTAACAACCCTGGTGAAAATTCCATGTAACAAAAGTTAAAGAAAATAACCACGATTGATCGGACATTTTTTCCAAGCTGAATCCTGGGAAAAACATCATAGGGGTTGTTCATTTGGTTTATTATGTCTAAGGAAATTTTTAAAGGAAATGGCAAAGGAATTTGGAGAGGAAAAAGTTTTTTTGGCACATTTATTTATGAAAAATAATGGAAATTAGGATAAAATGCAGATGAAAGGTCACAGGTTGCATGTGAGGAGGAAATTGGACAAAAATAGTTGAAAATGAAGAAAATAGAAGCCTCTTCTATAAAAAAATTTCTGAGGATCATTTGGTACCTTTTCTCAATTCATTTTGGGATCTCTCCCATTATTCTCTCTCTCTCACTCACTCTTTGATACTTAGAGTTTTCTTGGAGCACTTGGGAATTGGAGAAATAAAGGAAAAAGAAAGAAATGAAGAGTAGGATCAAGCATCAACAATAGTATTATTTGTAGATATCGATTTTCATATGTGATTTCCTTGCTAGATATGTTTTGCATCGTATTGCATGTGGTTCTTTTTGTCTTGGCATGGGTTTTTCTAGGGGTGATAGTGTTTTTAGCCTAGCCTTTCCATTTCCATATAATTTTGATAATATGGTTGGACTAATATTGAATTTTAATTTCCATATATGGTCTTATGTTTTCATGACACCCCCGATTTTAGAGAAAAATCCAAAAAAACAACCTCTTTTTCATGCTTCTACCCCTGTTTTTGCCTATGTGTGGCACTTTTGAAGTAATATTGGGAAGATGGATTTTTGAAGGCTTTCCAGGAGGTATTTTCTTAGTTTGAAGGTTGGGATGGATAGAAGACATCCAGGGATACCTATCCCAATCTTCAGATTTGTAGGAGGATGCCATAAAGTCAGCCAAATTCACACTCAATGTGGAATGACACTTTTTCTAATTAGCACGACACTTTTTTAACTGGCACGATGCTTCCGTCTTGGATTCTTTCTCGACAGGTGTTAGTGGTATGCTTATTAGCATTTTTTTTTCTCAATAATATCATCAAGTTGATTTTTTATTCTTTCTTGCCATCACATGTATGATTCTATATCATGATCTTGAGTCTATGAATAGAAGTCTTGCTTTTTACGCTTTGTTTTATAATATTTTGATGAATGTGATCTAATTACTCTGATGAATGAACTCATGTAACATGCTATTTCTGAACCTCTCCCTCTTTTCAAATCTTATACATAATGAAATTTAAGTATTTTCTTAAGTATACCTACCTGCCCTCATATTTATCTCTGCATTTATACCTTTGAAATGAAACCAGAAACCTAGACCTAGTTCCTAGACTGAGATTCCTTTCCAGCAAAATTAAAACAAAACCCTAATTCACTAAGATTATATCTAGCCTAATATCATTATATCTACAATCACCTCATTGACTGTAAAAGTGAAATTGAGAGAGCCCTCTCCGGGTTTGGTAGGGCTAGCTACCAAACCTAAAGATTGGTTTGATGTTACCTCCTTCAGTCTCCATTATTAGCCTTGGGAAACATAGGGAGTGATAACAAGAGGAGTTATTTTTTTCATTATTGGAGGGTTGTTGATTATTTTGTTGGTAGCTCTATATACAACATATTCAATAGCTACTCGGGGAGTGTATGTCTTGTTGGAGGTCAATTTTGGAAGTCAAACGAGGCCAAACCATTTCTAGGTTTTCTGGGTTTTTTACAAGGACCTCAGATATAATTTTGAATAATTTTTGAGCACTAAGATGGGGTTTCTAGTCATATCTTTGTAGTAGACATTGAAAATTTGTTAGGGATTTTGGAGGTTGATTTTGGATTGTCAAAACCAAGCCAAACCATTTTTGGGGTTTTATGAGTTTTTTACAAGGGCCTCGTAAATAATTTTGCAAAATGTTTTGAGAACCGAAGGTGAGGTTTTCAGTCATTCATTTGCAACATCTAGTGTGGAATTATTAGAACAACACATAACCATCACTGGGCAGTTTCTGGTTTATCATTATCTTACTTGGGTTTTCCTCTTATTTACAAATAGGCAAGTCCAGGTGCATTTCTTCTATATATTTTTACTCTTGCCCATTTGTATAATAAAATGGCTCAGTTGCTTCCATGAATTTGATTGTTCTAGGTATTTAATACATTTTTAAAATTTTCTATGGTGAAAATTTACTATTTCCTTGCATTGCACTGTTTTTCCTATTTTGGAACCATTTTTTTTGGTAACTGAGTCTAAACTATATTAATTCAAAAATAGAATAGTACATATGCTACAGGCTGGGTTGGTAAGATGCTCTTATCCAATCCCAACTTTTGTTGTGCAAGTATGGGGCTGCCTCCGTGGATGAAACAAACCCGAAAATGACATCACCAGTGAAGCTAGAAGTTTTGTGATAATAACAAGCATGAAAAAAAACTAAGAAGAGCTAAGAAGCTAAGAAATCATGAGTTTTTTGCATCACAATCATTGTCTAGATGTTCCTCCACAGTGGGACAGGTGTACTCCTATGCAGCAACATCCCCTTCTGTAGTAGGTTGAGGTGGAGGCTTGGTAGTTGGTGCACAGAGGATGGGAGCTGTTGGGTACTCTGCATCTGGGACTCACATCTAGGTACATTTTGAGTCCATTATCTAGACATATGTGTCATCCCATTCATCCTCCTAAGCTGGGAGTGGCTTGGTCTTGTGAGTGAAGGGGTACTCCTGATGCATAATGGTTGGTTTTCGAGGTCTACGGCTTCCTCTTCGAGTTACATGGGTGGGGACCACCTCCTCCTAGTCTAGTTCGAGACTCTGGGGGTCCTCTCTGACATGACTACTTGAGGAGGAGCCTTCAATTGATTCCTAGTGATTATCTAACCTCGGGTGGTAGCGACCAGGAAATGCACCTCTTTTTCCCCCTATGATGGTGCGTTAGCGTAGCCCAGGGGCCATGGCCTGATAACGTAGGGAGAATATGGGGGTCTGAGATGAGGTGAGGAGAAGATCTGACCCGAGGCGAGAGGTGTGAATCGGGGAGTTGTTGGACAAGGAGGTGTGTTGAACGAGGGTGCACAGAAAGAGACGCAGGATAGTGGGGGCACAGAGGCTGGTGAAACAAGAAAGGCAAGTGGAGCCGAGGATAGGCGCGCAATCATGGAAGTACAAAACTCGATGGATTCTATGTAGTGAAACACTAGGGGGGAGGCTGCGCGACCAACTAGGCATGCAAGATGGAAGGGTTGAATCAAAAATATTGAAAGGAGCAGAATATGAATGAATTTGAGTTGTAGGTCCTCTCTTTTTGTAGGGCTATTACACATGTGAATATTTTGAGCATTATTATGCTTCACTCACAACTACATTCTGTAACTGATTTCATGAGTAGGCATCTGCGTAGAGTTATACCCACACATCCTATCCGTCCAGTTGATCATTCAAGAGATTGCATGTTAGGTCCCTATATTACTATTATAGTCCCTTATTTTTGTTAGTGTAAACCCCTTATTGTTATTATTGTACCCCTGTAACCCCCATATTGTTATTATTATGCCCTTAAATTATTATTGTTAGGTCGGATAGGATTACGTTGTGGCGCCACTAGGATTACATTATGGCCCCATGGACTCCTATGTATAGAAAGGGGGTTTTGTAATTTTTATCAACCAAGAATTGTTCATTCATGTAATGTATTGGAGGTTTCCCCCTCGAAGTGGCTTATTTATAAGGTGTTGATATCTCTTTTCTTCTATTTTTGGAGCTAGTTTCGCAACATTTGGTATCAGAGCTTTGGATTCTAGGGTTTCATTGCTCCAAACAGGTTATCGTGTCATTTGCACTATAATTTTACCAAGTTGGATCTTTGTTCAGGATATCCTCAAATTATAATGAAGACTGAAGATATTCCGAAAACAGAATTTCGAACTCATGAGGGTCATTATGAATTTTTGGTCATGCCTTTTGGCCTTACCAATGCACCTTCTACATTTAAAGGGTTGATGAATTCCATTTTCAAACCCTTACTTAGAAAAAATTTTCTAGTAAGTTTTGATGATATACTAATCTACAACAGGTCTTGGAAGGATTATGTTCAACATGTTGACAAGGTTCTCAAACTATTGCAGGAGAAAAAATTATATGAAAAAACATCCAAATTTTTCTTTGGAGTACAAGAGGTGGAATATCTGGGTCATATTGTATCTCACGACGGTGTTAAGGTAGACCCTAACAAAATTAAATTCATTAAGGAATGGAAAGTCCCCACAACCATAAAGCAGTTGCGAGGATTTCTCGGGTTAACAGGATATTATCGCAATTTTGTTCAGAATTATGGGAGAATAGCAGCGCCTCTAACAACATTATTGAAGAAATATGAATTTTCAAGGACTGTTGAAGAAATTAAGGCCTTTGAACATCTTAAAGAGACAATGTGCCTAGCACTAGTCTTAGCTACGCCAGACTTCACAAAAACCTTTATTGTGGAATGTGATGCCTCAGGAAATGGAATTGGTGTTGTTTTAATGCAAGAAGGAAGACCCATTTCTTTTGAAAGTCGTCCAATCAAAGGAAAGTATTTACATAAACCTATTTATGAGAGGGAAATGTTAGCAATACTGCATGCACTAAATAAATGGTGAAATTACCTAATGGGAAGAAACTTTAAGGTAAAAAATTATCATGATAGTCTTAAACACTTTTTGGAACAAAGAATGTCTTCAGAAGAGCAGCAAAACTGGGTCACAAAGATGTTGGGTTATGACTTTGAAATAATCTACAAAAAAGGAAAGCTAAATGTTGTTACAAATGCACTCTCAAGAAAGAATGAAGAGGTGGAAGCATTGCTTTGTGCCATTTCTATTATCCAACCAAATTGGATAATCGAACCAAGAGATGAATGGAAGAAGGATGGAGAAGTGTGGACACTCATTCAAAAGTTGCAGCAAGATCCTAGTACATCTGATACATTTAGTTGGAAAAATGATTCCTTTTTGTCATGCTTAGGGTTTCTTTGAGTTTTCCCCTTAAGCTTCTAATCTTGATCTTTGCAATCATATTCCTGACATAATAATGTATTTTCATATGCCTTTGAAGAGTGAGATCCATGATAGCCTTTCTTAAGCTCTTCTTCATGTATTCTATGACCATGTTATCATCTATTTCCAACATTTGAGCTTCTCAGATAGTCTCATGAAGTTTTCCAAGTGACATAATAGAGGATTCTTCTTGTATGAAGGCTGTCTTCCCTTGAAAATCCATGCCTTGATCTATTTCAAACATGATTTTTTTACCTTTTACATTTGGAGCTTGAGTGGAAACCTGATATTATTTGTAAGCTTCTATTTGTTGAGCTAAGGTTTGCATCATCTCTCCTTTCTGTTGTTGCAAGAGAGTTATCCTATGGTTAGCTTTGGCCAAATCATCTCTCATTTTATGGGTTTGATCATATTTGTGTTTTAGAACTTCTTCAAGTGCCTTATGCCCTTCTTGACTTGGTAAATATATCATTCCTGCAATAGTGACCTTTCCCATGTTGAAGCTTGTAGAAAATAGGTTGGTCAATTGAACATGATACCCCCCTTCCATGAGCCTTTCACAAAATCTCAAAAACTAAAACCGCTCAAAGCATCTTTTGGCCAATGGTGAGGTATTGAGTTCATTCATGGTGAAGGTTTCTAGCCTGAGGTGGCTCCCTCGATTGAATTTTTTCTTGTCACTTTCCATTTTTTTTTTGTCACTGGAATGATGAAAACCCTAGAGTGTTGATGAGATGAGTGAATGTATGGAAATATGGAAAAAAAGAGTGTAGGAAAGCGTCAGTTTAGAGGATGAGATGAAGGATCATGGAGCTGAGAAAAATTTTGGAAAAAATTGAGTGGATTGAGCTGTATGTTAGCTCCAAGTTGTAGTTGGAATGAGGGAAAATGAGCGTGAGGAAGGTAGCAAAATGATGAAAAAATAGGAAATTCCCAATGTTTCATTGTGAGAATAGATAATGTAAAGTTGGGTAAGTTTATGAGGCCAAATGAGGATCATGAAGTTGAGAAAAATTATGGAAAAAATTCAGTGCACATAGTAGCATATTAGCTCCATACTGTAAGTAGAAAGAGGAGAAAAAAGGTGTGAAGGGTGGCTAAATCTAGCGAATAGAGGAAATTTCAAGGTTTTTTTTACTGTGAAATAGCTAGAGTCTAGGATTTGGCTGAATTTGACATGTTAGGGATGGTGTGGATGATAGGAAAGGTGGTAATGATGTATATGAGATGTATGAGTTAGGGTTTAGGTACTAGGGTTATGGTTTAGGAATTTTAGAGTAGGCTAGGGTTTTTCAAATGAAATATTTTTATACCATGGATAAGTGATGATATGGAGAAAAATAGAATGAGAATAAAAAATTTTGAACACTCAAAAATTTGACGAAAAGAGGGAATGAGAAATTATATTTACCCTTTTTGAGGATGTCACACGATAATGGAGCGAAGCACTGAGTTGGTTTGAAGGTTTTTGGAGCCCACAACTGAAAACTTCCCTTTCTCGAAAAGCATAACAAAGTTGCCTAGATGTGTAGCGAAAATCATCTATGTGAAGCGTTGTGTTCCTATGTGCAACAAAGAGCTTCTTTGTGCAACTTTGTGTTTCTATGCGCAATGAAGACAAATTTTTGCCAATGAGGGCCAGTAAACTAGTTTTTCTTGCCAATGGAAGAGGGGACCTTCATGGTAGAAGGCTAAATGAGTGCTAATGAATTTATCCTTTGTGTTTTTTCCTTTTATGAGCTTTAAAAATAATTTTTTACACTTTTACATTTGAAATGACCTTGTTGTATTTGAATAGGATAATAAGATAGAATTGAATTCTTTGAATCTTTGAAACTTGAACCATTAAAAACAAGACATGTTGTATTTATGTTATTCATAAGCATGCTAGCTCTATTTTTAGAGTTTTATGAGTGGGATGAAGGGTTAGAGCCTTGTTTAAGGTGACAAACTAAACCTTTTAAAGGCAGATTATAACCTCTAGACAATGACCTATATGAGGTGGAGTGACGTAACCCCTAGACTCTTAAAGATTATGATGGAGATGACCTTGAAAATTACGGTGGTGATGAATGAGATGAAGGAGTAGCACACTTGACCTAGATCTTTTCAGTGCCAAAAATAAATTTTTGAAAGCTTGTTTGAAAATGTAAAAAATTTTGACCTATGGCTTTCTAGGAAAACAACTAAAATGGCTATTTTAAATCATTAGCATATTGAAACTAACACCAATGATGGATCCTAGTAGTCTCTGCTCACTGAGGCGGATCTATGGTGGGCACTGGCAGATCCTAAACTGGATCGGATCTAGGCATCCGTGTTTCCACCTTGCCTGCCAGGTGGATCCGCTAACATAAGATAAATGGTTGTTCAAGTGAATATTATGTAAATATATCCATTTTATGTTATATTCTAAAGTTATATTGATTTCATTAATTATGCTATTCTCAATTTTCGGCGTTAAAATATGTTAGAGATCTCTATTAGATTTAAAATTGAAAAATATTTAGCTGGTGTCATTTAATTTAGACAATCTGCTAACCATGATTTTCTCTAGGCTGCATTACTACCAAAGAATTGGGTACTATCGATCCATTTTGATAAGGATATGAACACCTTCATTGTAAATCCCTTCTTGAAGCAAGGAAGGTGACATACATGTGACCACCTTCCTTGCTTCAAGAAGGGATTTACAATGAAGGTGTGAAAACCTCGGGTGCCATAGCTCAGATTTAAGAGTTGTGTTACATGTCATGGAACCCAACTGACTTCCTCCAACCTTATAGAGTGTATCAACCCTGAAACCAAGAGTGAACGCTTCTTTGAAGTTCCTATTCCAAATGCATACCATTCCATCAATGAATACCACCTTGAATCATTTGTCTTCCATTGCCGAGATAGACACTACATTCTTCTTCAAGTCATGTAGGTACAAAAATCTTGCAAATACAAGACTTGACCTTGATTTAGATGAAGGGTCACAGTCCCTATCCCTTTCATGGTGTTAGCGTAAGAAGTCACTCCTTGACTACTTAAGGACTAAGCCTTACACATCATAGTTCATTTCAAATTTTAAAGTGGTCGTTTGAGTGGTGGGATGAATTTCTCAAAGATTTTAAAATGATTTAATGTTATTTAAGACTTCCATGCATTTGGAAATATTTGTCAAGTAAAAATTATGTTGGTAAAAGGTAGTATAGGGAGTAGAGTATAGAAGTGGAAGAAGATGAATAGTTGATACCTATTCTAGGAAATATTCCTATCCTAAATCAATCACACAGCTATGATGATGGCTTTTTACAAAAAAAATAATAATATGCAAAGTAAAAAAACATTTAGAAAATAGATTGCATGTATAAATTATTCCACAAATACTTTATGAAATCTTCACTGACATGTTCTATTACACACATATAACTTGCAGAAAACTGAAAGAAGATAATTTACTGTTAAATCCTTTAACAACTTCTCACTCACACTTTTCTAGTTGTTGCAATTCATATATTAGAATAATTTAACAAAGAAAAGATACACACCACATGTTAGATGTTATTTGAGTCACAAAATCCTCCAACTGAAGAAAAAAGGTTTTTTATTATATTCACTCTTTAGGTAGACTAACATCCAACATGAAAATAATGTTTACAAGTGGTATTTATAGTAAGAGAGGAACCAATTCCATCTCTTCTAAAATTAAGGAAACATCAATTCTAACATAACATATGTTTCAAAAGATATTACAACCTTATATCATCAAATTATAACAGAAATGAAAGATGGAGAAAGAAGAAGAGAAGAATTATGGGATGGAATGTTGAGTGTGCTTTCATGCTGCCCTTTTTCCTGTTGAATTATCTCCTTGTGTCTTGGGTCTTTAATAACAATGTAGCTCCATTTAATAATTCCCCAAACAACCTCATAACCACCTCTCACCATCACTTGTATTATACATTTGGTTATGGGTCTTATCCATCCTTAACTGGCTCGAAAAAACTTGCTAATAGGTGTCAAAATTTAGTTAAACAGGTGCTACCAGAAATTCTGGTAAAAACCTATAACTACGCAAAATATGGAATGCTACTAGAAATTCTAGTAGCACACCATTTATTTTTCAAAAATACACATAAAATTATGAAAATTCTATGCAAAATTATATTCCTTTACTCCTAAGCTGTTGTTCAAAATTGGAAGTGATAAGCAAAAAGGAACTAGTACCAAAAAACTGTTTAGCTTCCCTCTATGTGTGCTGCAGCTTCAGCCAGCTTATCCAAGTTTGTTTTGCTACCAGCAGCTGATGATCTGTATCTAGATTCTTTTGCAGTTGCCTCCTTGATAATATATTTTTCATCCTTACATCCCTTTTGTTTTTTTCTTCTCTTTAAGGGCTCTGAGTGTTGTTCTGAAGTGGTTGTATTCTTGTTTTTCTTCACGGTTTTCTTTGTTTTTGAACCTTCAGATTTACTTTCAATGTAAATAACCTTTGCCATTAGGGTTGGATTATGTAGAGCCTTGGATTTAAGCCTAAACGTATTGTTGTCTCTTGTATGCCTCTTTGTGGTGCTAGTAAGAGGTTTAGCTTCTTCGTTTTTCTTCTTGCTGCTGATTTCATATCCAACATCGTTGAGGAGTTATTCATTTGACGGTGTAGGTTGATACACTTTCTACAATTTTTTCTAAATATGTGCTTCCAGAATTTCTGGTAGCACCTACACTTTTTATTTAGTTGCAGTTGTAGAACTTCCTCTTCTAGATCTAGTGTATACATTAGGAAATGGAGGAACAGGGGGTACTATTTTCATGGACTTGGGTTTGATTTCTGAGGAGCTCTCTCCTTTTTTGACCTTTCTTCAGCCTTGACTACATAAACTTTCTCTTTTTTCCCTTGGCCTTCTTATGAATTTTTTCTTTTTGGCCTTTATTCTTTTTCTTATTTTTGCAAGTCGAAGGCTTGGTTGTGGAACTGGAGGTGTAGGTGCAGGTTGGCCAACCCTATAGAATAAAAATTTGTCCCAAGTTTGGTTTCTCTTCCCCAACTCTTCTTCAACTTGAACTTTGATCAAAGCTTGATGGTACAAGATATACTCAGAAACATCAGTGTGAGTCTGAACCCTTGTTCACATCTTGTTTAGGCTTTTCAACAAGAAGTGGCAGATTCAATGTCTTCATCCTTGCAATATGAAAAATAAAACTCATGTGATAGAGGAATACAAATGTATACCTCCTTTTGCATTTGAGGTATATCTTGATAAGCTTGATAGCTTCTGCCCAGTCATTCTTAAGGTATATGCTTATAATTCCATTTTCCCAATTTGGATCTCTATGAGCATATTTGAGGAGGTTGTTGAGATCACCTCTTGTAATAACTTTTCCTTTGAACCACCTTTATCCTTCTTGAGGAATGTTAAAGGCTTTACAAATGGAGTATTCATAAACCTGCAAAGTGAGGCCATAAATTGTAACTTCTTGTCCATTAAAAGAGTTAGTGTTACACCATTTTTTGTTCATATAACCTATTGTTATTAGATGGACCCAAGTACACCATGTAAGACCAATTTCACTCTAAGTAAAATTGCATTCACTATGAAATATAACTTAGTAAACCACATTTATTAAGTTGTTTATGGTCTAAACAAGAAACCCCATGAGGAAATATTAAATAAATCTACATTTTTTTTATTTTCCTCAAGGAATAATTAGTTAAACAACAATTTAATTAATATTCCTGGTTATATTTAACCCAAAAAAGGGAAATTAATTAGATAAATCATTATTTATCTTATTATTTCCTAAGAATAATTATTTAAACCTTATTTAAATAATATTCTTTGTTGAATATGACTAAATCACCCATAAAAAATTAAATAAATCATTATTTATTTTATTATTACTCAACCGCATCCTTAAAATGATAAATAAATCATTTATTTATTTATTATTTACAAATAAATGGATTTGACTCAAGTCAAATTCCTTTTCCCTCCAAAAAAATATAATAAAATATTCCATAAAAGCTGGATCTTGATTTGGTTAATAATATTTTAATTATGCACAAATATCTAGACTAACTCAATATTTTGTTATAAATAGAAGGGTTTTCCCATTCATTTGTCACCTTTTGTTGCCTAAAGATCACTGATCTATACTTTGGTCCGACTTTGATCCACCGTCATAGTCATATTTTGCTACCATTTTGTCCCAGTTTTCTACACCATCAAGAGAGAGGAATTTAGATCCTATGTTGAGGACTTACAAGCAACCCATCCCATTGAGGAGAACTGCAACACTTCTGTGTTTTCCTCCCAGGTGCCATTAATACAAAATTTATTCAACATATTCTTGTCTTGTCTATTGGATGCATGGAGTAAATCTTCTTTTTTCTACTACTTAATGTCTTCTAATGCATAGATCTAGATTTTTGTAGCATTTATCTTGATCACCTAACTACATATCTAAGGATATTGGAATCCATCTTTGCTATTAGTGTTGTTTTTTATGCACAGCTAAAGTGTTCTTTTTTCATACGCTTGGAATTAAGATTCATACTAAAAATTGGTGACTCCACACGGGTTTACGATTACGATCGCTGTCGTTTTTCTGATCCTTGCATATCCAGCTTCTTAAAACCCTAGGATTTCTTTTCAACCTCTTCTTTTTTCTTTTCTTGATGTTTTTTTTAACATATAAAACCCCAAAACGATAAAAATTCTAACTTTCATGTGTTTTCGGACCTATTGCGCAGGTGATAGACATCAACTGTAGTTGAGACGACACTTTTTTCTGAAATCTTCCGCCGAGAATGCCAGAAGTGTAGGTTACACTTTTTTTCTCAATTCCTGTGACCTAGAACTTAAGGAAGCAGGAATCAACCCAAAAACTGCGACCTCTACTGAAAATAGGTCAAAAACTGTGACCTGGATTTTTTGCAGGAGTTTTTATGAAAGTTTTATGGGTTTGTATGAGCCTCTGTTCAGGGTTGTTTGACCTCCATCTCTGCCCGTTTTGGAATTTTAATTGTTCTATTTTACTCAAATAAGTGGGAAGCTATCCCGCTAGGGCTTTAGTACCCTCCACACTTTTTGGAAGAGTTTTAGCTGCTGCAGGTTTTCTGAGATTTTTAGAGTGTTCAGCCATTTTTCAGATCTGATACCTCACCATCAAATACGCTTTATATCGGCTTGTTATGCACCCAAATCACCTCATTTAGCTTTTTTTGGGTTTTCCTCTAGGGTTCACTTTGTTTCACTCCAGGAGATAGCCTTTCGCAGCCTCATTTACAACAATTTTTCCTCCGGTTTGCTGCTTTTTTCTGCACCACTTTCTAGCAAATTTTGAACTTTAGATCCCTGTCCCTCCTGACCTTATATCTATTGGCTATTTTGGTGTGTTTTGACTAGTTTTTTTCCCACCTACAGACTACTTGTTGGGAGGCCCACCTCCTTGGGTTTAAATTATTGCATTATTAACTGTTTATTTACTGTTATTTCAGTTTCATATACTATTATCTGTAGGTTTATTTTTAGTTACACAACACACTTTTTCTTTTTCTCTACAAATGTTTGGGTTTAAGAATTAAAATTTACACAATTTTCACACACATCCTAAGCGACAAAATGGTTGGTTAACACCGCCAAGAAAAGACTCTAAAACATTGAAATCAATTGATCCTGCACCTCTCTTCCCTTGTTTCGACATTATAATCAGTTGATCCTGCACCTCCTTGCCCTTGTCAGTCTCTTTTTCCCTTGTGTTGTGTTTGTGTCATCATCATTGCGCCACCAACACTTTTATCCTGGAGACTTCTTGGCTTTCATCCTCAGTTTCCAGTAGGAAGACTTACTCCTCCGCATAGGATTCGAGTTAGTCATCCTGCGAGTCCACACTCTGACTCTTCTTTTGGTTCATTGGGTTCTCCTTCTCATTTCACCTCTCATCCTCCCCCCATCACCTCACCATGTCTAAGCAGACCCAATGCTAGTGGTAACCCTGCACTTCATGCCGAGAATACCACTACAAGGGGGACCGCAAACGCGACACTCACCCCCGTTTTGCTCCCTTGCTCCCCTATATGGCAGGCCTCAGTCTTCCTGATTTCGACTAGTTGATAAATGACCCTATACACCAAAATGTTGGTTTGCCTACTATGCCAACCAAGCTCCCTTTCGACATCCCAAAGTTTCAAGATCTTGCTGGTGAAGATCCTACAAACCATGTTCGATATTTCCACATGTGGTGTTTGTCTAACTCCATTACCGATGACTCTGTCCGTCTTCGGTTGTTCCAACATATGCTTACTAGCGAAGCTTATAAGTGGTATGTTGATCAGGCCCCATCCTCTCATACCACCTTCGCAACTCTTGCCTAGGCTTTTCTGTGTTTCTTCCAGCTTCCCCTTCGTTACGACACTGGTACCGAACTTTTGAATTCTTTCCGTCAATCATCTGCGACCTGCCTATCTGATCATGTCTAGGAATGAAGAAGAAGAAAGAGCTTATGTCGAGCCCCTACATTTGAAGACCGTTTCTACATGGAGTTGGTTCCTTAGATCTCTCTTGCTTGCTATCGACAAGGATGTCGCGTCGCATTTCCCTTAAACCAAAGAAGCCGCTTTCCAAATTGCGTTAAATTATGACCCGATCTACGCTAAGTCAAGTTATGTTTATACCGTTCTACCTGATCTTTCTAGACTCGGTGGTGCCAATGCACCAGGGGCATCTCATGCCGCCGAAGGTATCATTGGCACTCTCTCTCATCCATACACTCAACCTCCCATGGGCTATCGTTTTCCTCAGGGGGGGGCCAACACCTCCTGCACTTTTCCCCCTCCCAGTAGCATGTATCCAGGATACGGCATGCCTCCTCCTTTTTCCCAACCTATTGTTTACCACAATGTTATCCAACCTCCTTATTATCCGTATCTGTAGCCTGGTGCTCTAGATCCTCCAGCATTATCACCTCCTCCTCCCTTGCCTTTTCAACCCCTACAACAATAGCCACTGCCCCCTCAAGGGCAGGTGTATGCACAATAGGGCGCGACTAATCCTCATCCCTCCAAAAATAAGAGGAAAGGCACTCAAAATCAATCTGCCCCTTGTAATCCCGCACCTAATCAAGGTAATGTTCCTAACACTATGAACGAGCAACAGGGCACTCGCCTAAGTAGGACAGCCTATTCACACGAATAAGCCCTATTCTTATTGTGTGTTTATGGTCATTACACATGATTTTCCTCTTTACCACAGATACCTACTGTAGAGTCTTAAGAAACATTGTGAGGGATAGCAAGCCTCCCTTCCGTCCTCCCAAGCAGAGAATGCTTAGTCAACCGATTATGCTTACTAATCCTTTCCCTCAGCAAGGATTTGTGGCTACCCAACCACCTGAAGGTTAGGAAGCCACTCAACCTCTTCCATATGGTACCTTCGATTACCACATTCTCATTATGAATTATTACCAACCTGTTATCGTTGACCTCAACCTTTAGACTCGGTCCCGTTAGTACAACAAGCCTCCCGCTACGTCTGTCCTCGAGCCACCTTTTCCAGGTTCTATAGAGCCTCTTTCGACACCTAATGGTCCTTTACAGATACCTCAGCCTAAGGTAGAGGTTCATACCAAGATCCTTAATGGACCGCTTTCGGGATAAAGCTTCGGCAAAGCTTTCCATTTCTGATAAAGATAGTAGATGATTTGGCACAATCCCTTGCTACCATTTATTACATTTCAACCCTCGGAACTCTTCCAACATGCTATCTACAATGAAAAGCTCTACTATCTGTCGTGGGCGTTGTAGATCCTTCCAATGATCGATTGATTGTCTTTGATGTTGACCAATCAGAACATCCTCCTCTCCCTGCTTTCGTTGCCTTCCAAATCCCAGTCAAGATCCGGAACGCCAACGTTTCCCAGTGCATTATTGATGAGGGGGAATCCACCTGTGCGATGTCCGCTTCGGTTTGGAAGCAACTCGAATCACCTGAGTTGGCTCCTTCCATGATCACTCTCCAAGTGTGGGATGGCCACTCCTCCCAACACATTGGCTTATTTCACAATTTTCCTATTACTCTTGCAGGCAACATTGTTTGCGTCGACGTAGAAGTCATAGATGCTCCCTTAGATTACAACATTCTATTGGTTCATAGCTACACTTATTTGATGTTTACTGTCTTTTCTGCGGTCCACCACAAGAATTCATTCCCTCATAACGGAAAGATAGTCACCATTGACCAGTTGACATATTACGAACCGAAATCTTAGACCTCCCCTGAGTCCACCATCTCTTTGGTGGCCAACAAGAAAACCATCGATCCTTTGACTAGTATCTCACCCAGAGTCTACAAAGATTCCTCATTGCTTGGTACATTCCCTGGTCTTCCTCCTCCTGTCTCTGATCCCAGCTAATCAAATGTTTTCATGATGCAATCGTCCTCAGCCATCCAAGGGCCTCGCTTCTTCACACAGCGCGAGCCCTCCGTGCCTTCCTCGCAGCCTACTCCTAGCCCTTCGATTCAGCCTTCTGGACCTCCTCCTCCTAGCCCTTCACCTTTAGCTGGTACTCATGGGCCTCTTTATCCTCTTGCAATGGTTCCTCCAGGACTTAACCATCTTGGAGTTGTCCTGCTTGGTCATTACCCCTTCGGTGAGATACTGTTCCTAACCCCCCCTCCTGGAGTCTACACGGTACTTGTTATGGCCACCATCTCTCTTCCTAACCTGACCCTAGGGATTGCCATCTGGTACCTTGATCCCCCAGTCGTTACCCTGCCTGGTCACCCCAAACCATATCTTTCTTTGACCCAGTTCAACCAGTCCCTATGACTTCTCCTGTGGCTACAGTGCCTTAGCCACCTCAATAGGAACCTCCTCCTGTTGTGACAGCTTCGGGTAATGGGGGAAAAGCCAACAAGAAGGCAACCAAAGAAAATACTACCCCGATAAACCTTACCCCTCCTCAGCCACCAAGGTGCATTATCCAGTGTGATTTTTGTGATGTTGTCGATCATGCCACCCATACTTGTCTAGAGTTGCCTCACCTTAAGCCCATGGTTAATGAGATGTTTTCGGAATCTGACATCCTGAGGTCTATGTCACTATACCCGATTCATTCTGAAACTCAAATCATTGCGCACAAATCACCCTTGTGCTTTGTGTGATTTCCATGGCCACTGCACTCACCTCTGTCCTCGCCTTGAATAGTATTGTTCCTCTTTGGAAGCTTTCCGCCAATTCAAGGCCAAGTGTAACAAGTGCACCGACTCCTTGTTCGCGAGTTCTACTTCGACAGAACTAGAGGATCTTCCTACTCCCATTGACATCCCTCCTCCCGATGTCAACATGATGGAGCCTTCAGCCACCATTTTCTACCTATCATCATCCATGAGACCCTCGGTATAATTCCCCATGGTGACTTCCCCTGATGATCAGCTTGAACTCCCTTCAGCAATCACCCTGGGCTCAACATTAGTAGATCCTTTACCTACTTACTCTTCAGTCACCCCCCATGTCATTGTGCATGTGATCCTTTCTTCACATGATGATGAGTCAGGTAGCTCTACCACATCAGGTGGTCTCCCTTCCTCCAGTCACCCCATCTTTCACTCTGATGAAGAAATTATGGAAGCGATGACCGATCCTGACTTTCCATGGGATGATATGCACCACCATTTGTACTTCCTCCCATAGCAGTCCCATGACCAATATGTTGTGGAAACTAAAGACTTCATCCCTAATGAAGTCCCATGGTTTAGAAATCCCATTCCTACACCTAATGCTTTCGAAGAAGGAAATATGGCCAATATCTCTCCTACCATTAAAATTGACATTTCTAACAAACCAGAGATAGAAGAAAATGTTACCTTGGGCACCCATTGCACCTCGAAAGAGGTTGAGGCTTATACCAAGCTATTCAAATAATTCCGTGATATTTTCACCTGGTCCTATTCAGAAATGCCCAGACTTGATCCTGCCATTGTCGAACAGCATATCAATACATGTCCTAATGCCAATCCTGTCTGTCAAAAGTTGAGACCCATTAATCCTTCTAGACGAGAAACCTTCAAAGCCAAAATCGATAAGCTCAAGCAGGCTTGTTTTATCTATCCCATTGAATACACCACTTGGTGTCCAATCCAGTTCCTATTCTCAAGAAACAAGGCACCATCCGTGCTTGCACTGACTTTCGCAATCTGAACAAAGCTTGTCCAAAGGACAACTTCCCCACACCATTCATTGACCAAATCATTGATGAGTGTGCGGGGCACAAGGTTCTATCCTTTATGGATGGTTTCTCCAGGTACAACAAAATTTTTATTCATCGTACTGATCAACTTAAAACCATGTTCATTAGTCCATGGGGAACCTTTTCTATCGAGTCATGCCATTCAGCCTTAAAAACATAGGAGCCACTTTTCAGTGGGCTATGTCTTACTGTTTCCATAACCTGTCTCATATTATCCTTGCTTATTTAGATGACCTCACTACACGTTCTAAACATCGGGCGCATCACCTCCACAATCTGTGTACCGTCTTTCTCCGATGTCACAAGTATAATATCTGCCTCAACCTGCTGAAGTGTGTCTTTTGTGTACCTGCCAGTGGTCTTCTAGGCTTCATTGTGTCTAAAGATGGTATCACTCTTGACCCATTGAAAGTTCAAGCCATCCTTGAGCTTCCTATCCCTCATACTTTACGCCAGTTACAAAGCCTCCAAGGCAAAGCCAATTTCCTTCGCTGGTTCATACCTGACTATGCCACCACTGCGCATGGGTTCCTTAGACTCCTCTGCTCTAATATCCCTTTTGTCTAGGATGCCTATGCTCAAGAGTCTTTTTATGCCCTGAAGCATGCTCTTACGTCCACTCCCTTGATTCTTCCACCTGACTTTGATAGGGATTTCATCCTGTATATCTCCGCTTCCACGTACTCGGTTGGTGGATTCCTCATTCAGGAATATGAAAATGGAATTGAGCATGTTATCTATTATGTCAACAAGGACCTAGTAGGACCCCCTGTATCCTACTCACATGAAGAGAAACTAGCACTGGCTGTCGTGTTCTCGGTCTAGAAACTTTGTCATTAGATCCTCATGCGTTCCACCAAGGTCGTGACTAATTCCAACCCTATGGCCTTCCTATTGATTCGTTGAATTATCAATGGGAAGTACACCCATTGGATCATGATCCTATAGGAATTGGATCTTGAGTTTGTCACACCAAAAGGTAAGAAAGGTTTAGCCCTACCTGAACTCATTTTTTAACTACCTACAGGTATGCAGGATCCTCCAGTTAATGATAATTTCCCCGATGAACATTTATTTTCCATTACCACCGATGACCGTTGGTATGGGGAAATCCTCAATTATTTTTGAACCCAAAATTTCACCCTCCATCTTGACCGTAATGCTCTACGACGTATCGGACACCAGGCCCCCTACTACCTTATTATTGCTGACGACCTTTATCATCGCGGTGTAGATTCTATCCTTTGTCGTTGCCTCACACGCTAAAGAAGAAAAAGTCCTCAATTCCTATCATAGCAGAGCTTGTGGTGGCCACCTCTCCAGTCTGGCCACTGCCTAGAAAATCATGTACGCTGGGTTATTTTGGCCTTCTCTCTTTGGTGATTGCATTGAGACAGTCAAACACTGCCCCAATTGCCAAAAATTTTCCCCTAAGGTATGAGCTCCTCCAACTCCCCTCCATCCTGTCATCTCAACCGGTCCCTTCTGTAAGTGGGCCATAGAAATTATGGAGTGTCGACCGTCATCGGCTGGTAACCATAAGTATATCATCGTGGTGGTTGACTATTTCACCAAATGGGCTGAGGCCATGCCAATGTTTAACAACATGACAGCTACCACAGCCCTATTTTTCTTTAACCATGTGATCGCTCGATTTGGAGTTCCAAAATAGTTGGTCCCTGATCATGACCGCCATTTTGAATATGATATATGGTGTGAGCTATCCTCACTTTTGGGCTTCGAGCACCAATATTCTTCCTCTTATTACCCCCAAGGTAATGGCCAAGTTGAAGCAGTTAATAAAATCCTTAAACCATGCTTCAACGGATGGTGGATACGAACAAAACAAACTAGCACCTTATGTCCTTCCCTGCTTTATGGGCCTATAGGACTTCTGTTAAAACCACCACCGGTTTTACTCCTTTCCACCTTACTTTTCGAGAGGAGGCAGTCTTACCGATCGAGTGTGAAATCCCTTCCCTTCATCTAGCTGTCGAACTTCTCCCTGAAACCAAACCTTTAGAATAGCGATTTATCATGCTTGAGCGCGCTTCTGAAGACCGTCTTGTTGCATTGCAAACCATTGAGGCGGCTAAGAAACGCACCAAAGCTCAATATGACCAAAAATTCCACCCTTGTACATTTCACAAAGGTGATATTGTTCTGGTGCATGACCAAGCCCATGATGTCCTTGGTCATGGGAAGTTTGACTCATTATGGCTAGGACCTTACATCATCAGTAAGGATTTAGGTAAGGGGGCATATCTATTAGAGGACTTCGAAGGCCATCTCCTTCCCAATCCTCGCAATGCACTCTATCTGAAGAGATATTACGCTTAGCATTTCCTTCTAGAAATGCATGTTTTATTTTTTTAGGTAGCCAAATGATGCTTATGTGATTCGATACTTCAGCAGGACACATTTTGTCCACGAAGCGTCACTTCACTACCCCCCAAAATTAAATTTCTTCACTTGCAACACTTGTACTTGGGGGCACAAATTTTTCCTCATACTTTTCCATGCTCGTGTCGATTTTTTTCATGAGTAACCATCATGTACTCATGTCTTTATGGTCCCCATTGGACCTGTTCTATGTGGTAGCACCATAAATTTTCCCTTATTTAGAGCATTCGAGTTGAGTCATCATTGCATTCATGGAGTCTATCTCGAGTCCCTTTGTATCTCGCTATACTAATCCATCCTTCATTTCTTAGTCCCTCTCACATGTCACACATCCGGCTCATGTTATGCCATCATGTACTATATTGTTCAGTCCCTTTATTTACTAGACTTCTTATTCTTTGTAGTTTGTCTCGACAGGCATAGGTATGCCTCCCCCACTGCCTATAGCATAGGTACTCACTCATAAAAGAGGCTTGTCGCACCTTTAAGTCTCACCTCCTCAGGGTCTAGTGCTTTCAACACTTTGGTCTACCTTATACTTATCTCTCTTTGACTTCCCCTTCAGTGTCTAGTAATTGAGTTCTTAGAACGTACTTCAGTTATACGATTAGTTCCTAATGCTCGCACGCTCGGGGGAAATTTGTTAAACCATTTTTTGGTCATCTAACCTATTGTTATTAGATGGACCCAGGTACACCATGTAAGACCAATTTCACCCTAAGTAAAATTGCATTCACTATGAAAAATAACCTGGTAAACCACCTTTATTAAGTTGTTTATGGCCTAAACAGGAAACCCCATGAGGAAATATTAAATAAATCTACATGCATTTGATTTTCCTTAAGGAATAATTAGTTAAACACTAGTTTAATTAATATTCCTGGTTATATTTAACCCAAAACAAGAAATTAATTATATAACTACATTTCTTATCTTATTATTTCCTAAGAATAATTATTTAAACCTTATTTAAAAAATATTCTAATAAGAATATGGCTAATCACTTCATATAATTAAATAAATCATTATTTATTTGATTATTACTTCAACCACATCCTTAAAATGATAAAATAAATCATTTATTTATTTATTATTACAATAAAGGGATTTGACCCAAGTCAAATTCCTTTTCCCTCCAACAAATATAATAAAATATTCCATAAAAGTTGGATCTTGATTTGGTTAATAATATTTTAATTATGCACCAATATCTATACTAACTCAATATTTTGTTATAAATAGAAGGGTTTTCCCATTCATTTACCACCTTTTGTTTCCTAAAGATCACTCTGGATCTATACTTTTGGTCTAACTTTGATCCACCATCATAGTCATATTTTTCTACCATTTTTGTCTGGCTTTTCTACATCATCAAGAGAGAGGAATTTTAGATCTAAAGTGCTGAGGACTTACAAGAACCCATCCCATTGAGGAGAACTGATAACACCCTTCTGTGTTTTCCTCCCAGGTGCCATTAATACAAAATTCATTCAACATTTTCTTGTCTTGTCTATTGGATGCATGGAGTAAATCTTGTTTTATTTACTGCTTAATGTCTTTTGATGCATAGATCTAGATTTTTGCAGCATTTATCTTGATCAACTAACTACATATCTGAAAATATTGGCAGCCATATTTGCTATTAGGGTTGTTTGTTATGCACAACTAAAGTGGTCTTTTTTCGTACACTTGGAATTAAGATTCATACTAATAGTTGCATATAGAATTTCTCTGATGATAGTAGTAGGGCCTTGGAATTGAGACATAATTCAAGATCAACCGTTAAAATTTATTCAATTAACCTATGGAAGAATTGAAACTTAATGCTCATACTTAGAGGTTTAGGCTAGTGACGTGTTCCATCGTCATTCAACCTAGTAGCTGTCATTTTCCATCTGGAAGTAGACAACGCTAGCACAGACTTGTGATCCCTGTACCATCGTGTATATAAATGGAGACCCTCATAAGTTGCAATCCTTTATCCATAGGAAGCCGAGTTTTTCAATCTGTAATCGTGATACACAAAACACAGCATTCGGGGAGACTGCTTGCACGTATGTTAAGTCCTTGGTCATTTCCATTTCATTTGATCACCAAGGTGTATATTGCAGTTCACAGGAGCTTGGTACAACCTCTTGCTTAGATTTCCTGAGTATTCATTTTGATCTTTCCGTGAGTCCCTAAAAATTTGAAAATATCATCGAGCGCTTGTCCTTTCAAGCTCGTTCAACCTGAAAGTGAGTAGAGTTACCTTTGCCTGTTTCTTGACTCTTAAAATATGAAAAGGCAAAGTTTTGTTTCAATGTCTTAAAAATTAACTGTCCACAAAATATTCCTGGTTAAATTTATCTTCCTTACTGATTTTTGAGGGTTGTTTCCAATGGAAATGTTTCCAGAGTTTACCAACCAAGGAATCCCCTCTGATGGGAATCTTGGTCCTTTTCCTTCATTTGGGAATATTGGTGCCCCATATATGGAAACGTTGTCCCTCTCGGGATTAACCATTGGTCTTCCGGTTTAGTTGTTTTCAACCCCTGCGGTTTTGAACATCCAAACGATTTCTCAACCGAGTTCTCCTCCGCCTGAATCGTGCCAACCCCATGTTGATCCTAAGATTGACCCCTCACCTTCTTCGCCTATTTCTTCGCCTGGTGAAAGTATGGATTCTAGTAACCAGGTGCCTAATTAGAAGAAGAAGAAGTAAAATAAGTTAAGGGTGAAATCAACAACTATTGCTACCCATGCAGCTAATATCGAGAAACCTTTCACATCATCTCACAGAGTCAAATTCCCTTGCAAGCTATGTGAGGGTGACCACCTTCTTCGTGATTTCCCTGGTATTCTGAAGGTGCTGGAAGCATGGTCTGTTGGTTCGATTCATCCTTCATCATCAACCTATGGGCATCATGCTGATGATGAGCCTTCAGCTAAAGATAATTAGACTCGTAAGAAACAGGGTAAGATCAAATTTCCCTGTAGGTTGTGTGAAGGTAACCACCCATTCACCTCTGTCCTTATATGGATGAAGCTTCTAAAGTATTGGATACCCTTTTAGCTTATGAGTCCCATCTTCCCGTTGGTTACCAGAAGTTTTCTTCAAGTTCTCCCATAGTTTACCAACCCATTTATCAGGATTCATCTCCGGTCAATCCCACTCCCTCTGAAAGTCAGTCTCCTATAGAAATTTCTTGTTTTCCCACCCTGGTTTTCAGTTTCACCTTATTTCTCCTTTTAGTTAAATGCCCTTTCCCATATCCTTACATTCAACAACAGAAAAATAATTTTTTGCTGAAAACACAAATTCTAGAAAATTTACAGAATGCTGGAAAATGCAGAAATAAAAATTAGCAAGCTGAAAATAGCCATTCAACACATTTAGACACTGAGATTTTTGGTCAACATGACCCTGGAAAAACCCCCTACAACTCTTGGGGAAAACCAGTTCGAAATATTCTCTTCTATTTTCTGAATATAGCTTTTTACAGTGAAACAGGAAAAACTCAGAAAAAATTCCAGCAACCAATTTACAAACTTATCTCGATTTCCGTGCTTGCACACTGCCTCGGAAATTGTGCCAAATCAGCAACAACAGAAAATAGAAAATTTATAGCACCTTAAGACAGCATTAAATGTTGTACGGCCACATCGATAAGCATGCTAGAATAGTTATACTTTGTTGTATGGACTGTACAGATTTTGTACAGCAACCTCTCTCGAAATCCATGCCAAAAATCTGGGCTGTGCTGTTGTCCTCTTCCTCGATTTTTGTGCCGAAAATGACAGCCACCCTCTTCCTTGGAAAACATGCCTGATTTTTGTGCCTTGAAGTGCGTGCTTGCTGCTGTACCCTCTTCCTCGATTTTTGTGCCTCCTCACTTGGAAACACTACCTCTCCCTTGCTGTACGGATTTTATGCCTCGGTATGTGTGCCAATAAACGCTGTTGCACCTTTGCTGAAATCTCTTCATTGTTGCCCTCCTTCTTCTCACTGCTCAGAAAAATCTCCAGCTCTCTTTCTCTCCTTCTCCCAATCTGCTCATGAAAGAATGAATGACCTTTTCCTCCTTTTCCTCCTTTAACCTAACCCTAAGTGACTTTTGGGGAATCCCTAAATCCAATGGCTGAGATAGATTGAGATCTAGGGCCGAGATTAAATGCTCATTTAAATCTCACTTTCTATTTTTTAATTCACCCCACTTTAATAAAGACCCACTTAGTCATTTATTTCCAAAGTCACTTTTCCTTTCTAAGTTTACATTGAATTTATTAAAGTCACTTTAAAATTAGACTTTAGTAACTTTATCACTTAAAGTCACTTTTAAATTAGATTTGACTTTATAACTTTATAAAGTCACTTTAGGAGAAAAATTAAATTCTTTTGGACACTTTTCCCTGGGCCAAAGATCAAAGCCTTAGGGAACCACCTGTCCTCCGGTAACCAAATTTCAACAACTCCTAAGTCCATTTCTGACCAATCATTGCTTGAGAAGAAGGACGACCTGGTTCCACCTACAGTCCATCAGGTCTTTTCCATCGAGAGTGGGTCTCATCCCAGTTAGGTTCTTTTTGTTTCCTCTGATTCCCCAGGATCGGAGGGCGATCCTCTTGTTTCCATGATCTAGGAGGGTGATCCTCCGACTCCTGTCGCCACCGTTCTAGTAAGTGATACTCCTGCTCTCATTCCCGGAGCTTGGGAGGATGGTCTTTCCAGTCTCGTAACCCAGGGGGATAATCCTCTTATTCCTATGGCACCCACTACATGTAGTTTGGACGCTTCCTTTGATTGGAGTCTATTCACGGGATACCGTCTTCCTTCTTACATGCCCTTTGAGATCACTATGCAGGCCTGCAATATGGTTGTACCGGGCATAATTGTAGATGAAGGTGCCTCAGTTAGTATTTTTTCCTCAACTACATGGCAAGCTTTGGGTTCTCCACTGCTTGTGCCTGTTACTCAGAATCTGTTGGATTTTAACAGAGGAACCAATCAATCATCAGGGATCCTTCCAAAGTTTCCTATTACTTTGGGAGGGAAAACTGTCTATATAGACGTGATGGTGATCCAAAGCCCCTTGGATTTTAATTTACTCTTGCGGTGTGACTATGCTTATGCCATGGGTGCACTTGTCTCTTCCCTCTTTTGTGTGGTTTTCTTTCCACATGAAGGTCGGATTGTGACCATTGTTGAGGTATAAAAGGTATATTTTTAACACCTATTTATCTCACATTAATTATCAATCCGGGAGCGACTTTTTATTTCAAGAGTGTACTATGTCTGAGGCAGCAATTAACTAAGATTAATGCTATGAAGATGTAGTAAGAATGTTAAATACAAGAGTAAACAGATGCTTGTAAAGAAATATAATTACAGTAACATAAATGGAAATGCTCTGAAACCTTAATTAAACCAATCTGCAAAACATCGATCAGGGATATAGTAGCAATAACTCCTTCCATTAGAAATCGATGCAAGATAACCAGTCTGGGAACTTGGAAGCAATAACCAGTGTCCTCTACAGTTGGTGATCTTAAAGCAATCGAAATGAAAGAAAACTCAATCTTCGTGCTGATGAAAATAACTGAAAGGAAAAAAATCTAGAAAGGAACAGTAGCTTGTAATTCCTATGCATACCAATTGTAACTCATCTATTTGCTAATCTGAAGCTATGAATTAGAAATAAACAATAAACAGAAATGGAACAGCAATATGAACAACAATTCTAATTCTAACGCAATCAGGTAACTAATCTCAATACTCCAATCCTGTCGACAGCCAAAACTATGAAACAGTTCATTGGAAAGAATCATAAATCAATGGAACAACAACGCTTTATAAAAGATAGCAAGATGAATAAGATAGTAAATACGATCCTTGCTAAGATAGAATAGAAGTGCAATTCATTAACGTATACATCAAATCTGAATTCAATCCAACAGCAATCAAATAAATCTGTAATCGTAATAAATCTAAATGCAATTATCACACAACAGAAATAAAAGAATAGAAATCCAAACAGCAGATCGATCCACCAAGGTCGGGCCCTCAACCGTCGGTGAAACGTCGCTGGGCTACTGCAGAGCTTGAGAAATGGAACGAGAACGCCTCTTTGTATTAATCAAGCATGAATAAATTTTACATCAGTTGCTCTTTGCTCACAAGATTCAAGGAATTACAGTGTTACAAGAGGAATTCAATAATCATCCATTCCCCTCCAAATACATGCTGTCATTTTATAATCAGAAAGAAGAGAAATTAAATAGCAAATATGATATCTCATAACAATATTGGATTGTTCCCAACAACTTGATCAACTAGAAAATATATTTCCATCCATATTTTGACAAGAGCAAGGCGAATTTGGCTTTGCAGCTGAGATTTGGAGGACGGTCGCAACAACAAATATGAGAAAATCGTGCTCAAAGAACCCTGCGTTTCTCTCAATACATGCCGAATTTGGGCAAAACGTTTTTCAATAAAGTTAATTTGGTCTGTTATAGACAAAACCCATGTTCCGGATTTTCCAAATTCTTCTTCATTTTCCTAGAATCTCAACCGCAAAACTGACACTTCTTATTCCAGCGAATTTCTGAGTTGGAATATTTGATGATGATTTGGAGATCAAATCTTAAATCTGGAAAATATCTTGGAGGCTAAAATGGTGAGTGATGTTACAAAATATATTAATAAACCATCATTGATAAAATTATGCATAATAATCATCAATTTATTAAAAATAAAGGAGAAGAAATAATATTCATCCATAAGAACATAAAACATTATAAAATGGATTTATATGATAAATTATAATAAATTACATGATAAAGAAGAGTAAAAATGGATGAAATAAATGTTAAAAAGTGGTCATATTCACGGCCCAACATACCCCCAAACTGAATATATTGCATGTCCTCATGCAACCCAGAACTGAATATATTGCATGTTCTCATGCAACTCAAAGACAAAACCCATGTGTTAACCAAGCAAAGAAAATTGTCCATCCCAACTCATGAAATGGATGGAGCAAATGAATTTTTCCTCAAATAATGAATATTCAATTTTAGCAATCTTGATAAAGGCATAACAATTTTTACAGTTGACATTCAACTATATGTATATGAAGTTGCATAAAAACGTGACATAAGTAACAGCAAACTTCATTAACAATTTTTTCAAAAATCAGATCGTTTTGATGCACAGATCATGAGATATAAACAAAATGGTTGTAGGTGATAGTGCATAATTTTTGAAATTTTATGAACTAATTTAGTGTGAAATTATCTAGGTTTGTGTATTTTAATGATACCTCTTTGTTATCCAGAAATCACAAGAATTCAGTTCATAGTTTTAAAGATATATGCAAAACAATTTCTGCATTATATACAAATGAAATTGTATGCCTTAAACGAGAAAGAGAGTAGAAAAAATCCATCATGTGTAGCAATTCCCTCCGCCCCCAAACTGAAGAATTAGCATGTCCTCATGCGATGCTAGAAAACAAAGAGAGGTGGTTGCTACAATCTATTGAAATCTATGTTTGGTATGAAACAACATGGAATAAGGGAGGTGTTGAGAATGAATAAGAATATCAATGGATGATAAAGAATATTACTGACATGGTCGAAAGAAATGAAGGAAATCAACACTCCCCCAAACTTAAATATGAGACGTGTCTAAAAAAATGGGAAGTGGTAAAGATATGGAATGAATGATGATAAATAATGCTCAATGGATTTTCGTGAAATTCTCTTAAATTCATAATAAATCAGAAAATTATGTTATTTTACCTCAAGTGTTACCTCCGAAAAAATGGAATGACATGTAGGGACTAGCCTTTGTTGAAGCTTATGTAGGCTGAGCGGATACTGAAAGTGATGCAAAAGGTGGAAGCCATGAAAGCACATCATGTCTGAAGAATTGTGCGTGTTCATGAGCCTCACTGTTAATTGCAATAGTGTGGTCGTGATGTGGATAGAATTTTCCCCCATACTTGTTGTTCTTCTGTAAACAAATCACAATTTTGTATGCAATTTTCTGGAAACCATAGTTTCAGTTTGAAATGGCAACAGATAAGATGCATGCAAAAAAGTTCAAGCAGAAAAAAAAATTATGTAAAAATGCAGTATCAATATTGTGGCAAATCAGCAAAATAGAAGAGCAGTGTATTGCACAGCAATTGTACAGCACGGAAAGGCATACATACTTATGATACAATCAATGAAATTATAGCATTTACTGAAATCCATGCATGTGATAAATCGTAAACAGATATAAAAGAGTTTTGTAATGATTCAAGGATAAGGAGAAGGGACAGCTTAAGATAAACATAAGTACAAATGCGTTTATTACCCACTTAAACTAATGTGATCGATTTATGATGATTTTCATGTATAATAAGTTCAAAATAAAAGGTTAAAGATTCATACTTTCATCTAATATTTAAATAGAGATATAGGAAAAAGGGTTTAATATTACTATTGATGTGTATAAATGTGACTCCAATACCATCAGCAGAGCTCTGTTGCCCACAGGTGTCCATAACCTTGACAGAGTTGCTCTTTCACCCTTGGAACCATTGTCTTTTATTTATGCTGAGGAAGTGCTTGTTAATTGTCATAACGGAGGCCATTGTGCTGGCTTGGTGACCAGTAAATCACAATACCATTCACTGGGAAGAAGTGAAAAGTGGGCAAGCCGGCTCGTGATGAGACCTCCTGTTCCAAAAACTTCTTAATTTTTTCAATTGTCCATTGGACCATATCCCTGGTTTGGTGGCCATGATGGGAATGCCACTTCACTTGCTTCCTTATGAACATGGTAGGCTGGCTCTTGATGAAACCCCCTATCCTCCATCTGCCAAATTATAAAATTATTAATGAAATATGTAAATATTTTTCTTTTCATATAGCACTTTCCTATTTATTCATAAAGGATGGCTCAGCACTCCTTAAGAGTAGGGATGGTGGAAGAAGTCTAAACAGCTCAATAGAAAATAATATGCCCTTATTCCTACTCCATAAGTAAAAATCAAAGAAATTTATAAAATATGGAAAAGAACCAACATGATAAATATAATCGATCATATGAATTTAGTGGTAATAAGACAACAAGATCATGTTATTGATTATGTCCCTTTTTCCTTTTTCTTATCATTACTAAACAACTTTCTTAAAAATGAAAATTTCTTTTGATTTTCTGATTACAGTAAGCTTTAATTTGTATGATTGTGTATCCTTCCATAAATTTTATGTTTGTCTTTCAAAAAGTTATGAAAAATTCGAAAAAAATCCTCAAAAATTTGTTCACAGACAAGAAAAATGCACTCAAAAAGTGTTGTTCCTTTGGAAATGAATAACAAAAATAATCTGCGAAAATGATGTTCCTTTCGAAAGGAACAGAAAAAATGCGCAGCAAAAGTGATGTTCCTTCTGAAAAGAACAACAAAATTGTTGTTCTTTTTAAAGGAACAGCAAAAAAATGCAGCAAAAGTGTTGTTCCTTTTGAAAGAAACAGCAAAAATATGCATAACAATACTGTTGTTCGTTTCGAAAGGAACAGCAAAAGTGTTGTTCCTTTGGAAAGGAATAACAAAAACTCGCAGCAAGAAAAGTAAGAACGGTTCAAGAAAAATTCTATACAAAGAAAAACAAGCAAAGTAAAAGAAAACAAATTTTATGTACAAGTTTCAAGAAAAAGTAATTTTTTTTTTTTTACAAAATTGGTGCTGTCGAAGAATTGTCTTCTGTAACTGAAACTTGCATGGTGGGGTCCTTATTGTTCAATTTCAAATAGAGCGGAAACTATAATTTAGAGGGATCAACACCTGAAACACAAAAACATAAAAGAAATCAAAAATAAACAACACTTTATTAAGTTACAACAGCTATGATGTTATTTCCTAAGGGAATATCAATCTCTTAATGGAAAAAAATGATCTTTTTGAAAAATGTTTTGGCAGTAGTGGCATGAATATTCAAATGGAAACAAATTCTTCATTTATTCTTGTTATAAATCTGTTAGGTAATAAACTAGATGAAATGCCCTTATTTTACTAAAATTTCTTTCAAGAATCGCTCGTCCATAAATTGACCTTCTTTGTTCTGCTAAGACCTACAAAAAACGAGTGTCTACCTGCAATAAAACATTAAATCATGGATAAATAGAGGTGATCGGGCTCCCCTAATCCAATAATTATGCAAAAACTAACAAGTAGTTACTCTGTAAAACAAATCCATGGACAAAGTAAAATTAATTTATTACCTGCGGGAGAGCAGTGGCCAATCATGCTAACCTGGAGTGTTTCAATCATAACTTCTTTGTTTTTCGTCGGATTTGAGTGATTACAAAGACAAATGAGAGCTAATTCAAATTTTTATCTCCAATATAAACAGGTTTTAAAAATTCAATGTTGTGATATGTCAAATTTTCTTAGAACAACCTACATAATAGAGTCATTTTCGATTTTCCAGCTTAGACCAACAGTTTATATTTCAAACATAAATTTTCCGTTTAATATCGGATTGAACCGATTCAAATTGGAGATTAAAGTATATTAATTTATTTATCTCCAATAGAAACATGTTTTGAAGACCAAAAGAATTGATGGGTCAAATATGCTAGGGAACAGCTGAGAAAAAAGAGTTTCAAGAGTGCTGATTTATGATAGGCAGTCAGTATTTTGGTCATAAATTCCTCATACGATATCAAAATTGAGTGATTAAAATTTATTTGTAAACTATATTCATAGAATAATCTACCATAGAAACAGGTTTTAAAAATATAGTCATTTAGGCCTCCAAAAACTGACTGTCTGAACTCTATTCTTGAGCTGCCTACTAGACACCCTGTCAATTATTGGTTCTAAATTTTTCATTTCAAATCCAAATGGAGTGATTAAAATTGGGTTAGAAAGTATACATCAAGGGCTACTTAGGATAGAAACAGGTTTTAAAAATATTCACTTTTGGTCCCCCAAAACATGACTGTCCCAACTTTGTTTTCAGGAATTTCATCAAGCTCGCAAGCCAAAAAAATGATATTCAAGCAATTTTTCCATATTGATGATAAAAATGAGTATAAGTGTTTGTAGAATTTTTATTTGCAATATAATTCATCTACATACACAAATAATTTAGAATATTTATCATCAATGTTGATTTTCACAGCGTGTTGCAACAAAAACCACTATTTTTACAAAAATAAAAAAATATGTTTATTTCCTTATTTATTTTATTTTCTCCACTAATCTACTCTTCTTTGAAAATCAAATATGCTTATGTATAAGAGTATTCCCAGTGGAGTCATTTCCAAAATAAAGTCTCTAGTATGTACATACCCAAATTTGAAAAATGCATGTTGATAAATAGTAGGGTATGAGAAGCCAACTTCCCTTCTTGTAAACAAATTGGGCGAGAATTCTCAATTTCTTGGGAATCTTGCTCAGTCTCTTCTATTTGGCTATGTACCTTAACAAAGGCTACAGATGGTGACTCTATGGCCCGAAGGGAACTAGTAGGTTGTCTAGAAATAACTTTCCTAGGTCCTACTGATGGCTGAGATTCAGTTTTCTTAAGAATTTTGTCAATAAAGGTTGTTCTCCCAAGGGTCACCGGTCCCTTAGGTTTTTCAGGTTTGGGAGGAATTTTTTCTTTTTTAGATTTTCTATTCATTTAAAACAACAAGCCTTCATTCCTACCTAAAGAAAAAAATTTACCCAATTATACTGTGAAGCAAGTAGTGAGAAAGTATGTTCCTTGCTCGATGCGCAGGTTTTTACCTTCCGTCTTTAAAACCCAATTCTTCGCAAGCAGAAAAAAGGTCAAATGTGCATCACTCCTAAATATCATACAATCTCCCTGGCAACAGCCCCAAAATTTTGAGGTATAAAAGGCATATTTTTAACACCTATTTATCTCACATTAATTATCAATCCGGGAGCGACTTTTTATTTCAAGAGTGTACTCTGTCTGAAGCAACAATTAACTAAGAGTAATGCTATGAAGATGTAGTACAAAATTTTAAATACAAGAGTAAACAGATGCTTGTAAAGAAATCTAATTACAGTAACATAAATGGAAATGCTCTGAAACCTTAATTAAACTAATCTGCAAAACATCGATCAGGGCAGGGATAGAGTAGCAATAACTCCTTCCCTTATAAATTGATGCAAGCTAACCAATTTGGGAACTTGGAAGCAATAACCAGCGTCCTCTATATTTGGTGATCTTAAAGCAATAAAAATGAAAGCAAACTCAATCTTCGTGCTGATGAAAATAATTGAAAGGAACAAAATCTAGAAAGGAACAGTAGCTTGTAATTCGTATGCATACCAATTGTAACTCATCTATTTGCTAATCTGAAGCTATGAATCAGAAATAAACAATAAATAGAAATGGAATAGAAATATGAACAATAATTCTAATTCTAACGCAATCAGGCAACTAATCTCAATACTCCAATCTTGTCGACAGCCAAGACTATGAAAGAGTTCATTGGAATGAATCATAAATCAATGGAACAACAACGCTTTATAAAAGATAGCAAGATGAATAACATAGTAAATACAATCCTTGCTAAGATAGAATAGCAGTGCAATTCATTAATGTATACATCAAATCTGAATTCAATCAAATAACTCTGTAATCGTAATAAATCTAAATGCAATTATCACACAACAGAAATAAAAGAATAGAAATACAAACAACGGATCGATCCACCAGGGTCTGGCCCTCAACCGTCGGTGAAATGCCGCTGGGCTACTGTAGAGCTTGAGAAATGGAATGAGAACGCCTCTTTGTATTAATCAAGCATGAATCTCTTTTACATCAGTTTCTCTTTGCTCACAAGAGTCAAGGAATTACAGTGTTACAAGAGGAATTCAATAATCATCCATTCTCCTCCAAATGCATAATACATGCTCTCCTTTTATAATCAGAAAGAGGAGAAATTAAATAGCAAATATGATCTCTCATAACAATATTGGATTGTTCCCAAAAACTTGAGCAACCAGAAAATATATTTCCATCCATATTTTAACAAGAGCAAGGCGAATTTGGCTTTGCAGCTGAGATTTGGAGGACGACCGCAACAACAAATCTGAGAAAATCATGCTCAAAGAACCCTGCTTTTATCTCAATACAGGCCGAATTTTGGCAAACCGTTCTTTGATTAAAGTTAATTTGGTCCGTTATGGACAAAACCTATGTTCCAGATTTTCCATATTCTTCTTCATTTTCCCAAAATCTCAACTACAAAATTGTCACTTCTTATTCCAGCAAATTTCTGAGTTGGAATATTTGATGATGATTTGGAGATCAAATCTTCAATCTGGAAAATATCTTGGAGGCTAAAATGGTGAGTGATGTTACAAAATATATTAATAAACCATCATTGATAAAATTATGCATAATAATCATCAATTTATTAAAAATAAAGGAGAAGAAATAATATTCATCCATAAGAACATAAATCATTATAATATGGATTTATATAATAAATTATAATAAATGATACGATAAAGAAGAGTAAAAATTGATGAAATAAGTGTTAAAAAGTGGTCGTATTCATGGCCCAACAACCATTGATCAACTTTCTTTCTTTGGTTCTCGATGTGATATCCGGTCTACACGTCCCTTCCCCGGTCCTTACTTCTAGTGATAGCTTCCCCGCCACAAGTCAATTATGTGGCCACCGTCCCATGGCCGCATGCAAAGGATAGTGCAATAGTGCATCGTGTAGCCGGGGGTGTGGGTATTGACTTCCAAGATGTTTTGCTCCCATTAGATGCAAACCTTTTGGAAGCCATGAATTTTTATTCATCATGATCAAGGTGTTTAGAGCAGAAGTTCGTTTTCTTGTGTTAAGCTCCTCTAAAAAATAAAACAAGCCCCTTTTGAGAAGAGTTCATTTTCTTGTGTCAAACTCCTTAAAAAATGAAACAAGCTTCTTATGGAGCAGAGTTTATTTTCTTGTGTCAAGCTCCTTAAAAAATGAAACAAGCTTCTTTTGGAGTAGAATTTGTTTTCTTGTGTCAAGATCCTTAAAAAATGAAACAAGCTTTTGTGAGGATAGTTCTTTTACTGTGTCAACCTCATTAAAAAATGAAACAGGTTCCCTTTTTAGTTCGAGTCTTTGATTAGATCTCGTAAAATCCAAGTCAAGTCTTTCTCTTGATCTTGTACTTGAACCTTCATTCCATCCACCTATTGGTAACTAGTATTCTACTCAAGTGAATGCCATGAAGCTGGGGGGAATGTACCTCAAATTGAGTCATCATGTTGGAGTCATGCAAACATTTCAAGCATAGTTTGTTTCCATTTCAAGCTTGTGTAAAAATGAAACATGTTTCAAGAATAGTTTATCTTTGTTTCAAGCTTGTGTAAAACTGAAACCAACTTCAAGGAGAGTTTCCTTATTTCAAGCTTGTGTAAAAATGAAACCAATCTTATT